>OX366517.1:10015000-11215000 GCA_947256265.1 Acronicta leporina
TACCTACTAAGTTAGGTAAATGCCTTATAGCTTGTGGTTTACTTCTATGATTAATTTACCCAACATCGGTGATGACCCTTGGGTAGGGGGTACCTATGCTCAATACGTAATTTCTGCTTGATTATGAAGCTTTAACTAAATAAAATAGGTGTGTTATTAATATTACTGTTAAAACTGTTTCGATACCTTTATTAAGTCACTGAAATAATCTTATAAACAAAAACAGGTTTAGAAACAGCATGTCTGTTCAAGCATGTTTTCCGTACAAAATATATCGTCTTGTACGGAAAACATGCTAATTGCGGGAAAGCTTTCAATCATTTACAGGACAAAGAGAAATTATCTATCTATACTAATATATAAAGCTGAAGAGTTTGTTTGTTTGTTTGCTTGAACGCACTAATCTCAGGAACTACTGGTCCGATTTGAAAAATTCTTTCAGTGTTAGATAGCCCATTTATTGAGGAAGGCTATAGGGTATATATCATCACGCTACGCGGACGAAATCGCGGGCAGAAGCTAGTCTTCTATAATATAAAAATGAAGCGCAAATCTCGAGAGCAGCTGAACCGATTTCGCTAATATTTTTTTTATAATATTCCTTGAAGTACGAGGATGGTTCTTACGGAGAGAAAAAATTAAAAAATTGCCCAAAAAAGTCTAAAAACAACACTTTTCTATATTCCCATACAAAAGATTCGTAATAATACTTAAAAGTCAATTTGAACTTTAATACCATAGGTACCATAAAGTGTAAGTGTTAGTGGAGGGGTTCCGGGAAGGCAAAACAATTGAGTGACGTTAGTTTCAGAATCGACTGTTAGGCGGTACGAAGTTCGCCGGGTCAGCTAGTGATAAATAATTTGTATTATAACAGGCAGCGCGAAAGCAATCAGTATTATAGGATCATCTGTTTGATGTTTTAGTATGAATACGTACTTGGATTGTGAAAGGAAATTACAGGCAATTCCCTTTTCCTCTAAGGAATAATAACTATCACGTGATTTATCTTCAAAGTTAAATACAGTAGCATCAGTTGGCGTCTTTTGTGAGATTTAACTAACAGTCGCAGCCGCTTGACTCAGCCCTAGTACCTTAACTAAAATATAACGGTATTATTTATATATATTTACTTTTTTTTGTCTGCAATCAATAAATAATTACGTATAACAATTCATAGTCGAGAATCAGAAACTTGAATGCCTGAAAGTTAGTTTATTATGGATTGGTATCGATAACTTATTGGTTTTCGCAGGTCCAATGGCAGTTGATTAATTCTCGCTCCATCTTTGTATGAAAAAGGTCTTTGTTCTGCCTTAAGAAAATAACCGGCTTGTATTAAAAGATCTTCCATATTATGCGACGATATACAAAATTAATTACTGTTCAGCGCATTATGGAGAATTAGTTATTTAGTCAGAATAAACTGCTGATTGAGAATGATATTAACTACGGCACAAACTATTATTCTGTAGCTAGAAGAATAAGAACACGATATTTACTTGAGTCTATTTGTATTACATGACTGTAACTAGATGAGACTAGGGGCCACTTGCACCAACTTCTTAAATGTGTTTAAATTATATTTAAACACAAAGTTTCATACAAATTTTGTGTTTAAATACAATTTAAACACATTTAAGAAGTTGGTGCAAGTGGCCCTAGGTATACGATCATTACAAGACTTGTCTAAATTCGCGGAGAACCTTCGGGAAAGGAAACAAATGACAATCGTCGACGTGAGCTTCAAACAAAAACTAATAAAACTGCTACCGAGCTCGACATGGCTAACAAGTTTGTGCAATATATAGCTGAAATGTACTGTACAAACTCTGACAACTGTAATACAACAAAATGAAACCGGCTTAATTGTTTAATAAGATGTCTTGATAATTGCAGAAACTTTGTAAGCTTGGATTGTGGTTTCTTATTAGAATTAAGTGTTTCTCGGTGGCGCTTTATAAATTTTAAATATACTCGCAAAATCTGGAGTCAGACTGTGAGCTTTGAATAATTTCCACGCATTAATTTACAAAATTGGGCGAGATTGCGACGAAAGAAAATGTGACCTGTTGTGATAACGTCTAACAAAAATTTCACTAGGGCGGATGCTTAGTACATACATATCTACTTACTTATTCTACTTAACTATTATATTGATTGTTACAGGTAAGCCATAGAACAATGGATTGCAATTTGGGCAACTAATAGTAAGTACTTAGTATAGTAGTAAATCTTATAGCTAAAAAATAAAATATTGTGCAAAAAGAAATTACTAGGTATAAGTAAAACAATGTAAATATCAAATTAGAAAAGAAGAAATAATTTTTAAATATGAATAAAACATTCGCTTCTCAAATGTTTTATTTGAAACTGTAAATAATGTAAGTGCACACAAATTGAGAATTTGAGTTATCATTTTTATAAAAATATTATCTACTGTTTTTTAAGTTATAAAAAATATCTATTAAACGAATAATATAATAAATAGACACTGTACCTACTTGATTGTATTTTTGAACTTTCAGCTTACCTATAAGATTAAAATTGATAGGTACTTCGGTAGGTACCTATCAATGAGAATACAAGACCAAAAAAACTAAATTATAACACGTTGCAGCTATGACTTCAGCTGCAAGCGAAAAAACCTTATTCGTACGCAATAGTATTTGTTCTTGTCAAAACATTGGTAGACCAGGCCAAATTGGAATTTCGATATAGAAATTCTGTCACCAGTGATTAAATCTCGAAACACGAGTTAATTAATCGAGGAAGAACGTTGCTTGGCACTCAACGATAGACGACGAATTGGTCTTCGACGTGTATATACACGTACAAGACTTGAGTGCTAATTCTTCTTTACTTATGGAAGTGTTATTATGAAAACTCTTGAATGATAAACTTGAAGGAAGTGATTCTTCACTTCAAGTTTATCATTCAAGAGATTTAATAAACATATTAATAATAATAATAATTTATGCGACACTACGACCTACGCTGGAGCGCGCTTGGATAGAAGAAACCGATTCACTCGTGATTTAATGACACCCAGATTATATCTATCGGGGAAGACCTACTCAGGCAGGGCATTCCACATTTTGGCAGCACACAAGATAAAAGTGGACTTAAAGCGTTTCGTTTGGGTTTTCGGAATGTCGACTTTTGTGCTTCTGGCCGTCCAATAGTAGAAACCTGCTTCATACATCTTATTCATGGCACAAATATTATTAATAAGTTATGCAATGTTATAGTAGTTTGTTTATTCCTAATACGTAATTGCAATTTTAGAGATACCTTTTGCCATTTTGGCCTTAAATGGGCTGTAAAATATAAAAATAAAAAATGAAATAAGCGTACACTATTTAAACAATGTAACATTAATGGTTTAGCTAACATTTAACGGTAAGAACGTTCATTATGCTATTATCAATAACAACCATAGCTTCCATTATAGCTAATGTCCACATTAATCACTTGAAATCTTTTGTTACGGCGCTATTCGGTCAGCGTGCAATCGTAATGATCGTCACAATACCTTCGATACTGTTTTGGTAACAGTTAATGGGAATTCTATTACTAATTAACATGACTGCCATCCCCACACTGTCTGTCTGGCTAAGAATACATCGATTTAGATAATATGATGATGATATATCCGATGATGGCTTGGACTAATCTAACCCTTAGGGGATTCCAAGCGTGATAGTACCTATCTTTCTTTATCTATAACTTCACTTCACCTTCAAATATTCCGATTATTCCGAACCATCAAACTGTCGATAGGGTAACTTCGCCTCCAGCGATAAATTGGGACACAGGTTTCTATACAAAGAGATTCGAAGTAGGCTAGTGTCCTACCTACTCCAGATCTTTTGAAAGCTTTAACACTTTATGTTGTCATAATCAAAATCGGGGCAAATATCGATGCCTTTTTGGAACAAGTGATCTACCAGCATCCTAGTAACAGATTTATTGCGACGCAAAGGAAGATTATCCGTGGGACGTGGGGATTGAATTCTTTGACGGTACCTATCGGATCAAACGCGGTTTCACTGTGAATGCATATGAGCGAGCAATTCCCTCATTAAATTACGCATGTTTATTGCCCGCATCGCAACGCTCTTTGATAATATCGCGTAAGATACTAGCTTCAGATAATGTTGTTTTACGTAACGTTTTAGGTAAATTTTGATCAAACAAGTCACGCTGAAATTGTGTACAACTGTCGCAATACCCGCAGATACCTACTTTAAGTCTAGTCTAAGCCTGACTGCTATGAGCGAGGTCTAGGGTTCGATTTACAGGGCGGACAAAGAGTTTTCTATGTTTTATTTTATAAATCTTTTTTAAGACACTTTGGTTTGGATTCGACACTTCGTTCGTACCAGCGACCTGTTAGATTATGAAACCTCTGCCTAACTTACGGGGAATACAAGCGTGGTGTTATGTTATGTAATTGATATGATTAATCATTTTAAAGCTATACAATTGTATACGACATTGATGATTAATTTGATGAATGTACGAGTAGGCAATATTGGTACGTAATCATACTGAACTATGTATAAATACATGCTACTATACCTAATTATGTTTAAACAAGGTTATTTTAACTCATTATATTCCTCTTATTTATAGAATTTATTCTTCTTTATAGAAAATATAACACTTGAACAAATTGATACAAAATTACAGTTTATTTATAAAGAAAACGAGGATATTTCGCATTTTGATTAGACGCCCTTCTATTATTTTGTCTAGGGTCGTTAAATACCAATTATTATGCGCCGTTAAAAATAATTGAATGAACCGTTTCTAAAATAAATAACGGACCAGTATAATCCGCTGGCTTTTCTGTAGTAAATTATCAAGTAGCAAATTGTTACTTTGTATTGTGAATGTGACATTTGACAAAAATAAAATTCAGTATAATTGATTGGTAGGTTTTCGGAATAGTAGTAGGTATATCTTTGAATTGTATAAAATATCTGGAGATATAATAATACACATGCTGATTCATAAATGATTACAAATATAGTAACTACATTTATGAAACTCGCGAAGGGTTTAGGCTGTTTATGGAAAAGTGTCTAGCCCGAGTTATAGATATAGATGACTTCTATGCTATCATAAGGAAGAAGACCGCGTCCTTATTAAGCAGAGCACGGGGTAGCGCCAACAGCATTCTGCAAGTCCTAGCCGACAAGCATGATGCACCAATGCTGAAGCATATGGTGCTGCTGCTCGTTCGGCACGAGTAATTTTTTTGTTATTGTAAGTTTTTATAATATTTTATTTTAAATAACTAACCATTAGCAAGTAAGTTTTTACTAACCATTGGACCAATGTTGTCAAATAAATAAATAATTATTAAATTATTATAGCAAGATGATTTAAATAAATTAGTTTCTCCCTTATCCCACAAAAAAACCCAAATAACATAACATTACAATCCTACTGTTTTAAAAAGTTTATGGGCTTCGAAAAAATTCCTATATTTTGTAGTGACTGAAACCACAAATTATATTTAAATCTTTTTTTCAATTTTTGTTACCTATTATTTTATTAAAGTAAACTTATTACTTATCAACAACAGTCAAACGGAAATAGGCAGTTTTTCTTTGAGACACATTTACATTAAATTTCATTCAAATTAGAAAACATCTTTGTGATTGCATTCCAACAACAGACTCCCGTATTTATATGCTAAAGCTTTGCATGAGTTATATGATGTCCTCATAAAATTTATTGTGGCGTAAATAAGATTTATTTGTTCATTCTTCGCGTAAGGAAATTAAATTCGAAATACTAAAGCTGTATAATTATACAGTAAATTGTGAGTTTGTAATGGAAAACTGACTGAGTTGCAAATTTTATGAAATTATACATTTTAAAAATCATAAGGTATAGTCCCGAAGATTTATTTCCCATTCTCTAGGTATTAACGATGGGTCCCATTTGCTTTTTCCATTGAATCCCATTTATAACAACATGTGTAATTTTCAGAAGAAAAGTGATTTTGATCTTTATCAAACGTTCAAAAAGCAGCATGTGCCCATGATTGAACGAATAACAAATTTTTTTTTGTATATTATTGCAAGACATAGTTTACGTTAACGTCAACATTAACACACGACGTTTTGGAAACCTCAGTTAACATAGACCCACGTATTCATTAGAATTTAGTATTTTCTTATCGTACCCATATTCATGTTTTAATGAAAATTACATAAGTTTCTACCCGTTCACAACTACATCGTCTGAGAGAAACCGATATTAATTACAGTATTTAAGTCTTCCAACTGACTCAGAAGTAACCGCCCGTACATTTTATTCCATCGCAGAATGACTTGCTAAATCGCTACAATACTTGTAAAAAACTTAGCAGACTGAACGTTGGAGTTTTAATGACAAGTTTTTATGAAAGTTGCAAAGTGCTTAGGTATTTTTAATAATTTCATGTACCTTTTATGAGCATAACTAAATTTGATTGTTCAAGAACTGAAAAAGTTATAATACGTACCATCACGTCTGTATTCCTCGAAAGGTAAAGCAAAGGTTTACTAGGTACTCTATTAGGTATCCTAGCCTAGCGCCCCGTTACATATTATAACTTAGAAGTAATATCTATTATCAAACCGTAGGTGTACAGTAGTGCCTATACCTCTACCTAACCATTCGAGCAATACAATCGTGATGTTTACGTTATTGAGGTAAAATTATGCAAATATGAAAAAGTTAAAACATTCATAATGTTATTAGGATCACTGTTCACAAGTTAATGTTTTGAGCAAACATTTTATTTAAACTTAGCGCCGTAGTCTGGTGTAGTACGCGTGCCGCTTCATATAATGTACATAGATATCGTCATGTTCCCGAGCCGTGTTTCCGCATTAAATATATTTTTAAAATATTCAGTTTCAGTAGCAGTATTTCTACTTTTTCATAAAACATAGTATATATTATATCAACATATGTTTATAGTTTGCCCTATCTGGTGTCCGTTATTGTATTATAAGAGCTTTTTCAAAAGCTTGCCAGTCAGCCAACAGGAAATTATTTTAGACAAAATTAGAGAATCATTGTATGTATTTACAAAAAAAAAGTATATAAGTATTATATCCATTGTCTAGTACCCATAGTACAAGCTCTGCTTAGTTTGGGACTAGATGGTGCTGTGTAAAAATGTCCCAGAATATTTATTTATTTATTTATTGTCGGTATTAAATCAAAGAAGTTTAAGAAGGATATAAAGCGGACATTGGGAATGTTTTCATATAAAAATATTGATCCCAGTTTGATTTCATTCTTTGTCAGGCCGACGAAGGATGGATTTGTTCTCTATAGGTACCAAGATTTTGTTCGTGATATCTCGTCATCATCTGAAATTAATTTCAGATTTATAGTTTTCGCACATCCAGCTATTTACTTTACTATTAGTGTAAGTGAATTCAAATACACTACTGCATTTTTGGTATATAAACAAAAAAAACATCAGCTTATCGTAGCAAAATTCAGTATGCGCTGATAGTATAAAAAATATCTATAAAAAATCTCACAGGAACAAGATTAATTAAGATTGGAAATGAAGAACGAACGATAACGCGTTTCTTCCCGGTAACACATCTGGCACTGCGGTTAGCAAGCCTCTCCTTTGTACACTCTCTCACGTACTTAACTTTTCATGTAAACAAATAGTTCGTGAGTCCATTTTTTGCAGCTTACCCGCTTATTCGTTTGCTTTTTCGTGAGTGTTGCTTCACGTTGGAGCCTTTGTGAAATACGTTAGACAATAGATTTGGCGGCCGACTCCATTTACATCGTTCAGAAACATGATCGTAGCGCTTCGTGTGTCGGAATTCTGCGTGATTGGTTACGACTGACAGAATGCTCTGTATATATTAAGTGGAATACTACAAGAGCCGTACTCCGATTTGGCTAACGATAACCACGTATAACAACTACTATATGTAACGCCGATGCCAGTTTTACCTCTCGCATATTTGTGACAAACAGAGCCCCAATGGGTGGTTCATGATGCTGCTGCATCACTGGTAACAGTAAAAAAAAATCACATACACTTTAAAAATTAAGGAAGGGGTCTCTTCATCAAGTGTTAGTGACTATTGTTCTAGATAAAGTAAAACTGTAGATAAGTATATGAAAATCAGTTATTAAGTACTGGCTGAGCGATGGCTTACCCCCGCACAGGACAAATATTTGTATGACCAGGTAACTTAGTTCCGGGTTTGGGTGTTTGAGTATGTGATAATTTGCGTTTCGTGCACAGTTGGTGCACCCAAACCCGCTCACACAAATATTTATCCTGTGCCTGGATTTTCTTTATGGATTATGTAAAAGTATCCAAACTACATAAAATTCCCATTGTGGAGATTTGCTTAGAAAAGAGAACTAAAAATACTTAGACTTGATCTTTCACAAATTCGTATAATACAACTCGAATGCGACAGTTTTGTATGCCTATCTGAAACTCGCGTTTAAAATCGCTCTTGGACACGATGTTGGAAAACTGTCTACAGTTTAGTTGGTAAAACTACTGATGGGGGCTACGAGAATTTAAAGTTGAGAATTAGATGTGTACCTACTCTAGATTCTTCTAATAAAATGTGAACATTTGAAACTACATAAACCATAGATAGGTACCATTAATAGCATTTAATTACGCAGTAAGTATAAATTTTAGTAGTAGTAATAGTATCTACTGTAATAATGAAAAAGCTTTCTAGTAGAAACTTATTAAAATCATAAATGATGTAATCTTGTAACAACATAAAATATTGTAGAGTGCTTGAGACTTTTAATACGTTTACAAAGCATACTCGGGAGAATATTGCATCCCATTATAACGAGGTACAACAAAATTAAATAGTTTTTTAGTGTCTGAGTTTTTATACTTATCTGCGCAACTATTCTTCAATTCTGAAAGTTCTTTCATGATAGCTATATTATTCCCAAAATCTTTGAACTTGAAATTTACTGTGATTATGTGACATACGAACGAAATTGCAGGTGAAAGCTTAGTTTGTTTTTACTGTACCATTACAAAGCGAGTGCTTATTTTCAGATTTAGATTATTGTCCTAGACGACCTTGTTGTTGTTGTTGGCAGACTTCCTTTTTTCCGAAGACGTCAGAATGTTAGTAAGTACATTGCCATAACCTTCGAGCAACACTTAAGACACGGTATCAAAGCAAAGGGAGTTTTTATACCAATAATACTTAACAAAGAAATCCCTACTTAGTAATGAAAGACACAACGGTTTTTGAGATATCGATTAACACCTAAAAGGATCGGGGTAATTCACCGGCTTTTGCTGATTTATCTGAATTGAAATAGCAGAGGGCCTCTCTAATCGGCAACAACTCGACAGATTTGTTTTAGGAGTGTGGTTGTAGTATCTCATTATTGCCTATCAAGAATTCGGCAAGAAAACAAGTGGAGTTCGCGTTGAATGTCCGAAAACTTTATCTTATATCGTTAGGTACAGTTATAACCTAAATCACTGAACTGCCAAGTTCAAAGGTCTCGAGTGAAAATCCAAGGAAATCATGTGCGTATTAATGAACACTCACTCAAACCGCGTAGGAAAACATCGTGTGAATATGCCTTTGACATTTTCTCGACAAACCCGTATTAGGCCAGCATTGAGGACTATGGCCATCAAAAACAATATTTTTTTTAGTCTGTGTCTGTAATTAGATTTTTAAAGGGTTCTTAATTTAGTACAGTACTTAATAATTATATACAGCAGTGGAACAGTGACATATGGTTATTCTCAGCACAAACATATGACTTGGTAATTTAAAAAAATCATGTTTATGATACACTAGCTTCCGCCCGCGACTTCGTCCGCGTGGAATAGTTACTTAGTCTTCTTAGTCTTAGCCTTCCTCAATAAATGGGCTATCTAACACCGAAAGAATTTTTCAAATCGGAGCAGTAGTTCCTGAGATTAGCACGTTCAAGCAAACAAACAAACTCTTCAGCTTTATATACGGATCTCTATAGGTAGGTATCATATCCGTTTAGTTGCTAAAAATAAATTCCTGCATTTGTTTCCAAACATTTTTATTGAACCATAAAGATTTTGTTGTTTTGTTTTTGGCGTACCAAATATAACTTAAATTACTGTAGATATGTTATCTGTCTATATTAGCGTTTCTTTCAAATGGGCAATCTATTCTATATGAAAAGAAAATGAAAATATATTTATAAGATCCAATACAAATGTCGGGCGGCCCTTTTTACGCACTGTCACTGTTACTCCCACATATTACACCCGAACTATCCAATAAAACAGCGGAAAATGCGGCGAACTACAAAAGAAACAATATGAAAAATAATGTCCACGGGAAGTCGCTGTATAATGTAGGACCTACGATAGAAAAAGTATATCTTTACTACTATCTACTATAAAATCGTAAAAAAACTGTGTCTATTCATTGAAGATGAAATTTGAAGCTTGAATGAAGCTTGTCATTAGCAACTGCCATTGATAATATTCTGTATCCATATTTGTTATTAGTCTGTAAGCTTTCTGTAAAATTAATAAATAAATAAATAAATAAGATATTTACAATAAAACGTGGGTATACAAACGAGTGGTATACAAACGTCACCGAACCTAAAAATGAGTTTTTTTTTTAATTCTCGTTTGTTTGTTTGTTACGGGTTGGCGCAAAAACTAGTGAATAGATCTTAATTTTGTTATTACTGTTAGAAAGTATATGCTCCAACATAAAATCTGGTGAACTTTTTATCTCAGTTAATTAAACGGATCTTGATACAGCTTGACCTCTCTGATGTATGCAGACCCATACAAAGATAAATATAATAAATAAATATAAATATTCCTCGACATTTTACACAGCACCATCTAGTCCCAAACAAAGCAGAGCTTCTACTATGGGTACTAGACAATGGATATAATACTTATATACTTTTTGTAAATACATACTTATAATACATAAGAAACACCCAGACGAACACAAACACTTCAAACAAAAGAAGAGATCATCATCAGAGTTGGTTTATGATTAAATTATTTTTGGGATTAATTTCTAATCCTAATATAGCTACAGGTGAGCGAAGCCGCAGGCAAAAGCTAGTAGTGATATATATATACGGCACTTCGTACTCTTCCCACATTGTAACAGCAGCGAACCATTTATTAAGCCTACTGTCTGCTCCTGACCGCACTTGGCCTTCGCAGTGATTTTCCCGTAAATCATTTTGATAGAATGTTACTTCGTAATGCAGGTCAAGCCGCAATCTATAAATTTTTATTGCGTTTATACCTGAGTTTCAGGGTTCTCTGGTCAAATAAAGCAGTTCTGTTATAGGTTTGCCGATAGACAGTTTTCTAGAAGGTCTTGTTAATGGAATTTTCAAAATGAAACAAATGCCTGGGAAAATGTTCTTGATAAAAATAAAGGAACTTCATCCCTACATATCATAAAATATATAAAACAAAACGATAAAACGGGATAAACGCGGGTGACACCGCGGGCGAAAAGATATTTACGGGTATAGGTACGAGGTATAAGCTTTATCCCAAATAGGTACGTTTAACTATTGCCACTTTAAATTTCATGATTATTGTTTAAATAATATTTATTAAGGCCCACTTGCACCAACTTCTTTAATGTGTTTAAATTGTATTTAAACACGAATTTTCTATGAAAAATTGTGTTTAAATATGACTTAAACACATTTAAGAATTTGGTGCAAGTGGGCCTTAATGACTTAGCATTGTTCTTGGTTATGAGCTAACTAACCTCAAGGATTGTAACAGTAAATAGTTTAATATGTAAACATGTTAATACATTTCATGTAGTTCTAGTAGGGTATTGTCTTGGAACTAGTGTAGAAGCCTGTAACTACAACTTCTTCTAAGTCCTTAAGCTCGTGGTGTTACAAATTTAATCGCATACTTCATGAAAGTATTTAAAGTGGTAGGAATAAAATACTATTTTTAAATTAAAATTTGTTTAATAATGTATTTATTTGGAGGTAAATTTATAAAACCTAGTCGCGGTCGCTTGGTAGAATCAAAATATACTTAGGAACTAAGATAAGGGATATAAAATTCATCTATGCCTTTCTGGATATGTATGCGTAAGCAATGCTGTCAGGTTTTTGCAAATGTGATATTTGATGTGGAAACAGGTCTCGGTCTCTAAAACGCGATGCAGTAAGTAGCGCAAATATTAGTCGTCGGCGTAAATATTGTGTTCGCAACAAATTAAAGATAAACGCACAAGGCTCAGTTATCTCATTTTGAACTTGCGATCGTGCTTTTGTCCTGCAGAAAGTTTACCGACATTGCTAGCCGAGTTATAGACGGAGATAAGAACAGAAATCGCATAATGTTAAATAATTCCTTTACAAACTAATCTTATACACAGGTAGGTCCAACCTAATCTATTTGAGTGTTCACATTGATGCTTACCTACTCATAAATTGAGGTGTAATGTTTACAAACGTATCCCACGGGATAATCCTGTATCATAAGGCCATAAGTACGTAGGTACCTGTTTAAACAAAGAGATGAGAGTACCTACGTTGTCATTTTGAGATCAGTTGTTAAGTATTTATACCCAGTAATTTTACTCGCTACATTTACCCTTTAAACCGGAACACAATAATGTTAGCGAATTATTGCTTAGCAGAATTATATTTGGCAATGCGTTGCTTTCACTCGCGACGAATTCAACACCAGGTACTTACCTCGTAGGTGCATAAAAAATATAACAAAATAGTAGGTAATTTTGTATAATAGTCAACACACAATTCAATTTAAATTTCTGAACTATGTTAAATAAAATCTTAAACCTAATTGGGTACCTGATTAGTGTTTAATAATTTATAATGAAAAATGTAATGCTTTGTCACTTTCCCATACGAGTGTTCGTATAGGATTTGTACGGGGTGCAGTGAGTTGTGACGTCAAAATTCTCTATACCTAGTACATTCCTTGTCTATAAAATTAAAATGCTTAAACTTTCCTTATTTTTATACTCCGATTTTATTTTTTGCTCTTGTTAATGGGTTTTCTCTTGTTAATTGCTTTGCCATAAAATTAGAAAAATAGCCAATTATAAAAAAAGTCGTTATAATTTAACATTGGATGCTTAACCGAAAATTTTTCACGTGGGAGAGCCATGCTTCGGCACGAATGGGCCGGCTCGACCGGAGTGATACCACGGCCTCACAGAAAACCGGCGTGAAACAACGCTTGCGTTGTGTTTCGCCGAGTGAGTTGAGGTTACCGGAGGCCCAAACCCTTTTAAAGGCGGGCAGCGCACTTGCGACTCCTCTGGTGTTGCGGGTGTCCATGGGCGGCGGTTATCACTTACCATCAGGTGATCCGTTTGCTCGTTTGCCCCCCTATCCCATAAAAAAAAAAAAAATGGTTTTCGGATGATATTGAATTGCTTATCCCTTTTTAATCATTCAATTCACGAAATATTATAAAATGATCAATTAAAATGGAAACAGGATAGAATGGGCTGAATTCTTTTCATCTTTTCAAGCTCGACAAAGCAATTGAGACTAGATCTGTGAAAAACTCATTTCAAGGGTCGTTAAGCGAGCTATTATTAAGTGATTCCAATTTCCAAAATGTTTTTCATTCAATTTTATGTTAACATGGTAGGTAGTCTTCAAGATATAGTTAGTTGATTGTATAGTTATGGAAAATGTAATTTTATACAAAAACCCAGAACCTAAAGATATTTTTAATTGGCGCGATCTGTTTTCAATTTCATAATGTATTTTCATGAAAATATCTTAAAATACAAGAACTGAGTTTCCTTTCATTAATGTATAGTTGTACCAAAAGTATATCTCTATAGTTTTCTTTGACTGTTTATCCTTGTACGGAACCAGAATTAAAGAACTAAGTGAAATTCTTTCCGATGGTTGTAAATAGGCGATGGCAAAAGACGGCCGGCGGCTTTCTGTAAAGGCGTTTCTGTTTCCCTTTTGTGATGGCAACCTTTTTTATCTGTTACCTTTAAAAAACATTTGTAGGGGGCACTACTTACGGATCTTAACAAAATTAATGTGTTCATACCTGAGGTTCATACCGTCCTCCAAGCAAGTAGAAAAAAATAGTTTCCTATGAGGTTATGAGTATAGAGAATAGATATGAAAGGAGTCAACAATTTTATCATTTTGACAGATATTATGAAAAGTTATGGCTGAAAGGATCACGGCCCTTACCAAAAATACTGGGTTTTTACATACATACCATCACGCCTGTATTCCCCGAAGGGTTAGGCAGAGGTGTACTAAGGTACACCCACAGTTCGCCGGTATGTTTAGGTCCCATGTAATAGGGGGCGAGCCTATTGCCATTAACCGGGCACAAAATCCAAACTCCGAGCTACTACTGGGAATTTCATAGAAAAACCCAATAACACTTTGCTCGACCTGGGAATCGAACCCAGGACCTCTAGCGTAGCAGTCGCGGTCAGGACCACTTGGCTAATGAGGCAGTTGAATCGTTGGGAATGGGAATAGTTTTTCTTTCCTAAAAAGTTAATTATTATTATTTATGTTCAGTTTAAGTTTTGGCTTACTTAATGACACTTTAGGGGGAAAAGGCGTACAAATAATAGATTTAATAAGGTTGACGAGAGATCGTATAATATTTCAGTCGACCCAATTTAGTTCTTTCGTATTTCTTCATGGAAAATTACCATAATTTATGACACCTTATCTGAGTGTTGTGTAATTATGAGTATAGTTTTGTATCGTGTAGCAAGGTACATGTTGACAGCTTGAGGTTGGAGGTAATGAGAATAACGTGTTAAGAGCATAACAATTTTAGGTACGGGTTCTATATTTCTATATATGTATGAAATTACACTATGAACCGGTACATACTGGTGAATGGTTTTTTCCTAAAGATTATTCGATTTCCTAAAGATATAAGCTTCTGCCCGCGACTTCGTCCGATGTTGATGATATATAGCCTATAGTCTTCCTCAATAAATGGGCTATCTAACACTGAAATAATTTTTCAAATCGGACCAGTAGTTCCTGAGATTAGCGCGTTCAAGCAAACAAATAAACAAACAAACTCTTCGGCTTTATATATTAGTATCGAAGTATAGATTACGTAACAACAACACAAAGAGAAGATGTTTCAAATTTTTATTGCAGTTTTTGCAGCGATTGGTTCCGCTAGTGGCGTCCTACGTCCCTCATTCGCGACCTTTTTGTATGACTTCACAGTAAATAGCAAATGTCATGCTATTTTGCAACAACAATTATGAATGAATGATGTGTTTGTGTCACAGCAATCTAATCACGTTGGCATTCTGCAGTTTTATTCAACAGTCACGATTTGGCCCTCATATCTCCCAAACTAAGGGAGTTTGAAATTTCCGTTTATTTTCAGCAAGTAACTAATCCTATACATTTCTCACGATTTTATATGATATCCTAGTAATAAGCAAGATGAAAAAGGACTGCTTCATTCATGTTATTTTGAATTTCAACTTTTCGCCGAAGTGTAATGTGGTCCCAGCGAAACACTGAAATGACCTAAGAACTATTCTAAAGGTTATGCACAATTCACATACATACATACATACATACATATTTTCACGCCTGTCTCCCATTGGGGTAGGCAGAGACTATAGATTTCCACTTGCTACGATCCTGGCATACTACTTTCGCTTCATCTACGTTCATTAACCTCCTCATGCATCAACGTCGGTTTAGGGTGCTCTTAACCTGACCTTTTTTAAGAACGGCCGCAACTTGGTTGTGTTACGTTCGACGAGGTCGGCCCCTTCCAACTCTTCCATCCATACTCATCATGTATACTCGTTTCGTCAATCTCCGTTCATCCATCCTCTCTACATGCCCAAACCACCTTAACATACCTTTCTCAATCTTTATTACTACACCTTCTTTCACCCCACACCGCTCCCTTATCACTACCTAATATGAAATAAAAAAAATTAAGACAAAATAATTTAATTGCTCATCTCCACGGAAAGGACCATTACATTGCGAGAACTGGACAGAGGCCTTTGGCAGACTATAAAAAAAAAAAAAATTGCCGCCAAGTTGCGGAAATGATTTCAGTAGAAAAATATGAACCTTGTATTTTTCCAGGTAAAATGGCCTGAGTTGTGATGTATGTAAAATATATCAGTCAACGAAATCAGTCAGTCAACTCATTAGTTTCTAACAATAACAACACGTGCAATGTATCTTTTGTTAAATTTTAACCACAGGGCAAGGGAAAATAAACCTACAAATCAACACTGGACTTACAAGTAGGTAATGTTAGTTCGACAATATTTATGTGATAGAGGACACAGGTGTCACATAAACCCTCCTGCCAATGTAAACACTTTGTTTATTTCATAACTAGAGCGAGAAAATCTTAATTTGTTGGCAAACACTATGTACTTCTCCAGGCTAATACATGAGGCCGCGTTATTTTAGGAAATTCTAAGAATATGTGGAAATACTTTCAGATGTTGGAGTTCATACAATATGGTGTGACAGTGTATGTTTAAGTAAGCGTAGTTTAAAACTCTGATCTGCTGTGACTGACCGTGATTGTCGAAGTAAACAGTTTGAAGATATCGTGTACCGCACGTTTTATGTATTTTGAAAGACGTAAAATATGATGCCGTGAATAAAGAATTCTCGTAAAATTAACGACTCCACGACACACCGGATCGTTAATTTAACGAACGGAAAATATTATTTGTTGTATTGCCAATAAATTCTCCAGGATCGTTATGTAGGTAGCTTCAATCTGGCTGTGATTAAATTCGTACGCCGAAGCGTCCACTTCGAACCAAAGGCATCCCAAGAGACCGCTACAATGAACGACCCGGGCTCACTTCTGTAATTGCTTGGAAAAGCGAATCCGAAAAACCAGCATGAAACAACACTTACGTTGTGTTTCACCGAGTGAGTGAGGAGGATAACGAAGGCGCAAACCCTTTGACAAAGCGGGCAACGCACTTGCACTCCTCTGGTGTTGTGGGTGTCCATGGGATCTCCATCATCCTTGGCGTTCCCCTCAGGTTTTCAATGCGCGGTAAAGTGAAGTATTGTACAAAGTTGAATATAGGTACAATGTAGGTTGGTACATTTTTAAAGCAAAGAGAGTGAGGCAATAATCCTCACTCACGTCCATCCAGTACAAGAATATCAAAACTCACTCGACTCATCGCAAAAAACTATAAATTCCACGTGACTAAAGTCATGAGCAAGCTATGTTTATTGGAACGAAGGAGATCTAGATGTTGAAAATAGTTTTGAATTATTTTTAAATAAATTCTATAGCGGGATAAATAGCTAAGTGGTGAGACGCTTGCGCCATAAAATATTTTGTTTAGATTTTCACAACAGTTAGGTAGATACCTAACTCATAAAACCAATTTTCAATTATCTAATCTAATACATACTGATTTAGTCATATACACTGTTAGTAATTTTAACATTAAGACGTCCAACACCTCAGTCTGTCCGTGACCATGGATGCTGTAAAGGATCCGAAACGTCGGGAACTAAATAATATCCATATACCGCGATAAAATCCGTAAAAAGTAGTTTCATTTCAATAATCTAATACATTCAAATTTTCCCGATACATATGTGGGATTCTCTTGGTATTAATAACTACTCGATGTAGCTAGACTCCCATATCAAACCGATATTAATATTATACCGAGACCTGTACATTATGTGATTCTATATTATATACTCAGTTTGTATTACCCAACCTTGGGTTTCGAGCACGATCTCTATCTGTAATGTCGCGGAATATGAAAATAGACAGACTTGTATAATATTAAGCTCTAACTGTTTTGCTACGCTTTTGAGGAGAAATAGCTTTGTGGTTGCTGATGGTAAATTATCCTATCATTGCCTCAAATTTTAATATGATTAGAAAAGATAAGAAAGTTAGCTCTCGAACGTTGTTAGAGGGTTAAATTAGAAGAATTTGTATAATACGATTATTTCTGTAATTTATTTGTGATATTTAACTGAGTATGACAAATTGTTGATTAATTAATATATATAACAATATTTAATATACGATTTTACGTAAATCGTATTAATAAGAAACAAGGGTTATTGAATACTCAAATTGTCCAAACTGGCTTACAAACTGTTATCTGGATACTCTTATGTGAATATTAGACATTGAAATATAACATCTTTTACTAATTAAATGCTAATACATACATACAAACATACCATCACGCCTGTCTTCCTCGATGGGTTAGGCAGAGGTGAACTTATGTACACCCTCAACATCTCAATTTACCCGTGAATATGAACACTGTAATGGTTCTGGAACTTTGGGATTTGAAATCAGTAAAATGTAGTTTTATTTCAATAGGTAGATATGTCGAATTTAGTAATTTCAAGTATTCGCAATTTACTGTGAATATTATAGTTAAAATAGTTTTCCTCGCCTTGATATCGAAATCAAAACTTTACACTACAGCCGCGCTGGTGACCACCACGTTGAGGTAGTATAAGTACAATATTATTTTATTACTAGCTTTAGCGCGCGGTTTCGCCCGCCTGCAGCCCAAATCCCAAAAAAAATTAAAACCAACAGTGATGATCTCTTCTTTGTATGGGTCTGTATACATCAGATAGGTCAAGCTGTATCTCATGATCCATTTAATTATTTGAGATAAAAAGTTTACCAGTTTTTAAGTTGGAGCATAAACTTTTTAATACTGATAATAAAATTAAAATCTATTCAGTAGTTTTTGCGCCAACCCGTAACAAACAGACAAGTATTTTAAAAATCACATTTTTGGATTCAGAGACATTTATATACCCTAACCCACTTGTTTCTTTTTAAATATCTTCAATGTACAGACACAGTTTTTTTCATATTTATAATAGTAGAGAAGAAGATATAATACCCGATCGGTATTGTGTGCAGAAACCGATTTATACCAAAACTGTTCTTACTAGGACACAATGACAGCCATTTATCTTATCCACTTCGTAGATCTATGAACAAATTATTCACGAGTTTCGCAGCTGTCATTCGGTTCTCACTTTGATAAATAGTTCGTTGTTTTATTCGGTAACGCAAAAACAGTATGCTTACCTTTTTATGGACCCTTTTTAAATTGATAAAATAAAAAATATTTATTAACTTTTCTAAACTTTTAGGACTATTAGTACTAGATAGTATCAGAATCTGCTGACAAACGCGAAAAAATGCCGAAACAAATTTAGAGTATTATAGTCACTTTTGAAGTTCCAATTTTGTTGAGCTTTCTAGTTATTTTCTCTCTGAAAACTGACGCTGGAACCAACGAGTCCTCGAGAGGAGACTGTGTCTAGGCAAGCGTAGTGTAAGACGACTTGCGGAAGGCAGCTGGCAGCGACTGAAATGCCCAAGATTGTTCTATGAGGTGTTCATTAGGAAAATATACGCTGAATATAGACACAAACTCGTTTAGTTACAACCAGAATATGGCAGATAGAACAAACCAAGTAAAGGAGAAAGATTTTAATATTTAAGTATAGTTAATGTTAAAATTCAATACACTTCGGTAGAACTCTGCGCATCTCTCCGCTAGTTACAATGGCGCACCTGGTCTGAAGTATTTCCTTTTTACTGGCACAACAATTACTCGTTCCCGTGCAATACCCGTGGCCTCCTATTCAGTGAACTATCGCAATCATACTCACTACAATGCGTTTGTTGCTTTGTTAGGTACTCCGATCTGGTAATAGAAAGAAAATTTTGCTATCTGTCTAGCATTTTTCAATTTGCATATTGATGGGCAGCTGCGTCATTGATTTAGCTTATATTGTTATCTACTGCTTGTTCTTTTTTCATAAATTGGTCAAAATAGTAGGTCCCTAGTCAAGTATAGTGGTTCTTCAACTTCGAAAAATGAAGTTTATAAATATCATAGACTTCGACACTCAAAATGTTAGGAGCAATGACATTATATAATTCAATCATTGGTCAGGAGTATTGAATTTTGGTGGTGTCCTTATTACTTTGAGGTAGCATGTAAATAGGTCAATCTAACCTTTTCTAATCTGATATTTTTTAAATTTAAATTTATGCCCTAATTAACTGTTAAATGTTAAAAACCATAGAATAAAACATGCATTGCTCCTGACCTTTTGTAGGAGCGTGAGTTATACCCCATAGCACTTAAAACTCGCGCTGCCACATACGATAAAGCCCTGTCTAGACGTAGACGTTACTAACCGTAAATATCGTATGAAAGTAGCGGTTTATTGACGTGTGTTTCGTAGTTTAAGTCTCCGTTTGAGACGAGATTTTATGACGCGACAATTAGTCGCAATATGTAATATAAGACGGACTTATTATTATAATTTAAAGGAGCATCATGGATATATTTCCTTTCCTTAAGTAACTTTACTTACTTAAGTAACCTAAACCCTTTTAAAAGGCGGGCAACACACTTGTGACTCCTCTGGTGTTGCGGGTGTCCATGGGCGGCGGTTATCGCTTACCATCATTGCTGCCCTATCCTATAAAAAAACTGTAACAATAATAAAGTAACTGTATCGACAATCAGTGGAATAATGAATTAAAATTTAAAAAAATAATGTTTTGCGTTAATAATTATACTTACACAAACGCCCAGAGCCTGTAGATCATACAAATATTACATCCTTGTGGGGAACCCACAAGACGTAGCTGAAAGAATGATCATGAAGACTATTTTTACTATTATTAGGTACCCTTATAAAAGTAGTAGGGATTCGTGTAATTATGACATTTCCCGCGCTTGTTGCATGCACAGGAATCACAAAATTTATATGTTGAAGATAAATTATTGATAAACAAAAAAATATCGCCTTGCTGACATAATCATTCCTTAGTCGTTTTTTGCGACACGTACATACAAGATATAAATTCTATTTATGAAATTTTTGTCGAACGTCTGTGGGTTGTATCTTTATCTACCACACATTAATAAAAAGTTGGTAGATTTCTTTATACGGCTAATATTCAGAGGATAAAGTTTTTCAGTTTAGCCTGAATAAATTCTTCAAAGGGTTAAAAAATAAATTGCTAATATTTTAATTTTATACTTTGAGAAAATTATTATGACGAGGTTTTTTGGATTTGTTTATAGAAATGATCAGATATTATGTAATTTAATAACCATTTCAATTTCAACCAGGTTTCACTTGCGATCTGAAGTGAAGGTATATAATAATATGTTAACTCGATTAGCAATATAATCAATGTTACTCGGTGATAATGTACCATTCTATTAGTGTTTTTTTTAATCAATCATATAGTTTTTGAGTTTATTCATTACAAACAAATCTTTTCTCTTTATAATTTAAAGATAAATTATAGATCTTGTTCAAATAGAAAGGTAATATTAATTATGCCACTACATTGCATACATTATTTTGCTTGTTCAAAACTAACATATAACAACAATTTAAATGTATCATCATAGTAAAGGATCACCTATGTTGTGTTGGTTTTTTTTTATCTGAAACCTATCCGACATTGTTAACTCAGTTAAATATTCAAATTCAGTGTATCCCTTCCCTTATAAAATAACATGAGCGGAATTGCGACTTTCACATACAAACAATTTTAAATACACGTGTATCTAAATCGGATGTTAACATTTCGGGGTAGCAGAAATAACGCCAACGCATTCGGTGAGGTGGATTATTTTAAAAATACTAAAAGGGACCTTATCGTATTAAATCGGACCGTTTCCATATCTTATACGTCACTTATTACGCTTTGATGATAATATTTGGTTGGATACTCATTAATCACAGGAGCGAAAAACGCGGGCAAATGTAAACACGTTTAGTAATGTCAGTGTAATTAATATTTGTATCCTTTGTTTACATTGGCGGAAACGAATGCATGTATTTACAACTATGCTACTATTTTACTATTATGTAATATACCTACTATTTTTAGTATAGTATTATTAATAGTAGTAAGTAGACGTATGTCTATGCTATATTTTCTACCACAATAGACTTTTAAGTTCAGTTTAGTTTTTTGTATGCATATACACGTGTATCTAAATCGGATGTTAACATTTCGGGGTAGCAGAAATAACGCCAACGCATTCGGTGAGGTGGATTATTTTAAAAATACTAAAAGGGACCTTATCGTATTAAATCGGACCGTTTCCATATCTTATACGTCACTTATTACGCTTTGATGATAATATTTGGTTGGATACTCATTAATCACAGGAGCGAAAAACGCGGGCAAATGTAAACACGTTTAGTAATGTCAGTGTAATTAATATTTGTATCCTTTGTTTACATTGGCGGAAACGAATGCATGTATTTACAACTATGCTACTATTTTACTATTATGTAATATACCTACTATTTTTAGTATAGTATTATTAATAGTAGTAAGTAGACGTATGTCTATGCTATATTTTCTACCACAATAGACTTTTAAGTTCAGTTTAGTTTTTTGTATGCATGTTATTTAGTTACACAAGTGACCGCAAGTGTTCTCATACTAAAAATTATCATTTACTAATTATCATTTACTAATCTAAGATGACCTACTGCTGCGCCCGGGTCTCCTCATAGTATGAGGAGACCCGGGAGATCCGCATTCGGATCCGGATTTCCAGACTTCACACACCATCGAAAAAATCCTCTGAGGCATGCAGGTTTCCTCACGATGTTTTCCTTCAACGTTTATGGGCGTGATAACTATCAATGCGCACGAAACTTGGAAAAGTCAGAGGTGCGTGGTGAACTCGAAACCTTTGACTTGGCAGTCCCATGGTCATATCACCAGGCTTAGGCTATCATTGCTTACTGTCTATTTAGTCAAACGTGGGTGACAAAAGACGAATTTTGTTCAAGAAAATATCTATCTGCAACCTTTTCTTACGCTATTTATTTACAATCTACTGAGTTCACCCATCGTTTGCTAACTGAGGTGACCATAGAAAAACTCAACGTTATACTCGTTGTGCTTAAACGAAATATTACAGAAGAGACAAACATAATTTGGTAAGTAATCTTCGTTTAAGAAGTTTACTTAACCCGTTTAAATAAACTGCAGACAACATCACAAGACAACGTGAATATATAAAATAAAAGCTTAGTTCTTTGTAGAATTAAAAAGCACCGCTTCGCTTCTGCATAAAATTTTACCTTGAGTTGCAAGAAAACAGCCACAATGATAAAAATAAGATAGTACCTTAGAACATACATCACACCTGTACACCCATAGTTTGCCGGGATGTTTATATCCCATGTAATATGGAGTGATTCTATTGCCATTGACCGGACACAAATTCCAAACTCCGAGCTGCTATTGAGAATTTCATAGAAACATCCAATTACAGTTTGTTGGACCTGTGAATCGGACCTAGGACCTCTATCGTAGCAGTCGCGCTCAGGCCTATTAAGCTAATGAGATACGTAGCTTAAAACTACAAAGCTATAATGATAATATATATGAATGCTGTAACAAAAACATATGTAGATAATATTTAAATATAGGTAATCATATCTCAAGAAAACATTGGAAGTTGATACACGTGCCTACCTACTACTTTCAGCCCTATGACGATTAAACACAGGCCTTTATAGCTAGAACATTCACGTCAATCTAAATCTTCTCTTTGATTTATTATTTTATGAATCATCGTAGCGTACGAGTATCCACAGACTAATAATAAATCTACAGAATCACCTTTGACTACAAATCATTCATCTCATAGAAACAACGATGTTAGGCCGAATTCAATCTTAGATATAAATAGTGATCGATTTGGCGGGCAAATTGACAATACGGTGACTAGTGATGCGCAATTGTGAGTTCGAATATTTTTGGTGGACAACGAAAACTTTTTTAGATGTGGCAGCTCGATTTTATCAATCATTGAGTTCATTCGACTGAATTTTTCGCTCGGTATTCCTATGAATATGAAAATGTTATTGACTTTCATTCGTCTTCTGAGCTTTATTTTTATTTAGTCTCGGTCTGATAAAATACGTTTCATGTACTTGGAGAATATAGCTCATATCTCGTTTATGGAACAAGTTTTCTTATTTTTATGCTTCAAATTGTTTTAAACCGAACTTACCTATGTTATAAAAAATATGCAATAAAAAATCCTTGCAAAGTATGCGCAGTGTGACTTGGAATGATAGCAGAAATAGTGTGATAAGCAACGTTGTGGCTTAAAAGATGATGTTGCGAATTGAGAAGAATATGCTAAGATTGTTTGGGTATGTCGAGAGAATGGATGAAAGGCGACTAACGAAGGGATTTATAAAGCGAATATCAGTAGAGCCGCTGGTAGAGGACGCCCTAGAAAGACACAACGACGGACATACAATGTCAATGACCTTATTGGTGAGATTCTTTAAAATCAGGTGCGAAGTACATAGGTACTCGCAACCCGTGGACGTGTATGATAAGATTCATGAATGTGGATCCAAAAAAAGAGGTAGGCAAGTGACGTTCTGAAGTTTCTGCCTACCCCGATGGGAAAGAGCGTGAATGTAGGTGCATGTAATGCAATAAACAGAGCCGGTTAAAATTGTCTAAAGATTGTAATGAATGTGGTTTAATTTATTAATTATTGCATTATTGTTATTTTCCTCACCATTATATTTAGATATTTATTTGTAGATATCCATGGCTGAATATAAACCTATCACACTACCACTACCTACTCTGCACTGTGATTGTATTATTTTCCTTATACCTACATGTTAGGTGAGTGTTGTCATATATTAGTAGGTTCTGTGAGTTTGCATACAAGTTTGATGCAAACGTTGCATTCTATTCTCGTGATACAATTAGCCACCTGTGACACCCACAGCAAGTCACGAGAGGTCAATTAATTTGTCGACACTGCACAAGTTACAAGACATAGAGTAAATTTAGATACTTTAGAGGAAATCCGCTTAATTGACAATCGATAATGTTGTGGTCCTAATGATATTATTATTAACCACATTAGTTTTTTATAACTTGTGCAAATAACGAAAAAACTTATTTTAATAACTCAAAAAATATTAATGTATTTTGAATGGGAATAATAATAAAGTTACTTAAATATGTTTGGTCCCTTCCCTAGTTATCCCGAGTTGACCATAAAATGTGATATTTAAAAACATGATTCTGCATTTTCAAGGATCTAGAGTGATTGGATCAATGGTAAAATTCTTTATGTTTTTAATGTTCGTCATTTTGTCTACCAAATAAGAAATCAATTCTATAATTATCTACCAATTTGGACAACACTAAGGATGCCTGCCCTGTTCCGATGTTCGCACACGATGCGGGGCCATGATTGCGTTGCCCGCGCCGAGTGTGAATTAGCACATCATGTATGTTTTTGTAAGACTTGAAACTTGCCTACTATTTTTTACTTTTATTTTTTTTTTAAACCGTAATATCGTGTACGTATAGTCGAATACATAAATAATCTCTTTTTAAGTAATTAACACTTTGACATAACTGATAATAGCTTCGAGGTTAACTTTTATATCACTCAAGCATAATATTTTTAATCCGTCTCCTTAGGCTATCTGTTATACCTTTTTATATATATAAATATTTTTTTAAAAAGCTTACTAGCAATGCGGGTCGCTCATTACTAGTATTCTTGTTAACCCCTCGTGCTAAGCTAAATGCTTGTGTTACGAGTGGGTTCACGTCGGTAGTGCAATGGGTGGGGTTCGAACCGGCAACCACATGATCGCAAGTCCGACGCCCTAGCGATTAGGCTACCGCCGCTTTTATTTATATTTTAATAGGTAGACAATACAAATATTTTCAAAGAAGATTACAGAATCGATCATGTTCACTATTCTACGAAATTTACTGGAAGCAAGAGCACGACGGCGTGTCCGTTGTTAAATCTCTAAAAGCAATCTTAGCGTCGCGTTTTATGCATTGAAGTTTACTCGACCTCTTTGAACAGTCTCACAAAGTCGATTAGTTTGATTCGCTCCCTCCCCGTTTATTTATTGTTTTTGCTAGATCATCCGAAATAAAAAGATATTGGCGTTTGGCGTACCTGTATTGTGCTTTCCCTCATAATTACATATTTGATTTAAGAGCTAGCTAGACCTTTAAGCAGCATCAGAATGTGAGATCAAATTGGAAACACTTAAGTATAATTACGAATATATTCCAAGGTACGACATGTGATTGATTGCGAGTTTCAATACGCTTTGATATTAGATCTAATTATATATAATTACCTACGCGACCCAAATAATTAAATTCATCAAGATTGCTTGCGTGAAGCAAGCAATCTTGATATCGCGCGATATCCTTATTTCCACGTCGATACTGCTGGAAAATACATTTGAAAATGGTTCTAATAAAAGAATTTCTTTTGAGTAATTATAATGAAATGAACATTGTTATTAAGTCGAAGATGGCTGTAATTTCGGCCAATATTAATACAATTTAAGGCCCGTTATTACGACTCTGCGCGTAATTAAGATGGTGCCCTGTAATGTAATGACAGGTTCAAATTCCCATACTGAGGAAAATGAAACGAAGAACAACTGAGTAGAAGCTAATGAAATTGCTGGTTAAATTATAATAATCAGGTATCACCTAGGAAAGCTTTTCCCTTGTCGTGTACAGGAAATTTAATGATTATTGCATGTAGGTTATTAAACCTAAGTATACGTAATACTACATATTTAGATCTCTTCTAGCCTTTAACCTTTTCCAACATCCAGTCTATCTTTATACTTAGCAAAAATCATGAAAATTGGTTCAGTGGGTTAAGAATGAAACCGTAAGAAACCGAGTTATTTTCGTATTTATAGTATTAGTAAAAAAATATTTTTCACGAAAACTTTTAGGATTATTTAGAGTTCACGGAGAGTTTTCAATGAAATCCAATACCAGTCTATGTCTATCAGTGCGTCACAAGTCCCTCAGGAGCCATAAATCATAATGGTCCAAATGAGTGCACGGCTAAAATACGTTCACGGCCAAACAACAAGGCAGGCACGTTCAATAGTGACATAACATCGAAACGACCCAAAGCATAGGAAAGGCCACGCAGCATCTCTATCTCTAACGTCTACGTAGCGTCTTAGCGTTCACGGGATCGCCTCGCGGGGTGAAAACCCTTTTGCGGTCGGACAAAAACATAAGAGACTCGGCGTGAGCAAGGTAAATAGGAATTAAGATAGAAGGTTCAAGGGCTAGAATCGTAGGTGGAGCGCGCAGGCGAGCAGTATGTTCGTCCTGCTCGCTCGGCGCCCTAGGCTGCGACGCGCAGTGACGCTCCAGTCGCGGTCTGCCGGCCGTCGCGACGCTCGGGGCCGCTCCGTCGCCGCGCCGCCTCGCGCTCGCCGCCTCGCCGCGTGTATGTGGCCGACGTGTGAGATGCACTGCTGAGCACCAGCTCAACGCGCTCGCCCTCAGCTCCGGCTGCCACTGTGACTGCGCCCGGCCCCGCGGCCCCTCTCCCGCGGACAGTGTTCCTAATAGTGCAGTGTGCCACTGGGGCATTGTTTTATGTTTGTATATTTTGAATATACACCAAAGTGACAAATTTGATTCAGTTTTCAATATCTATCGATGTACGATTTCGGTATGCTATCGAATCACTCACAAGATCCCGACATTATATCTATAACCCTCTTTATGAGTTTATGATATTCACTGGAGTTAGTCATTATTACCAGTTACGTCGTGCATTAGATAACAGTTTAATCCTAACATCACGGAGTAAAAAAACATGCATTAGCGCTTTGCGTAGCATTGCTACGATAACTGATGCGTAAAATAAAATTCCGTTAAAGTGTCAAGGTTCTTTATAACACGCAACGTTTTTGTGAATAACGTAAATTCCTTTTAATGCACACAGTGAAAACTAGGAGCATAATTTTATTATTTGTATAGATTGTCTATTAATTAACCTTCGATAAATAATAACACATTTGGAATTCTATATATTATTGTAGTTTCTGGAACTGAAACACACTTAGATATTTAGGAACTGATTCAAAACTGAAAAGACAAGGGGTTTCATAAACATAATGATTATATCACATTGAAGATATTGATTTTGTGAACAACTTGTTGAATGTTTGTGGGTTCATTCCGAAATAATAAATAACGTTACCTCCTCGTGACTCGACAATAATTTAACCAATCTAGGAAAATTATAAATATATTATTCTCTATTTAGATAATGATTATGTTTAATAGGTATAATAAACCACATATCTCAAGCAGCTATAATCACGCATACTTATATATTGTATAACATTTGCACACTTGCTACAGCTATCGCTGAGGTAGATAATTAATCTTGGAGGTTTAAAAAGTAAATTATTGGTGACACTGCGCATGATCTACGTCTTATCATAATCTTAAAATATTTTATTTTTTATCACTTCCTGTCATCAACTCTTTCTAGCGTCGTGGTTGCATGATGTATTTTTAGGCAAATGCCGTGATGTTTGTTACACGTTCCGCGGTAATTTTATTTATTTTAACATTAAAATATAACTAATTGGCCATGAAGTTGAAAACACCAATGTCAAATTAAATTATGTTTTGTCAAAAATAAACGACGTCGACGTAATATAATTCAATTTTTATCATGCCTCGAAACATTTTAAATTTTCATAACATGAGCCGCGCAAGTTTTATGGAACGGTCGCCAGAACATTATGGAATCCAATTCTTCAATTGATTTTCAGTTTATTCTCCAAACAATAGAGTTCCATTTCATTCCATTGGAGAAATTTGACAGTATGTGGTAACTTGATGTGCTGCCTGTACCTAATAGCAGTCAGTAAAACAACTTAGTTTTCGCGTAACTACGGCTGATAATAAGATTAGATCGTGATAATGTTAATGCAGTAATTAGATTGTACATGACGATGTAAATACAAATAAAAGGTTTTAACGGTGTCTACGATAAGAGTACATAAATCAATTTAACAAATGCACAAAGCATACTATTTTCACATTACAGTTTTAGGGTACATACACACTTTGTTTTTTTGACACAGTAGATTTCCAGATTACTCGATCACGTTGTATTGTTGTTCTGTATGAAATCTGAATGTTATGTTACGTTAATTTTGACATCATTTTTTATAGTATTTATTTTTTACCAGGGATTCTTGTAGAAAAAAATACGATGACAAACCCATCGTACCCTATTCTAGATACTATTTACTTTTTTTAACACCTAGGATAAGCATAATCCGAAATAAGCACAATATCAACCCCAGAACATACCACAGCAGATTTAATTAAATAAATGGTATGAGGCATCTAATTAGCATCCAATAAATCTTGAAAGAGAATTGAAGCAAACCGTAGAGGGAACATTGCGTCTATCAGTTTATTCGCCGATGACGTACGAAATGCCGACACAATTGAAACCAGCGACCGCTCAACGAGTAGTAATTGTTTGTGTCGATCACTATTGGAGCCGGCAATTCCTTACACAGGTCATAATAATATCATTGAATTGAATAAATGAAAATGTCTCTTGATCGATGTGTTGCCAGTCTGCCAAAACGAGGAAGTGGCGTGACGTACTATTTGGCATCGTCACATGTTCCGACTGATTATTTCTATGTACCTCGGCCTTGACCGTAGATATGACCATTTTAAAAGTGATATTATTTTCCTAAATTAATGTTTATAATTGTAATTTTTCTCTACTTTGTGCATTCTAATGATTTGAATATTGCATTAATTAACGGCCGATATTGCTATTGATATAATAAAATTTAAAAAAAAACACGAAAAATGGTGGGTATATAATAAAAGGTAGGTAGGTATAGATGTTAATATCATTCGTCAACATTATAGTTCACGTAGAATAATTATTATTGTTAGGGTCAGTAAGAAAATTACATAGGAGTTGAAAGAAAGTTTGAGCCGTTAATTTTAGCATTTGAGGCCAAAATTCATTAAATAATTATGTAATGTTACGCGATTGTAATGATTGATTAGATATTATTAAGTTGGACAAAATATTTCTTACGTTAAGGTCAATACAAAAGTATAATAATTCTAATTTCAGGACTTTATTGACTGGAATATTAATTAGGTACCTACTCCTTTAATTTAATTTATGTAAAAATAAAACTAACTTATTTTCAATATTAAATCTTTTGAAAAGGTAAGTTGTACCTTGTATTTGCGTGAAATTTCACGATGTCAATAATCTAAAATTTAATTTAAAACAAACCAGTTATGTAGGTATGTTTGTGCATGTAAAAATACTAATTATTACAGTGTTATACGTTATCATGTAGAAAATCAAGATGTAGGATATAATATGTTATCAATGTTTATGTAGATAGTATGATACAATGATTCAAAGTCACTTCGATTCCATTAAATTTCTACCGACACACATAACTATCAACTGAGGACAACTCCCATACTTAAATTTTTTCATAACCATTCATAATTAGTTTTCATTGATGTTGTTACAGTTTCCAAGCGAGATGATATATCATTTGTTTTGTTGGTAAAATGCTTTAGCCAGTAAACTAATTTTATATCTACTGTAGCTACCTATTTATTGAATTAGTTTACTGGTTAAAGCATTTTTTTTATCTTTGAGTAATGCATGTACTCCTTTGTTACGAAGATAAAATAGAATATTCAGATGATTAACAATGATAGATAACTTCATATCAATGAAAGGTGCTAGGTACTCTTTAGGCTAAAATATGGCCCGACGTAGTCCGTGTTTAATCCCCTAGAAATATAGAAAGCCACGAATTGGTTTATCCTAATTAATCCATGGGATGAATAAAAACTCTTTTTGAATATAGTGAGAAAGTGGATTCCGTCTCAAACTCGAAGAGACAGGTTTAACATTATACAACGATATTATATTAACACTTAAACCCATATACATGAGTTATAATAGAACCATTAGTACTTCTTTCTACTATTATTTCACTTTAAAGTTCAACTTTTTAACATTTAGTGGAAGATTTTCAGATAATAACATAACTTATGCGTTTAGTTTGATACTTGTAGACTATTCTTCAAAACGTGGAAAGTTTTATCATTATGCCGATTTGAAATAAGAAACTTTTTGTCATTATATCATCCAAATCGGAAAAAGAATTCGGGTTTTTTTTATCAAAGTTATCATAATAAAGTTAAATCCGTGTCGTAAAAGCAGGCAGGTATGAAGTAAGATAGAACATCTGCTTATATTGGCGAGGTAATAGCTCCCCACAGTTAAACAAAGTAACAAACACGATTTGGCTTAAAACCGTAAATAAAACCGCATAGAATGTGTTTATATACATTTATGTATCAAATTACATACATACATACACTGATGTTAAGAGAATGAATGAAAGACGATTAACGAAAGGAATTTATAAGGCGAATATCAGCGGCAACGTCAGAAGAGGTCGTCCTAGAAGGACCTACACCGATCTTATTGGCGATTTGAAGTCCTTCAAAAAGGTCAGGTGCGTAATACTCGCAACCGGCGCGTATGTATGAGATGTATGAATGTCGCAGAAGCAAAAGAGGCATGCAAGAATCGTAGCAAGTGGCAGTCTATAGTTTCTGCCTACCCCTGTGGGAGAAGGGCGTGAGTGTATCTATGTACATAAATGTATGTACAAATTAATTTTAATAACAGGTGAACAGTGAGGCGAGTATATTTTTAGTATTTAAGACCGAAGCTACGAAGATTCACGAATAAAATGAAAAGCTTCGAGAAAAAGGACGTGCACAGCTTCCTTTGATTAAAACTTTTAAAAATCGAATATTACCTACTTAATTACCTACCTACCCATATCCATAATAATTAATTACGATATTTTATAAATGAACGTTGCCCCACGCATTAGGATTTTCTCCTGTAACGTGGGTGCTTACAAAGATTCTCATATACATAAACGCCCGGACCCGGAACAACTACCTGTAGGTCATACCGCTCCCTGTGTCAATTGAACCAAAAATACGTGGCGTAGAAGCCAATTGCTCAGCAACTACGACAAACGTGTCTTCAACAAAAAACTAAGCTACTCCAGACATCTTAATTTGGATGGACGTTATAATTTAGTAGATGACCCGTTTTGATGTATGTATTTAGTTACAGCCTGTATTTTAGGGCTCAGCTGTTTATTCGTGTCGCCTCACAGACAATATCGTCGCGGAATCTTATTGCTCATTTTAATATTTCAATGCGACTGGAGGTAAATTAGGTATGCTCAAAGTGATAACCTGTGAAGAACTCTGCGACTGTGTTGGCATCCTTCCAATACGCACACAGTAAAACAATACTATGATATACATTTTCATCCACGCCTGTGTTACCATCGCTATGAAATTTCAACATGTACGCACTTACGTATTTGATTTAAATGTTGTAGATGTTCTATTATGTGTATTGACACATTTATTCTGCAATCATATTCATCCGTGTGTTACATCTACGGTATCTTGAGTGTTTCGATAGCATAGAAATTATAAATTCGGTTTCAATATGGTGGATAATATATAATTTTATACAGGAAGTCATAATTAAGAACTTAGCAATGGGTTAAAGTGAATTTATAATACCCCTTTTACATTTGAAACTCTATGACGTTGATAATATGATAATAACTCGGATGTAAAAAGTCTAAAAGTGAACTCAGTTATTGGACAATATTTTGTTTGCCTGTCGCTATTTCCTTCCTTCGTCTACGAAAGTTTGTCTCCTGGGAATCCTAATAACAAGCGTTCTTATAAGTCGACTGACATATCGATACCTTATCTTAACTTCTAAGCCAACTTTCAAGACTGAACTAGATCTTTCAATAGCAAATTGTAACCCTTATTCCATCATTACAAAAGTGCCAAAACATAGAAGATAAGTTCAGCGCAGTTTGGTGACGTGTTGAAGTTTATTACACGGTGCAGTGACGTATGGTGATATCGTGTGCGTGCGCATGTTTGTGTAGTGCTTGTGTTAGTGCGTGGAGCGGCGCAGGCGCGTTGGCTCGAAGGCGCGCACGGCTCCAAGGTGGTCGGAGGCGGGGTGTTCCGTTGCTGCGTGCCCTGGTGCGGGGCGCGCGCGGCGGCGCCCATCGACGACGCCGACTATGCCCTGCGGGAGGGCAGCCCGCAACTCTCACATGATGAATATGGTAAGCCTTGTTTTCATATGATATTACCCTAACCATATTTTGGCACTCAAGTATATGAAATTTAGAAATCCGGCGGAGGTCCGATTGCTCATATTAGTGAGAAATATTACATGAGATTTGTTGGGTTTGAGCCCCGATTTCAGAGCTCATTGTGAATTTGTGAAAAGGTTTCGGCAAACAGTGCTACGTAACTTACAATTCGTGAATATACAATGGATAAAACTGACAAACAATACAAATGTACGGAGTTTAGCTTGTAATATTGACATACATTAAATTTATCTGATGATAACTCGTCTGTTGCATGCTCTGTTGGAGATTCCAATATTAGTCATCAGTACACATAATTATTAATCAATATTAGAATTTATAAGGAGGTACTTGTTTAGTTTTGAAGTAAGAAGAACTAGGTTTTATTTAATATTGATACTCAGGTTCCACTCGAAAGATGCTATATTATCCATATTATTTGAAGGAATGAAATGGAAAGAGAATGCATGTATTTTTATTCTAATTTAAGGTAGTAGACTGACACAAGGATTTCAGAAAAATATAAGTATTACGTCAGGGACTTGGGACATCATTATTGTAACGCGGCTTCTGTTAACTACATTTTTTTTTTTAAAAAGCTTACTAGCAATGTGGGTCACAGATTACTAGTATTCTTGTTAACCCCTCGTGCTAAGCTAAGTATGCTTGTGTTACGAGTGGGTTTACGTCGGTAGTGCAATGGGTGGGGTTCGAACCGGCAACCACATGATCGCAAGTCCGACGCCCTAGCCATTAGGCTACCGCCGCTTCTGTAAATACTGATCAGTATTGTATGTGATGTACATTTAAATTACTTGTGTACTCGAAACCAATAGTTTTGATAAATAAATTCAGCTAATGTGCTCTTTTGTGAATATTTCATAGGAAGTCGAAGCTTGTAGGAGCAAGCTCTTGGCACCAGCTGTGGAAACGTTCTGTTAGCCAACTTCTCTAGTATATTTTGAAGAATTTGCATTCGAGCTCAAATTGGGTTACAAATTCGCTGTCATCAAAAATGACCCGTACTTCCTTCGTTTTCTGGTAAAGAATAGTTTTTAACTTCCGGTAAATTTTACGTCAACAGAGATGAAGTAAGAAAGGTCTATTTTCAGGAACAATAACGTTACACAAAAGATTGCTTCCTATTATTAAGAAAATATTTATTCTCAGCAGCGATTCATCAATGTACATAAATTTTCAGTATAAAAGATCGCGGTGCAATGTAAATGTTCGTTTAAACTTTTCCTGCAAACAATAGTTATAAATCAAAAGTTAGTTTTGCTGGACTTGTTGGAACGGGAATCGAGTGTCGAAGTTTGTAAACGCCATTAAATTACTAGCCGAAGTTAAAGGTTACTCGGTAATTAACTAAAGACAAAAAGGACTTAGTTGTTTCAGCTCCACCCTAAAACTTGATAATATAATTAACACATATTTACCTACTCATGATACAATAATGTCGTAAACGAAATACGCTTGTGAACAGAAGTTTCACTTACTTTGTTCGGAATCCATAGTTGATTTTTATTCGTAATATTTGGGAATAAAATATTTGTTCAAAGTAAAATTCTAAATTAATGAACCATAGTTCTTTATAATTGACGTGGAGAAAGTGACAAATTTGATGTATTCAACGTAAATGGTATTCAAAATACCCGACACTTCGTAATAAGAGTAGAAATGTATTTGAACGACATATTCAAAGCAAAGTTACGGAACTAATTAAAATAACTTCCGCTCATAATTTCCTGAAGTGAGTGTTTAATCGACTCACGATTCGCGCCTACCAATTAGTTAACTAGTGTTATCGTTAATTATCGTTGGTTTACGTTGTAAGCGATACTAGTAGGGTTCAAAGCCACGGTCTGTGAAGGCTATGCAATTTAACATAATTATGGGCGGGAGTGGTCGCATTTAGCTACACAAACATTGCCTGAAGCCGGATCGATGGCAGACGCCACCGCCGCCGCCGCGATCCCCTTCTGTTGACTTTAAATTAATCCCAGTTTTCACCACTAAAAGTCACGTTATGTAATGTATCTAGGTCTAGTTCCAGAAAGCTGTTAGCGTTTTATGTAAATTTACTTTTAATTAGCAACCATCTTTAATGGCTGTGTGTTCAAGGATAGCTATGGAGTTTATATTCTAAATGGCCAGCTTGCGATTTAAAAAGTTAAAGTTATCATGTCAATATTAAATTTTCCTGACATTTCCGGGGCATTAAAAAAAATATTTCACAAAAGCTTTGTCCTGATAATCACAAATACAACAAAAATAATCTGAAAATCAGTCAAGCCATTTTCAAGTGATGATCTTTCATGTGACAATTGATTTTTTATTTATGTACATATTATGTAGAGGTAGGTAGTTGTCAAATTATCGTTCCATCTCCACAACGCGTATCTACCTAATATTTAGTTTCTCAATCTAATATTCCCCATTCTATTAGTCGGTTGACACAATTAAGTTATACTCCAATTACAGAAATGTTATTAAACGATAACCCGTAGTTAACTGGAGAAGTCGGATTGATTAAATTTGAAAGTACCTATTCAGTGGAAGACAAACCCCATTTGTGGGTACAGCGGTCGGTAGAGTTTAACGTTAGGTAGGTATACTTTAATTAGATCCATATTATGGTTCACAATCTTACAGTATTTATTGTACGGAAAAAATATCCAAATAACTAACTACAGTGTTGGTATATCCCTAATATTGATTTTGCTCAAAATTTAGGTCAACGCATGGATAGCGATTTAGGTACCAAAAATGTAGTATTTGCTCCTTCATTTTGACAACAACACAGTATTATCTGATGCCAATTTTACATTATGTTTTATTATATATTTGGGAGTTTAGCTCCTCTCTACAATCAATGCCTTAGTGATAAATAATCTTAAATCATTTTTTCATTCATGATCCTCTGGGCAAATATTATTGTTATGACATTCCAGTTACAGTAGATATATTGAGCTCAATATGTGTGCTTTATTCTAGTCGTAACTATTGCCAAGAAAATTTAAACGAATAGTATTACATTATCGATCCTTCATAGGCCCGGTCGTGAATTATTAAACGTGGTATCACTGGGTAGCCGCAGCAGGTTCTGTTAAACGTTTAGTTTGTCAGCGGATAAACTTTGGTTAATGTACGTCCAACAATTCACAGTAGGTAAATTAGGTCTTGCTCAAGTTATTCATATACAAAGGTATCTAAGCCAGTTTTTGGATGTTATGGTTTTTATTAATAAGAATCACTTTTTTACCTTATGACCCCCAAAATGGCAAATTTTTCGAACTCCTCCCGTGGAAAATATAAAAAAGTAATATTTTTAATAATTTTTACTTGATTAAATCCCACATCGAATATCAGGGCGCGTATTTTCCAGTCACATTTAAATTTCCATAATAAATTATGTTGATTCTCGTCCCCCGAGCTTTCTCTTAGAAATATTGAATTCTTTGAATATAGGTACCTACGTTAATACTCGGCCTCCTTTTTATAATCTTATTAGAAAATCATCGATAAGCATAAAAAAATCTTATTTCATATTCTAATCCAAGCTTGAACTCAATTTCTCATGGGAGTTGGATATTGCCCATTGAAATATGAACCGCCGCAGTGGCGTAGGACACCCGGTGTTGAATATATAATTTCAATAAGTGTTTAATAGCTCGTAAACATCATCTATTAGAAAGTACTGATGACTAATATCTCAAGTGGTATGTAATATCTAAAGTGATTCATAATCATTGGCAGAGTCTTGTACATAGTTGCTAAACTGTTAGTATAGTATTTCAACTTAAGAGCGTAGTCTGTTAAAATAACTTTTATTTTTATACTTAATGTGATTTTTTATCAAATCAGGTATGTAGGCATTTTATTAAAATGAAGTTCAAAATATTGACTTCATAAGACAAACAGTTTATTATAGATAAATTAGTTAATTAAGACAATCAGGGAGTTGTAAAACAGGCCAATCTTGTAAATTAATTTGATGCCGGAAGTCGTTCAGCAAAATATTTCTTGTGCGTAACTTAAGTTAAATCTTCGACGTTGCTCAATCTGTTTGTTTATAGTCTTTATTGCTTGTTTACAGTCGCCCCAGAGCCAGTAATAAGCTCACCGCGTCCACTCGGTCAACAGTCCCCGTTACCGGGGATCGAAGAGGAGGACGATTCTGATTGGCCTCTCGAGGACGCTACCGACTTGACCATCACTCCCTCATACAAGAGTACGAGGAGCAGTACTGACACTGCATACACGTCTTCAAGGAGCTCGGGAAAGAAGCGAAGCTTTGGGAGTCCATCTTCAGTCAAGATATGTATATCGGCGGCGGCTAGGAAGTCAAATAAAGCGCGTAAGCGTGGCTCGGGCGCGGTCAGCGCGTCGCCGTCGCCTGGGCAGGCCGGCGAGGACGCTGCGCCGGCGCTGCAGCTGTCGGTCGGCAGGATGCAGGCCGAACAGGGCAGTATCGGCGAGCTGCAGAAATACCATGGCAGATACCTCAAGAGCCGACGTCATACCCTAGCTAACGTTCGGTGAGTCATTAGTTCAAAGTTTATATTAATGTTCTATTACTTTACGGTACTTTAGTCTGGCATTTATTTCTTACTATCTATAAGATAACAGTTCAATTAAATTGCATAAGTTCTTTTATCGTTATATCAGGTTTGTCCAATTTTAATCAAATTTTATTGAGTAAGTAGGTACTCTGCTTAATTAAACTATGTTTACATAGTTTAATGACGCCCAATTGTATATGAAACCTAGGCTCGTAAAATGAAATTTATAACCTCAAAAAGAATACATGAGTTTTAGAGGCACATAATATAATAAAGCGTGTCATTAACATATCAATGTTATTTAACTACTATTTTTTTTTAAATTCTTTCTGCAGATGTGTTAAAAAGTTTTCCTTGACTAGATACGATTATTATTTTCCTAAAGTTCATTATTTTAGTCTTAACTAATTTTATTTTATTTTATTTCATGTGGTGCACACAGATTAAGGTATGTGACAAATTTTTAATTAATTAACAATACTTACCAGCCCTTTTTGGACAAATTATCGTTTTAAATATTAGTAGACCGAATATCCATCGCCTCTTTGGCATTTTCACGATCAGAATTATATTATTTACGCGTTTTAAAATAGTTACTGCGAGTATTGTCGTATTTATTCAAAGTAAACGTCCACAAAATGTCTTTAGTGCTTAAATCTCCCTCGGGACGTGTACGAGAATATAATCACGAGCATCACAAAGCCTTAAGTATGCTCCAAATTAAACAATTATTCTATCATTAGGAAAACAACTTCGAAGCGGTAATTACCTAACTCATTTCAATTAATTATAAAGAATCATCTTGTAATTACCGAGTGCCGGGCGAGTGATCAGGTAAATATTTATGAAAATCTCACGATATTCATTGTACCCAAGATCGTAACAAAAAGAAAATGCTTAAAGTACTTATAACGGTGTTTGTCGAGAACAATAACTTTGTAAGTACTTACTCCAGTTTTAGAGTTCGGAATCTTGGAACTCGTGTACATGTAACTCATGTAAAATTAACGTGTCACATTCAGGCACAGCGCTAAGTCCACGGGTTTGTTTGAAAATCATTATTACTGGAAGCATTACTTAGCGAGTTCAAAGTGCTAAGGAACTTGCTGTCTGAAAAGGTGCGGGAATATATCTTGATGGGTAAATTGTAGTTATGTACAATGGAATCTACTTCTAATGTATCGTAATTTGTCACTTTTTTCAGATACTTAATTATTATTTATTTAATAATTATTTGTATGGTTCCAAATGATGGTTCTGATAAAAGCCCGCAAGAACTCTACAGTCTTATAAATAATGTATGTTCACGTTTTTCTTTTTAATATTTGCTGTCTGTCTTGTGGTCATGGCAATAAATTTCCATGATAATTAACACTTATTATAGATTCACCACGTTTTTAATTAAAATTAAATATTTTCGCTGCTTCTTGCTTGTTTGCAAATTGTGTCTGCAATTTATTACATAACGGATGGACGTTATGTAATAAATTGCAGACACAATTTGCTGAATTATTAGACACGGAATCACAATACTGAAAGCTAGACTAAAAAATATTCATTTTTTCTGATTAAGGTAAGACAATTATTCTTACCTTAATCAGAAAAAATGAATATTTTTGCGGTCTCGCAAAATATTTTCCTGAAATATTTTTTTCATCCATCCGCTATGTAATAAATATAATAAATAAATATGAAAATAAAAATAAATATAAAAATGAAATATGTTATCTAATTTCCTTCAGTATCGTTATGTTGTATATAAGAAAATATTTTTATATTTTTTCACAGCTTTATTATATCCTTCCACTGTTTAAAATGCTTTTTCACACCACCTGCTCGAAAATGTCAAATTATATGTCAAGCAACCTTAACCTAAAGTGAGTCATTAGTGGCCGGGGACACAGCCGGTCAATAGTGTTGTACTGGATTTCATTATGACCCGCTGGTCAATAATGTGATTTGAATTTAGAATCTCACAGGCTCAGCTAAAATAAATACTTTGTTTTTCGTACTATGGCTATTATTTTCTCACAGTAGGTGTAAAAAGTAGAGTATCCTCCTCTGGACTAAGTGTCTTTGCCTTGGGCTAGCTTGAATCCCTCGCTGCATTCAGGATTCTTGTATTAACTCCCGTATACTTCATTGCGCTCGAGATTCAATATGACGCCCGTGACATAAGACACAACTTTAGCCCCTCGGTGCATAATCTACTATTATTACGTCGTAGGATTAATAGTGAAATAAAGAAAATAATATACATACACTCACGTCTTTTTTTCCACAGGGGTAGACAGAAACTATAGATCGCCATTTGCTACGATTCTTGCATACTTCTTCCGCTTCTGCCGCATTAATACTAAATCATACAAGCACCCCTAAATAGTATAATCATGAGAACGTGGTTACTTTAATAATCACGAGCCCATTATTTTATAGTGTACACGGGGATAATGTTTTCATTGATATTTAATCCGTGTTTTCACTAAAGTGTTTATTTAACAGTATAGGATTTTAATTAAAATTACACCATTACATTAATTTTAGCTGTTTCAATTTGTTTTATGTAAGTAAACACAAATGCTACTACAAATATTTGGTTTCAATAGTCTTTGGTAGCTTAAAACAACATTGACGTTAAATATATAAAAATACAAGATAGTAATTTTAAATCCAAATTAAATTTATCCGTTAATCCATGCGTAATTAACCACTGAAATTATATTGAAAAGTTACCAATATTTAATATTCTCACTAACCGAGAGATATTGTTGTCATTGCATGTTCAGTATTTTCATAAAAACGGGCTTAAAAAATCATATTATTTATTCACAAAATAGAGCCTAGTGATATGACCGCGAATTCAAAAGTCTCGAGTTTGAATCCAAGACATGCACCTTTGACTTTTCAAAGATATGTACTTATTAATAGTTAATCAACACGGACTAGACGGTGAAGGGAAACATCGTGAGGAAATCTGCATACCTGAAGATTTTCTCGATCACGGCGTATGAAGCTAAACTGACGTGGTGGTAAAAACTAGCGTGGTGGACTATAACTTAATCTCTCTCATTCGAGATGAGACCCATGCCTAACAGTGGGACAGTATAATGGGTTAATTATTGACAAAATAATTTGAGTTAAAGTAAAAACAAGTTACCGAAACCAAAAAAGCATCGAAATTTTATTAGTAAATTGAGTTTACCTCCCGTTTTATTGGAAGGTGTTTCGGCCGGCAGCCATCCTTTTCCAATCCACTATACCCATTAGTTTAGTATTGGAAAACAACCGGACCGTTGTTTTGGACAGTGCTTTGCTTTTCAAGTTCTGTTTTATTAATGCCCACCCTTCCATCACGCCTGTTCCTGAAAGGTTCGCGAAAAGGTGTTTTATACGACCATGCGTGGGGTCCCGTATTGTTTTGAATACTATTACTATCAAGGGGCTATAATAGCTACATTCCTTGAAATCTATTCATATTTAAAATCAGTTGTATATATTATCTATCTGCCTCGTTAGTCTAGTGAATCCTGGGGTTGGTTCCCAGGTTAAACAAAGAAGTGTTAATTAGGTATTCGGGTATTTCTATGCAAACCTCAATAGCAGCTCGAAGTTTGGATTTGTTCCCGATTATTAGCAATAGGCTTGCCCCCTAATTACATGGGACCTAAACATACCGGCGAATTGTGGATGTTACAAATCAAACAAAAAACAGCACATGTCTGTGTAAAACTTCGGGGAATACAGGCGCGATGGTACGGTATGTTTCGTAATTACGTAACAATTACTTAATGTGAATCCTATGTTAGCTTCATATGACATATTTAATAAAAAAAACGGATTTTAAATGTAAATAACAAAGTTATGTACGGAATTCCTATGCATTTTTTATATGAATCATAGTATATTGATTCTTCAAAGGTTTTAAGACCCAAATCGACAGCCAACATTACTTTCGAGGGCACTTTGCACCCAATGATCGTTTATTTATTGTCCTGGCCTATGTAGGTAGTTAGGTACTTACTATACATATTTATTTTGTGGTAAGCAACCCACTGGGGCTTAGCTACTTTCACTATTTACTTATTTACCTTACGAAGGTTAGGTGAAACTTTCGGTCATAAAAATGTTTTGCTATTGCAAGTACGACAATATCTAGTTTTGGGACCAGCGCCAAGTCTACAACCAAACTGTTTGCCTTCATATTATGGTAACTAGTAGTTCTTTGTGGAAAAGATAGGATTTTGAAGCAGCTTTTATTGACTAACGCTGGCTATAATCAGCTGCCATTTCTAATTTCGTACTTGGGAGGTAGCTATTTATGTCTTCGTGAATTTTACATGTAAATGCCACGCCACAAGGATAATCACCATTCAATATTAAAATAAAAAATGGTTATTTAAAAAACTTTTATGTTTTAGTTTTATTATTGAATGAGTTTGTATAGTAACCTATATTAATACGAATCAACCACATCTGTTATTTATTTTTGGTATATGCAGTGTCACTCTCAAAGTAAAAATCTAACGGCTAAATCCATCCAGCCATTTAGGCTGCAGAGCGTGCCAAACAATTATACATACATACATACATACTCTTGAAATCATGACCCTCCTTCTGGCGGTCGGGTAAAAACAATGTTACATACTATCCTACTAATATTATAAACGTGAAAGCTTGTGAGGCTGTATGTATGTATGAGTGTTTGTTACTCTTTCAAGCCAGAACGGCTAAAATGACCTCGATAAAATTTACCCCAGAGGCAGGTCGGCTCCAATTCTGAAGTCCATAAAGATAAAGTCGCGGGCAGAAACTAGTTAATATTAATAATAACTTTAACTATGTGTATGAAAAAGTACTATGTGCGAATGAGAGCTCTAAAATGTTCTGTGCAAAACGATTGCGTTGTGTCATTTAATTGAAATACAAATATTTATTCGCACGCGTAGACTTTAGGTAGGTTATTTTATTACTCTTTGTGCGTCTCTTTATATGGTGTTTCTATAAGAAACATGACAGACTCAGGTCTTGGTATGGTATGGTATAGCGGGCTATTTTGCGCAACTCCACGACAAAGCGCGTATTTTGCGTGCGGGTGGGAAGAATTATCTACTCGAGCCACCCTAACTCCTCAAGAAAGGCCAGCAAGCGGTTCATGTTGCTGACGATCTCTCGGAGAGTACTCGGTTTACCGAGGTACTTTGCCCTTTATGCGGCGACCCCTGGACAATGTAGGAGCACGTGGGCCGCTGTCTCGCCTTCCCCCAGGCAGGCTCTGCACAGAGGGCTGTCTGTAACACCTATAACAGAAAGAGACTCAGGTCTTATCTCTTCATCGCTATAATTATTTGTACTGTTATTCTCTTGATTTCATAAAAATAATATAAACTCAAAAATAAATATTATATTAGTGGTTTGACCTGTCAAGCCACCACGATACGTATGAGTGGCCCGAATGATAGATCGCTGACTGCGGGTGATTGATACCCTATGTCACCTGATACACAAATGTATGAGTATGACTCCATTTATTCGAATACAATTCCAGTACGCACACGGTACACTTCGCGTAAACATATTTTTTGGCTAGTAGGTACTGAAACCAGAAGTTATATATATATTTATATATAATCCATAGTACCAATTAACTAATAACAATTTCTAAAATATGTACCTAGGTAAGTATCAATCACAAAGTGTATAAAGAATATTTACTCAATTTTTTTATTGCTTATCAATTTTATCGAGTTTTTATCCATTTTATAGTGATTTTTATTCATATTATCTACAATTATTATTTTTTATAGATATTTTCAAATTTAATGTTATGTAATTCTAAATTTAATTTGATTTGTTTTAATTAATGTGAATAACTATATAATAATTAAGGATAATTTATAATATCAATAATCTCTAAATGTATTTACAAGTGTGCAAGCATGCTCTTATATATTGTGCATGTTGTGGCTTCTTATAATTGAGGGAGTACACACATATTACTTCCTGCATTTTGTAAAAAAAACACGATTTGTGTATGTCCCTTGCTCAAGTTCCTTAACAATAATAAATAAAAAAATATTCTATCTAACAATCTGTCTATAACCGCCAGTTTCAATAACTTTGTCTCGGTGTAAGTATTACAATCTCTTAGTCTTAGGAAAACTAATGGTGTGAGCTACATGGCCACTAACATCAAGACCTGAAAAATTACAATAAAACATTTTATGTTTATAATGAATGTATAAGTATGACGTTACTTTTTTGTAGAGTTTACTATTATATTATAACTCTATATTATTATAACTGTTTATCAGAAAATTGTAAGGTCGCAGCGGTTATTGAATAAGACATTTTTAGCACCTCACGATTTCATCTACTTGATAAGTAGAAACCTTAACGAGGAAGCATAGATGATAAAACATTGGAGTCACTTGAAAATTAAATGTTTCTAAGCCATTAACATGCAGAAAACAATTAACATTTTTTTATAATAGGTTACTGTATTAACTTTGTTTATAGCATGGATTATAAAAACTCTTCTTGAGTAAGTATATACTAAACATAAACTGAAATATTAAGATGGCGTCGAGCGGGGTTGCGTGGAGACTGCTATGCAGTAAAAACTAGATGAAAGACCGTAAATTGAAAGTTATGACATTTTTTATTCGTACTTTAATGGTTTTAGAAAATAAACAAGTCATTAGTGTCGGAAATTAAACAATTTAGAATTATTGTAAACAAAAATGGAGGATTGAAGAGAGGAAAATTTTGAACGACATTAATCTTTAGATAGATAGGATATTTTGCATTGTTCATTTTTTTTTTATCGTTTTAATATACAGCATTTTTCAGCCTTGCTGGCGTAAAATGGGATTAAATTTATGAATTACTTCTCCAAGTGTACGATAAAATCGAAAGCTCAATTGGCACAGTGGTTGAGAGAGGTCGACTTTCGCGCTACAGGTTTTGGGTTCCATCCCCGCACGAAACAAATATTTCCATGTTGTTGTTCTGCGTCTAATTGTTAATGTTTATGACGGCACCCAAGATACAATAGCATAATTCCTCGTGCAGGGCAACGTTTAAGAAAAATAAATGCTAGCAATAGTCCAGTTTCATTCAGTAATGAAATATGATTAAATTAGGAAACTGAAACGTGATAAAACTATTAAGTATTTGTTCTCTTTGATTTTCATCGCTGCTTTTGGCAATGCAAAATTTTACCTGAATAAAATTATCTAATGTTATTCAATGTATACATCATCTATACTATAAATGGTATTTAAAGTTAAAACATATAGAATTAGCTAGATACAGAAAAACTTTTTAAGTACCTACCTAAAGCAAAGGCAAAAGCATCGTCTGTCGGGAATTGTTGTGTTTCCCGGCCGGCAAGCTATTATAAGCGACATGAAAGACTTCCGTAAAGCTAACATACCTCCGCCGCAGGTTTCCGCTGCAGACCGCTCTACTCAAAGCGACTTGCATGCTGTTTCAATGACCGCCGACTTCGTACTCACTGACTTGCCCTCTTTAGTCCTTAGAGACTCGTTTGAGGTTGTGATGTCACAAGAAACCGCCCGGAAATGTAACGTTGCATGTAACTATGCGACATTTGTAGGTACTCACTCACATTAATGTCGAATGTAGTGTCGTTTCAAAAACTATTACCAGCCATAAGTAAAAAATATTCATATTTGCGGAACATTACTGTTCTCGGAAATGTAGTGGGGTAAGTGTAATTTCCCCGAAAGGGCGACGCTGTAAAAATAACAGAGCACTTTCATTTGTGAATGATAGTTCATTAGGTGCCTGGGCGTGACTAATGATGTCACCCCATCATACACTCACTAGAGAACGGCTACTTTGAAGGTTCCATTTAGAAAAGTGCTTATTAAACGAACGACCGAAACGACCGTCAAACCTTCAAGAAAAGAGCGTACTCCCTTTTAAAAGGCCGGCAGCGCACTTGTGACTCCTCTGGTGTTGCAGGTGTCCATGGGTGGCGGTGATCGCTTACCATCAGGCGATCCGTCTGCTCATTTGCCTGCTATCACATAAAAAAAAAAAAAAAAATTCATGTAAGTTGTAGCCAGCCTGTGCATTTCGTAATAAGAGAAAAAAATCTTTTCCTGATTATTCTCCACGCTTAGTGTCCCTGCTAATAACTTAATGGAGTCTGTTATAAAAAGAACGGTCGTGGTCGGAAACAAAGCAAATGTACGTGCCTATTTTTTAATATTTCATGAAGCGACCGATGCTTTTTCTAGCGGTCTTTTGTTCTTTTTCTCGGAGTCACTCGCTTTTTAATAAAACGCACGTCGTGAGCGAGGGAGCGGACAGATGCGGTAGCCTTTCAAAGGATTTGCGGGAGAATGCATAATATGTATGTATCGGAGTGCTCTTAACGTATCGAGTGGATGAATCTTTACATATCCGCATCCCAGTCATCGGCTTACATTGCGAACGCTACACAAGAAACAGTTTACGAGCACGTACGCATGTGTTCACAACATAACTGCGTAACCGCAACAGACTTACATTTGTAAACAAATTAAAAAATAAAAATAGATTGTTTTGATGTTATTCATATGCGTATGTCTTGATTTATATCTGAATTTAAAGTTAAAATTAGGTAGCATAGTCATACCAGTTGAATTATTGTATGCCTCTAAAATAAAAGTTGGAGAGAGATTTGTGTTGCACATTCTGAAAATGTTCATATTGATTCTCGGTATTAAAGTAGCGTGTATTTTTTCCATTTTATATCATTGGAAATGTAGAGAGGGCTCTGTAACAGTAGTGATTACTCTCGAATAGCTATCGTTGCGATCTATAATGGATCAGAGTGATGCAAACGGTATTTACGAAAATGTCAACATAAATCTTACTTTAACGAGTATCTCGAATTAAAAGTAGAAATAGTGTGTGTCGCTAAGCCTAGAACAAAGTCGAAACTAGTTCAGTTTTATGCTTTTACACCAAAGGAATCGATTTCCGCGTTTTCTTTTGAACCTAAGAAAAATCGTCGAAGTCAGTTTTATTCGATACATATTTTCAATGTGTATTCGTAGCCATTTTGCCAACAAGGTGCAGATTATACCTACTTATGGCTTTCTGTATCCTGCAACCAAATCCCAAAAGTTCTAAAAAATCATTACGTTTCGGTGGATCTACAGTATGATATAAAAGTATGCCACAAGGTGGAGCCGTGTCGCTATTATTAGTAGTTAAAATACTCACAAAAGAGGATCAAGGTTAAGTTTGGTCATAGTTTAAGGCTCTAAGTGAATTGTTGATCTCACAAAACATACCATCACGCTTTGTACTTCCAGAAGAGTTAGGTGGAGGTGTACCTACTAATGTACAACCATAGTTCATCGGTATGTTTGGGTTCTCTGTAAAATAGTGGGCGAGCCTTTTGACATTAACCGGGCACAAATTGAAACTCTAAACTATTACTGAGAATTTTATAGAAAATCTTAATAATTTCTTTCTCGATCCTGGCAACCCAGAACTACAAATCTAGCGTAGCAGTTGCGGCTGCCTAATGTCTTATAGTCTACTAATGTTTCTCGCAAAAGTGATCTAACAAAAGTCTCAAAATACTGTTAATACGAATTTTAAATACTACGCTGATGATAGAAAATACAACGTTATATGCATTTGCTTTCAAGATATACTTTGCATCCGCTTCCTGGACTGATGTAGGGCAACAATATGATTTCAGATTTAGCGTTGCGACAGCGGAGTATGAGATATACAATATCTTGCTTGTCATTGAGTGAAATCGAGCGTGCAATGTATCTGTTTTCTGACACATACAAAATCTTTAAACATGTTTTCCAGTTTCGTCACATTGTTCTGTTTATTTCAATGGAAATGTTGGCCCAGACCCTACATTTTCCTGCGCACACTGTGCACAGTGCGCATTTTCCCATATAATTAGACGTGGGAATCATACACTTAAAAACAATGTGATATATGGATGAAAATACCTGCATACATTCGCATGTCTATCCAATAGAAGTAGGCAGAAGCTACAAAACGGTTGTGGGCTACATAGAACATAAACATAACAAACCATCACGCCTGTATTCCCCGAAGGGTTAGGCAGAGGCGTACTAATGTACACCCACAGTTCGCCGGTATGTTTAGGTCCCATGTAATAGGGGGCGAGCCTATTGTCATTAACCGGACACAAATTCCTAACTCCGAGCTGCTACTGGGAATTTCATAGAAAAACCTAATAACACTTTGCTCGACCTGGGAATCGAACCCAGGACCTCTAGCGTAGCAGTCGCACTCAGAACCACTTGGCTAATAAGGGCTACATAGACGTGGGCACAATTATAGTAATGATTACCTACGTATTCGTGGAAACAAAATAAATCCAAATGGATAACAAAAACATGGCTCTCCACGAGGGAGAGCCATGCTTCGGCATGAATGGGCCGGCTCGACCGGAGTGATACCACGGCCTCACAGAAAACCGGCGTGAAACAACGCTTGCGTTGTGTTTCGCCGAGTGAGTGAGGTTACCGGAGGCCCAATCCCTTTTGAAAGGCGGGCCACGCACTTGCGACTTCTCTGGTGCTGCGGGTGTCCATGGGCGGCGGTTATCGCTTACCATCAGGTGAGCCCCTATCCCATAAAAAAAAGAAGAAAAAAAACAATCAGTTTTCGCTTTTGCGCTTTATCTTTTTCGACGTCCTTGACATTGAAGACCTATAAAATAAGCGAGTGCTATAAAAAAATAACTGTCACATTGCTGTTAACTCATATTTGGCAACACTTGGCCAGTTCGGGAAAAATCTGAAATTTTCAGTTACGACATAATTATGTAGGTAGTGGATCAAAATACCACATCTAGGTACGTTCCCCTCCGGGTGGGCTATGTCCGTTATATAATTATTAAACCCACATGTTACATATTTAGCCGACATACAAGTATAATTTGAAATAATTGGGACAGACTAGTTATCTGTCATGACTTGCTAAAATTGTAATCCCTTGTTAATCCAAATTGAAATGGTGCGATTTTTGTTTCTCGTTGTATATGTGTAGGTATGTAATGTACGGAATTGGTACATTGCAGCGCTTATGCGGCTTATGCCAGCGACCCTCCTTGTTCACATCGATTTTAGTTATAGATTTTTACAGTCTATTTCCCTCCCTAACGGGTGAACAACTGTTTAATGGATAGATGTAAAGCCATTCAAGAAGTCACCTGTGTTCTTGTTGAATACAAAAAGTCTACCAAAGTCCTAATTTTTTTTCTAAAAGGGAATCCATAGTCGTAGCAGCTTGCATGTTTAATTTTCGAAAAGGGCAAAAGTACAAATAAAAAAGGGGTTTTGTGGTATCCTCGATATGACCTAAGGATAATAAAGACGTCAGAAGAAATATTCCCAATATTACTTATGTGTTTACTAACATACACGTACAGAAGAAAATATATTACCTATAGGTAGGTATATAATAAAGATAAGGACGAATGCCATGATTCCAGAAATTTGACATCCTAACGGTAAAAAAAGGACCAAGTACCTTTATCTATCTACTAAAAACACTTTAGTAAAATACCTTTCAATTTCACTTACTTCAAAACATTGCTGTATCGCCTGTTTATCTCGCAAATATGAAACCTGAACATTCATAAACTTTGCTCCATTCGCTAGTTGAAAAACTTTTCCGTATAAAAACAACGTTATACTTACCTACTGCCGAGTTTGAAAACAAATTATATAAGTACGTACTTACTCTCTAGCGAGTATACAAAAGGCCTATTCGGATATTCCAAGGTTTTAGTTATCTACTGTTTGTGTATTTAATTGACTATTACGTACCTTTTTCGTATGAAAGAGGTACAAATAGCAAAATCTTTCGTCGATTGAACGTTTTCGGCTTTCGGACATTTTATTGGATTAGTTTGTGGCTCATGTTGCAAGAAGGTTTTCTTGTTGTCGGAAAGGTATTTCGGAACTTTATTTAAGGAATTATTCCGAGTCGATATTATTAGAGAAAAGTTGATGGGTTTCTTGGCCGTACAGCTTAAATGTTAATAGAAAAATAGCCAACAAATTTGATTTTATATATTTTTGGCTTACCGAGGATAACTGCCTTATTAGAAGTCTTGAGCGTACTGCTATGGTAGAGGTCCTGGGTTCGATTTCCAGGTCGAGAAAAGTGGGTGGGTATTGGGGTTTTCTATGAAATTCCCAGTAGCAGCTCGCAGTTTGGAATTTGTACCTACCCTGTTATTGACAATGGTCTCGCCCCCTATTACATGGGACCTAAACATAGGGACGCGTGAACTATGAGTGTACATTCGTTCACTTGAGCCTAAGCCTTCGGAGAATACAGGCGTGATGGTATGTTTTAGATGGATATTAACATACCGTTATGTCTATACTCCTCGAAGGGTCAGGCAGAAGTGTACTAATGTACACCAACAGTTTGTCGGTGTGCGGTGCGAGTCTATTGCTATTAACAGGAAAAAAATCAAGACTCAGAGCTGCTACTGAGAATTTCATAGAAAAAGCCAAAAACACGTTTCTCTACCTGGGAATCTAATCTAAGACCCCCATCGTTGCAGCCGCACTTGGGGCCACTAGACCAATGAGGCAGTCAATGGATTTTAACGTTTAAATTCATAAACAATTTAAGTACGTTCGATTTGTTTGGTATTTTATTTAAGTACCTGTACCTACCTAAATGATCATAAATATGACGAATGTACAATGGTACCTATAACAATTTTATAGATAACCAATGAAGTAGGGTAGCATTCAACAATTTTTTTTTCTTTTTAAAAGCTTACTAGCAATGCGGTTCGCACATTACTAGTATTCTTGTTAACCCCTCGTGCTAAGCTATATGCTTGTGTTACGAGTGGGTTCACGTCGGTAGTGCAATGGGTGGGGTTCGAACCGGCAACCACATGATCGCATCCGACGCCCTAGCCATTAGGCTACCGACACTTCAAAATTTTTTTTTTTTTTTTAAAAAAGCTTACTAGCAATGTGAGTCACACATTACTAGTATTCTTGTTAACCCCTCGTGCTAAGCTAAATGCTTGTATTACGAATGGGTTCACGTCGGTAGTGCAATGGGTGGGGTGCGAACCGGCAACCACATGATCGCAAGTCCGACGCCCTAGCCATTAGGCTACCGCCGCTTCTTTTAAAATTAATTCTGCAACAATGAGATCGTAGCGACACTTTGAATTCACTGCGAAATGTTCAAATATGATTGATTAATATCTTACGGAGCCCGTATTCAACTAGCGTATTCTCGACGAAAGCATAACTCACCGGAACAATCTAGATCACGCTAGCTCACCGGATTGAAAGCACGTGAAACTGATTGTGAGACATTCAAATAATATTATATACATTCCACTAAATCCACACGACCTACGCACGTGAATTATGTGATGAGAATCCCCAAATTCCCATTACCATGCCGTAGGTAATATTGGCGAGATAGCGAAATTCAATTTATGATTTTCAACTTCAGATAGATTGCTAGCCAAACCTAATTTAAAGATAACATTTCACATGCCTACGTAAATGTAAAAATCGTAGAAAATACAATGTCTATTCATAGTTCAGTCGAATGAAAATATACAAGGAAATATGTTTGAAAAGATTGAAGTATCCGACGACTGGTTCCGAGTTATTTGTGGGTAGCTCGGTAAGCACAATGCTGGAAGTAATTACATGGAGAGTCGACGTGAAATGAATACGTACCTGTGTAGTGGGTGTCGCAGGTGTTCAGAAATAATGGAATTATTACATAAATCATAAACAATGTAGGTAGGTACCTACTTATATTTACAATGCGTATTTTATCGTTTCGAAACGTGAGCTGAAAAAAATATACTCAATACTCAATACTCAAATACATTTATTGCACTCCACAAGTTAAATTGATGTAACAATGGTATAATATAAGAAACGTGTGGGCCTTGTCGGCACGGCAAGATGTAGGAGAGAGGAGGAAGTTTTACATATTTTATTATTTTCATATTTTACTTATAATAAATTGATATTTATTGACTATTATATTATTATAGGTAATTATTAAGCTGCGCTTACTATAGTTAGATATATTACTATAATTATTTTTATTATTTGATATTCTATTATGTAATTATATTATTTTATTATATGTTATTGTATTTTTATTAATTATATGTTATTGTAATTATGGTCATTATCATTATTATCAGTTTGTAAAACATAACTATCTAAGGTAGATTTTTAAAAGTACTAGAAATAATCAACGTAATTCTTCATATAACGTAGGCATGTACCTAAAAGTATATATATCTTTGCCAAAAAATACACGACCACTTTTTTATACTAGCAGTAAATAGGACCACACACGTTAACAGTTATCTGAGAAAATAAATTGTGTGATTAAAAACTGCGAACTAAGGTTAGGTAGTAAAGTAATAGGTTGAAAGAAAAAAAAGGCTGATACGTACCTAATTGATCTTGCTATCCGTTCCTCGGCAGATTTACGATGTGCTAAACCACAATACTTTCTAATATTGCCACTTAAGGGATTTACGCACCCCAAATTAAAATTAACTTATATTCACATACGTATTGTACTAGTAATAATTCCTTCCTTTAACTTAATTAATACATACCATCACGCCTGTATTCCCCGAAGGGTTAGGCAGAGTAGTACTAATGTACAACCACAGTTCGCCGGTATGTTTAGGTCCCATGTAATAGGGGGCGAGCCTATTGCCATTTAACTTAATTATCCCTATGAAAAATAATATTGTCATGTGTTTAATTTAACTTAATTAAACACATGACAATATTATTTTTCATAGGCGGCTTACTTGAAAGGTCAAACTTCTGTGGGAAGTTGTTTTTATTTTTTATATTTACCAATTCCTGTGTTTGTTTAGGCTTGATTAAACTTTAAAAATATAAAAAAGTCACCCTGGTTAATCACCTCACTATTTTCTGACCTGCGACTAATTGCTAAAGTTCCGGTGGTGAATATGATCATGAGCAGGCCAAGTAATGTTTTCAATCAGTATGAATCCGACATACTGTACCGACTATGACGGTAAATTTTCAAGGATATGAGTGGATAGAAAATAATCGTCACAAATAGCGGGGGCATAAGATTGATAACAAGTAAGACTGAAAATTATATATATTAATTTTAACTCACTCCAAGGCTATTGAGTGGGTACCGAATAATTTTATTTATAATCTCTGAGAATCATTTATTTCACAATATTGTAACTTTATTACAGTAAATAACTGTACTATTCATTCATAACACAAAAACAAAACATAATAAAAATAAACATGAAAACCAGAATATAAGTAGCCGTAATTGGCTTCAATATGTTGTTGAAGAAGATATCTATGATAACATAAACAAAAAAGGTTGTTTGTTTGTTGAAGCTATTTTTGGAGAAACGAAGGTACTCGTACAGTGAATGCTCAAGGTGTAGTGGACAAGTATTAGCGGTAAGTTAAGTCTTCACATTCCCAAATAAGTCTTTACTAAATCAGTTGTAAGCGTTTCGTAAGAAAATATTCTTGTTCATTCTGGTGTGAGTGAAGTGAAGTGACAACGATAAGGAAAAGCGAACATACCCTTTGTGTTTATGTATTTGATGCTATAAGAATGTTTATCTATGAGGGGTTATAAAATGCGCTAGAGCAATTTTTATGAGGCAAAATTTAATGACGTGTTCCCCGCAGCGTTACCCGCGTTGATTTCATTTTTCGTGGGAATTTGCTACTCCTTGAAATCTTTCCCTATTTATAAATATATGGGCATGTGTATTAACATATATATTAACCTGATTTGCAGCGAAATTGTCAGTAGGTAATTCAATAATATTAACATTTATATTAAAAAATATATATAATTATATAAATATATATATAACTAGCTGACCTGACAGACGTTGTCCTGTCCAAGTTTCAACTAACCACCTCGAAATATTTGGTTTTCCATGTTTCTGAATACCTTATTTCTGATCTATAAATTACTTCATTTCAAAAATTTGTTCACATTGTATTGACGTGAAGCATGGAAATATAAATAGACATACCTCCATAGATTAAGATTAACGCTCGTTGCATTTTTTTATTATTATATTTATTTATGTATTTAATTATTCGATTAGACGGAAACTCTTTAGTTTCTCAAATAAAGTATGCGCACTGTATCTACACTATGGAGGTTTCACATTATAAAATGAGTTACTATATGGCTGGATGCTTTAAAGAAGAAAACAATAATATTGTCAAAATTGTCAACTCAAAATGACACCTGTTATCGAATCAAATTTCATTGAGGTAATAACGATGTCGTGTTAGTCCGCTAGAAAATAAGTTGTAATTTTTTGTTTACTTCTTTAACCTACTCAAATATTTAGTTTTTACACCGGCTTGTGCTCGCTGGATAAATCCTATGTATGTCCCGTGATTCCCTGTATAAGTAGAGTTAGAATTACTGTACTAATAATCAATTCTTGGTCACAATAATGGTTTCTGATTGATCTGCTTTATTTTCTTGTTTTATGTTATTTAGTCCCTGTAAATGTATTTTATTAATTTTATTACTTGATTCTGTTATAATTTTTGATCCGTGCTAGTCAAGTACAGAAATACTTGAAAAATAAATTGACTTCAATGGTTATTTTTAAAAGTCAACGTTTTCAATAATTAAAATGTTAATATCTTTTGATAGAGAGAACCGATTTGAATTTAAAATAGCCTAAATGTTAATCCAAGAAACAGGCTATGAATTCCTGCCCACTTCCTCCAAATCTCTTCAGTAGTTATCATTTGATGCGCGGTCAAACATACAGACAAACCGACAGACAAACAGACAGACAAACCGACAGACAAACCGACAGACAAACAGACAGACAAAAGTTCCAAAAATAATAGAAATGGATTGTGTTACCGATTCTGAGTCCCCCAAATTAGTTTTTTTGTAAATATAAGCAATGTACAGACACGGCTCACTTACATTCTTATTATATGTAAGATTTCGAGGGTACTGTTACATAAAAAATTGCTATACTTCTAGAAGTTTCGTATGTAGTACATTATTGTACCGTATCTAAAGGGAAATCTTTATTACAGTCCATTGAGCATTTTCAAACGATTTAGCCGAGACTTGGAAAGACTAACGCTCATGATTATGGATGGAGCCCGACTAGAACGTTACTAATAAAGGACAGCATTCGTTGCACATGTCTGCTTTTCTGTGAATAAGATTGGCAGCTGTGACAGTTTCTAACACTACTTAGTGGAAAATTTCGGTCAAATTCAAAATACGAAATCGATGTTTAGGCAAATAAAAAAAAAATTTAAAGGCCTCTTTATCATTATATTTTTTGAACAATAAAACCCGCAGCTTATATGTATACACAATTGAATTGTGTTTGTAAATGACAACTGAAATTGGGACTAACATTTTAAATAATCAACATTTTTCGTGGCCTGAAACATAAAATAAAATATAAATAAACCTACAGGATACCTTTTTAAATAATGTAAACGAAGACTGTCAAACGAATTTCAGATGGTTATTTCAGTAAAGCTCGTTTCAAGGGATTATCTGATAAGAATTGGATTATTTACAATATTTTTAAATAAAAACGGTAAAATAAAGTTCAAAGGTGTGCCGTCTCGATAAAACCATTTTTAATTAAAAAGAGGTACCGTACATTTTGATTAGATTTAACATTGTATGGCCCATTTTGTGCAGTATTCATTTCGAATAACTATTACTTACTATAGGCCAGCCCTAAAATCCTTTCCTGAAATGTGCCATAGTAAAAAGTTACAATATTACCCCTTCCATTTTTACCCCATTGCGCCGGAAGGAGGGTTATGGCTTTTGTGTATATTTTTGTGATCCTGAGCCTTTATCATGAAAAATATAATAATGTGTATTTTATGTAGAAGTCGAATAAACTAACTTAACACCTCAAAATAAACACGTACTGGATTGAATTCGTTTTATATTTGGGAGCTAAAATGCCATAGATGAATAAAGACTCCATCAAACAGAATACCCTTTTTTTAATCAAGGATTAAAACACCGCGTCTACCTCCATTTTCTTTGCCATATTTTCCATTACAAAACGTCATAGAAACGTTAAAGTTAAATGATCTTTGTTGAACAATTTTGTATTAACTAAGTTTACACCGGAGTTGGCGCTTACGGCATGGCCTACTTGTGGACAAGATTTATAGTGCTATATGAGCATGATGCTGCCTCCAGTTGAAAACGTTTGTTCATATTTCACAAGCTTTTAGTTTGTAGTTTACAAACGATTATAAGATTTATATGCAGGCTATACTAGTGAATTGAGGTTATTTTTATGGGATAGGGGAGCAAACGAGCCGACGGATCACCGGTAATTAATTACCGCCGCCCAATGACACCCACAATACCAGCAGAGTCGCAAGTGCGTTGCCCGCCTTTTAAAATGGTTTGGGCCTCCGGTATCCCCACTTACTCGGCGAAATACAACCTAAGTGTTGTTTCACGTCGGTTTTATGTGAGGCCGTGGTATCCCTCCGGTCGAGGAAATTATTATTATAGAACTAACGGGCATTGACGCGCTATAAGTAGGTACCTTTTATCGCTTGACATTTCGACCAAGTTGCAGTGATCGTGGTATTAAGCAGACTGATGCAGCGAGTTCACTACGTCATGTGTAATCCATCCGTTAGTTGTTGTTAATATCATGCAACGTGATAGTATTTGATCATTACTTTCTTGATTAACAGCGAAGCAAACAATCGTGCTGAATTCTAAAAGGCCATTTTCAATGAATGATATGTTTCACATTTAAGAACAATACTAAGGACCTAATGTGGATTTGCCAAATGTAGCCTTCTGTAGTTTTGCCCATGGCATGAGCGACTCAACAGTGCTTGAAGGTGTCTGATTTATATTTTAACTCAAAACTAGCCCATGGTCTAAGTTTACATTAATAATCCATAGAAGCCACATCTTTAAAAACTTAAAAGTGAAGGCTCCTGTTATTACACATTTAATACATAAACCGTAACTATGTATATGCATTCATAGGTACAATAAAAATCTCATGTCACGATGTTTGTAGTCGCACTCCTCCGAAACGGCTCGACTGATTTTTATATGTTTTTGTATATTTGCTAGGTGATTAGGTTGTCCCCATCAGAGCAACCCTTGCCGGGTCAGCTAATCATAAAATCTGGGGGGAAGGCAGTGCCCCCGCCAAGTCGAGCAAAAACAAGCGGCACGGGCCGTACCATCCTTTTCTCGAAGCAGTTCAGGCCATTTTCCAATAAACAATCAAATTTAATATAATATGTATTACTGAAATGTATCTCAACAACATTGTCATCTCAACATTGTGTTTTCATGCGATGGCCAAGTCAATATATTTATTAAAACATAAAAGAATTTTAATATTGATGTGGTCACTATAAGATGTTGTTAGGTTAGCTAATTACGTAATAACTTAAGACAGAAGGTCCCTTAAGTAGGGACTGAATAAATTGACCGACTTGGTATTATATGGATCTCACAACTTTTTACGATAGATTACTGAGTACCGACACTTGTTTTTTTTACAAGTTATGTTTTTGTTGGCATTCTATTTACATGAAAAAATAAGCAAGAATATCTCGTCTATTTCCATGTTATAATAACAGCAATATCGTTTAAACTTTAAAGATATGCATTCGCAATATAATATTGCGCTTATGAAGCTGTAAAATGACATGGAGATGGGCCATAAATGGAGCCTGTAGTATGTAGGGCGGTTCTTTTATTTCACTGTTTATAGAGGACTAGGACCGCCTGGAATAGTTACTTAGTCTTAGCGTGATGATATATATCCTATAGTCTTCCTCAATAAATGGGCTATCTAAAACTGAAAAATTATTGATGAGCAAAAGTGGTTATGTTAGCTCTCGTGATCTTTTCGTGTAGTAATACAAATATGCCGATATTTCTTGGCGCCATGTGGCGTAACTTACCAGTGGAAGTTTATAAGTGGCGGCGGGATACTCACGGCTTGCAAACTACATCATAATCCGATTCCAGCGGTTAACTCCTACAACTTGTATTGTGGTTTATAGGCAACAGCTACGCTTTAGGTATTTCTAATATTCGTAGGTACTTCGTAATGGTGCGTGTTGTTAAGATAATATTAGTTTGAGTTTATATTATTTTCAACAGCTTGAGTATCAATGGGAATGATTCTTTCTCGCATCGCACTGAACTTATTGAAGAAGCATAGAACGATAATTTTTTCTTCCTGGTAGGCTTGACTGCAAGTTAGGAAAATTTAGAATGTTGCAATTTCAATTATTTTCTATGCTTCTTAGTCGATTCCAGTGTTGTTTACGGAAAAAAATTGCAACGTATTTGACTATTCTCTATTGGAATATTCTCTAACGTTTCTAGTTTAGTTCAGTTTCTAAATGAATAAAGAATTTATCTTAAATTTAAAACGTTATATCGCATCTTTGGTGCGTTTACATACACCTAGCCCTTAGATATAATTATGTAAGCCATTGTAGTAATGTATTGTATGCATGTACAATTGTACATGTATATACATGAGTTCTGCAAATAATTAGCCTGGGGAAAATCAAACTGTTTTCGTGTAGATAAAATGCTAAATCACCGCACGTTGTCATATATTTATCATATAATAAAGATTATTACACATATTTATACACTTTGATGTCATAAAATAGAGATAACATGTTGAATATTTAACCCACGCCAAAAATCCAACTTTGGTTACAGCTTTGAATGTTTGCTACGAAGTGGATTATCTTTCTCTTCGTCGTCATCTATTTGCGACAGTTAAGGGGAGCGCGGCTAATACGCACAATTCTATTATACCTGTGGGAGAAACGGTCCCCTGATGATAGCTTTATGGCTGATAATAGGGAAAACGCTTCGTTGTCCTGAAAAAAAGTAAGAATATTTTATTCCTTTTTATCGATTAAAATTTTGTTATTATTAACAAAATTTTAATCGACAAAAAGCTTCATTAATAAAATAACGCTTTAAAATAGAAGCTTTTAAGTGAGCAAACAAATAGAGTATATTTTTTGAGAATTAATTTTGTATTTTTAATAAACGGATGCAAGCATTTAACATTTCATGCACCGTTTAAAGCTGAAAGAGATTTTTATTTCAGTTGATGACAAAGGAATATGCAAAAATGATCAACGTTTGGCCATTTTATGTTCGAAAAGAGTTTTTTTTTTAAAATAAATATTGTGTTCAAGAAACGAAACACTAAATCTGAAGGCAATTAATGACCACAAAGTTATTGATTTATGTGTTCAAAATGTTTTTTCTAACTATAATTAACGAAGTCGTGGACTCAGCTCTGGAATGTGACTTTGGTCACAAATAGCTGACCCTGAACGAATAGGTAATGGTCAGTGGATAGCCGACGGTTAGCGAATAGCCGATGGTCAGCGGATAGTCAACGGTCGGTCGGATAGTCAACGGTGTGTTCCGGCAATCCTTCGATTGCCGGAAGACAGTGGATTGCTGACAGTCAGCGGATTGCCGACGGTCTGCGGATTGCCGACGGTCTGCGTATTGTTGGGGTTATTTTACTGACTCTCATAGCAACATTATATTTACGCGATTAGTATGGCCACTTATTTATTTGTCTCTCTCATTCGAGAAATAAAATGTAATAGACTTGTTTTATGTCGACCACAGTTTTTTATGCTCTTTAGTACTTTATACCTTTGTTTTTCGCTGGTTCACGGACATTTTACCATAATTGACTTCGCCCATTTCTTTTTTCGCTATTAATTTTGGCAAGCCAGATTCGTTCTAGTTGAAAAAATTAAGGCTAGCCGATTAAATAAAACATTTGAATGTGCAGTATTCTTTCTTTCATAGTGAAAATACATTAATTCAATTCAATTCAATTCAATTCTTTATTGCGTTCCATAATGTACATATAAAATTTAACAGATGGTAAGCTTAACACTAGAACCAATTATGGACCCTGTTGGGCACAGCAACGCTAAGTACGAGAGAGGGAGATTAACATACCATCACGCCTGTATTCCCCGAAGGGTCAGGCAGAGGCGTACTACGCGCAAACTGTGGGTACACCCACAGTTCGCCGGTATGTTTAGGTCCCATGTAATAGGGGGCGAGCCTATTGCCATTAACCGGGCACAAATTCCGAACTCCAAGCTGCTACTGGGAATTTAATAGAAAAACCCAATAACACTTTGCTCGACCTGGGAATCGAACCCAGGACCTCTAGCGTAGCAGTCGCGCTCAGGACCACTTGGCTAATGAGGTAGTTAGTGAAAATATTTGAACTGAAATGAAATTTATCTTTCATATAAAGTCCTTTTAACGAAATCCTTGGAAACTCTAATTATCATGCAATAACAGAAAATCGTAACTGGTTGCCACAACACAGTCATGTTCTTCCTCGAATTAGCATAAATAATAATGATTCTGGAAAAATGTTGACGTATATTTTATTTCCTTTGCAAGTTAGAATGTAAATAACTATCTTTGTACACGTATTAATGAAATACCTGGAACAAATGCTAATGTAATATGCATAACTATCTAGTTAAATGTATTTCGGAATAAACAGCGTTCTAATTTCCGTAGCTTGATGCATTTAAGCTAAGCATTTTGCAGAATAATGCCGTAGTTAACGGAACGGAAGCAATTTTCAACTAAGCCAGGTGTAAAGTTAAGTAGGTAACTGTAGTATGCGTTAAGAGGTAATACAAGTCGATAGGGTTGTCGTAACGACTATAAAAAAAACACACAATGTAAATGTTAAGGGCTCCGAACACTTCTCCGTACCCTAGGACCAAATATAACAGTAACTACAGACAAAGACTTTTTTGTGATATGATTATGATGTCGGAATATTATAAGTATAAAAAGAATCTTGCAACGCCAATTAATATTGGCGTTTTAGTATTAATTGCAGCTCCTATTCGCACAAGTACCTACTATGTTTATCATTAAAAAGTGAACTCCATAATTTCTGTCAAATGTTACAGGTATTCCCAGAAGATCTTTACTATAAAAATATTATGTTTTTATAACGCTCAAGATAGGTATCTGCGGACCTTCAATCTATACAATCATTATATCCAGGAACATATTATTAAACAATCGCATCGCGTCTGCTTGTCCGTTCGCAATAAATTCGAAAACCACTGAACGGATTTTCATGAAGGTTTCACCAATATACAGAGTGGTTCATGGGGAAGGTTTCAAGTTATAGCTACATCACGCTATGACCCAAAAACCTGACAACGAAATAAATAAACTGAATAGTATGAAACAACACAACTTTCCTATGTCAAGGAAAAGTGGTGTCCAGTTTATAGCCCCGTAGTCGTATGTCGCTGTCGCTATGAGCTGCTGGTGCCATCTTAAATAATTATTATTACGTTTTCATAGGTACATAGACTTACCCTTCCTTTTTTCGTAGTAGGATAAAAATAAAGAATTAACAATTGATTGATTAATAAAATTATTAATTCACACGTTACAATACATTACTGCCTCATTAGCCAAGTGGTCCTGAGCGCGACTGCTATCTAGAGGTCCTGGGTTCGATTCCCAGGTCGAGCAAAGTGTTATTGGGTTTTTCTATGAAATTCCCAGTAGCAGCGCGGAGTTAGGAATTTGTGCCAGGTTAATGGCAATAGGTTCGCCCCCTATTACATGGGACCTAAACATACCGGCTAACTGTGGGTGTACATTAGTACGCCTCTGCCTAACCCTTCGGGGAATACAGGCGTGATGGTATGTTAATGTTAATGTTACAATACATTAGTTGGCGAAAAACTGTACCAAAGACTTTGCATGTTTGGTTGTACAGAGTATTGTCGTGTGATTTTCGTAATAAGCCCGACACGGGTCTTCGCAATTCGCGATTGCTTCCGGTTATTTTCATACCAACCGAAATATTTATGTCTATAATCCGGTGCTGCAAAATAATTCTGACAAAATATTTGTCACATGTGCTCTGAGATACACATAAGATGTTCACAAATTCTTAGCAAGTCACAAAATTTAGGCCACGTTCGCTCAAAGCTCCACACCATAAAAAATAGGTTTTTAGGTTTTCTTTTGATAAAAAGTGATGACGACTTTTAGTTACATAAAGCTTAGTGTACATCTCATTAATAAAATTACTTCGTCTGAAGGTTATTTACGTGGTTTAATGGTTTTTGTAGCTAGCAGTTTTTCTTTATCAACGGAATATTATATTGCTACAGGGAAAATTATTTATAGCTACCATCACGCCTGTTTTCCCCGAAGGGTTAGGCAGAGGCGTAATGTACACCCACAGTTTGCCGGTATGTTTAGGTCCCATGTAATAGGGGGCGAGCCTATTGCCATTAACCGGGCACAAATTCCAAGAACCACCTAATAACACTTAGCTCGACCTGGGAATCGAATCCAGGACCTCAAGCGTAACAGTCGCGCTCAGGACCACTAGGCTAATGAGGCAGTTATTTTAAGCTATAAATAATTTTAACGTAACATGTTATGTTATGATAAGTTAATATTATTTATAGCTTTTCTTGCCGGATTCTTCTCCATAGGATCGACCATAGCTTATTTGAAATAAAAACATTTGCACTTGAACTTGAAAGCTAAAAATAACAGCTAATATGGGAGATATTAGCTGTTATTTAGTAAATAACTACTAAATATATACTAAGTAGATGTTTTTGTGTAATGACAAGAGATTGGGGGCGCCACTTTGGTTCTCGTTGTCCTGACTACAGAAACTAGACATGTTCTCATTAACGATATCAATAGCTCAAAGAAAAATATATCGAGTATCGGTAATGTGTTTATCTATTAGTGAGCTTATCAACCGAGACAAGATAATGTTAAGTAAATGGTTAATGTTGGGTACAGTATTTATTTACGGGATCAATTAGGATCAAAAGTTTCTAATTATTTCAATATATTTTTTTAGTTTGGAACGGTGCTGTGTTTTTAGAACAAGATTGAGTATATACTTTGGAAAAAGCTACTTATACTTTTTGTGTCCGCCTTCCTTTTCTATAAATTTTGATTGAAATTCTATTACTTTTATGTTGTGTATATTAAAAAAATTATATAAACAAAAATTGCATACATAAAGTCAAATAACAGTAACACTTTACATAATCAACCTGAAAATACTGAATATAAATTTAGAAAAATAGGTAGGATGATATTAATTAATTTGAAAACCCGTAAATAATCAAATTACCAAGCCGATGGACGTCGTGTTTTTGATGAAAGTCAGCAACTTTCGTAATAACTTCTCAGCTTCATTAAAGTGACACGTATTGAATGAAATGATTGATCGATGTTTTGAAGTGGATTGAGACGTTCGTCTGCCAAAATCTTAATAGCTTCAATGTAGCGCAACCAACGTACCTAATGCTGCTGATTTCATGTTCAGTAGTTGTTAGAAATGCTTATAAGATAATATTAAATAATTCCATCATTTTTTCTGACTAAAGCAATAAGATAAGGTAGGAAGTGTCTAAGAAAGATATCTACAGATAGAAAGACTATCTACATTAGTACCTACTTTTTAATAGTAAACATGTGCACATAAATTGTAATCTAAATTTTCCTTACATGTTGCAAGGATTATGGTTTTATATCCTGTGCAGAGGTAAAAGGAGAAACACAATGTGGCTTATGGAAGCTAATGTGCAATAAAGAATTCCGTTTCTGGCGCGTAGGCTAATACCGTTGAAAAACAAAAGTTGAACAATGTACCTTTGACATCTTTATGTTTTATTATTTATCCAAAACCTCCGCTTAATCAGCAAAGTATATATAATAATATACACAGCAGCTGCCAGCTAAGGTAGATAATTGAAGTTTTTTTTTCATCATTTTATCTTGATATTGATATGATTAATACATAGATATTTAAATGGCAGTGACGTCTCCAATAACATTCGCAATAAATAGTTCGAGATATATTTAAATTGGTATTTGTATCTAGTTATTGGTATTAATCTTAATTAATTAATGTTAAAAAAACTTAAGTTATGTACAATAAATCGCGGCATTACTATGTCTGCTATCGCCGACTCCAGTTAGAAGAGAAATTCATTATGCTATATACTTACTTATTCATGACAGCCATGATGATATCTGAATAATTATATTATATTGTACACGTGAGAACGTGTTTACATTTCAGGCCCCTTCATTAGCGTATCACTCACAGCTCTCAGTGAGTATCAAGCTTCATTAGTGCACCTTTTTGAATAAGCGTGGGATTAAGTTGGTGTTTATTTAAATATAGCTGAAGTGGCTTCCAATTAGTTGTCGGTAAACCCTGCATATATTTCATAATTATTTCTTTAAAGTAATTAAGACTAAACTAGTGTCTGCCAGTGTAGGTAATATGACTGGCGATAGACTTAAATATTCAAAGATGATGTTAAGCGTAAATTTATATCCACTTCCATAGGTAAAAAATCAGTATACATTTGACACATGGAAGAATTTAGAGTCTCCGAATCTGGGCACATAGGTGCGTCTCGTGCCACTCTATTAGAAATCATATAACTACCTTGTTTACAAAACACGTGTGACCTAACACTGGGCCCTAGATAATTTCAAATAAAGAGAATATTTAGTATATAATAATATAGTAATAATGCCTCGGTATTGAACTTAAATTACACGTATCATATGACGGTAAGCTCTCGAAATTCGTATTGCCTTCGTCGATAAATGTTGAGGAACACCTCTAAGTGTTGTGTTAAAGGAAAGTATTAAAAGATCAACAATTAATAATTAAGTAAAATAGAATCTCGACTGAGGACTGTGTTCCACACGTGCGGGATATGTGACTGAGCGTTTAGCTCAGTCGTCACCAAGGATTGTTGTAGATAGGGATCTATTTCTCTAATAAGTATGTATCTAATATTATTTTACAGGCAGATATGAAGAATTCGTCAGATCTATGATCAATTGACTCCTATTCGAATGTCAAAAATATACATTTTATATCCAAATACAAATCTCACTCGGCTTGTTTGCTTTTGCGGAATAATAAATTGTTTCACCGACTTTGTTTCAGCGTCGACTCTGATGAATGATTTACAATTTCTCGGCTTACAGAGAAGAAAGGTCGAAAGGAAGGTTGAGCAAATGTACAATCGTAACTTTTAGGCCTTTATTTGTTTTGTTTATTTTAAATTTGCCTCAAGTGTGGGCTTTTTGTTATAATCTTATTTGAAGCTTTCTGTAGGTTGGTTTGAGAAAACACCTGCCACCTACTTACTATGAGTAAGTGTTACTATTGTTTATATTTTTTCGGGCTCCTAATATTGACATACATATGTACGAGTACCTCATTTCCTTCTAACTCATTCATTCCATCATGGTGTACAAAATCGTTAGTAGAGAGAGACCAGCTGAGAATAGGGTTGCACTCTACTAACGACTTCAATTATAAATAAAGTATAGATTACCCATTATTCATTCGTTTTTTTTTATGGGATAGGGGAGCAAATAAGCAGACGGATCACCTGATGGTAAGCGATAACCGCCGCCCATGGACACCCGCAACACCATAGGAGTCACAAGTGCGTTGCCCGCCTTAAAAGGTTTGGGCCTCCGGTAACCATAATTCGTCCATAAATCATTCATTATTCATTAAAAAAAGCGTCTGGTAAACTGCTTATAGCTATAATAATGTTTTGTCTTGTTTTGAAACATGATAATCTGTGACAGGGAAAATAATACAAAACCTATTATAACTTTAAGAAGTTAATAAGACGTATTTTTATGAATAAAGGGGTTAGTTTGAAACAATTTTAAAATAACATTAATTATCTAGCTTGAATTGTCGGTGGCTAATTTCGTTTCTTAGTTCTGTCGTTATTAAAATAAGCAAGTTTCGCAGTTTAAATTGTTGAGCTGAACTGCAAGTAACTTGCAGTTTTGAGTATTTATGTTACAGGTTTATGTCGTAAATTGCGCTTACCTTAGACTATCTACTCCAACGCCCGCTCAAAAATATAGAACCGAGTCCTTAAGTAAGTATAATCTTCTGGGACTTAAGTACAGACGTTATTTACGTTGCATTCCAGTACTGCGGAGATAAAGAGGTTTAATAATAGCAAATTTATTCAAGTACACTAGAACTGCAAAACTGCTGATTGTTAAAAATGCGAGTGGGCGTCCTCGAAACGCAAAGTTTCGCCGTCTCACGGTGACCACTTGTAGAACTTATGAATGGCTGTAAGGGCGCATTGCAACTTTCCTTCGTTCCACCCGGATTACGGCCGTCAATGTCAAACGCCTTTTGTGTATTATATGGATGTGCGATGGCAACATGTGTTGCTTGTTGTTACTTTAACGCGCGCATGCGGCGAAGCCATTGCGTGTAGTAATTACACCCACCAAACCCGTGAGCGTTATTCATTTGTTTTCCATTAACAAAACAATCGTCCATTTATAATAAAGATGCCTCAGCGTAACTTTAGGAATTTCTTTTGAGCTTTTATAAAGAATAAAACTATATTATAGTGTTGATTGAATTTAGATGTTAGCTAGACGATGTTTGCTTTCGCAGATTAAAGAAGGTTATTTTTCTGGATTTGTTGATAATATTTCCTTCATTTTACTGGTGTGTAAGTAGGTCAATGTTCTAAAAGGTATTATTAATGATAGAGTCATCAGTAAAGTCTAAGGTTGACTGGTAGAAAATGCCTTAGGCATTAAGTCCGCCTCTGTACACTAATTGTGCATAAAGAATAAATAAATAAATAAAGTCAGTATTGGTTTCAAAACGATACTATTTTTGTTGTGTTTGTTATTCTTCCGTTTCGTTATTGTAACAAGGCGTCCGTGCATCATTGTTTTATAGTGACGTAAAGATAAACATATTTTAAAAAAGAAAATATAGTTTAAATGTAAGTTGTTTACATCTCAAATCTAAATCATTTGAAAATATTTATGAAAACGGACATTTAGTAAAGTTTATTGAAGAATGTTGACCGATTAAAAATTACTTGCTATATAAATGAGTTTCCTTTTGAAATATAGATTCAAGTATCATACAAAACAATTTGTTTTGTTTTTCCAGTTGAGAATTTTTGTATTTAATGCTGAAGATTATCTTGGGCGGCGCCGGCGCTGTCGTCTCGGCTCGAAACGTGCCTCGGATGAAACAATTATGTAAATATCTACTCACTAATTGCTCCACCATTCTACTTCATCCGTGATGAGTACCATTAAAAATTTATCTTCCAAAAAAATTCACAATTGCTTAGAGTATTTAATTTCCATTACTATGCTAATGAAACTCTGTGGCATTATAATTTCGTGAAAGAAATAGAATAAGGTTATTGTTGTTGGAATAAAGAAATTTAAATTTTGTCGAATAAAAGACAAAAAATTTGGCAGTATCATCAACTAACTAACCAACAGTGTAACTAAATAGTACCTAAAGAGTACTATTTTCTTGATTTTTGTAAGTTAAATGTAAAGATGTTTTAAGCAAATGTAGTAATTTTCTTTAGAAGAAAGTCTCATGGATATAAAATAAAAAATGAGTCAATATTGCAAATTTCGTGATATAAGTAGTTTTCATCTGCGTTCCCTTATTTTATTCGAAGATTACGAGATAGTAATGGTTTAATTATTATTTGCGTTTAAAGTACCCCTCTATCGCAGGTTGACGTGACGGCGGCGTCTCTAAATGAACTTACCCTTCGTTACCCTTGATGAAGGTCGTTAAATAATAAAACGTATTCCACGTCTTTATTGAGCTAGGGTAATCAAGCGCCCATACATTAAGTGACGCCCCCTCTGAAAGTATTACAGAATCATAAAGGCGGCGCTACAAAAGAATTAACATAATACGTTTTCATGAAAATAAATTTGGGATGGGACGGAACGTAATTATATCAGAAAAGTTTTTCGGTTCTTTGGAAATATTTGAAATATTGTAAGAACGTAAGAAGGAACGTGTCGCTAAAGTTTTTTTATTGTGTCCAGTTTCAATAACATGCTTGGATTACCCATTTTTTGTACCGGATTTCCGGTCACCACCTTCTTATATGATTATAAATTACTTAATCTGAATGGCCCAAATCTTCAGCAGCAATCAGAAATCAACTTAAGTTTCCCTGTTTTTCTTGACGCTTGACCGCGAGTAAGTAAGTGTAATTTGTGAACTGAGTTTGTCTACTCACCTGACTTTTCACAATGAAATATACGAAACATTTTCTATGATATTTGGACTTTGTAGATCCTTCGGTCATGTCCCGAAACCTGGAGGAGAACGTACCTAATAATTAGGTACTAATATTTTTATGTGGGACAATAACATTTTTCTAGTAAAAATATTTTTAAGAACTTTTGGCATTTTACCACATGCAAACCTATAATGGAGGCGGTCGTATTTAATTCACAAAAATTATTACTTCCGAAAGTTACATTAAATGAAATTAAAACTGATTTCCACCCGTTTCTGATTGGGTCTCCCAGAGTAGCGGATAATTTAATCTATCAATCGATTGCTGGTGCCAATCCGTGCGGTGAATGCTTGACACGGCTATGTATCCACGCTAAAACCATTCAATTTACGGAGAACAGTGGCGCCACCTATCACTCGTCAAAAACGTGCGATTATCTTCGCCTATTGTTGGCGGTTTACACTGATGTCCATTCGTTTGACGCATGTATATGCTTCGAACTAATATTGCAGTACCCCTTTTAAATAACGAACATGCGGGCTTTGTCCGACACTCATCGATATAAAATGATTCAGTACAAACGGAAAAACCATATCTATAAAAGTACTAGTAACATAAAAACACATACTTACTTCTATTTTCACGTAAGGTTAGGTGGAGGTGTACTAATGTACACCCGCAACTCGTCGGAATAATTTAGGAACCATGTGCGAGCCTATTGATGTGAGCTTTCTAGGTCTAAGAATTTTATAGAAAAACATGTGAAGTATACCAACCCGCACTAGGCCAACATAATGTAAGAGCGTGTTACCTAACCCAAAATCCAGAAACAGCGTAGTTAGGGGAGAGGGGAGACAAGGGTTCACTCTAGAAACCTCTACTCACCTTAGAAAAATCGACAGTGTTGAAGAATTAATGCCCCCCCTAGAAAAACCCCTAAGCCAATGGACAGAAGAACTTTACTTATCTAGCAATGGGACAGTAAATAAGTCGGGTAAATGAATGTAATAAAATCTTATTTCGAACCAATATATTTCTCGCTCAACTCTGAGGCAATATCGTTCAATTTTATTTCCAGACCAGCTTTAAAAGTTCTTTAATCATTTAATAGGGTCACTATTCTCAACATAGCTCGAATTGCTTCTGTCCAAAAAGAGCATTTTATCGGATCAATGTAATAAGTAAAAAGACCAAAGAAAAACCTAAGCAAGATCTAATTATTGTACCAACTTTGGCCCGCTGTATCTTTTACTTTTAAGCGCTGCTCTATTCGATGCAGTGATTACTACTGCTCTATTTCTCACGCATCTATTCTCCGAAGTTATGTCTAAATTCATAGACCCACAAGTTCCCGCAGTTTCTCTCGCCTCCAGTAATTCAATTGGATTTTTTAACTGGGTTTTTGGCCGATGTTTTTATAGTTTTGCTGTACAGATCCAACAAATCAAAAATCATAAAAATCGCTGCGACCGTTCTGGAGATAAAATGGTGTTACTATCACGACTTAATTTTATATGTATGTAAGAAAATGTTTCCAATGGCAAAAGAAGGCAAGCCTAATGCCATCAACTGTTTACAAATTTAATTTCACATTCATATAGGTAGGTAGTATGAATTTGTTGAAATACATTCTTTGACGCTATTTATTTAACTGAGTATTTATTTTTCTTCTCTAAAAGAATTCATTATATTGTAGTATATTAATATAATAACAACAATAACAATGTACGACAATAGTACAATAACAATCGTGAGTGATACGGATTTTACTTTAAGACCATCCCTAATAAAATTTCCACGATATATGACATTGTAACTATACGAGTTCGATGAATTCGATGAAAAAAAATATTTCTTGTTATTATTTAAACGTAGCTTCTTACTAGAATTTTCTTCTGTAGGTATCATGAGTGGTTATAAATATCCTATTAGCTATACACACACATATTTGTTCCACGTGGGTGTCTAATTTGTGACCCGTAGCTGACGGCTCGAGCCGTCAAATTGGCAAATGGTACTGAATAGAAACATGCCGAATGTAACTTGCTAATTAGCTCCTCGTGATACGGTCGTACAACTTTACGGCTGTTTTATTTATTTTGTAAAAGTTTACCGATAGAAGTCACGCTCGTTCGTAAATATTATTATAACGTAATTCGCGGCTCATTCGTATTCAACTTATTTTAAATCCCGTTGAGTCATACCGTCGAGTTTTGATTCAGTAATTTCATCAAAGGAATTGTATGCATTTTATTATAAAGCAAATTTAACCTGGAATTGTTTTGATCTTTTGGTTTTATTTATTTTGTTACGCTGCCCCTCTTTTTGAAGACTCAATGTGAGCACGGTCTAACGTGATTGTTTATTACAATAGTATTTCTAAAATGTTTTCTGAGACTTCCGCGAGTATTGAACACATTTAAATAGAATCGGAGCCTTTACAGCGTCCATGGTTAACGGCAGACTGAGAGATTATACCTAGACGCTGTAAAGGTTCTAAAACGTCGGGATTTTACAATGTTAATATAATGCTATAGAACCGTAAAGTGATTTTAAATATGTCTAAATATTTTCTCAATTTTCAATCCTCCGTTTTGTTTCTTAGAAATTTATCTGTAGGTATATTCAACCTATATTTCTCTAAGTCAAACGGCATGTAATCTGTCTTCCTTATTATTTAAGACCCAATAATTTAATTAAAATTAATTGTACGCTATGTAGTAGACAGGATGCTAAGCCGCTCTTAGTTATGAATTATGGAGGAATATATTGCAATATATTAGTTTCAGTGATTTTAAGCCCACAAGATCTTTGTATGATGTTTAGCTAGACAATGGTCACTTTTCAACCTTCCGTGCCCAAACATTTTATATCAAATACAAAATACCCACATAAGATGGATTTGTTATTACTTACATAATAAAAAAGCAACTATCGCAACATAAAACTTCAAAGGAATGTGGCGTCCCAATTCTTTCAGTTTGTCACCTGGCCACGTTTTAATCGTGGAAAACTACAAGTAACCGGGTCTTTATTGAGGATAATTTAAATTTAAATTATAGCAGATATATATTAAAAGTCGTGTCCAACAAGTATTTATTCACTGTGTCTGTATAAATGTCATAGGATAGTGATGATATATTATGCTGGTCGGCGCCACAGGTGTATAAAAACGCGCCGCTTGTCGGCCGGAGTATCCAACTGTCACTGCCAAAGACTTGTAGCCGTCTATTTTTACTTCAATTTCGCACCCTATCCATCAATATCTTAATGTCCCATGAGCTCCTTTATTCTCATGAATATTTCAGTACTTTTGTGAAATACTAAAAACAAAACTAATCAAACTACAAACAAGGAGATGTCAAAGTTTGTTGATTCAGCTCATCTTTTGTTATTTCGCTTAATATGGAAGTAAAAAAAATATATTTTGTTGGTTTAGTGACTATCGCCTTTGTTATGAACTTATCTCAGAAGTTTTTGCTACTGGAAGATGAAAAAAGTGGTCATAAAAAGATATTAACATCATGTTGATTATTTACAACTATTCAAAGATATTTTTGAGATAGGTAAATATTGTAAGTTTCAACCGATATAATCCAAAGTTAAAGTCAAGTGTTTATTACAAAAGATGTTATGTAATAGTGAGTAGAGTTCATCATATTTCGTCACAATGATACAAAAATAAATTTCGTAATGCTATGGAAATCATGGTATACTATTGGCTAAGATTTTCGTAGGATGTATTTTTTTCATGAATAAAAGGACTTATCAATTAGCCATTTACGTAATGTTCTTTTGTAGCGTGTTAGCTTTTTAATTTCCGTAGGAAGTCGATTATATATTTGAATAGACTTACATAAGAAAGCAAAGGCGTTTGTACAATTCTGTCTCCATTTCTAGAATTAGTAATTTATTTGGTAATCCGTTTTTAAAACAACTAGTTATGTTTTTAAAACAAATAATTTTGGGTAAGATTTAGTTGGATTTACAGATTTCTTCAATATTAATATCTGTACTAATTAAATAGTGGTTTACAAGATGAACGAGTAAGTGGATTAAAGAAACTTACATAAGTAAAACACAAATGAGCGATGAAAGTATTTTCCATTTAAAGGAATTTCAAGAAATCCCGTCCTTTTTCTCGTAATAATTCAATGCATTTAATCTCAAATTGTAAAAGTAAGGAATCTTATTTTCTGAGAGGAGACTATTTACAAAATGTTTTATAGCAAGAACTGACAGTGACTGATCGCTTCATTGACGATATTACAGCTGGCTAATAAACTCAATTGAAATGCCTGCCCAATAGGAAAATGCAACGCACACGTAGTGGAGACATGAATTGATGGGAATGATATTGTAGTCAATTAATATGAGTGCCTAGTTAATAAAACCAATGTACTAGATCTATCACTTTATGTAGCCCGTAGCGTTCCATAATTTCAACCTAGGTGCGTCTATGTTGGAACCTACTTTCGAAGTTATCATTATACCGTAATAAGACCCAGTATCGTTTCTCTATTGTTTAGTTGGAAGAGATGGCGTTACGCAAAATATAACAACACACCCACATATTGGTATTGGGTGTTCTAGGTTTGGTTTTACAAAATGTTATTTTAACGTTAAATTATAGATTATGTTGTATTATATCGTCGGTGCATCAAAATAAATGTTATTTCTTTCAATAAAGTATCTATTTTTTTACTAAGGGCTACTTGCACCAACTTCTTGAACGTTTTTAATTGCATTTAAATACAAAAATTGTAGGCGCCACTTGCACCAATTTCTTAAATGTGTTTAAATTAAAAAATAAAAATTTCTTAAAATTTCTATGAAAAAATATAAATATATGTTTAAATACAATTTAAATACAATTATGAAGTTGGTGCAAGTAGCCCTAAGTATAAAAATTCGTTGTTAAATACAATTAAAAAAAATATTTATGAAGTTGGTGCAAGTGGCCCTAAGTATACCCAAGAAACAAAAAAACACCTTACTACACACAACACGTAGGTAGTTTGTTAGTACTGAAAGACAGACGTAGAGTCTACCTCCTACCCCAGAGTAAATAATTCCATCGACCCTTTCTTGAAATGAAGTGGTATAACACAATGTAGTACAGCTATAAGCATCTGTCTAGAGCAAGTTCAATATTGTGACGTCTCTTTGGTACTTAATGTTGGACAATATTTTATTGGCGACCCTTTTTTAGTCTCATAAATAATTCTTTGTTGAAATGCGCTGAAAAGTTATTTGATTTAGAAGAGAGGGAAGAAAATTGATGTTAATGTCACGAAAACAATATTTTCTAAGAAGTCCCTTCTATTTATCTGGCCTTTGTAATTTTAATGTTGATAAATATTCTATTTAAAAAGGCAGAGATAATTGTACATAATGGTATAATTATTGTATAACGGTTTTTATATTTTAATATCTTTGTAATTATTCAATATTAGAACATACTATAGAAAATATTCTTTGAACTATTTACAGGCAAAGAAATCCGGAATTTAATTAAACTGAATTGATTTTTTTAAAAAGAGTTACAATTTGGTGCCCAATTGTCCTATGAAGACAATTAATACCTAAAATATATGTGGAACTTGTTGAAATCGTAAGTGGCTTATATGACAAAAAATGTCCAAATCACAGCAGAATAGGATTTGAAGATTGGACAAAATAATTATGCAGATAAGTTACAAACAGGTTTATGTAAATACAAAATAATATCTTTAACTAATAATTTATCAAAACTGAAGTTTGTTGTTTTGTTTGAACGCGCTAATCTCTTTAGCTACCAGTCAGATTTAAAATATTATTTTTTAAGTAAGTATACATCTAAGGTAACTATGTTGATATCCTAGACATAAAATGAGATGGAGATTAAATTATTAAAAATAGGTCTATTTAACATCATGCTACAAAATTAGTATAGGGCAAGCAGATGAAAGTTCAAAAAGCACAGATAGAAAATGACGCACAACAAACCAAAAAATATATAAGCTAACCAAACCCAGTCTTACATTATATATATTTTTGACTTTTAGTATAAGTATTTAGTTTATAGAAGAGTAGCTGGCAAAGTCACTTTATTTCTGTTTACCTTTGTTAGCTTGATATTAGATTTACGAGAAGGTTGCGTTCTAATATTTCACTCGAGTTTGTTTAGGACCGTACCTACTTCTACATTGTACCTACAATCAAAATTAAAGTAGACGGTCGTCTGTACAATAGACTTTTATATATATTTTTTCATCAATCTCAGTATCATGTTCCACTATTACGCGAAAGAATTTCGTTTGATATTAAATAAGTCATTATAAAATCAAAGGAAAATTAGTTTTCAAATTGTATTTCGTAGAATTCTAATTAAAATACTACCCGAGTAGAGCGTGAGGTGTTATGTTCGATTTCCAGGTATTTATCATCTTTATACCAACCAGCTAACTGTGGGCAGGCAGTGAATGTCTCCTGAAGCGACCATGATTACTTCTTATGTTGTTTTTTTTTTTTTATGGGATAGGGGGGAAACGAGCTAACGGATGACCTGATGGTAAGTGATAACCGCCGCCCATGGACACCCGCAACACCAGAGGAGTCGCAAGTGCGCTGCCCGCCTTTAAAAGGGTTTGGGCCTCCGGTAACCTCAACTCACTCGGCGAAACACAACGCAGGCGTTGTTTCACGCCGGTTTTCTGTGAGGCCGTGGTATCACTCCGGTCGAGCCGGCCCATTCGTGCCGAAGCATGGCTCTCCCACTTGTTACTTGTTGTTACTTGTATGTTGTTCAAAATACCTAAATGAAAACTTTTCAGGGTTGCTCCGACCATAATGAAAGACGATATTATAATTGTCTGGATTAATCTTCCGGACCCGTATCTATCGGATGGCAGAATTGCATACCTTAAAAACTCATGTCTGTCCGAGTTTATCATTTTTTTTTGTTTTTTTTTTTAAATCTTACTAGCAATGCGGGTCGCACATTACTAGTATTCTTGTTAACCCCTCGTGCTAAGCTAGATTGCTTGTGTTACGAGTGGGTTCACGTCGGTAGTGCAATGGGTGGGATTCGAACCGGCAACCACATGATCGCAAGTCCGACGCCCTAGCCATTAGGCTACCAATGCTTCAATTTGTTGGGTAAATGAACTCTTTAACCACTAGGCTATGTCATATATTTTTTTATTTAATTAAATGTGGTCCTTCGTTTTGAACAGATCAACGTACCCGGACTACCGGATGGCGGAATTGAACACATAATATAACATGATACGAGTATGTCCTAGTTTTCGATTTAGAATACATTTGATTGAATTAAATGTGGTCCTTCGCTTGGATACAGATCACAGAGCTAATCTTGGCCAAGTTTGCTTTGTGCTAATCTAGCTGTGAGCAGTGTGTTTACCATGAGGTGTGAATGTGGTAAGCTATATATAGTGTTTCATTATAGCTGTCCATGCAGCATGACCTGTTTAATTACAATACAATGCATCCAGTTGACTGATTTGAAGTTAAACCTACAAGTAACAAACTAAAGACACGACGCAAAATCTGTGTATTGTTCTTGTGCCTGGAGCCTTACACTTTTTTGCTGAATTAATCAGATTATAATGGGGATGCATCCATACTACTCGTATATACAATTTCATGAAGGATGTTACATAATAATCTGTTATATAATAAAACAAGCGAACCGCCCGCGGAATCACCGGTGCTGCCTCGTTCCTAAGGCCCTCTTGCACCAACTTATAAATGTGTTTAAATTGTATTTAAACACGAAATTTCTATGAAAAATTGTGTTTAAATATTAAACACATTTAAGAATTTGGTGCAAGTGGGCCTAAGAGTCGTAGCTTGATTTCAAATAATCAAACTTAAAACTTTATTTAAGTATTTATTTATAGACTCTTTATTGTACACCGAAACATATACATTGACAGGATATAAATGGTATTTAAAACATACAATGGTCGGCATTATCGCGCTATATAACTTTCCTCTTGAATCACTCTATTTATTTATGAAAACCGCATTAAATTCCGCTGCGTAGTTATAAGATCTAAGCGTACAGACGGACGGATCGACTTTGTTTTATACTACATAAAGAAGATTTATTGCATTGTCTGAGTAACCAAAACCCATTAAATTAATTTGAAATTCTAGAATAAATTATAAACTGCTAATTTTATATATCTGAAGGCAAATTAATTCTAATGATCATGATGTATGTTTGTCTTGGAATATGATGCAGGTGTTGCATTTATCATAGTTTATTGATGAGTATTCTAGATATTTACATTTGTGATGAATGCGTTGTCTAGGATTATATATACGCCGCCCCCTCACTTCCCATGTCATAAGGGTTCTATAAAAGTAGGTTGGCTGTTATTGCCTATAAGTTGATACGAGTATTATAATACTACATAGATTTGGATTGCATTGTTACTGCGTTTAAGATAATTATATCAAAATCCAAGTAGGTATTTAGGTTCTGTAGTGTCTAAAATTTCCTGATTGGTCACTAATTGGTTTATTGTTTATATTATAAGTGCCTATATACAGGGTGAAATTTCAATAAATACGACAATTCAAAATACAATATTATATGTACTTAAAACAAAGAATATTTGAAGCACATTTTGAAGGAAAATAATTACACTTCTTTAGTATTTTTAAAAAAGTTTGGTAAAAAGATAAGCGAGTAAGGAGATTCTTACCGAGGTTGGTTGTTCGTGTCATGTGAGTATTTATTATTAAATGTATGCTGTCACTAGTAGGGGCTATTTCTAAGTTATTTAAAGGTCAAAGGACAACATTCTGTTATTGGTCATCAGAAATCAATCATGATGTTCGATACTAGTTCTGAGTATAATAAAGATTGCTTCCGTAAAATACAATTGAATGAATCACAAATCGTTTATAGTGGATTAATTTGCCCAAAAAGTTAATTTTATCGTAGTATACAATTCTGATCTTATACTAAGGCCCACTTGCACCAACTTCTTAAATATATTTAAATTGTATTTAAACAGAAATTTACTATGAAAAATTGTGTTTAAATGCAATTTAAACGTATTTAAAAAGTTGGTGCAAGTGGGCCTTAGATACTTACAAACAAAAATTAGGGTCATTAGTAAGTTTTTTTTTAATTTTACTCTACAAAACAATCGTTTTATTACCTCAACATAGTTACGCGCGAAATTACATAAAACAAGTAAGTACAACAAAGTAAGCAGTTCGATTGAAAAATTGGTTACTAACTAAATATTGCCTCCGACTTCATAAGGAACACACAATACAAATTTCATGACATTCAGGGATTAATGCTGTGATTTTTATTAGAGCGAACTATTTTAATTTATATACTTGCGTTTCAGCTATATTCAGTACTACGGTTTAATGACCCAGCACTTTCAACACAGTTCATGTTACTAAGTAAAGCGCGCTTCACATTCAGTATGACGACAGAAGTCTGTTTAATAGCATCTACATAATATTCGAGCGAAAATGTAATTTATAATTACCTACGAGTATGTTAAGATAGAAAGGCGGGAAAATGATATTTTAGAAAAACTAAATCAATAAAAGGAATTAGGTCCCTAACTATGACATTGCAGAATTTAAATACAGGCTCGTTTAAAATTCTATTTTACATAAAATTTTACTTCGAATTCCAAATTCAATTTTTTTTGTTCATTCTATTTAAAATAATTTGATAATTAGTTTGTTTTTTTTTCTTTAATATCGCTTTTTCGAACTCCACGGAAATCCAAAAAACACTGTTTTTTTATACAAGTTCTGTAGATAGTAGCAACAAGCAACAACTCCCGACTACGCAGACGACACGCTCTTTCGATGACGTGTGACTTCAACATGTTCGTCTGCAAGTTTGATGAGTACCAATTGCCCTAAGCAAATATTTGCGTTCAGAGTGTAGTCTAGTGCGAGAACGTCTTTGAAGATTATTTTTTAGTCGTGAAGATTCTTTTTTAAATACTGGACCTCAAGCGTTGCAGTTTACGACCTCTACATTATAAGGAAGAGGCGTATAATAATATAGATAAGCAACCACGGAAGATTAATTGAAACCTCAATAATTATAATGTAGTTTGCCCAAGTATTACGCACGGTTTACGTATATGCATTGTGATACTGTAATGTGCATTGTTGCGTACAGCACGCTTGTCATGTTATCATATTATCAGATGTCATTTGTTTTCATTATCTCGCACACTACCGGGTTATATTATAGCCGTTATTAACCGTATAATAAGGTCTACAATTATGTAAACATCGCAGTGTTTACATTATGATTAGGCCCTGTTATGCGGTGTTCATAAAGAGATAGACGTTGGCTTTGTTAATACGCATAATTCTAAATCTATACACTTAGGTTTAACTGTGATGCGAAGGACGAGTAGTTTAACAAATGTTGCCACTATTCAAACTTAAATTTGTGAGTAACTGTACACTGATTATAATTTAAAGTCTTTATCGTACCATATCTTCGAGGGCACTAAAATAAGAACGACGCGAGTCCTCATAAAACTAGCCTTAAGCCCTCATAAATCAGAAAGTCTAACTTAAACTTATCTTAACTATTTGAATATAAAAGAAGCGTAAAACATATTATGAGTATGAATATTATGTTAAAATGATCATTCTTTAAATATTCACGAAGCGAAGGGTTAACATGCGCGCCACGTAATAATAATACTATTTTTTTATTCATCATCTACAAAGGCGCTATAGAATTATAATAACAATAATTAATGTTTTTAGCCCTAGAAATTACTGTCACGGAACTGCATAGGATATGCTTGTAGAGTCAAAGCGTTTTGACGCTGTAAAATACACTCGTGAAACTTTTTAATGGCTTCCATTCTAAGCGCATTTATTAATTACCTCAATGAAAACTTTGCCTCATTTGCTCCCTGCAATAATTAATATTGTACCGTGAATATTAGTAGTTGTTACGTAAGGTAAAGGGTTCGATCTGAGTGGGTAATTAAATAAACAAACACAGTAATCAAACCCGCGACAGCGAACGTCAAGCCCTCATTGTTTTAGAACGTAGTTTTTTTTTAATTTTTATGTTTAAATATGAACATATAGGTATTACGTTTAAATTTAAATATGACTAGTTAATTATTCTCTTTCTTTAAAAGAAGACAAAACTAAAAATATCTGAGCTAATCGAGGCCTTTTGGAATACGTGACTCAATGAATGTTCGTATTAACATAACATACCATCACGCCTGTATTCCCCGAAGGGTTAGGCAGAGGCGTACTAATGTACACCCACAGTTCGCCGGTATGTTTAGGTCCCATGTAATAGGGGGCGAGCCTATTGCCATTAACCGGGAACAAATTCCTAACTCCGAGCTGCTACTGGGAATTTCATAGAAAAACCCAATAACACTTTGCTCGACCTGGGAATCGAACCCAGGACCTCTAGCATAGCAGTCGCGCTCGGGACCACTTGGCTAATGAGGCAGTTCGTATTATATAAATAAAATTAAAACATAATTATAAAATAAAGTGTAGGTATATTTAACAGTTGAGAATACTTTAAGTTGTATCAATTCCAGTTCCAGTTTTATTCAAGTGCGTTGTCAATTGCCAGTGTTCTGGTAAGAAGAAAACTACCTTATTGAATGAATGGGCTAAACTTTATGATATTTACCTACAAAGTTGTTTGCAAACGTACCTAGATACACTGTATTTACTAATAATAAAATTATACAAGAAAACCAGAAACATTAAATGAAATGTTTTATCACACAGACACACAAAATTGTATCTCCGTCGTCAATATTGTAAAATACTCTATGTATTATACGTGAAGGTATATTTTCTTATATCGTACTCCGACATTTCCGTACCCGTACGATTCGAAAGCCGTGATTAAAGAAAATCGGATTACTTACGTACCTTTCTTACGTTTTTATTGAAAAACCTCTGCGATTTCTGTAGTAACTGCCTCATTAGCCAAGTGGTCCTGAGCGCGACTGCTACGTTAAAGGTCCTGGGTTCGATTCCCAGGGCGAGCAAAGTGTTATTGGGTTTTTCTATGACATTCCCAGTAGCAGCTCGGAGTTAGGAATTTGTGCCCGGTTAAGGCAATAGGCTCGCCCCTTATTACATGGGACCTAAACATACCGGCGAACTGTGGGTGTACACTAGTACGCCTCTGCCTAACCCTTCGGGGAATACAGGCGTGATACATTAACATACCATGTTATTATGTTATTTCTGTAGTTAAACTTGAAAATAAGTTAATATCTTCTTATCTTCGTAAGAGCAACACCACAAAGGTTCGTACACAAGTAAAATGAGTTCCCATGTGAAAAGTTCTGATGGAAAACGAATGCCAAAGTTTCGACCAGTTAAAAATCAATACTTCCTAACCCAGCCGTGCCAAGCACAACGTTATTTTTTTAACCCACTGTGACGCTCTTGAACTAAGACTCTTTTACTAGAAGTTCCTAATTGGTGCTTGATAAAACGATGTCAGATTTGAGCTCCGGGGTCATATTGTATAAGCTGCGGGGTTAATATACCTATCTGAATATTGTAGGAAATATTAATTATATCTTACGTGTTATGTTTAACAAGATACATACTACTTGGAAACTATGTGTATGAGAAACAACTATCTGGTGACAATTTTAATAGTATACTAGCTTCTGCCCGCGACTTCGTCCGCGTAGCGTGATATATATAGCCTTCCTCAATAAATGGGCTATCTAAAACTGAAAGAATTTTTCAAATCTGACCAGTAGTTCCTGAGATCAGCGCGTTCAAGCAAACAAACAAACTCTTCAGCTGTATATATTAGTATAGAGTATAGATAACACGACAGACTAACCATTATGGTGATAGTATTTCCCAAGGCTTCAGGCAAAGATGTATCATAGTACTTTAGTGACGTATGTTTTAAGGTCCTATGCTAGGCTACAGAGAATTTCCTCACAGAAATTTATGATAACATCCTCCACATAAAGCGAGCTGGGAGCTAACATGCGAGGTTTCGTAACATAATATTGTCGGAACATTATCTCGCCTTTAGCTGCAGTCGCTTCATGATGTATAAGCATAAGCATAATCAACCCATTATATGTCCCACTGCTGGGAATTGGCCTCCGCTCACAATGAGAAGGCTTAGGGTATAGTTTTCACGATAGATTCACGATGTATGCGATGACAAAATTATTTCAAGGGTCTCATGATAGGCATTGAGCATCAATTATGGGTCTGGCGGATCAAATTGATCCATATAGAAATAGAATAGAAACATAATAAATCCTAATGCAAAGAGAGTTTAATCAAATTTCGTTATTATAACTGCCTCATTAGCCAAGCGGTCCTGAGCGCGACTGCTACGCTAGAGGTCCTGGGTTCGATTCCCAGGTCGAGCACAGTGTTATTGGGTTTTTCTATGAAATTCCCAGTGGCAGCTCGGAGTTTGGAATTTGTGCCCGGTTAATGGCAATAGGCTCGCCCCCTATTACATGGGACCTAAACATACCGGCGAACTGCCTAAGCCTTCGGGGAATATAGGCGTGATGGTATGTTAAGTTCCTACCTAAACAATTCTTGCAAAATAATTCACCGGGAATTGTAATTGCATGTCATTTTTAAGAACTTTACGAACTTTTTTCAACCGATTTTCCGGACTTTTATTCCCAGTGAAGTAGTAGTAGACGAACTAGTACGGTAGGAACATATATTAACGGTATCCGAATCGGAATAATAGAACAATTTCATTGTTTTTGAATTACGATTTATTTTGGTATTACCACAGATAATAGAATACGTATTACGATTTAATGGGCAATTCAGCGTCTGCCGGATCCTGAAGATAGACTAGACTACGAGAAAGATCTATGAACGTTAATTTTAGATTTTAGTAAGCCTCCAACAACCTGTAACGTAATAGACGCACTTATGATCATTAAACCAAATAATATTCACTTAAATATTACCTAATAAAGTTAAACCTTCAAACAAAAGCTAAGTACATGTTCTTGTACCCAGTACCCACTCTAAAATTTGTACGTCCTTGGAGACGTAAGAGTGTTGAAATGTCACTAGCTATAACTGCAACACTGAAATGAAAATTTATTACAAAACTTTTGACAGGCTTTAGGAATTTAGGTGAATTTTTTAGACTACTTACAGTTTTTTTAGTTCTGAAAAGCACTTTGGCATAATTCCCGACGGGCGTCGACAATCTAAGTTTTTGACTCGATAAGTGCTATATCGGTCGCTACTATAAATTATTATTAGGTAATATTGGCGACTGATTTATAATATCGAGATTTGATTCCGAGATTGGGCAGTGTTATGCGATTTTTCTGTTACAGAACTCTTTACAGCAGCTCATTTAGATATTTGCTTAGTTAATAATCTTGTAGTAAAATCGTATCGTAATCATATGGTTGTACATACAATACTTTAACTCTGTCCTCTGTAGGTTGGTAGGTGATTTTCAACTTAATTTTCAACATCTACCAAGGACATTTATAAAAAATAAGGCCGTCCGTTTAACCTAGGCGCACGTGTAGCCTGTGTGGTGATTATAATTATATGGACAATTTCTCTTATAATAAGTAGTACAATAAATGTGCTAATCTCCTACAAATTAAGTAACTATTTCATATTAACATTTGCTACTGACATTGTAATATGGCTAATAATAACTAGTTTAGTTAAGAATATACCTAAATATAGATATTTAGGTATATTCTTAACTAAACTAGATATTTAAAAATTTTGTTTTTTTTTTTAAATTTTGGAATTAGAATCCTAAAATTTAAAAAAAAACAAAATTCAAAATTAAATATGCAAATGTAGGTAATGTATGACCATAATGTTCTTGTTTCTCCATATTTCCTGTACGAAGGAAGTATAACTGCCAACGTGCCGTTTCAAATGTTATTCAATTGACAAAGGGGCGACGAGATTCCGTCAAAAAATCCTAACGGAGAATTTGTGACAGGGAAAATTCAAAAATAACAAATAAATTGCTGAAACGTGCTTTGAACGAACTCTTTGCTTTAATTGAAACGTATCACAAAAAAAACGGAATGTATTTGTTATTTCAAGAAAATCGTTACAAGCGATGGAGTAAAATAGGTTCGTAAAAATAGGAATGCTTTTATCTCTGTGTATTTACAGTGAATGAAAGCAAAGAAGAATATAACATTTACGCATCTATTCCCCGATGGAGTAAGATAGAGGTGTACAGACTATTGTCCACCCACAGTTCGTCTGTATGTACTGTTTTGATCTTATGTAATAGGGGGCAATATTGGAAGTAACCGAGCACAAATCCGAAGACTGGGCTGTTTTTTAATGGATTAGGGGGCAAACGAGCAGACGGATCACCTGATAGAAAGCGATTACCGCCGCTCAGGACACCCGCAACATCAGTTGAGTCACAAGTACTCCGGTATCCTCACTCACTCGGCGAAACATAACGTAAGTGTTGTTTCACGCCGTATAACTTCGTGAAATAAATTCGTGCCGTAGCATGGCTCTCCCGCGAAAAACTTGTTATTGAGAATTTTATGGCAAATCTCAATATTACTTACTAATCGAACCCGCGTAGCCGTCGCGCTTACGACCGATCGACTAATGATGGAAGCAAAATTACAAAATTCCGACCAACTTGTTGGTGACGTTTTTAAACATACCATCATACCATCACGCCTGTACTCCGAGCTGCTACTGGGAATTTCATAGAAAAACCTAATAACACTTTTGCTCGACCTGGGAATCGAACCCAGGACCTCTAGCGTAGCAGTCGTTTTAAACATTTAAGTTGTTTCGTAACTGTCCATAAAAAATCCAGTAAAGAGCCGCCATCAAAAGAACAGATACAGTTGTAACGAAGTTAAAACAGTTTCCATATACCTACGCATAGGGACCTATTGCACTGTTACGATAATATGTTTACTAGACTAATAATATAATACAATTTATTGTGAACGCTCTCGGTCGGGACCCCTGTTTTCTCGTTCCCTCAAAGGGACGTTCTATACCAACGCGCATATTGGAAAATTTATGAGCACATATTTTATGGCAAATTATAATATCCTTAGCTTTCAGTAGGAGGTTCTTGCTTGACTCATACTCATATACAATGTGCTAAGAAATCCCTATCCGACCCGTGGACGTAGGTATTATTAGATAGCCGGAGGTTCTATTTACATAATCGTTTTGATTTTACAAATAAAGAAACATACGCGGTAAAAAAGAACATAACATAACATACCATCACGCCTGTATACCCCGAAGGGTTAGGCAGAGACGTACTTTATTACACCCACAGTTCGGCGGTATGTTTAGGTCCCATGTAATAGGGGGCGAGCCTATTGCCATTAACCGGGCACAAATTCCTAACTCCGAGCTGCTACTGGGAATTTCATAGAAAACCCCAATACCTAACACTTTGCTCGACCTGGGAATCAAACCCAGGACCTCTAGCGTAGCAGTCGCGCTCAGGACCACTTGGCTAACGAGGTAGTCAAAAAAAAAGTTTCGATAACTATAATGGCAATAATTACGGTGGCATTAAAACCATCCCTAAGTGCAAAACATAGGTACTAAGTATGAGGATGATTTATTACATTTGATCAGTTTGCATCATCTAGTATTAAAAAATAAAATATTGTCTTTGAAGATTTATTTACGGAAAGAGATATCTATCATTTATCGTAGACATTAGATATTGTGATTGAATTAGATATATTAAATTGCTGAAGCCATACGCTACTGATTGACAAGATTGGAATTGTTAGAATGGCGCATTCTTACACTTTTCTTTCAGTGACAAGCTTTTCCCATTTAATACTAAGGTAACTTGTCTCCGTATATTCATAAAAAGAAACACTCACACTCACGCCATAACCTTAGCGATACCTGATGGCTGGATTTAGCTTAGGTGATTGAGATCCCATTTAAAAGACGCACCTATTAATATATACCTACTGAGAAATATATAAAAAACCCAATAACACTACATGATTTGGGAATGGAACCGGGACTTCACAATTAGCCGCGCTTTCAACCATTAGATCAACGAGGGTCATATAGCATACGAATTTGTATCTTTTACTATAAAATACAATTCATAATGAATAGTAGCTGATCGCATCACACCTGGCACGCCATCATGTTTTGTTCAAAACATTTGTCTGTTAGCGTAAACATTAACAAAATTATATAGAAATTTTATTACCCGCAACCACTAGTTATTTTGGCGTGACCATAATAATATACGATGTTATAAAACGTGTGACGCATGTCAAGAAATATGTCCCAGTTATTTTTTGGATGAACACATTAAAATGTGAACACGCGTTGTAAACGTCAATTTATACGTATTTAAATTTGTTGTAAGTATTTAATTAATAGTTCCTAATTGTGGATAAGATGTTTCAGGTTTACTACTTGTTTTTTTTTTTATATTTACTGTTGGTAGGCAGAGGAAACACACTGGATGCACATTGCACATATCTTAGAGCCCCTTCTCTCTATTCTGGGGATGGTTATGTGTTAATTCGACATAACCTTTCCCTGCTAAAAGATAAAGGGCATTCATGAGAATGTTCCAAAAAAATCCGTTTAATAGGTCCCTTTTACCTACATTAAGCTTTCATCATATATATTTTTTGACAATCGAAAATACGGGCCCCCTAATGGTGTTAACCGCGGCTAGACGGCAACAACATCAGTAGTACCCTGCGTTGACATCCTGAGACTGTTGTTATGTCTCATATGCACAATAATTACATCACCTATGAATCCGCGAGTCAATTAAGTATAATGCACATAATTGCTTAGTAGCAGAATATTTTGCATAAGATAATTTATAGTTTTTTCCTAACCTAGAAGCATTAAGTAGAAAAGGTTGTCGATCTAGATGGCGCTTTATGTCGAAAAATAAATTATTTTCACCAAAAATATTCCATCGTCGCTACACGTGGTCACGATACAAACCACAACTTGCACGTTTACCTCTTCCTACTTCAAACTTATGACGTATACAGAAGCCGTTGTAGGGGGTAACATTACAAAACTTTTGCAACACTGCAAAGTATGTTAAAATTCAAACTTACGTACTACAAACAAAGTTTTGTTTGCTTAACAGCTTTAAATATTCTTGCTCCATTACAATATGTTTGTTTCGAAATTGGTCGTTTCTGCTTTGCAATTACGCGCCTGTAGCTTAAAAAAATAACTAAAATTAAATTGTGCTCCTAAGCGCGACTACTATTTTTGGGTTCGATTTCCAGGTCAAGTAAAGGCTATGGGTTTTTCAATGGTTCTGCACGGATTAGCAGCAAGATATATGATGTAGTTATTCAAAATTCATCAAGTGTAAGTAGTTCGGAGTTTGGATTTGTGCCCGATTAATGGCAATAGGTTCGCCCCCTATTACATTGGCGCTAAACGTACCTATAGGCGGACTGTGGATGCAAATTCACCTAACAATACCCGATAATAATACCTAACCCTTAATACGGTAAAAATAGGATTCATCCAATTACAAGTATGATGAAACTTTTTTCTTATCAATATTATTACAAAGTGAAAGTGGACCGTGTAATCGCTGTAGACGATATGCTGGGTGTGGTGAAAAGTAGTATTTCTATTTTTTTTAAATTGACAATTATGACAATGGATATAAATCTGAAAAATATAATGAGAATTACCAACTACAAACAGCCTGTCATCAGTCCATGACTCACCATTCAACACATTTTCACGACAAACGCTTATGAACGGTCTCTTGGCAAATGTTCCCCATTCTAATCTAAATTAAACCAGCTATTGATTTATAACAATACTCAATTGCTTTGTCACAGGTACGTTATCTATTATTAACCAGTCTATTATAAGACGGATTAGCAGCAAGATATATGATGTAGTTATTCAAAATTCATCAAGTGTAAATTAGTTTGTCAAGGCTTATTCAATGTTTGACGGCGCATGATTGAAGATCTTTCTTCATTTTATGTTCTGCTAAACAGGGGATGAAATGATGAAAGCATAAATTCCGTTATTTTTCTCACACTTACGAAATTAATTAGGATGTTATCTACTATCCCGCTGTTTTCATGGCATCCCAAAGGACTTTTTGAGACAAACGATTAGGCCTATTATTTATCAAGCTTCAATCTATCTTTATATCAAAACTCATGAAAATTGGTTCAGCGGTTTAGACGTGAAAGCGTTACCGTTTGAAGCGGCGGTAGCCTAATGGCTAGGGCGTCGGACTTGCGATCATGTGGTTGCCGGTTCGAACCCCACCCATTGCACTACCGACGTGAACCCACTCGTAACACAAGCATATTTAGCTTAGCACGAGGGGTTAACAAGAATCCTAGTAATGTGTGACCCACATAGTTAGTAAGCTTTTTTTAAAAAAAAAAGATATACGCAGTGTCCAGTAGGCACTTCAGTTAAGAGGTGTATTGAATTGAGTACATACCTACCAACCCAAACTATCCCTCCTACTAGACCTTACATAACAGGGATACATGCCTATGTATCCCTATCAGGGACATAAGAACCCATTCTAAGTGCCTACTTAGAATGGGTTCTTATGTCCCTCATTAGAATACAGAAAGAAAGAAAGAAGAAAGAAAGAAAGATAATTTATTCCGGATTCGCACAGGAAATTAACACTTAAAACATAGGTAGGTACCTATTTACATTACAAAATAAAATAAAATAATACCTGCACGTACCCAGAAAAGGCCCCTATCTCAGCATATTGCTACAACATTTAAAAACGAAAATGTCGCAGCGCTGGTTTTCAGATAGGTCCATCCCAGTTGTAATTTTAATGAATTTTGAAAAAATAAAGTTACAATTAAGAATTTATTACTCGTACTCCGAAAGGTAAACAGAGAGATAAAAATCACAGCGTACCGTAATACATAATATTACTGTCTAAAGTTAATAACTATATTTATTTAAATTGAAAAAAGTAAGTATTTATTTATATAGGTAACACAAAATGAAGGTACTTCATATAATATATAGTATCTATGTTCGTTGTACGTTCTCTCAGAATTCAGGTGGCCCATAATCGTAAAGGGCTTGATGATTCATTTATAATAATATGAGTACATAAATGCCTACGATGCAGCCATCACTCCCAGGGACTTCACGCTGTGGAACGAATAAAATGCTCATGTAGACAGGGCTATATTAATTTTATTACACAGGCTACATCATACACTAATAACCCACCGTCGCGGCTGACGCACTTCCGAAATTCCGAAAACATTTACTTGAACATAATCGAGAATTCTTTGTCGCTAAAATTAATTTTCTCACGTGCTACTCATAAAAGACTGATACTTATTATAAAAAATGTTTTGGCATTGACTTCTGTAGTTTGAGAAGACAGTTTGTAGCGCTATCTTGTTTTCATTAACATGGTAACGACATTTAAAAATTCGGAATAAGTGTAGCATCATAGACTAATTCAAAATTTTGTAACTTTTAAAACAGACAAATTGCTTTCATGCCGCTTGAGTTCGTTATTTATAATTTTATTATGCTTCCTAATTTATTTATTTTAATTTAGAAGTTAAATTTTAGACGTCAATTCAAATAAATTATAATTTATAATCTTGTTGAGTGTTATATTTAATTTAACGTCCAACTAATTTTGGCTACCACCCAGAAAATAAAGTGGCATTTACGTTACGATTGGGCTAGGTTTTCCATAAAAAAGGTTTTTTTTCCGCTGTTAAAAAGTTAAAAACCTTTTATAAAACCGAAAATAGTGTGTTTGCAAAAGTGTAATAATATTTATGTTAACGAAATGATCTAATGATGACATTTTTTATTATGAAATTTATTTCTTCAGACCATTTTTTTCTTTCGAGGACTACAGCGCCATCTAGTTTCAGCTCCTGAAACTACGTAAGTCGGGCGGCGCTGTAAATTTCATGATTTCATGTTGCCTCTGAGCTGAAAGGTTCCTTGAAAGCCGTTGGGCTTTGAAGTTTCCCAGAATCAGCACTAGATGTCTCTGTTATGGTTATTTTCCAAGTTTCCAAATTTTGCTGCCATCAAAAGAGATGTAGATAGTACTATTGAAAATATTATTGTTTTTCAGAATTAACAGCCTTCGGGTAGGCAATCCAAGGGACAAATATGTTATTGCTCGCTTCGTAATGGGACCTAAACATATATAAGCGTACTGCTACCTAACTCTTCGGAGATAGAGGTGTGATCGTGTATTCTGTTAAAAGGTGCAGTCCAAAATATGTTAGAGGTATGATAGGTATTTGTTAGCACTAGATATAAGTACCTACTTAAAACTTATCTTATTCTTTAAAAAGAACCTAACTAAACTTTTTCATAGGAATGAGAATCTTGAAAATCTGATAGGTTGGGTAGGTGTTCGGTAAGAGAATAAATTGAACTCAGATTTTCTTCTCTCACTGAAATTCTGATTAAATTATATTTATGGGCAGTTTTTCAGCTTTCTTCCTAGACAGGGTAGGGCCCGGTGGGTATCTTATCGAAAAAAGTAAACTATCAAGAAAATTGGTAAATCTTCCTCGCCGCGTAGGCAGAAAGTTGTTTTTCATAAGTGGTGGAAAGCTGTTAAGATTTTAGCTGTTATCTAGGTACGTACCTAGATAACAGTGTTTTCATTCGATTAGGAAAAATACATACCTACTTATAAATATTTTCAAGATCATTAGGTACCTACTTGACCAAGCCTTATTATATAAAAAGTGAGTGAATATTATTTATCAAGGGTTCAGCTATGGACCATAGAACATAGAATTCTCAACCCCCGAATCCCACCCCTCCCGACGGCCATGCATAGGTATCTATTTAAGTCCATAGAATTAGCTAAATTTTTGGTTCTCCATAAATACCTATGATTGATCGATTGTATAGTTTCTGCTTTTTACGTTTTCTCTGTTGTTATGTAGCTTTTTGCAATAATGTATATTATAAATTCATAGCGTAAGAAGTTTTCAGCAATAGCAACGATATTAAATGTTTCTTTCCAAGGTGTCGTTCAAAAGTTTTCTCTGGAGAACGTTGGAGCACGCTGTTGTAGGTTATATGAATTTAAACTCGCATTTGCAAGAAAACTTGGCCTCGGCGTTTAGCTTTTGCCCCACTTGATTTTTATGAACTTATCTATACTAATATATAAAGCTGAAGAGTTTTGTTTGTTTGTTTGCTTGAACGCGCTAATCTCAGGAACTACTGGTCCGATTTGAAAAATTCTTTCAGTGTTAGATAGCCCATTTATTGAGAAAGGCTATAGGCTATATATCATCACGCTACGCGGACGAAGTCGCGGGCAGAAGCTAGTATTAAATATACCTATTCCAATTTGCAATTAACTACAACAAAATTCGCAATGAAAATGATCACATACACACATACATAATCAACACATTACCTATAGGTAGGTATTGTCCTACTGCCGGGCACGGGTCGCCTATCAGAATGAGAGGGATTAGGATATAGCCCACTAAGCTAGCCTAATGCGGGTTGGCAGACATCACACGCCGTCGAGAAATTCTCTCAGGCATGTAGGTTATGCATGCAGGCCAAACGCTACGTAACTTTGAAAAGTCAGAGCTGCGAAAGTGCCCGTTTGCTCCCATATCCTATAAAAAAAAAACAATCGATCGTAAATTTTGACAAATAAAATTAAGGTGTAATTAGTTTTAATATATATATTTTTTCAAATACGTAATGCTGTAATATAAGTAGTAAGTATGTTTATTTGGTTCCTTAAACAATTTGGTGTTGTTTCGTATATTGGCACATTGCCTCGAGGAAGTGTTCAATTGCGTGAATTTGTGTCGTTACCTGTCTGTTTTATACATCTCTAATAATACCTGAAGGTAAAATATTTATCTGCGCACGTGCAGCCCTTTAAATAGTAGATACGGAAATAACATGATGGTGTGCTTTTATTTTATCGCTTCGTAATTTTAATCGTAATTAGTACAACAATTCTTAATTTGTGCACAGAATCTGGAAAAATAATCTGATAAGTGGTTTTATTTAAATAGGTAGATATTAGTTTTATTTAAATAAAACCACTTACCAGATTCTTTCGCGTTTTATTTACATTGTATGTCCAATATTCGCGTAAGTTTCGAACTCAGTGTGTACAAATCTATTAAGGTAAAACCAAAGCAATTATCTTCATACCTATATAAATAAATATTCTTTGATAAAAAAATATATTTCTATACCTAAAAAGAAGTTTTAAGACACTTTAAAAATCAATGTTTTTTATTTTTGCTAACTGATAACCTCTGAATAGGAACACCGAAACAAACTCCGAGGACCATGGTCGTTTAAAGTCCAGACATAAGCACTTAGTAGCAAATATGTTACTTACGTTACGTGGTGGGTCCTGTTTAATTGCAACAATAAAATTGCCGTTTGCTTCATTATTACGGAGCCGTGTTTTCTCTGTAGCAGAACGTTTAACAGGTTCCTGTGTTTAGTAACAACAGTTCCAGACAAATAACATCTCCGTCATCTCACATCATAAAATATATTTACGGCTACACTGTTGTATCGTCGATTTCTAGTTTTACTCCGAATCCAAACGTTCCTTTCGTATGTAACTGTGTTTATAATCTTAGCCTGTTTGTTTTTGTAAGCTTTAAATAGAACCGATTCATAGTTTAGTAATTAAAACATAAGATATATTCATTAATTGTTGCTCCAGTTAGAAGTTGAATGAGTTCTATGAAAATTACACTACAAGATTAATTTGGAACTGTTTTAATTTATAAGCTGAGCTTATAAAGTTTTTATTGCGCTTGAGTTTACAACTGATTTTTACACATTTAAAATCAAATTAAACTGTAGTAACATTGTCCAGACCTGGAATGAAATAAAAGCGAAGAGTGCGCCAGATGTTAGTTCTCTACGCGAGTTGAATGTGAAAACAGTTTTGTATTGGCAGGGGGACTTGCAACTAGTTCAGAAAATACTACTTGTACCTACCTAACCTTGTAAATCTATCTTATAGTATTAGCTTGTTTACTTCCATATCGATCAAGATCGTCTACGTAAGTCGTTTTTTACTAAGTGATCATCTATTAACATTTTTTTCTCTAGCTAAATACATTTTTTTAAAGAACGCCTTGTCTCGCAATATTTTATTCTCCTGTATCTTGGATGCTTTTACAAGCACAAATTTTCACATAGGTACCTACATATACCTATGTATACAGGTCTAATAAATTTTTGCTCCGTGTGGGGATAGAACCCACGACACGTGGCGTAGAAGCTGACCGCTCAGCCTCTACGCCAAACGTGTTATCAGAAATGTTTTGTTGTTATATCTACTTCATAGGTATTATAATCGAACAGCTGGCACAAGCAAGCCTTAACCTGACTTAGGTTAGGGATTTCGCCGCTTGCCATTCATTGGCACAATAGGTGGCAGGCATGGTCAGCACAAGTGTGCCTTCGAATAGGTTCCGAAGCAAAGCCTCTCCCTTTGCAAGTGCCCAGCGAACGTAATTACAAATAGCAAAATAGGTTCCCAATATTGCGATACCGCTAAAGCCCAAGTATTAAAATCGCTGTTATTGGATAATCACAATGTATACTCAACTTTACTTCAAGTAACTAATAATATTCTGCCGTAACTTTAGAAGATGGAATTTAAACAATGTTGTAATATTAGTTAATAAACCATTTGGCCGTCAAACACTTAGGTATGCTTCAGAATGTTGATTACCTCTCCTGAAAAGGCTACCAACTACAGAGATTGCATTGTCTAGCAGGCTATTTTAGGAATCATCTACTAGCATTGCAATGCAAATGAAGGTATGTTACATAGAGAATGCTGGAAGCAAAAGCTCATACTTGCCGAGCGGTTACGTAAGGCACGGTCGATACCCCGCACCCGACGGAACATTTTCGCCCCGATTCGCGAAATGACGTCGTAACGGTTGTAAAAATCTGTTCTCATCTCTTAGTGCGTTAACGAATAATTATGGTACGTCGAATTTAGGGTTAGGCTGGATGGAAATGTTGCTGTGAGTTTTGCGAATATACTGTTGAGGATTAGCTACAAAAGTTTCTGGCTCAAGCAGTGATAGCCTGTTGGTTATTCCATTTGTAGACAGATGATCTTGTGCAAGCAATTGCCTTTAAGTTTTTCTATCAACATCTGGATAGAAAGTTTTGAACAGGAAGAAGATGAAAGAATTTTATTGAAGCGAATTCCAAAGTAGTTTAATTTTATTTCCATGAGAAATATGCTGAGTTCTATCGCCTTGGTAATTTTCTAAAACGATACTGTAGATCTTAGCGTACAGTAGGTAGTTTGAGGAACTGAGTGTGGCGGGTTTATATTTAGTTAAAGTTCATAATAACTTTTCAGGAGATGCTAGAATAGCCAATTGTATTGATACATTTACGACTGTCCATATTTTCCAAAAGATATAAAAAAACCTATCATATAATGATAGCCAACTCTTGCATCATTTGTTGAAGTATCCTGTTTCTATCACATGTTTTTAATAGACATTTTTATTATTAAATTTATCTTACCAGAAACATTTCCGCAAATTTGTTTGCCTCAGTTCTTGGAAAGAGCTTTTAAGTAGTTACAGCTTTATTTACTAGAAGCAACTAATTTCTTATTTAATAAAAGTTTGAGCTCGCTCCTTAGGTTCAGTAACTGAAACAGCTCCGTGTTTCCATTTTTAAGGCTTGATATTATTTCTGGCTAAAAGAAGTTTCTTCTTACGCCATATTCTAGTTCTTCTTCTTGTTCTTGCATCTTTTCAAACTTTTAGGTAAACTAACTATCACATGCTCTTCACTACATAGAATCTTTCGATCTTCATTAAGAATGTCAGGCACAATATTTTTGACCGCTCGGCAACACGTGTCACAGAGGACATGTGTTGTGGGTTCGATCCCCACAGAGTGCTAATATTGACATAATCTACAGGTAGCTATTCCGGGTCTGGGCGTTTGTGTATGTGAGAATTTGTGTTTGTAAACGCACCCACGATACAGGGGATAATCTATAATAAGGATCTAGTGTGGGCCAAGGTTTTTTTTTAAAAAAAAAACAAGAAATAAAGAATATTAAACGTTACTTACTTAGGTACACCCAGCTCACATCTATTCTAATAATATTTAATAATCGTTTATTTACTAAAGAAAGATTTACATTTTTCTTAAATATACTTATGAACTCCACACTAGGTCAAGCCTGTCTCGTGGAGTCCTGTAGTGGTATTACCATAATTATATTAAAAGCATTCTGAGCCGATACTAACTAATTATTTCCTACAATTAAACTTAAGAGCAGATCCTTCTTATTTCTTTCGTAATGGATTTAAATTTATTAACCAACTAAGTATAACCAACTATATCTGTATGTTTTCTTTTTGTCTTTATCCGATATTTTCGTCAATTGTGGATTTTGCGATCTGACCTGATCACAAAAATCTTTACTTTCCTGTCATGGTCGTGGTCGTGGCAAATTTCACGAATCCTAGGCCTTGGCTATAGGGTAGTGCGGTTTTTAGTTGGTACGAGTCCGACATATCCAGCTGCTTCCCCTACAAAAATGGTACCTATCTTTATTGTATTGCACTGTACTGAACAATTGGACCAAACGGAACGACCGAATCCGTTGAGCCCGGGATTACGTACGCCCCTCCCGGGATTACGTACTCTAAGTTTAAAGGAATCTTAAAAGAGATGTCACTGTAAACAGCAGTGAAAGTTCTTATGTAAGTAAAATCACGTACCTACGTGCGCGATCGTGACAACCCTGCACTGAAGTTAAAGGAATTAGAGAAACAAGAAATGATGTTATTTGAATCTAGAAGCTGAAAGTTACCGTACTGCTTTTTGGGTTGGAACTTACAACCTGTCACGTGCCTTTTGACGTCATTAAAGTTGATTATCGTTGATGTCGTTTGTACCGTTAAAGTTGGTGTATATTACGACTTTGGCTTATTTATAAAACGGTCAATTAATGTTTTAGGTTTTATTAATATCCATCTAGATACCAACGTGTAAATATTAATATTATCGTGATTTATGCTTACAGCTAATCGTTTACGTTTCCTAGTTTAGATACACGACTATTGAACTCGAGATGAATCACAACATTGAGTAAATAAAATTTATTGGGTAGCTAATAAACATGTCAAATACACGTGCAGACAAATCAAATGGATTACTATCTCACTAGCGATTACAAGTAAACATTTTTAAATGGTTGTAAATCACGCTTAATAAAATCATTCGGTGGTTGTATTTTATATTATTTTTAATCTGCTGCGGGATACTTTCTCAGTGTTCATCAGGAACTAAATCCTTTGCGAACATGTGTTAGTATTGAAAAGGCTGATGTGATAGCCGTGACATACTGTTTTTATCTGTTAATATTGTCTCATTACTTAGCATCTTGCACTCTCCAGTAAAGTTCTCGGTCGGTGTGCGATGGAACAGCGCCAAAGCAATTAAATCGTGAAGCCGCACGCGAGGGTTCGTCCTCCACTCTTGCGACTCCGCCACGCTCCGTACCAAATTGCTGTCGTTACTTGCACTTTTTAGAATAGTGCTGTTACTCGAATTTTCGTAAAACCGAACATCTGGGTATTTAAATTGCAGTCTGTATTCCATATTTGCTGACCAAATATTGGCCATGAAATGGTTTAGTATAAATGTTGGGTGTGTAACCTCTAATCTGGTAGTAGGTTCTTTAGATAGACCCAAGTAATTGATTGAGACTTCCTCTGATTATGAAATAGACATTACTATTTAATTTTTGTAAATAACGTTATTTTTTAGATGTATAGATATGTACATTAGTAGGTACAGCATTACGCTTGAAATAAGTCAGGAATCAATCAAACTTAAAGTGTACCAAAGCAAAGTTCGTAGTTAATGTTATTCTTTTCAACATAAAAGGGAGCAGGGCATGATAATATATACTTCAACATTGTAGAATTTATAGCATCAAAATGTTATTGTACTAAACTTTAGGTAGGTATATGTTTCACATTCATTAACATTTCTTATATTATTGTAGAACGTGCGTAAACTCACCTATACTTTATCCTTGCATGGTACAGGTGTCTAACAAAGTTATCTATTCGGAATCAGTGGTCTATGAATACATAAACAACAAGCACGATTACCAAATTTAAGCCATGAATAGAAAACATTCAACCCATGAATATATTTGAATATTTGCGCGAGGCTGTAGTTACAATATCTGAAATTTAAAACTACTTCGTACGCAACTTATTTTCTGTAGACTAAAACGGGATTGTTGTTCGATTATCTCTTATATTGAAATTTGGATAGCATACCTACAGGTTACAGGTAGCCATTCTGTGTACCAGTAAAAAGCCCCAGTGTAATCTGGACCTCAAAGCCCCGGTAGGGATCAGTAAGTGTTAGTTTGCACAGTAGTGGGATGGAGAAGAAGACTTCACGAGATATTTATACACTGCAAAAATATATAAGAACGCCTGCGCAGTTGACGAATACCTAGCAATTTTGTATAGAATGACTAATTTTGGCCCGAAAACGTAAAATATGACTGAGCAACAGATACACTGAAACTCTTGAAACTAAAATTAATCATCGAAGCACTGAATAATTTACACTGCTTGAAATATTTACGGGATCTTTAAATGTATTACCTAATTATGTTGAAAGGCAAGACGTATTTATAACCGTTGTATATTATTTGGACTATTCGTGCCCATTGTACGTTGAGGTTTAAGATTTATTAGTTCATACCTAATTATCACAGTATTGCTTTGATTTTTTCACATCAATATTATAATATTACACCACCTATTGTTAACGAAACAGATTATAATTGATATTATTTGTTACAACCCTAGTTATATCCATTAGCGTTATTAACCTGTTATTAAATTATTCTCTGAACAAGGGATGGCAAGGGATATAGTTTGTCTACAGTTCAGACACTCCAAGTGAATTAAAAATAGCCGAATTCACTTACAATAATACTTAAGTGAATTCTATGATAATATAATTGGGCCCGCATGTAGTCTCTGGAGCGTTCCGCATTCATTCCAAATTCAAATGTTTGTAGGTAGGTACCCGTTCTCGCTGTTTTCAGACTTGGCGAGTATTCGTTCGTACTGATTACTATGCTTCAGGAATGAGGAACTAGATTCCTTATGTACATGCTCTTGGGTACTTATTGTATTCTAAAGAAATGTTTTCTTCGTACATTTTAAATGATTTTGTCCTTATCTACGTAGTAGGTACACCTCCGAAAAGTGCATAAAAGCTAAGATTTATATTTTAGGCAACATGAAATGTATGAGCGTTTTAAAGTAAATGTATCGGCCATTTTCTTTTCATAATTAATAAATAACATTTGACAATATGAGAAACCTAACAAAACAAAACTTTCGCGGAATACAGGCGTGAATCGTGATGATATTTATGTACCTATGTATGTGTGTGTTTTAACAACCTTCCCCAACAAAAACAAAACAGCTTTGGAGATACCTATTAAATTTAGGGTAGCAAGAGTTTCCAAAGAGATAATACGTTCCAAGATTGATTAAGGTGCTGCGCCCAAATTTCGCTTGACGAAGGAAGTGATACGCCTAGATCTGTTGCGCGGCTGGGATGGGTTTGAGAGCCGATCATTTAACTTTTAGGGAAACATATTTTTTTATGTAATAAAAGCTTTAAGAAAGCTTCTTTTAAATTATACTGTGAAGACTAAAGTAAGTTTAGTGTAGCTTCTTCATCAATGAGATAATTTCATCAGATTAATTAAGTACACAGAAATAGGTAAGTACCTATGTTGAGTTATGGCGCTTAGTCCACAGGCAATGTTGCAACAACTCCTTTTGCAGTATCATCCCTCTGTTGCACATTTAAACAATGCATATTACATTACATTACAAGAATATTACAATTAATTCAAATCGTAATATGTGGAAACGTAGTGGATTGTACATTAACTACCTTAGCTTGTAATATTTATATTATGTAACCTTCAATGTACAATTGTTTGTTTTCCCAAATAAAATAAAATAAAAATAAACAATCAATTTTATTGTATTATGTGCATTTTTTTTATGCGATAGGGGAGCGCCCCCGCCTTTAAAAGGGTTTGGGCCTCCGGTAACCTCAACTCACTCGGCGAAACACAACGCAAGCGTTGTTTCACACCGGTTTTCTGTGAGGCCGTGGTATCACTCCGGTCGAGCCGGCCCATTCGTGCCGAAGCATGGCTCTCCCACGTGAAATATATGTAAGTATTTTTTTTTTAAAACCATTGCCCCACACTAGGATTTTCTCCTGTATCGTGGGTGCGTTTACAAACACAAATTCTCACATACACAAACACCCAGACCCGGAACAACTACCTGTAGATCATCAAATATTTGCTCCGTGTGGGGATCGAACCGATCGATCGAAAAAATTAATACGTATATGATTACGAAAAGTCAGAGGTGCGTGCTTTGGGCTCGAACTCGAGACCTACGACATGACAGTCAAGTGGTTAGGTACAACGGTGAAGGAAAACATCGTGAGGAAACCTGCATGCCTGAGAGATTTTCTCGATGGCGTGTGAAGTCTGCCAACCCGCATTAGGCAAGCGTGGTGCACTATAGCCTAATCCCTCTCATTCAGAGAGGAGACCCGTGCCCCGCAGTGGGACAGTATATGGGTTGATTATGTTAAAATATGGAAGTGTTGCCATTCATTTTACTCGCTTTCTAGCGTTCTAGAGATTTCTCCTTTCTCAGAATACAATCTATCTCCCTGCCAAATTTTATCAAAATATGTTGTTATTCAGTTTCATTTTCCCATTTGTCTACTAATATGGAAGAATGGATTGTACTTACAATCTTAGCTTAAGTGATAACATGCATCCAATGATGTTGGTAAACCAGCAAAAAAAACTATAGGTAGGTACTACAGAATTATCTAGTCACTAAACTGCGTAAAATGTACACAAAACATGAAGGTTAAACTACGCGTTGTTTTATTTAAATTGAGCTATAACAAACAAAACAGTACCTACGGCTGTTCAAAACTTAATTTTCTCAAGCATAAGGATAATCACTGTCATCAACCAACCCATTTTGGTCAAGAACGTAACTAATGGTTAAAACTATGTAAATATTACAAAGACTTTTGACAAGCAAAGAGACATTGGGCTTAACGAATCCGCGTTTGTAGTTTACAACATTAACTGCCGCACTCAGACACGTCAATTAACATAATGAATCATTAGCTAGCAGTCACTAGTACTTCGACAACACACTTGAATACAAAAAAATTGCCTAATATATTTTACTAGCTTCTGCCCGCGACTTCGTCCGCGTAGCCTGATGATATATAGCCTATAGCCTTCCTCAATAAATGGGCTATCTAACACTGAAAGAATTTTTCAAATTGGATCAGTAGTTCCTGAGATTAGCGCTTTCAAGCAAACAAAAAAACTCTTCAGCTTTATATATTAGTATAGATATAGATTAGTCTAGTGGTCCTAATCGCGCTGCTACGCTAGATATATTGAGCTTGATTTCCAGATCGAGCAAAGTGTTACTGGAGGTTTCTATGGAATTCTCTTTAACAGCTTTGAATAGCAATAGGCTCGCCTCCTATTACATGGGACCTAAACATACTGGCGAATTATCTGCGTACATAAGCATACTTCTGCCTAATCCTTCCTGGCATACAGGGGCGTGATGGTATGTTATTTTATTTATTATATCTTAGTATACTGACAACAATTCGAAAGCTTCAACTCAAATCCGAAAAAAAAAATTCTTTTGTATTTTTATCATTTTCCAATATGCTAAGATTATAAAGATATTTTAGTGAAGGAAAAATTGAGGGGGCAGGATTTCTTCTAGTTAGATACACCAGACGCTATGACCTCTAAGCCACCGCGAGTCCCACCCACCATGCCAAAAGCCTTCACATTCTGAATTTACGTTTTAAAGGTGACGCCAGGGGAGGGGATAGCTAACATATTGGAAGCTAATCTAATCTAGCTAATGTTATAAAAATAATAGATTTTACATCATGTAATTTTGTTTGTAATGAATAAATTCAAAAACTACTGGAACGATTTAGAATTCTTCCCCTAATAGAATTCTACATTATCATTGAGTATTTTAGGCTGTATTGTTAACACTGACTCACTTTAGGTCGCGAACGAAACCGCGGGAAATAACTAGCTCTTGAGTTTAGGTATTTAGGATACACACAAGAAACTGGATATACTAAATGCAATTATTTTATCCGTATTTACATTATCGTCAAGTGACGTACTTAGTATTGCTTTTGTTATGCAACGAACTTGTTTTGTTTCGCAATATTATTTTATAAAGCATTAAACACGTTTTTAATGACCCACAGGTATAAAACCGGTAAACTGATGGAAAATTACACGCAAAAGGGAAGCTTGCATATTTTTTTCGTCTTTCCGATTCATTAAAATTAAAATTGAGGAAATTGTAATTTTTTAAATTTCATTAATATGTTTGCGTTAATGAACATGTTTCTTATTAATTTTATTTGTAAGTTTGTGATCGGACTGGGCGTTATTAACGTAGTTTATGGATGATTTATAATTACTCTGTAAAATAACTGCAATAATTTTTTTGTTCGTCCATATTCATGCCTCGTTTGTTTTTGAAGGACGTTCTAGAGCATCCCACTCTGTGCTTCCACAAACATCCGCTTTATAAATTCCTTTGAGTAGTTGTCTCATCCGTTCTATCGACATGCCCAAACCATATCAGCATATTCTTCTCACATAGTTTTTTAATAGTACTTAAATTCCGTTTTATCAAATAGAGGATGATAAATTGACGATGAATGCCTTTCAAACAAATGAATTCTTTCACATTTGGTTCATATATTTTACGCGGCAATAAGGCGTTATTACCAGACATAATGCCGATTTGAGGGCTTGCGTTTTAACAGCGATGTCCTTATTTCTATAAGTGGCCACGATTACAATGAAAAATGTACGTGGGTAATGAAAATTGAAATTCGATACGATAATAACACCATGCCTACAAAAAGGTTTAGTAATATCGTCACCTACAGCGTAAACTGTAGATACAGGTACCACAGTTTCATCCTTTTCATCGCTTTAGCAATGAGGAATTATTTTATTTTATTTCCATATGCTGGTCACTACTTTTTCCGCCTAGATAATATTTTCTCCACAAAATATATTAGAAATAACTCATAAATGTGAGATTTCTTGATTTGACCAATTTTGCCGACGCTACCGATATCTGCGACTCGTACGCCAGCAATAACTGGGAGTTATTGTAGACTGTCTAAAAAGAAGATATTTATTTTTATTTCAAATCACAGCATACGTTGGAAATATAGCGCTGTACTGCCCTCAGGCGATTGTCATAAAATTGGGAAATAGGAAAACGACGGTGAATTTTTAGGGTTTTTAATTGGTATTTACTGCATGTGTGGTCAGTCTTGTCAATTACAAGTTTTTTGTTATGCAACGAACTTGTACCATCATGGTGGATCTTATATCGTACCCCATTAAAAGTCTTAAATTTCGAATAAATAAGTGAGCAATCTTGTTATAATGTTCATACGCAAGTAGCCCGAAACAGCCATTTTAAAATAGAGTTGTTACTTATTTGCTTTGGTCCAGGGCTCGAACCTCTCCCTAACAAAATGCCCACATTCTTGACTATTGCCGTGCTATTTACGAAATAACTTCAATTCCAATAACCAGTTTCTATCATTAAACAAACACATTATATAGACTTGTCACATTTGGAATGTAGAATTAGTTATTAGTAATTTTGAACATGCGTGCTTAAGCTTGCGTAATGGAACGGTTGTCATGAAATTACAAAAGCATTTTCGGGCTAGAGAGATGTTACGTCACAGTTTCGGTCAATACACATCGCCTGCCCACAAACGTCTAGGTATAAATTTCCCTAGTGACACAAAAGCCTTGGTAACAAACGTGGATATTGTGACATTACTTTTATTGCCTCCGAGTAAGTGATTGTTTACGTTAAATCGTCGGTATCGGTTGTCATACGAACATATGATAATCGTTAGTAGTTGGCAATAGCCCTAAATACCTGGTCAGGTATATTTTCAGGATAATATCGATATTATTTTTTTATCTTTTAAATCGGCTAACGAGCTGACGAGCCACCTGGTGGTAAGTATTCATCGTCGCTCATAGACACCTGCAACAGCAGAGAAGTTGCTGATGCGTTGCCGACCCTTTAAAGCCCTTACGGAATGCACACTGCCAGAGCCGCAGCAACCGGGGGGTAGCTGGCTCTAAGTCGAAACCCACACCGACGTGCTTTAAAACAGACTTCGACGTTAAGGATGGTCGCCATTCAGTCAGACCCCAAGAGATCCTACCACCAAACTAAAATACCGAGATATCTGCCTGAAAAGGGGTAATTAATGGTGGTCAGAGAGAAGTCACTTTTTGTAAAATATTGGTATTCAACTCCATCTAATTAGACTGGAGGCTGACCTCAACATTGTTAGGAAAACCGGCTATTCCGATGAGAGATTAATTGTTTAAAAACTTCATTTCTGGAACACCTTATTTGTTTTAAAGTTACTCAAGTACCTACAATACAACTTCCGAAAAATTATAACGAGCGGTTCTGTTTACATTTACAATTTGTACATACATGAAGTAGGTATGTACTTACTTGCGGTTTTAAATTTTATCCTCGGAATTATTTAAACATTCAAATTGCTAATATTTATTTTAGAAAATGATTCCATAAGTATGTATTTATCTTCTTCCTTTCTAGAGTTTTGATTTATATGTCTACTAGCTTCCGCCCGCGACTTCGTCCGCGTGGAATAGTTACTTAGTCTTAGCGGGATGATAGCCTATAGCCTTCCTCAATAAATGGACTATCTAACACCGAAAGATTTTTTCTAATCGGACCAATAGTTCCTGAGATTATCGCGTTCAAGTTCAAGCAAACTTGGCAGGTGGTACTTGACAGGTGGTAAGAAGATGATGATCCCGTTCAGCGGCTTGTAGTATGTTTTGATTGAAGCTCACTTCAAGATATAGCCAATATTGTTAGTTGATAATAGAGTATTGAGTATCCGAGAGGAACTTTAGTAAAATATGTCACGGGAACATGAATAATAAAAGAACGCTAAATGAGGATATGTCCTTTAGAGCGTTTGTTGGGTCCGAGCGGACCCAAGCTCGGTCCACACGGATACAAAACAAACGCTCTAAAGGCTGATGAATAACGTATTTATTTGGATAAGGATTAATATCATGTTTATAAAAACACCTACGCAAATAATGCATTTGAAATTTTAGAACAAAGTTAGCATAAAAAAGGTTATAGTGAGCCAACCTTAAAAGATAGACATATGCTGTCGCGGACTTTTTTTTAGAACTTTTAAAGCGGAACAATTCTTTCATATATGATTTTTGCGAAACTTTAACCGTTTACGCAGCGCATGCATCGGAAGCTCTCAAAAGGAAAAATCCCGATTTTGAAACATTCTTCATTGATGCTCCACTCCTATTGGTCTTAGCGTGATGATATATAGCCTATAGCCTTCCTCGATAAATGAGCTATCTAACACTGAAAGAATTTTTCAAATCGAACCAGTAGTTCCTGAGATTAGCGCGTTCAAGCAAACAAACAAACAAACAAACAAACAATCAAACAAACAAACAAACAAACTCTTCAGCTTTATATATTAGTATAGATAATATAAATACATCTAGGAATATAAGAAACTGGTACCCACACAAAAGAGAATCCTACGCTTTAGACTACATTTCATTTATATTGTAGAATAAAAAAAAGATTTTATTTCTTTTATTTAAAAAATGAATTAACACAAATAATTGAATAGTTCAGACTGTGTCCTGTTCCTGTGTAATAAAAGAAAGAAACTATAGTGACTCGTAAGGGAATCCGAAGCTTTAAACTACATTATATTACAACTAGCTTCTGCCCGCGACTTCGTCCGCGCAGCGTGATGATATAACCTATAGCCTTCCTCAATAAATGGGCTATGTAACACTGAAATAATTTTTCAAATCGGACCAGTAGTTCCTGAGATTAGCGCGTTCAAGCAAACAAACAAACAAACTCTTCAGCTTTATATATTAGTACTAGCTTCCGCCCGCGACTTCGTCCGCGTGGAATAGTTACTTAGTCTTAGCAGGATGATAGCCTATAGCCTTCCTCAATAAATGGACTATCTAACACCGAAAGATTTTTTCTAATCGGACCAATAGTTCCTGAGATTATCGCGTTCAAGTTCAAGCAAACTTGGCAGGTGGTAAGAAGATGATGATCCCGTTCAGCGGCTTGTAGTATGTTTTGATTGAAGCTCACTTCAAGATACAGCCAATATTGTTAGTTGATAATTGAGTATTGAGTATCCGAGCGGAACTTTAGTAAAATATGTCACGGGAACATGAATAATAAAAGAACGCTAAATGAGGATATGTCCTTTAGAGCGTTTGTTGGGTCCGAGCGGACCCAAGCTCGGTCCACACGGATACAAAACAAACGCTCTAAAGGCTGATGAATAACGTATTTATTTGGATAAGGATTAATATCATGTTTATAAAAACACCTACGCAAATAATGCATTTGGAATTTTAGAACAAAGTTAGCATAAAAAAGGTTATAGTGAGCCAACCTTAAAAGATAGACATATGCTGTCGCGGACTTTTTTTTTAAACTTTTAAAGAGGAACAATTCTGTTATATATGATTTTTGCGAAACTTTAACCGTTTACGCAGCGCACGCATCGGAAGCTCTCAAAAGGAAAAAAAAACGAATTTTAGAACAAAGTTAGCATAAAAACGGTTATAGTGAGCCAACCTTAAAAGATAGACATATGCTGTCGTGGACTTTTTTTTAGAACTTTTAAAGCGGAACAATTCTTTCATATATGATTTTTGCGAAACTTTAACCGTTTACGCAGCGCATGCATCGGAAGCTCTCAAAAGGAAAAATCCCGATTTTGAAACATTCTTCATTGATGCTCCGCTCCTATTGGTCTTAGCGTGATGATATATAGCCTATAGCCTTCCTCGATAAATGAGCTATCTAACACTGAAACAATTTTTCAAATCGAACCAGTAGTTCCTGAGATTAGCGCGTTCAAGCAAACAAACAAACAAACAAACAATCAAACAAACAAACAAACAAACTCTTCAGCTTTATATATTAGTATAGATATGACTGCCTCATTAGCCAAGTGGTCCTGAGCGCGACTGCTACACTAGAGGTCCTGGGTTCGATTCCCAAGTCGAGCAAAGTGTTATTGGGTTTTTCTATGAAATTCCCAGTGGCAGCTCGGAGTTTGGAATTTGTGCCCGGTTACTGGCAATAGGCTCGCCCCCTATTACATGGGACCTAAACATACCGGCGAACTGTGGCTGTACATTAGTACGCCTCAGCCTAACCCTTCGGGGAAAATTGGCGTGATGGTATGTATATTACAATATTTTGTAGAGTAAACATCCGATTATATTTAAAATATTAATAAACATAAAAGCATTGAATTGTTCAGACGTGTCCTGTTCTGTATAATAAAAGAAAATTTCAGGGAATCGTATACAGTTTGTGCAGTATATTCAGTCGTGTACCGCTATTGTATATATTTACATAAACATCTTAGATGCAGACTTAATACCGTCACCTATTTGGGTTGATCTAGTTCCACATCCATGTCACCATCTATTCAACTGTCATTCGATCGATCAAAGTTTGAATGTTATGACGCCCGTAAACAGTAATGTAGGGAGGAGACGTCATTTGAAAAGTAGGATATGAGGACGCTTTTGTTTGCAGTCTCCATTTAATATAACAGATTTGATGTTTTTGACTGGGGAACTATTTTTCGGAAGCAAAATGTGTGGGCAACTAAAACATACTGTATGGAAGAAACATTGTAGAATGCAATTAGTGATATATTTAAGAGCCCATCTCAAAGTATGCTTTATAATATGGATACAAAAATAACTGTCAATTAAGTAAGTTAACCGTGAACAATCATAATAACTAAATAACATCACGCCTGTATTCTCCAAAAGGTTAGGTAAAAGCGTAGGTACTAATTTACACACACAGTTCGCTGGTATGTGTAGGTCATAATTATGTAATAGGGGGCGAACCTATTGCCATAATACCCAGGTACAAATGCCAAACTCCATGCTGCTACTGAGAATTTGATAGAAAAACCCACTAACACTAACGACCTGGTAATCGAACCCAGGACCTCTAGCCTAGCAATCGCGCTCAGGACTAATAGGCTAACGAGGCATTTATACAATATCACAATATCACAATAATTAGGTACTACTTATACAGATAAACTACGTTGAACTGAGATGAAATAATCTCTATTTTAAGTCGGTTAACAAAGAAAACCTATGAAGATGTGGTTTGCGCGGGTTTGTCCATAAAATTCATAATTGGTTTATAAACTTGTGAGTGAACAAAGGATGGGCTCTCGCTGTCACTTGCAGGCGCCTTTGAAGCATCCTTGGAAACATACAGAGCCACATGTTACAATAATTATTGTCTTTGCCAGGTCTTTCCTATATAAATGTACAGGAACGTGAGCAAACGGAAATTAATTTTATGGATCTAATGTTACTTAACTTTTACCTATGCATGGTTTTTTTTATATACCTACGACGTAGGTATCGCAGAAAGGTTAGCACTTTGCTCGACATGGGATTTGAATCCAAGATCTAATGCTTAGCAACCGCACCGCAATGAAGTTTTAACTTAGCGTGCAATCTTACAGCCCAACGAATGTCATTATGGGACGCTGAATTGCCAATAAAAACGTAATACCAAATTAAATCGTAATTCAAACACAATTTAATCAATTGGTTTTATTAATCGTATTCGGATACCGTTAATCTAGATTCTTACCCAACCATTTTCTCTACTACTACTTCACTGGAAATAAACAACCGGAAAATTCGTAAAAATAATTATCAAAAAGTATATTAGCTAACAATTATTTTCCGTGGTCTTTTACAAGAAATGGCTGGATAGAAAACTTTAACTTTAAACTTTAAAAGATTAATTTTAATGGTATACGAATCCGAATAAGTAATAATAAAATTATATTAAAATCTCTTTGAATTACAATTTATTTTGGTGTCACCTTTGTATGGTCAATTCGGTCCGAAGGACCCTTCATTTCTTTCTTTATCACATTTCAATTCTGATTTCTGATACACATCACATCTTTCCTGGATCTTCTTATTTATTTAAGTATACAACAATCCTTTTAGATTTTTAAAAAAACGGGTAATATTTATTAGTATCTTCCGCCCGCGACTTCGTCCGCGTGGAATGGTTACTTAATCTTAGCGTGATAATATATAGCCTATAGCCTTCCTCAATAAATGTGCTATCTAACACTGAAATAATTTTTCAAATCGGACCAGAAGTTTCTGAGATTAGCGCGTTCAAGCAAACAAACAAGCAAACAAACTCTTCAGCTTAGTACTAGACTCTATACTAATATATAAAGCTGAAGAGTTTGTACTCTATACTATAGAGTATAGATGTCATCCTGTGCAATTATGGCAATATGCATACCTTGTAAATCTGGTTCCGTTCTATGAACTGTCACGGTCCACGGACAACTTTTAAGTAAAATTCATTAATATAATGGGGTAGTTTCTCTAAATGACCAATGGCAGATCTTGACAAGTTTTGTTTTCTAAATAAGGGGTCTGTTAAAGTTAGTGCGAGTGTACCACCAGCATCGGGTCCCGGTCGTTACGTCATCGGCGGGTCGATAGAGGCGCGCACCCTGCGGCTAGCCGAACAAACGCTCCACAGCAAATTCACCAACTTTTAATACTTTTTTACATGCCTCTTGATATCGACATTTCTCCTCTTCTTGTACGCTCGTGAAATGTTTTGAAAAACTGATCTGAAATGTTTTCTACCTTATATCTGTTTGTAACTGTCTCATTTGTCTAAGCAACCTAGGTACGCTCGGGGTCTTAGATTCGATTCTCAGGACGAGCAAAGTTTTATTGGGTGTGTCTATGATACTCTCAAATCATAGTTTGGAATTGTGCCCGGTTAATAGCAATAGTTGGGTGTACATTAGTACACCTGCTATGAATGGTATCTTATGTTTTTGTTTATATTAGAGTTAATGAACGAACTTTATCGTATATCCTTCGAGTAAAAGGCCAAAGGATCTTTACTAAATTGGTTTATTTTCTTTTCAGGTAAGTTTATATCCTGTTTGCTGACTTCGTTAGTGCTTTTAAAAACAAGAAGCTGTTGACAAGTGAAGAAATCACCGTAAAAGAAAGAGGTAATACAGGTAATACTTTGAACAATTTAGATAAGTCTGATGTTTTAGACAATTTAAAGAATGAATAATATTTAGGTTTTATACATATAATAAGAAATTTATTATACAGCAACATCTTATTGAATAATTTGATTCGCGCTGCTTTTCATTGTCTTTAGAGAAATGAATATAATTTCGGATGCTTCTCAAATAGTTCAAATAAACTGTTATCATGCAAATATGCAATATTTATAACTAAAGTTTCTACGATTCGTACCTATCATTGCCGTTAAAGAACAAAATAGTTTATCAAGAACCTACACATTTTTGTGGTAAAATACAACTAAAGTGGAAAGCACACACGTGTAACTTTACTTTCAGTGTACAATAAAAATGAATTTCATGAACCAGCGTTTAAGCGGTTACGTCACATGCAGTGAAGAACGGTCCGCAAAATACAGTGTGGTATAAAGTTTAATATTATATACAGGTATTCTTTCCATTCGATAACACACGTTTGAATAAAAGTGGCTACATTATGTGTATTCTAAGTATATCGTTTAACATATTCAAACAACGCACATTTTAACTCAGACTTTTTTTTGTCACCAAGAAAATACGTCACTTCATCATCATTATCATCTGCTGCTGGACGAGGACCATCCACAATGTGCGCCATTTCACCCTGTCTTCGGCTTGTTCTATCCAGCTATTTCCGACAGCCTTACGCAAATCCTCACTCCTTGCCGCAGGGCGTCCTACGCTACGTTTGCCCAGTCGCGGTCTCCACTCAGGAACACATCTACCCCAGCGGTTGTCAGTTATGGCCAGTTCAGTTTGCTAATTAGTTTTGCTATGTCGGTAACTTTGGTTCTCTGTCAGATAACCTCGTTGAGGATTTTATCCTTCAGAAAGATTCCGAGCATAGCATGTTCCATAGCACGCTGAGAGAAAATACGTCACTTGGGATCGCAAAAATAAAATAATCTATTCACATTTAGGGTAAAAATCCTGACAACATCTATTTATTATAATGTTCCACACTTGTTACATATTCGAATGTATGTTAGCAATTTGTTCACGTTATGACTATTTCAGGGCCCCATCTGCTGTCAGGTGGTTCAATTGCGAAGTGAACACATTTTATCTCAAAGCCCTTCGACTTGGATCTTCGGTTATACAGACACGAAATGTTTATGTCTAGATATTAATCAAAGCTGACATTCGGAGACGGGAAATAAATTGAAGCTGTGACTATAAATATCAGAGTAATTTCAATTATTTTTATGTGACAATTTAATTATACTGAGCTGAGAATTTGTCACGGGTTTAAAAGGTCTTATTCATGAGCTAAGTTAAATTAGGACATTATTTTAGTCCAGAAATATTTTATATTCCTTTTTTTATAAAAAGGTTTTATGAGATACCCAAAACTTTTAGTTATCTAAAGTTTTAATAACTACATGTATATTTTGTAGTTTGTAGGTAAGATTCTATTATAGTATACACTAAGCGAGACTTGCCATTCTTACCTTTTGCATATTATGAGTTAAGAGTTATTTGCTGACAATTCTGTGTTATGCGTCAATACAACAGCTTATAACTAGGTGGTATGCTGACATCTCTTACTATTATAAAATTGTAAAAAAGCTGTGTCTGTACATTGAAGATATTTAAAAAAAAACACGTGTGTTATATAAACGTCTCCGAATCCAGAAATGTGATTTTTAAAATTCTTGTCTGTTTGTTACGGGTTGGAGCAAAAACTACTGAATAGATTTTAATTTTATTATCACTGTTAGAAAGTATATGCTCCAACTTAAAAACTGGTGAACTTCTTATCTCAATTAATTAAATGAATCCTGAGATACAGCTTGACCTCCCTGACGTATAGAGGCCCGTACAAAAAAGAGGTCATCAATGTTGGTTTTCCATTTTTACTCTTGATATAGCTTCACGTGAGCGAAGCCGCGGGCAGAAGCTAGTATATTTATATAATAGCATTAACTATCACCACTAAAACAGATTTATGCGTGTCTAGTTTATAATAATATAGTCTATAATTATTGTCTCATCTGAAGGAATAAAGAAAGAAGAAGAGCATTTGTACTTGTTTCTTCAGTTCTTCTTCAGTCAGAGAAGAAACAGGTACAAATGCCATGGATTATTGCGACGGTTTTAGCGATTGAGGGAGATGGATAGGTATTACCTACCACTCTTTACATTAAATAAATATTCTGGGACATTTTTACACAGGTGCTGTGTAAAAACCTAGTCCCAAACTAGGCAGAGCTTGTACTATAGGTACTAGACAATGGATATAATACTTATATACTTTTTTTTTGTAAATACATACTTATAATACATAACATACGAAACACCCAGACGAACACAAACACTTATATTCATCACATAAAGTTTTGTGTCCTGTGGGAATCGAACCCACGACCTCGTGGTCAGCAGTCCGGTACTCGAACCACTAAACCACAGAGGTCGTCAATAGACTATCCCTTTCTCAACATATTCCGGTATAGCCTATGATCACCATACTCACACCATGGAGTTCGCCGGCGCCTACTAGGCAGTCAGAAACGCCAACAACATGATGTCCCATAACGTCACGAGAAAATGTCATATGGGGCAAGCCCATTGCCATTAACCGAGAACAAACCTTAATTACGAGCTGCTGCTGAGAATTTCATAGGAAAAGCCAATAAGTCTTTACAGTGCAGTCGCACTTACAGCCCCAAGACTAATGAGGCAGTTTGTGAAGTCTTTGAATATTTTAAATCCAGCAATGTTTTAGGAAGTAGGTACCGTGGTTAACTGTCGATATATCGTGTAGTAGGCTGAGATCAAGGTAATGAAACTTAGCTTTACAATATTCAATTTATGCATTCTTTTCAGGGTGGAAAATCCATCTATATCTAACTTTTAAATTATATGATTGTTCTTAAGAAAATGAATTGAAATAAAATATCTTATCCTACTTTAGTCTGTATTTGCCATACCGTTTAAGTTTCACAGTCTAACCAAACCCTGAAGACTTCAACTTAGGAAAGTTGTGGACATTTTGAAACGCTGAACGTAATGAGTGGAGAAAGTTAAATTGTTGCAGACTGCCGGCTGGCGGCAACTGGTCATCATAAACCAATTACTGTCACATCTTTGCAACTGAAATCTGAAAGCTGAAGAATAACGACAAACGAAAAGTCGTTGAGAAAAACTGTTATGTTTATTTATAAAACCGAAAAGCGTGGGAAATTTTAACCCCCTTCGTAATGACGTACTCACCGTGTTGGTTTCGAACCGATGAACCGATTCTTTTAAGATCTGGTTAATCGAGTGTTTTTGATAATGGCTAATCTATACTACATAAACATACACCCAAAGGATTAGGCAGAGGTGTACTAAGGTACACCCATATTTCACTGTATATTTAGGTCCCATGTAATAGGGGGCGAGCCTTTTGACATTAAGCGGGCACATATTCCAAACTCCGAGCTGCTACTAATATTTTTATAGAAAAACCCAATAATACTTTGCTCGACCTGGGAATCGAACCCAGGACTTCATAAATCACGGGATATTAACGGTATTGCCCGACTAACTTCGGACCCAATCAGAGTTTAATAAGAACGATCGGTGTCTCCAATATACGTTGCTATACTTCTTTTTTGGCATAAACCTTCCCGGCAGGCACACAACAACTGACCAAAGTTTATTGTAATCAGATGAATGATAAAGAAATATATACGAGAAGACAAACAAAGAAACATAATGTAGAGAGTTAAGGACTCCGATAGGAATCCTATTTGAGAAGCCATCCACAGTGTTAATACCAAATTTATCTCAATCAAGTAATAACTAAATTTCTTTAGTCATTTGTACCAGCCATTATCGTCACTACATAGTATAAAACAAAGTCGCTTTCCGCTGTCTCTATGTATGCTTAGATATTTTAAACTAGGCAACGGATTTTGATGCGGTTTTCTTAATATAGATAGAGTGATTCAAGAGGAAGATTTTAAACTAGCTTGAACATAACCCTACGACTTTTGGGAACGTAGCAGCGTGGGTGAAACCACGAGTGGGTCGCTAGTTTCTCCATAATCAGAAACAACTTAAATAAGATTATTTATAATTATTGTTAGTCAGAAATCCTAAACCCTTACAAATGGGTTTAGAATTCTGATGGCTGTCGTTTAGGGTATCCGTGTTATTTTAAGTATTGTTCGTGTTTCACTGACCATCGTCTAGAAAGACTGAAAGCGACCCACATTCTAGAAAAACCTATGATGTTAACGATACAGACACAAAGTTTCTAATAAGGTTGATAGGTAAAAAAATATTTATGTACCTAACTAACTACTTCAGCAGCATGGTACATACATATTTTCACGCCTCTCTCCCATTGGGGTAGGCAGAGACTATAGATTTCCACTTGCTACGATCCTGGCACACTACTTTCGCTTCATCTACGTTCATTAACCTCCTCATGCATGATCGTCGGTTTAGGGTGCTCTTAACCTGACCTTTTTTAAGAACGGCCGCAACTTGGTAGTGGTACGTTAGTCGAGGTCGGCCCCTTCCAACTCTTCCATCCTGTTATTGTACCTAGTTGAAAATAATAACCTAGCATTACTTACACACAAGTAATCCTGAATAGATGTATTTATGTTGCGGTGCCAATGCGACCCCAGTTCCCAGTGCCAAATATTTGCTACCGTAACTAACAGTATCCACAAGGGATTAAACTATTTGAATGTAATCTAACTGATATTATAAAAGGGAAAGTTTGGGTGGTTGTTTAGAATTCCATCATTCTGTAGCGAGTGATAATGTTTTGAAGCTTTAGAATGGAATATAATTATCCATACTAACATAATAAGTGTAATTTTATAAGCAGTGATAGCATAATGATATGACCATTGGACTGCCAAGTCAAAGGTCTCAAGTTCAAATCCAAAGTTAATAACTAACTGTTAATACGATGGTAAGAAAATAACCAAACGTGTAAGAATTACGATGGCAGATAAGTACAGCAGTTATAATACCTGCAAGGATATTTTTGATGAGTGGGTGAAATAGCTGGCGTAAGCAAATTCATATTTATTCATCAAATATTGTATCCGTTTAATTATAAAAGCGTTAAAGTAATACATTCGGCTATGTAAATAAATTATAATTATTTACTGGGTGTTCAAATGATGTTTATAATCCTTTATCAATCACATACTTTTTGGGGTTGCTTATTTCACAATTTTTATGAACCTTTTGTCAAATTCTTATAACTGTGTCTCAACTAAGTAAATCTACCGACTGATGTATTATTGAGACCGGCCGTAAGTTACTAAGGCATTAATATCTACTATTATATAAAACAAAAAAAAAAACAAAATAAAAAAAATTGAATAAACTTGAATAAATTGTAGAGGATTAAATAACTTTTTTGAAACCCCTGACTAGATACTACCTACCTACACATATTCACTTACCTATAAGAAAAACCGTTGGGCTGCCATTGGTGCCATTCCCATTTATGTTCTGAATTTCAATAAAAAAATATTATAGAAATGCTATGATGTGTCTAAATGCAGCCCCCGCCGGATTTTTATTTCCCAAAGTCTTTTCTTGTGATTTTTTTGAAGTGTGTCACAGCAAATCCAACCTACTTACTTGAAATTTGGACATAGACATAGTAGATTTTGTAAATCTCAAAGGTTTTAATATACATAGATACGGTTTTTGCAATTAATCTAGTACAAAATAACAAACCACACTAATAACACATGTATGTACATAATAGCTGATAAGTTCTGCAAACAATGACCTACATTGACTACGATATACCGTTGGAATAAGCCCAATACAGGCCATTACATTCAGGAGTCACCCATGATTTTCAAAGAATTGCTTCAAACTCCGCACTGAAAGAGCACATAATTTATAATCTTTTTAACGCACATAGACTAACATAAATGGTCTGAAAAGATCTAAATTTTAGTCACAATGTGAGCAGTGGCTGAACAATCGACTTATGCACGGGTTCGATTCCCGCTCGGAACAAATGTTTGTATAACTCAAAGTAATTTCAAGTCTCTAGGTACACGCAGAGAAAATCATAGAGTGGATCATCGTTTCGTTTATTTTTTTTAAAAGCGTATATTACCTATGCAGGGATAAGCCTGCTCCTTTTTACACCATTCCTCCCTTTATTACCAATACAATCAATTTATTATTAAAATGATAATGAGGTAAAATTAAAATTGATAACTCCAAACAAATACTACTATTATTTATTTAGTATTTAAAGTGTAGTAATAAATACTAATTTTGTTTGTTCTAATTGATACCCGTCAAATATTCCATCCTAAACACTAAGTGCCACTTGCACCAACTTCTTAAACCAATGTATTTTAATTGTATTTAAACACAAATTTGCTAGGAAAAAATGTGTTCAAACGCAATGTAAACATATTTAAGAAGTTGGTTCAAGTGGGCCTTACTTATAATAGAATAAGTGTGTACAATGTTATATAAGTAGGGAGTAATTTGTATTTTTTTTTATTATGTATGTATTATAATTATGTATATAAGTATGTACGGTTATAATAAAACTGATAGGATTATGTCGGAACAAAAACGAACCTACAAGTTATTGGATGTTATATTTATATCATATCAACGTACATAACTATTAATCATGAGTGCTTACAGATATGCAATCACTTAACGGTGTCGCTCACACTTATTTACTTAGCTAATGTTTAATTAGACACGCCTGGAAAGGTTTGATTACCTACATTCTAACTTCATTGTACAAACAATTTGCTTTCTGTCCCTTGAGACTGGTTTTCAGATATGTTTATGTACTGATAATGATACAGGTACAATCTATACTGATATTAAATACAACATTTATTGTATTAGATTATTAAAGTGTGTTAATAGACTTGTTTAATTCGTAGATACACATTGACTAAAGGCTTGCTATCAGGTAGATAAGAACCACAACAAACAAATGACAAACAGACACAACAGTGCAGTAAGTACTTAGGTATCTATGTAAATAATAATGAATACACAATAAATACTACGTATGTTCATACGTAATAGATATATCGGGTGTCAATTCAATGAAGGGTTTCAAATATCCATTGCCGCTTGCGTTGTAATTTCGTCAAGGGCGCTGACATTAGCACTGATTAATTAAAGGTTGCATTGAGTTAGGTCACGTGGTTCTCGACATCATTGCGCGAGTGACTAGTGTCATATGAGTGATATAAGGTTATTAACGCGCGAGGGATGATCCAGGTCGGTGCGCTCCCTCACCAGCGAGGCGAGGAGACGAGCCCGACGTCCGACGTGCCGACGACGACGTCTCGGCTCGGCTCCGCTCCGGTCGGGTGGGCAGCCGCTCCGCTCCTCTCGGCTCGTCCGCCGCCGCTTCCGCTGCGAGCGGGCTCGCCGGCCGAGCGGGCTGCACGCACAGTCCTCTCCTAACCGCGAGTGAGCGCGCTGCTGCCGCGGCGCGCCCTCCGCACACCGTAGCAGGCACATGCCTACGAAATGTCACCTACCTACATTTCCCGATAACGTCCGATTAGCAATTAACACCGCCGAATAGCACGCTCAGTGCACGGCGTCGTTCGATAGTTTTAAACGTTCTATTAATAACAGTTGTATCTTTTTGTCGTGAAGTTTTTTCGAGTAAGATTTTTCGCGTACCTACCGATTACATATATGGAATGTGTTGCTAAATACATAACCTTGGTCAGAAAGAATCGCATTTTGTTTTTTGGTGTGTTTTTTGTATTAGTTGCGTCGCCGGTAATTATGTCTCCTCGTGTTTGTGTGTACGTTGTTTATAACGCGTGCTGTAAATCGGTGTTTGTCAAGTAAAGCAGGAAATAGTAAACGTAACAGTTGCCTGCATTGTTTTGTTATTAATGTGTCGATAAATATGCCTCGCTCACTTGGATTTGGTTGTGACGTATAAAATCCGGTTTTTGGTTACGGATCTGATGCTGATGCTGACCTTGCTGGTAAGAAAATGAGACAGTTCGTATTGGCGTGGATGCAAATTTACAATCAGGAGCTAGATCATTTTAGGAATTTGATCAAAAACTTTGTACGAACGTAATTGTATAGTTACATCAAACAATGTGATACGCGCCGGTGAGTGACGAGAACACTCGGTTTACTGTTCGCATCTTAATGTGCAATTAACCACGTGCTGGCTTTTGTATTCTATGGGAAAAAGAAAACAAGTGAGCACTGTGACGGTAATTAGAAACCAGAACGTGCGTTTTATTGATTTGTATAGAAATCTTTATCTACAAAGATTACTAAGTGATCCATAACACAATAGTAGGTAGAATAAGGTTGCAAAATCAAACACGTTTACCTACTACACAATAGTCTTTAATTTTATCATCATCATCAACTCATGTCTCGCTGCTAAGCATGGTGGGCATATTACAGACCACCACATTGGTTTAGTGCGGGTTGGCTTGGCAGACATCGTCGAGAAAGTCTTCGAATTCGAAATTTAACATAGGTATTAACATTTTTTTTCACAATAATGTATTTATATGGCCAAAATCCAATTTTGAAATAATCCATAATGGGGTGTAAAATTATACTGAGTAGACATGTACCTAGGTATAACCTAAATAACACCGTATTATTAGAATTGTTATCTGATCTCGTATAACTTTAGATATACGTACCCTAAGTAACTGCAGCAGCTGTGATTGTTACTTGATGAACTTCCGGTTTATTTACATAAACATTATAGGTATTTGTCTAATGATGATTTCTGAGTATTTGTTAAACATAGAACTAAAATAATGCCATCGATATTTTTAAACATTCTCGTTTCGCGTCATTATGTCCTAAACAACAAGAATTTTATAGATGAACTAGCTTCTGCCCGCGACTTCGTCCGCGTAGCGTGATGATATATAGCCTATAGCCTTCCTCATTAAATGGGCTATCTAACAGTGAAATAATTTTTCAAATCAGACCATTAGTTCCTGAGATTAGCGCGTTTAAGTAAACAAACAAACAAACTCTTCAGCTTTATATATTAGTACTTATAGATTTAATATAATTGATTCTGTCCAAAAATCAGCAACGTAAATAATATGAATACATAGTTCAATCGTACTGGGGCTGTGCGGTATCAGATCCAATGTTGCTTCTCATTTGAGAATTACTCTCATTACTTACTTAGTAGTTAAGGCAAAATAATTAATTGCATTATTAATAAAAAGCGTAAAAAGGATAGCAATATTAACACGTAGACTAGGTAAATATTAATATGTGCATATTATTTAAAATCTCTTATTTACAATGACGTACATACCTACAGGAAAACAAAGTAATAATCAACAAATTTTTATGTATTTTTTATTACGCGTCATCGCATGCGAAGCGAATTCTAAAGTATGTAGGTACCTATATGTTCATAAAATATATTTGTGGAAAACACATAAGTCGAGTCTGTGGTCGGTAGAACCAATTTATCCTTAGAATATCGACATTGCACAAATATGGGATTGTGAAAATATGATGGCCCTTGCTTCGTCTTATAAACTGCTATTCAGCTACATCTAGTTAAAATGGTTGCCGACTGCAACATAAGATTGGAAAGGTTAAGTTACTTTTAAGTTTTAACTTAAACTTTTACTTTACTCCGCCTGGTGGGTGGGCTTATTGGACTTAGCGTATTTAACCAGTAGACGCAAGTTCGAATCCTGCCTGCAGTCGAAATTTTCCTTCACTAAAATGACTTTATACCTAATCTTAACATGGAAAATGATAAAATCATCACAAAAAGAAAACATAACTTAACATACCATCACGCCTGTATTCCCCCAAGGGTTAGGCAGAGGTGTACTAAGGTACACCCACAGTTCGCCGGTATGTTTAGGTCCCATGTAATAGGGGGCGAGCCTATTGCCATTAACCGGGCACAAATTCCAAACTCCGAGCTGCTACTGGGAATTTCATAGAAAAACCCAATAACACTTTGCTCGACCTGGGAATCGAACCCAGGACCTCTAGCGTAGCAGTCACGCTCAGGACCACTTGGCTAATGAGGCAGCTAGGCGACAAAAAGAAAAACTTATAGTTTATGCCTCATAAGGCGCAATCCACATTATTGTTTTAAGATTTTTCAACCCGTTTTCTACTGTTTGTTGGCAATCACAAACAGTAGAAAACGGGTTGAAAAACTTGTTAATATTAGCCTGAACCGATGGGTCCAGATACATGTTGGCAGGTACTTAACTTGCGGCATCGACTCGGGCTATTTCTACGGGATCAGAAAAAATAAACAGAAACAACAGTCGTGACATAATATTGTTGTATATTTAAGGTTTATGTGATAACTAGCTATTACCCGCGGTTTCAATTACATACCAAAATACTTTTCGATGCAAAATACCCCAAAAATACTGAAAGCGTAAACAACACTAACAAATTGATACAGAGTTGCGAAAGTATGGAATAGTAACATAACACACGTTCACGCTTTTATTCTGCGTGTAGATACGAGTACATAGGTACAGGTTGTCTGTGTTACCTATGTTTTACGTCCCATCTAGTAGGGGGCGAGCCTATTGCCATTAATCGGGCACAAATACCAAACTTCGAGCTGCAACTGAGATTTTAATAAAAATAAAACCAATGACATTCCTTTGTCATCATTCATTGTTGTCTGTGTTTTATTCCTGTGAAATTAGTCAATCCCTTCCCGATAAAAAAATTATGAGAATATCAATTTTCATAATTTTCTTTATATAATAAAAAACTATTAAAACACCAGGACAACTCACGGTTGTCCTGGTGTTTTAATAGTTTTTTATTCTTGATAGACTTACGCTTGACAGCCAGTTCGCCTTATGTTAAGCGACACTGCGACCTAAGATGGAGCTCTCTTACTTAGAAGACATACTGGTGGAGACACATCTAAGAAATCAAAGATCATAAAAATCGGTCCAGCCGTTCTTGAGATATAAATGGTAATACTAACCCGACTTTGTTTTATAATTTATAAGATGGAATTTGATTTTTCCCGGTTCAGGGCGACATTCTGTAAGGTTCAATTAGACAAGGATCTCTAGGTTGCCATTTTTCAGTGAAGGCTAGATTTTATTTACGTCACATATATAACGCATACTAAAAATAAGACACGTAATTCCTGAAAAGACAATAAAATACACACACCGATAATGTCACAGTCCTGTAAAAGATTACGTTCTTAATCTGCCACTAATCAGTGATAAATGGCCCTCTTAAATCCTAATTAGTGTACTTTCATTACCAACAGTCATAACTCACGTATTTGGAGCAGAGAATCCGATACGCCGCCGCGGGGAGTATCGATAGAATCTTAAGTATCGAATCAGTCTAATAAAGAAAAGAGATAATATTATGATATTCAGAAGGTGGTAGCTCTGCTTCTGAAGGTCATCTGTGGTGGTTACATTGCATTGTCAAACATTCTGCCTCTAAATCATAATGTTGTACTAGCATTATAGTGTTAGGCTTTGAAGAGCAAGGTAGCCAATGAAATCACACCAAATTTGTTTGAAAAATTGTGTTTAAATATGATTTAAACATATTTAGGAAGTTGGTGCCAGTGGCCCTTAATAACTGCACCATCTATTTACATACATGCTGCAGTGGGTCCTTACCATCAGGCATATGTGCTTGTTTAATATCTTGCAATAAAGCAATATTTAAAAAAAACTAGCGGGACCCTATTCTAGAAACTCGTTGAAACAAATTGTGTGTGAAAGGCATATCGATCAGATTGCTCGCTATATTTTGAAACAGTAAAAGCTTAGGTACCTACGCTGCGTAGCAGTAAACGTTTTTACATTACATTCTGTACTGAAATTACTTGTTTGTGTATATTACGTAGTCGTGTTTATATGTATGTATACGCTGTTTTACTACTAAGAGAGAGCAGCATAAGCCCCCAAAATCTTTAAGACTTGGAAGCCAGTATTGCCCATAAAAGTAGTGGTAATAAAAGCCCAGTAGTTTAATTATTTGTGATATGAAATATACCTTTTAGTAAGTATAGTTTTTAAGTTGATGCACATATTTTCTAACAGTGATAAGTAAATTAAAATATATTCAGTAGTTTTTGCGCCAACCCGTGACAAACAGACAAGAATTTTAAAAATCACATTTTTGGGTTCGGAGTCGTTTATATACCCTAACCCACTTGTTTTTTTTTAATATCTTCAATGTACAAACACGGCTTTTTTACAATTTTATAATAGTAGAGAAGATTTGCAGTTATTAAAACAGTGAAATTACATGATGTTAATGTATAAAATGTAGATCTACTTATAGGAGACACTTTTTAAGTTAAAGTTGAAAACGACAGTGAAATGATAATATTTTTAAACCTCATGCAAAATATTAATAAGTAGGTATTAAGTAGGTACACGGAGAACACCAAATAATTAAGTAGATAATAATTATAATCAAAATCTTCGGCTTACAAATTAAATTATTATGTTCACATTGCGGAGTAATTATGTTCCGAAATATATTGCCTTTATATTATCTTACTGTCTACAACAGCCCAAGTATATTTATTACTTGATAATGCTTTTTGGGAACCTTATTACTTTTTCAGCCCACATAGTAATTGTTTTAGAAGATATATTACACGCGTTTTATTCTTACCTACTATAAAACGCCTTTTTGCTAAATATAACGTAGTAAATAAGTTAATATAAGTATATATCTACTGTGCTAGATTTAAAATGTCTATAATATACAGTACATACAATAAAAAGTACTTAAACATCATTGTAGAGAAATTCGATAAGCACAGTCATCACATTTAGCAATTTTTTATCGGTGTCAGTTTTGTATTTATATACTTAGCTATTTTTCCAACTTTTGCTAATAATCATTAATTCAATAGGTAATCAATGTGACGTTATAAATGCCACGAGTTCATGCTAAAATCGATCTATCTGTCTTACTCTAAGGATTTGTCACAACTTCAAACCAAGAAAGGCACATTGACGGCGATAATCAAATGTTAACAATGGTATTCAGACAAAATTGTGTGCTTAAGTCTGTATTACGGTGTCTGCTGACGATAAAGTATATAATTCAATGAATATGCATTAATACGATTAGGAAGGAAAATATCCTGTATATCTGGGCCTGGGTGCCTAAATCGGTTTCTTCTAAGCAAACGCGCTCCATCGGCATCTTAGCAGTGGATGTGGCGGTCAAACGGAATATAAAAAAATACTATGAGAAAGTCTTAGTTGTCCTACCTACTACTTGAACGGTCAACTTTAGGAAAGTATACTTAAAAAGTTTTACATTAATTCTTTTAATGATAACTCGAAGATATGTAGTTATTAGTGTCTTTATATGTATATATATTTATATTATTCGATGATTACTTAAGAATGGTTTACATTTTGTCCGTAGTAGGTAGGCGTGTTGAAAAAGCTGATATATGTAACCAACGACAATTGTATTTATATACAACTGCGTGCACCTAAACAACGACAACAGTTGAACAAAATATAATCAAGATAATATCGCTTACTGTTATTCAGTCATTATGCTACCATAATGATAAATTAATGTTAATTAACAACTTTGAGCGCGTCAGTCATTCACTAGGCACCACACATCCGTTTTCAAATACATTTTGGCTAATGTGTAGACCGAAAACGTAACAATGTAGTTACAAACATGAGTCATAACCGACACATCATCACAGACTAATTAAATACGTACAACTGGACCCACTTGTCTCGTTAGGCGTGAGTTTCCGGGTCCTCGTGGTCACATCGAGTGTCAACTAATCACCACCGTGACCGCTGTTTGATTAATTACCCGTGCTCAGGTGTAGAGGACATAAACGATGGCAATTTACGTTCTAAAATCTAAACAATCGTTAATTTGTAATCAACACGTGTGACGTGGGAACACGCAATGTCTGTGTTATTGAAGAAGTTCTTTCTATAAAGAGAAAAGCAAGACTTGGATATCTATTGTTGTAAATGTGAAACTATTTTTTATGGGTCCATTAAACTTATTCAGAACTTTCGCAATATATCTTTTTCTTTCATACATCTCTTTGAGTTGTTTGGAATAAAATTATAACTAATCAATTCACCACGTTTGTTTTTTTAATCCTTAAGGCTATTTTGTCGTCTAGGTATTAGTGGTAGGATACTTTTCCATACATATGTAGCTACTTTAACAAATCACACTTCACCGGGGCCCGGGCATAGGGCTCGTGAAATTATTTGACCATCTGCTCGATTCTTTGATCTAAAGGTTGTATATCAAACATATTTTACGTGTTTCACGAACTACCCTTGTTTGTCAAACAAGTAGTAGATAGGTATTTGACAAACATTTTCAGGTAGCAAGGGGAGCCATAAAAAATACTGGTAAGTATAGTAAAGTAAAATTAAAGGAAATGGAAAGCAAGTAGTTCATCACTTTTAATACTCATAAGAGTGTAGTCTTCTTATTGAACTGCGCATTCGGACGAATGCTTTTTTGCGTTTGAGGCAATCATTTGTTGTTTTAATTAGGTATCTACATATAGATAATTTACAAGCATGCAGTTTCGCTATTTTTATTTTGTCTTTTTTATCTCGTCGACATAAACTTGTTTTAATATTATTACACTGCATCGTATTTTTTGTTGCTTGGCTTGTTTTAGAGGTTTAAATATAAGACCATACTACTAGTATTCTATTATCTGTGACCATACATAGTTCTAGAACATAGGCGTTAAATTATTGTTTTTTCAGCACACAAAACGGACCAAAGTTCCTACATAAAATCATTTAATTGTGAGAACCTAAACAGGAAACATAGGTACTGGCGAAATGTGGGTACATTGATAGGTACGTACACCTCTGCCTAACCCTTCGGTAAATACAGGCGTGATGTTATGTTTGTTGTTTACATTCCACTGCATTCCTAATCGTTGTATATAGCGTTTCGATGATTCACAATGTACTTAAGTCAAAATACCGAAACTTTTAGATAGCACCAATAGCATTATGAGATAAATACAAGACGCCCACATACCGAATAATTACCAAACCCACTGCAATGTAACTTTTAGATTTACCTAATTCTAATATATCCCACGTAAGTATTACGAAACCGCCCCAGAGTATTAAGGCTTACTAGAAAGAGAACCTAATTGCGTATATAGCGCCTGTAATAAATAATATTTAATCTTCAAAAACGTGAGTGTTAGTGAGAGTACGTTCTTGTTTTCAAAGTTTGCTACGTAATGTTTAAGCGTCATTTAACAATTCTCTGCTCATGACGGGCGTTTACATTAAATCAGTACTGGCTTGTATTGTGAAGTGAACATTGGCATGTAAAGACTTAAATCGATTTAGCGTAAGATGCTTCCAGCTATCCAACCAGCTTGGTTCACACTGTTGTAGGTGTTGCTATACGTAACCACTGGGTACTCTTACAATGGCCGATTCCCCGACCGTGCTCCTCTCAGCTATTTGAACGGTATGCCCCGGTAATTAACCCAGAAATAATTATTTCTTTAGGGCGGGCTGTAGGAAATTTGCAACTGCTTCTTCTCAAAGATTTTTCTTAGCCTTATTTTCACCTTTTTGTGTCAAGTGAAACATGAAGTTATTATTACAAGGTTCGCGTTTGAAATTCGAAGAGCACAGAAAAGGAAATATTTTTGGCGCGTATTTTATTTTCTTTTTTCCTTTGTATCACTAAATCGACTGATAAAGGTGTTATTTGTGAGCCCTGTCAAAATATTTGATTGCTTTATGATAGGTGTTGAGTTTTAAATATTTTATAAATTATGTGTCTAATACCTACTGTTTATTGTCTCTAGTGTTTTTCCGTAATTATGGTGTCACACACCAGACACCATAATTACGGAAGAAACATTTAATGTTATGTTAAATGAACTTATACTTAAATAATTCATAAATAATTTCAAAGAGTTACTAATAGATATTGTTAGTACCAGTAGTACTAAGTTATTAATTTTGACATTGACGTAATTTTCGTTCTAGTCTCTATTGATTCAGAAAGTTTCTTTCATTATAAGTATGCTTTCATAGAAGGGTAAATATATAAAGATTAAGGTAGAAATGGAAGAATAATTTCAATGCCAACTCTTATTATAGATGAAGTAAAAATTACTTGATAGCGCTTGGTTGTTTTGAGAACGTGATGTTCAATTCTATGTATAATACCAATATTATTTTATGCTAATCGTCGGATAACAATTGAAGTCTTGAAACTAGAACAACTTGGAAATTCAACTAAAACTACTAGTAGATACATAGAACAATTTATAGTTATATTTATATAGCCAGAATTTATGGTCTTAGGTAGGTACTGAGACGTAGAAGATGGACTCGTAGTTTCAGTTTATATCGTTCATGGAAAACCTTGGTATATAAAGTAATGGAATGCTTCGTATACATTATGTTCAACCGTAAACAAGGGTAATTTGCGTGGACTTTAAATTCGAGTGGATCGGATCCACTTTGCCTTTGCGCATGTCGTGCATAAAGTCGTAAAACTCACAACAACACTTTGATGGTGTCGAACAAGATTACGTGACGCAGAGATACACGCTCCAGATCGTTTTGGCTTTATTTCCCTTTTTAACTGGCGCGCCTGACGGTGACAATAAAAACTCCGTCAGTTGAAATCACCCATGCGTATGTACGGTGGCTTGTAACGATCACATTGGACCCCAACATTACTCTTCAAAAGAACTTCTAACTAAATTTACATCTTTATTCGACTTTCTACCTTCACGTGTATGACGTAAAGTAAAGCAGACAGTTTAGTTGGGGTTGCTGCTGTATTAATTTTTTTTTGGATTTATATAAGGGTCTTTTAGTATTAAATTTATGGGTCGTATTAAGTTGGATTTATTTCACGGATTAATAGTAGCGGGCGGGTGTTCAGGTTCGACGGATTTCCGCTGAGTTGTAAGGATTCGTACGTTCATAAATCTGAATCAGACGTTCGCATTTTGGCGAGGATTATATGAATCGTAGTTGAGTGACCCTTTTCAAAGTCGCTTCAAGCGTGATAAAATACGTATCTAAGCGGATATGTAGTAATCATGTGTGTTCCCGTTTAAATTATGTAGGCATCTGCGTTATTAATAATCACAATCAGAGATTTTTATACTACAGGCACGGAATCAATTCACCAATAGTTTATCTTACAGTGCAAAGGCCTTTTCTTTTTCTTTTTTCCCGTAGGAATGAAGCATTATCCCGCGGTAAAAAGAGTAGCCTATGTTCAACAGGATAATGTCGGCCTCTAATGGTAAAAAAAAATTTTCAAATCGGTCCAGTAGTTTCGGAGCCTATTCAATACAAACAAACAAGCAATCAAATCTTCCGTCTTTATAATACTATTGTAGATTATGTATACTAACTGCATGGAATATTTACTGTACTTGCCCGGCAATTTAATAGATCTGATTTGTAATAATATAAAATTTTATATATATAAAAGTAAGTCGTGTTAGTTACTTCATTTATAACTCAAGAACGGCTGAACCGATTTGGCTGAAAATTGGTGGAGAGGTAGCTTAGAACCAGGAAACGGACATAGGATACTTTTTATCCCGTTCCCGTGGGTGATGACAGACCGAATTCCACGAGGGCGAAGCCGCGGGCAGAAGCTAGTATAATTATATTTACCTATGTGAACTGCGACATGTTGTAAGTAAGTACCAAGATATGAGGTGTTTTCACGTATTCGAAGCAGTAACATGTTAATGTTATTTAATAATTCATAAGCCTCTCCACCACCTACGGCTGCAGTGACGTTGATGCTGCATTAACACATTTATTGAAATATTGTCCTGATTTACAGTAGCCGTCAGTATACAACGAATTTTTGCATTTCTTGTGAAATCTCTTTGTGTACCTAAGATGCTGATATAATCTCATCTTTATTCAGAATGTAAATAATCCATCAAATTCACTAGTGATTTATAAATACTGTTTAAAGTTCCTTGTTATATAAACCTGCTAAGATAATACCTTGTATTAGTATTAGTTATAATAAATAATTATTATAAATAAATAAATATTCTGGGACATTTTTTACACAGCACCATCTAGGCGCGAACTAAGCAGAGCTTGTACTATGGGTAGTACTAGACAATGGATATAATACTTATATACTTTTTTTTTTCTAAATACATACTTATAATACATAAGAAACACCCAGACGAACACAAACACTTATATTCATCACATACATTTTTGTGTCCTGTGGGAATCGAACCCAAGATCTCATGGTCAGCAGTCCGGGACTCGAACTACTAAACCACAGAGCTCGTCAATTTATTCCTGTAAAGATCGATTTTGATTGACAAATCTTGCAATGTTCAATACCTTCTTGAACATCGGGTAGTGCGTCTAAGTGTCTCGGCCGGCCTGGGTAATCCCTTAGGCCGAGGCCGAGTAAGATATACGGCCTCGATAATCTTCACTCAAGGCTCGTGAAAGCAATATTGCTGAATACGATACAACTTTTTCAGCATGGCAGTGTTTGCTCGCCCCGTCGACGGGATTAATGAAGGTAGATAATGCAGCCCTAAATAGCAACATAGCTTAGATTTCGGATATTTTAACCGAGGAAATTTAATTAGACGTGTATCGTTCTAAGCTACGAGTATATATCTTGGAAAAGATTTTATAATTATTTGCGTGTTTTTCTTCAGACATGTAATAACGTTCTTACTAAAAAATATTTAATTTCCTTAGTTTTAATTTAAAAAGTAATACTTACTTAGGTATATTTTGTTTCACATTCACACCGTAACGACAGAAAAGGTTTAATTTTTTTTTATTTTATGGGATAGGGGGGCAAACGGATCGCTTGATGGTAAGCGATCACCGCCGCCCATGGACACCCGCAACACCAGAGGAGTCGCAAGTGCGTTGCCCGCCTTTAAAAGGGATGGGCCTCCGGTAACCTCAATTCACTCGGCGAAACACAACGCAAGCGTTGTTTCACGCCGGTTTTCTGTGAGGCCGTGGTATCACTCCGGTCGAGCCGGCCCATTCGTGCCGAAGCATGGCTCTCCCACGTTAGAAGAATAGAAATAATGATTACCTATTGATATTCACTAAAGTTTTAAAAACGAATTGGAGATGCCTAAGCTATATAACACCTACAAGAAGGAAACGTATCTATTTATAACTATATTATATTACCTATTATTTTGTGTAATATTTTTCACTGCACCTCATTCATTACTTAAATTACCGATGAAATCCATATAACCAGCTGCTCTGCTCTAATAAAAAATTCCACACATCAGAGATTGCCTAACGACTGCCTGTCTGCGGTCTGGGGAAATGATTGGAAATCGATTTAACCATATCGAATATCGGAAGAGTATCGTGACTGCTCGGATTTTGTGTATTGTCTTACACACTCACTAACGAGGTAGACTAATCCTTAATTGATTTTAAAAAAATCTTTTTTTTTTGTTTTACACCTTTTAAAAAAAGCGATGTGTCCGAAAAGATGCTTTAAATCAGAGTGAGTCGATTTCTTCAAGGCAAGCGCGCTCCATTGTAGATCTCCAACTTGCGGTCAAATGTAACCGTAAGCTTATTAGGAATAAATAAAATTAGAAAAGTTGTTTGAAGTTCGTTTTAACTACAAACAAACTTATCATCGTCCATTATCATCTTTTTTATTACCTACATAAACTCCTACCAACTAATTTTGGAATAATTATACCTATACTATAAAGCACGTTATTATAAAATAATTATAAACAATAATTATTTTATAACATTACAGAAACAACTAGACTAACTGCCTTGTTAGTCTAGTTGTTTCAAGTGCGACCGCTACGCTAGAGGTCTTGGGTTCCATTCCCAGGTCGAGCAAAGTGTTATTGGGTTTTTCTATGAAATTCTCAGTAGCAGCTCGGAGTTTGGAATTTGTGCCCGGTTAATGGCAATAGGCTCGCCCCCTATTACATGGGACCTAAACATACCGGCGAACTGTGGGTGTACCTTAGTACACCTCTGCCTAACCCTTCTGGGAATAAAGGCGTGATGGTATGTAATTGTTTTATAAACTATACAATTTTTTTCTATACCTACCTACTTATTTTCGTCAGGAGTTTTCCATACGAACAACTCAATATGACCTTCGTAAGAATCCTAATAGAGCGTAGAATAAATGAATCTTCAAGATGTATTTAAAATAAGAACACATTGTTATTCAATCCGATTACAACGCAATTTCAAGGTTGCCAATACCATACTAGATAATGTATGAAGTGGGTTAAATATACGTACAATTCTCTCAACTCATGACAACTTTTGATAAAATAACATAGACTAAGTGCCACTTGCACCAACTTCTTAAATGTGTTTAAATTGTACTTAAACACAAAATTCGTGTTTAAATACAATTTAAATATAATTTTGAAATTGGTGCAAGTGGCCCTAAATTGTACAACTGATTAAAATAAAAAATAATCCAAATAAATTAAAAAAACCTTATTATTAAAAACCCCTGACTGTTCTAAGGTTTAAATTAAAGAGATCCTAACCATTTCACATACCACATAGTTATACACAATCAGTTTTAGATAATTGTAAACCTCATTTTATGTGGTTCCCGTCATTATAAGTTTATTCTGGAATAGAATTTTACAAGAATTTAATTTCAACAGCCTGTCATGGTTGTGGCGCATGTAACAAATCTCATGATCACGTCATCAATCAAATGACATGACTATATAGGCAAGGGAAGGCCAGGAGCCTGGTTTTTAATAGCCCCCCAGGGGGCGGACTTTGAAAAATTCTACGAAATTATACTACATAACGTAACATCTTAATTAAAGTTCAATTGTTATGTAGATACCCCTTCATACAAATATATATATATTAAATTTTGACGTCGGGAGCATAGGTACTTACGCACTTTTTCATCTGAAGCACTTTTTCAGCAAGAAACTCAAAGATGTATTATGAACATTATGAAATGTATGAGAATTAATGGGCGTCACATGATCATAGCTAAAAGCCATATATTTTTGTGACATCGGGTATTTCATTTCGCTTCTATAATATTTTATTAGAACAAGAAATTGCGTAGGTAGTGAACCTACGCACACTATTTCACGTTAAAATTATTTTTCATTAGCAGAAAAAAGATGTTCCTATGTGACTTTGACCTATCTATACTAATCTATACTAATATATAAAGCTGAAGAGTTTGTTTGTTTGTTTGCTTGAACGCGCTAATCTCAGGAACTACTTGTCCGATTTGAAAAAATCGTTCAGTGTTAGATAGCCCATTTATTGAGGAAGGCTATAGGCTATATATCATCACGCTACGCGGACGAAGTCGCGGGCAGAAGCTAGTAAGATATAAACTATGATATTGAACTAAAAGTATTTTTTACGAATTTTATCGCGTTGTATTGATATTAATTAATTCTATACTTTTTGGACCCTTTGCAGCATCCATGGTCATGGGTAGACAACACCTATCCAACTCTATTCGTGTCGTGATTTAAATAATATCAATACGACGCGATAAAATCCGTAAAAAGTAGTTCTATGTAAGTAGTAAATAGTTTTAAGTGTCCGAAACAAGTACATGATATTTACTTCTGTAATCCTTTGAAGAGACATTTGCAAGGTTATTTATAATTACTACATGTCACAGAATCAGAAGTTTCTATCTCATTTCTGAGAAGGAAAACTGAAACTCAAATATCGCGGGTCGCTTTAAAGTCGTAACATCTAGGTGGAAAAATATGAATATTAAATTTACCTTATAGCTCAATGTCTGAAATATTTGAATTGTTTGTACGATAATGTTTTTTGTTGACCTGTCCCTACTAATGGTAGGTACGTATTATCAGTCATCGTGTAGGTTAACCATAATGTAGGTTATCCTGAATAAACGATACTGATATTTTCACATAATAAATATAACGCTGATATTAAAATACCATCAGTAGGTACTTAATGTGCATGCAACAGTCTACTGTTATTTTCATACTTAATATCTTCAAAGAGCCTCTCCAAGGAGTATGGGGGATCGTCTATGGTTATATTTAGGTAAATTTTGGTACCGCTTCTAATCCCCTTTTAAATCGGTGTAATGAAACTTTCATTGAAGCTGCGGGGTTCTTTATTGCCTAAGAAACCTATGTATCTACATCCAAAGTAATATTGCTATAATCTATTTTTGGCTTTGCTTCAACTTAATCTGAGTCCTTTTATATTATAGCCCGTAATTATGTCCTGATAACAAAGAGGCGACATTATTTACAACGAATATTCGTCTTCATATGGGTTGCTCCGGGCACTTCATTGGGTAGAACAGTTATCGGACATGAAGTCGATTATAACCGATAGCCAAGGCAAGCCTCCCGTGCACAAACTAAAAGTGTCATGTGCCAAGTTCGACCATTCTGCGCAGCTGTCATTTAGCTACATGCCCAAGCCTCAGGCATCTCATCGTAGACATATGAAAAAGTAATTTCGTAGTGAATCAAGTGCCTCAAGCTATGCACGTAATATTGTTAGTCGGCTATACCGGGTCAGCGAACTGTGAAATGGTCTCGCATCATGCACGGATGCCTGATCCTTATTTAAACGCACACATTGTGAAATACAAAATCTTTCGTAATACGCTAACTGGAACCCTTTACCACTGTCGGATAACTTTACTGAAAGTCTTCTGTTTGAAAGTCAAATTGTATTCTGTTTTTAAATTTAGTTTCTTATTCTATAAAATATTTTTTTGAGATTTATAGACATACAAACTTTTATACAGATTAAATTTATGTAAATAAAAAATTATAACTAAAATTTGAAGTATTGAATAACTGGTTTATTTTAACATAGCGCCCCATTACGTTCATTTATAAATATTATTATAAGAGAAAACGGCTTTATGCTATGTTTATAATATTTTCTCTAGAATTACTGTCTCTCAACTTATCTAAAGCATTAACGTCGTAATAAAAACACCCGATCACGTAGTTAAGGATGGCTATAATCCTAAAAGAAAGAAAGTATTGGAATATCCACCAAACATGGCCAGGAATTACAGTTTTAATACGAACTACGAACAAGATAGCCGAAGTACATTACCTATATAGATTGTTGCTTTTCTTTTTAAATGGTTAATTATCGAAATGTTACCTATTTTGGTTTGGGCATGGTTTGGGCGGGCCGACGACGTTTGTTCGATTTATGTATCCGAACCTGAAAAATTACGCTTAGGGGTCCCTAAGCGTAATTTTTCAGTTGTATATTGAGTTATATCTCTAAATTAAAGTTTCTTCAAGAGTCTTAGAACAAACTTAACAGCTTTCTTTACTTTGAACAACAAATTGCACCGTATAGTAACTCATATAAATTGTATTGTTTTATTTACACTATATTCTCCCACGTTATAGCAGAATGTGAGGCGTTTGGCCATATGTATGTCTGTATTCAACAGGCAATTTAATATTACAGTATGGTTGCAAGATGTTGATCCAAATTGTTGCATCAGGGTTGTTGTTGTTGTTGTACCTTTGTGTTCCTCTTTATCGATTTTCTGAACGAATACACCAAGCCTCCGACTCAATCATTTTATGTATAATTCATAATTTCGCCTCTGCCCCACTGGAATTTCTTATCATTTTTTTAAATCCTTTCCACGAAATTAGTGCATAGGTAGGTACTTCATTTATTGTAGATTATATCCTACCAAAAACATAAATGTAAATAAGGAGAGCCAAGTTCAATACAAAAATTATGCTTGGCTGTGGCTTCGCCGCAAAAAGAATGGAGATCTTTAATGAGTGCCAAGTTCTATGCAAAATCCAAATATCTATTCATAGGAACAAAATAACATTATGAACAAGTAATAAACTCTATTTCTTTGCTTTATTGGATACCTATAACAATTGCTGTTATTTAAAAATGTGAGATCTTATAGTAGGTAGGTTAGATTTGGCTTGGCCAGTTTTTTTACATCAGTCATTTTATAAAGTTATTCAACAATATATATATTTTAATTCTGATAAAAACTGGCCATAATATAATCCTGTGACCAAAATATGCAAATATTTCCCCGGTATCAGACACAAAAGGGACGCGCAACATTTTATTCTAAGTACTTACAGCTGTATCGTTAACTTATAAAACCGCCTAAATCCCTAACACGTACTTATTTTTAGAAGCTTATGTAGGCCCCTCGCTTACCGTAACGGAGTCCATAAAATGATACTATACGTAATCCGTACCATTCAATATCTAGGACATTGTAGTTTGAAACACAGTAATGGTTATTCGATATCGTGCGAATAGTCGCTTGACCCTTGTTCTTGTTGCTATAGCCATCGGTTTCTCGTTATATTAACTACTACATGTCTTTTTACGTTTCTTTTTTAAATTTTATTTGTTGTTTCAAGGTTACTCCTATCAAAACATGGAATTCTTAAAGATACGTAGCGGAAATCTTTAATTTGCCTCTTAAATGTAACAACAATACTTATAATTTCTTCAAGTTGTAGAGTTGTTTAATTATCATAAGAACCTGTTATTAGCTACTTATCTAAAAATCACCACATTTATTAAAACGTCATAGCGATTTTAAGTACATTACTATGAAACGAAAATATCACTTGGCAAATTTCATGCACTTAACTGTAATTGCCTATTGGCTTGTAATCATAAGTAGTACTTACAAATTCTAGGCACGCTAATATCACAATCTGTGTGCTCAAAGAGTAACCGTGTGACATACAATATTCTTTATCGTTCCTAGTTTAATTCAATATGTATCAGAAATTTAATTTTATTATTCATGAGTGTGCTCGCGCCCAAATCAAATTGTTGTCCTCTGCAGGGTACCGCTCTAACGGTACCTACCCGCCTCCTTTACACGAGATCATAAAAATGAATGTTAGTATTCTACCAACATTTGGGATTATGCAAATGAAGATGCCAATGAAAGTCGTATTAACCCGACGTCCCTTTGCTTCGTAACTCTGTTATTTCTTTGCTATATTATCGTAGAGGGAACATTTTACTTATTTATGGGAATATATATAAAGTTTGAAGGATTTGTATTTCGTCAAAACCTTTTTTGTAATAGAGAATTGAGTTCGAAACTTTTCATGGGTGCCTACCGTATTCAGAACTTTTCGTAACTTGTTCGATATTGTTTATTGATTTTGACGAACGGTTATAATAATATACCTACGTAGAAAAAATATTTGAATTATTCCTCACAAGGAAAATCTATAACAACCGTCCAAAAGTTGCAAAAGTAGCAAACTGGCTCACTTTTATTTTTATGTATGGAATGGGTTGTGCGTTGATATTGAAATAGTCCATTTGACCTTCTATACAACGTGTAATTGAATAAGCGCAAGACCTCAAACACGTCAATTAGATAATATCGAGTCATAATTACAATAACGAAACCCTAAAATCATTTCGAAACACCTAAGCATTTTTTTTCAATAAATTAGTTATATGCTAAACGTAAATCTCGTGGCTGTACTACAGACCATAACGTCTACGATATCGGCACGCGCACGTATTATATAACAATTTGTACAAATATAGGTTATAGTTTTTCATAGCTCGAACCACTGATGGATTTGTTTCAGGTATGTATTGTAATGATCTTTTCGGGAAATTTAGAATCGTATAAAGATTTTATTTATATATAAATAACACTTTTAAAGTATATATTTTACTTAAGGAAACTTTGGTTCATCATCAGCCTATATTCGTCCACTGCTGGACGTAGGCCTCTCATAATGAACGCCACAGAGCCCGATCTTCGGCTTTCCTCATCCAGTCACTGCCAGATACTTTCCGCAAGTCGTCACTTAGGTTCCCTTTCCCAAATCTTCAATATTTAATAGATTAATCTTCACGAATCTGTTATTGACGAAATTTTAACTAAAATCCTTCTTGTTCTTTTCGAGATTATTGCGTAAACACACACAAGACATGACGAGGTCTTTCTATATAGTGCTATACCCAGTAACTGATTAAATCAGTTCATGTAAATATTAATATCAATTAAACTCATAATATTTATCAACAGGAAAATGAGTACGTACGTTTTATGCGTTACGCAGTGACTGATAAATATACCATGATTTAAATGCGTATTTGAATTACGATAGTAATGAGTAGTAACAGTTATTGCACAAAACTGATAACTACATACCATCACGCCTGTATTCCCCGAAGGGTGAGGCAGAGGCGTACTAATGTACACCCACAGTTCGCCGGTATGTTTAGGTCCCATGTAATAGGGGGCGAGCTTATTGCCATTAACCGGGCACAAATTCCTAACTCCGAGCTGCTACTAAAAATTTCATAGAAAACCCCATTAACACTGCTCGACCTGGGAATCGAACCCAGGACCTCTAGCGTAGCAGTCGCGCTCAGGACCACTTGGCTAATGAGGCAGTAACTACATAATTATATAGTATACCTACCTACATTGATGTATTAGTTTGTTTGGGAGTAGTGGACTGAAAATTTCATACAATGTAGATAAGGATTGCACACCACACGTTTAAGTTACAGGTGGCCAAAAATCCGCTTTACGACTACTTACTCGCTTGCCTTGCTCAACTATTGTACCTCTTTTAAATTCGTACCTAAATAATATTCAACCCTGATAATTGTGAGATAACAAAAAACAATAAGTATCTCAGAGTGAATATTCATTCTTAAAAAAATGTGGATGCCAAGAATTCCAAAAAAAACAATATTATTATCGGCAGCACAACAATCAACTTATTTAGGGTTCTTTTATGCCGCCTTCGTATTTGAATATGACATCTTTCCATTTCGGAACCCAATTTATAAGCAAATTTTGTAGGCGCACACTGACGCAGGAGTCATACTTACACCGACGACTATGTGACTTACACGATTGTTTTAGTTAATACATTGTCTCGTGTCAATTGCTTTTATCGCTAAGGAAAACACAAACAAATTGTATACCTACAAGTACCTATCTATATGTTTTCAGTAGGTAACTAGATAATTTTTTTTCTTATTTTCCTGAGTGATAGGCGCTCGCTTGCCTATTTATTGTTAGATTTTGTTCACAATAATTTTGTTTACACTTTTGATATTATTATTTACTAGCTTCTGCCCGCGGCTTCGCCCCCGTGGAATAAAAAGTATCGGGAACGGGATAAAAAGTATCCTATGTCCGTTTCCTGGTTCTAAGCTACCTCTCCGCCAATTTTCAGCCAAATCGGTTCAGCCGTTCTTGAGTTATAAATGGAGTAACTAACACGACTTTCTTTTATATATATAGATATAGATATGAGATATTAACATAAGTATCCTTTTATGTAACTAAAATAATACAACGGTCCTTTTTCTGAGAATATAAGTCGGTAATATATGATCTCCAACTGAAATAAAAGTTAGATAAGATTTTCGCCATTACGTATCCTATTTCAGTTCAAGAAACCTATTTGTTTTCAGTGTAATGGAAACTATGCGTGTAAACTACCACGAGGGACCTATTTCGTGATACGGTCTTCGTTGCGACTATTGAATACGTGCAATCAAATAGTTGATTTGCATACAAAAGTCGCGTCAAGTCGTATAGATAAGAAGGCAAATAAGGAAGGAATAACTTGCAATCATAATGACGTGGTTACTGCCTTCTGAAAATCGAGTTTCTATCGATTTGCAACAAAAAAATATTACCTAGTAGATTTTCTTCGATCCTGCATGTATTTACGTCGAACTAAATCCCTTGTAGCAAGAGCATAGATACAATTATATTCCCACACCGGATTACTAATCTGACATAGGTATCTATGGAATACAAATTGTGCCAATTATCGGGCAAGCATTTAAGTCCGTTGAAACCTAAAGTCTTGGCTGTCAGGACTGAAAGCATGATTGACACAATGACAGACCTATAACCGTAACAAGAGCTTGCTCGTGACAGTTACTAACTCGTCGAAGAATGTTAATGACCAATAATAATTATGGAAGCTTATTCATAAAAGAAATAAAACTTTCATTGAAAAAGTTTTTTCAGCTTTAATGGGCAAGAAATATACATACAAAATCGTAATAGAAACATAATTCGGCGTTAATGACAGCTCAGCGGAGAGCTGTGAATTCTTGTGGTCGCCCTGAGGATCTGGAATGTTTCCATTACGATGCCAAATTCTTGGGCTTAACTTAGGCATTTGAATGTAAATTTATGAACATGACATTGTCATACATATACGTTACTAAATAATAATATTATTGGTTTCAAGTTCAAGTTCGAATGTTTTATTTCAAATAAGCTTTTACAAGCGTTAATGAAACGTTATGATTCTAGTTGCACGGTACCAAAAGGTTGATCCTATGGAGAAGAATCCGACAAGAAACTTCATAATGAGTTTATATTGTATGATTGTATGATTTTTGATGATATCATAGAAATAATAATAGCACTAATTATTTTAACTAACGGTTGCCCGAGGCTTGCAGCTTGCTCGCACCCCGAAGGACTTTTCAAAACAAATTTTTGTATACATATATATATCCTTGACATGACTGCTGACTGGAGAGGCTCAAAACTTGCTCAAAATGCTCTGGAATCAATTTATATTTTGAAATTTCATACAAAACGTTTGCAATGCGAATTGTCATACTGTGCTACACAAATAAACGTTAATACACATTTATTCCTATAGAAGTGCATTTATAAAATAAATTTCGATCACAGTAGGGTAAGTAATCCGATTTTTATTTTTATAACGTTATATTGCCGTTGGTGGGGTTTATGTATGAATTGGTAAGCGGTGGTGTAGGCGGACGTGCCTCCAGCGTGTTTGTAAACAAATTGAAAGCCGGCCACAGCACGTAGGGGTGTACGGGCGTAATTATTTATTTCTCCCCCGCTTCGGATTGACAACACTAACAAATCGAACCTGTGTGAGTAATGTGAATGTGTGTAACGTACTGATAACGTTGTTTGAGTAAATGTTTGCAGTTAATTCAATTAATTATATCCTAATGCTTGAATAAAATAAAATTCATGTATAAATAACTATTGCCTTGCTTGCCAATTATTCAAAGTTTTTTTAAGAAGCTCATAGAAATGTGGGTCGCACATTACTAGTATTTTTGTTAACCCCTCGTGCTAAGCTAAAAGCTTTTGTTACAAGTGGGTTCACGTCGGTAGTGCAACGGGTGGGTTTCGAACCGACAACCACATGATCGCAATTCCGACGCCCTAGCCATTAGGCTACGGCCGCTTTAGGTTTTACCCTCTTTATTTAGGCATATATTGAGGTAGTAGACATAAGCATAAAAACAATAATATGCAGAAAATTCTGATTAAAATGATTCATCGAGTTCGAGGTAGGTACTAGTAACATTAGATAACACCCCAGTCAGATTCAGATGTTTCTTTGGTTATCAAAAGGATGAGAATTTTGGTTACCATATCGCAACAAAGTCTATGGATTGTAGGCACCAGCAACCAATACCAGGTTTTCCAAAAGTACCAAATCATTATAAATAAAAAATATCGTGTTAGCTATACCATTTAATTTATTTAAACTAGATGAATTGGTTGGATTCGTCTCCCAAATAGTAAAAAACGTATTAAAACATTGGAATGAAATTTACGGGAGGCGAGTGAACCTGCCAGCAACCGCTAGTTTGTAAAAAAAATGTCAAACATGAAAAACTTCATAAAGTATAAATAATTTGTTATTAGGAAAAATATTTATGAATCGTTTTAAAAAATCTATGATATTTTTGTCAGAAAATTACGCAGAAAAGAAGTAGATATAACATAACATAACATACCATAGCGCCTGTTTTCCTCGAAGGGTTAGACAGATGCGTACTAATGTACACTCACAGTTCGCCGGTACTGTTTAGGTCTCATATAGGGCGAGCCTATTGCCATTAACCGCGCACAATTCCAAACTCCTCCCAGCTGTTACTGGGAATTTTATAACACTTAACCCAACACTTTAACACTTTGCTTGACCTGGGAATCCAGGACCTCGAGCATAGCAGTCGCGCTCAGGACCACTAGGCTAATGAAGCAGTAGATATATACATTTTAATTATTTTTTACTCGTTTTAGAAATGAAATAAACAGCACAATGCTACAAAGCGCATCGTCTTTGTTCATAGTCACGTAGGACACGTACAGCTGGTAGAAAGATTATTAATTATAATTACTTAATTACTGCAGCATCCGTAGGAGACCACTCTATATAGATATAATAACAAAGAAAATTCAAACGGAGTTACATAATAACATTGTGACTAGTTATATCTTTCGCCCGTGACTTTGTCTATGTAGTGAAGGAATAATGTCGTTAAGAATTTTGATACAGAGAAGCACGTAAATGCCCTAGGGCACAAGAACAATATATTTTTCATTGTGTCTGTAATTTGTCACTTACTCAAGTAACAAATTACAGACAACGCGATTAACAAATTAATATATTTTAATTAAAAAAAAGGGTAAGCAGTATTTTGAAATGTCTTTTTTTGTATTTCAAGTGCCTATTTACCAAGTCATAAAGTAATAAAAAGAAGATCTCTCTCAGAAAAGAAAATCTCGTCTTCAATCTTTTGTTTTATATAGGTATACTCAATAGTGTAGTAGTCTAATTCTATATAAATGGATAGAACATTAAACATTGATTTTAGCAGTAATAGCGCTGATATCCTCTATTGGGAACAATCAGAGCAATTTAAGGAGTATAGCTTGAATAATAAACGACCTAACTTGGATTCCCTAACCCCAATCTCTACGGAGAAATCGAACCTCAAGCTTCAGGCAATCGATACACTCATTGAAGTATTTATAGGTAATAACAATTGTAGGCAGAACATTAATATTTGACATGAATTATACTTGAGCTCAAGTTAAGTCTTATTATGAACAAGTGATAACACAGTACCTACTATTATGAAGACTGTAACATCATTTATTCCATGGAGTTTCTTGCCGGATTCTTCTCCATAGGATCAACCTTTTGGGATAGTTGAACTAGAATCATAACGTTTCATAAACGCTTCTCTATAGGTACTTATTTGAAATATTATAAAATTGTAAAAAAGCTGTGTCTGTACATTGAAGATATTTAAAAAAAAACAAGTGGGTTAGGGTATATAATCGTATCTGAAGCCAAAAATGTGATTTTTAAAATTCTTGTCTGTTTGTTACGGGTTGGCGCAAAAACTACTGAATAGATTTCAATTTTGTTATCACTCTTAGAAAGTATATGCTGCAACTTAAAAACTGGTGAACTTTTTATCTCAATTAATTGAACGGATCCTGAGATACAGCTTGACCTCTCTGATGTATACAGCCCCATACAAAGAAGAGATCATCAATATTGGTTATACCATTTTTACTCCTCATATAGCTTGAGGAGAGCGAAGCCGCGGGCAGAGGCTAGTTTGAAATAAAACCATTTGAACTTGAATTATCCCGTCTATATTAACTTGCTGATTGGTACAGTAGTGGTACACGATTCCCTGCACACTAACTAGGAACTATAGCAGAAAAAATATCGTTACATTTTGTTCTAGAGGTCAACCAAGTTATAATCTTAAAAAATATGAACATCCGCATTCCAATTCTCGCGGAAAAGAAAGGCTTGCAGAACGAGACTTTTGAGTACTTATTGTTTGTTGTTTCAATCTGACCTCGTAACCTTGTTAAAACAAATTGGAAATAGAGTATGTGCAGCGTTTATCATAACAATACAACGGAATGTTGTGAAACATGCGCTCATAATCGCTGCATAACGTTGTGCATTCTAATGGCATTTCTCTTTAGTGCGGTGCAAAATAGAGAACATTAGCCATTTATTTACGGAAACCGCGGAAAAGATACTGGTAAGATAGATATTGTCTATTATAATAAACAATTTATCATTTTCACACTATTTATTAAAACTCTTGACTGGTGTCTCAAAATATTCAATTCAATTTAAAAACAAATTATTCTACAACAAATGGGGACATATATGTATTCTCCAACATTGGTGACATGTCTGTCTGCTAAACCGTTATTTTTTTAGTAGGTAGTTGAAATAGCGAACCATTTTATAAAAGTGGTAATCGCTCGGGAAATTGTAATTGACATATTGTGGACAACGTCCCTCGATTTTGCCGTCACAGACAAATGAAGTAGCACACATCAACAGACATATAGGTCAATATTGTTTAACAGTCACTGAATACTGCTACCGATATTGCTATAAACTGCTCATGACAGTTCACAGTTCTTGGCGATACAGGATGCATCGCCAAGAACTGTGTGAAATTAATAACGAGCCCTTTAGCCATCAGTATTGTCCGACCACATAGGCCCAATGCTGATTGTAGACCTCACTTTGTGAACACCACTTTAGCTGTTTCGGCATGTGGTTACTCCCTCTAGATAACTTTAACTGCAGAAATTACCACTGGTTTCTGACACTTACGTGAATATAAAGAATTATAATAAAACTACTTTTTACGTGTCGTGTGTCGATATTATTTAACCGACGTTTCGGAACTCTATGTCCTGACGAGTACCTAGTATAGTCTAGTAGAGTTGCTTAGAAACACATATTAGTATTTGGCGTGTCATATAAACAAAATATAAATCAGAAAACAAATACAACAAATGTAACTATGGTCTAACAATTTAAACGAATTTACTAGTGAACGCTCCTTCAGTTTCCAATAATTACTAACCGAAAAACCGTCATGTAAAATTAAATGACATCATAGGAAGTAATTACGCTGGTCCGTCGCTGTTGGGCGATGTGTGGAAATTAATCAAAATCTGCGCGGGACACGACGGCTGTTTACTCAACACGTTCAGGCTCCTTGATAAGGGTAGTGGTATCTCCTTGTCATTGTTGCCTACTATACCTACTTGAAAGGATAATTATTTTTACTATGACTAATCGCTGTGAAAGCAGTGATATAACCATTAGATTGCCAAGTCGTAGATCTCGAGTTCGAATCCAGGATAAGCACGTCTGCATTTTCGTATCTAATCATATACTCACATTAATTTTATTATCACTTGCTTATATAGTAAAAAAACATCGCGAGGAAACTTCCATGTCTGAGGGATTTTCTCGATGGCTATCCAAAGCCCTATCATTCTGAAAGAAAAATATTCAATCGCTGGGCATGGATAAAAATCTGAACAATAGCTTTATACACTGTTACCTACTATCGTCTGAAGAGAGATGCAATCTGTTTTTTCTGCTATAGTACAATTCGTCATTTTGCTGTTACTACAAGAGAGTTCAAAGATGTGAAAGAGTTCAAAGACTACGTCTTATACTTTTGTTACGTAAATGACTCAGTCTCATTTCCGTTTTAATTACCTTCCAAGTGACACCATTTACTTGTACATGTCACACACAACATTGATTTTAATATTATTTCATTATTTTTTTTCTTGTTTAAGTTTCGCTTTTGTCTGTATTATTAGTATGTTCATTTACTACATAATGAACTATCTAACTATCTAAGGATCAAAGCGCGCCTGTTGAAAGTGAAGTCCTAAGTTCGATTTCAGCAGCTAGAAGGAATTGTGCTAGAAGGTTAATGGCAATTAGCTCGCCACATTGGACCTAAAATATACCGGCAAGTGATAGCAGCACAATGCACCGCAACATTAGTCTGCAAACACTGGCGTCATTGTATATGTTATGTTTTTAGGTATATTTTCAGCGTTAAAAAGTACCTACATATGCTCCTAGCGTATCAAAAACTTAAGACAGTTTAACAAAGGTTTATGTTTTACCTAAGTTTCATAATTTAAAGATACAAGAAATTTATTGAATTGGCGAAATTCTCTGAGTTGTTATAAAAGGGCGACGGATATTATAGTCGACGGTAGATATTTTATTCAAATCCGTAAAGTCGTAACGGATAGTATAAACTAGCTGTTACGACTGTACGGATTTGAATAAAATTTTGCACACAGATTGTTTAAAACCTATTCCAACAAATAATACATTTTTTATGCAGTTTAAAATCCACGCAGACGAAGTCGCGGGAGGAAGCTAATAAATAACACATTACAATATAACGTTACTACGACGGTAGACTACACAGAAATGATTTAAACTCTGTTATTTAATATTATCTAGCTACGAGCGCCGCAGGCGACCAAGACGAATGACTATCATACTAATATAATAAGATTGTAACTGGCTGATGTCTGTACATAGGAGATAATTAAGAAAAATGAATAAATTTGTATGTTTATGTGAATACAATTTTTGTATGTTTTCCGTATATTTGTATGTGCAAATTATAAAATGAACGTGGATTTTACAGTTATATTGCTGGAAAGCTTTGTAGAAGCCGTGTTATAGTAAATAATACTTACTAATACTTTTTGGACGCGAGTTAAACCGCTGGAAATCGCTAGTTAAGTGTCACAGTGATCTCCGTAGTACAATTTTCTGACAAATAACAGAATGGTAGCGCACGTCAAATAATGCCAAATTTTTGGTACCTTGAGTTACAGTAAGTTTCGTACGGATCTCTAATTAAAATTATTGATGAAAGAGTTTTTTAAATCGGTTTAGTGGTTTAGCCATGAAAGCGTAACAAACAAACTCACTTTCGCATTTATAATATAAGTATAGAAATATGGATTGTGCAACGTGTTCACAAGATGTAAATCAGGTCTGACAGTGAACATCACTTATGTCGCTGCCACACTCAGCAAGCCCTTATATCACTGTTATGTTAGATGCTTTAAAATAATATAACTAACTCTGTTTATCTTAACAACGAGTAATATCAACATACACATAATATTACGTAATATTCCTTGATGATAAATTTTGAACATTGTTGACAACGACATAATCTCATTTTTCCATTTCAATAATTTTTAATGTAACAATGTAATGTAAACTTGACATTCTCTCACATTTCTATTGAAGCTTATTTACTTGATCCTGTTTAAAGTTCATTATTTTATAATTAATTATTATGCTTGAAAATTTGCATGGCGTGAGCCTGAGTATGGCGACATAATAATATTCTTAATTGTAAAACCTGTATACCTACCCATATTCTGCAAATAAAGATTTTGATTGATTGATTGATTAAGAATATTTAGAATAGATTTAATTGATTTCTCACCACAAGTTGCAAAACAAAATGAAATGATGTACACAGAAATATAATTTTATAAATCGTCAATTTATTCACTTGCACCCGTTAGAAGCTCGAACAACTTTTCCTACGAAACTCAAAACATTTTGGTGGGTGAAGGTTACTTGAAACTTACTTTTAAAGTTAACTTTTTTTCACTGGTTTCATAGAGAAAGTTGGTGACTAAATCGGCACTCTAAATAAAATTGCAATTAATGTATATTAATTTATTATATTCTTTATGGTGTGAAATTAATTAATTACATTATATTTTAAAATGTAATAATAAAAAGCGAGACCTGAAAATTTGTTCAGAATCGACTACTGAATCTATTACAGTGGTTTTAATACGTGTTAATTTTGACAAAAATATAATTGCAATACCTGAAGCTATGGCCCCCTGATCTATCAGCGACTTGAGTTATGGAAAACTGAAACCTATTTACACAAATTATTATTGTGTGCTTGTGCGCGCCGATATCAGTCGGTATAACTCTTTGTCGGTCAAAAATAGTAGTTCTAAAATTATCACCCATAAAAAACAGTAGTTAAAGAAAAGATGAAAAAAAATAGTAGGTTCCAAAGAAAACTGCAACAAGCAAACGAATTCGGAATTACCGCGAGCGAAATTGTCAATCTGTCATTCTCAAAGTGCACTTAACTGTCAAGTTGACATTCAGAAATACTTAAATAATGTCGTTTCGTTTTACAAACACACGATACGATACGGATATTATTTGCTTTGAGTTTGTTGCCTTAAAATATAGTAGTTTCGCCTACTAAATACTTTTTTCAGAAATATTGTAGTCGGGCCTCTAATATAGTAGGATACAATATTATATAGGAGGGTTGGCAACCCTAGGTACGACTATAGTACAGCCACGAGTTTTGCGTTTAGCTGGTAGGTATGAATAATTTATCGAAAAAAATATGCTTACATATTTCAAAATGACTTAAGGGTTTCATTATTGTAATAATCATTCGATATGTTATTTGAAGTTGAGGACTTGCGCTTATCCTGTTACACGTTGTGTAAACTTGAAGATGACTCATGCCTGAACTAATATTTTTTCAAAGCTTTGACTGATAAGAATTCATAATTAAAACTCTCTCTTGTGTTCAAGCGAGACAACCGGTACTTTGCAGTAGACTTCCTTTGGCTGATGATGATATATTCAAATGTATCGTTCTTCATCCTAAATGAAATTTATTTAATTTCCAAACATTAATAAATTAAATCTTGTTTAACAAGGTACTTTCAACTATAATTATGATCTATAAAAATATAACCTAAAAAGACAAAGAAAAATAGACACACCTAGGCGTCAAAGTACTCCTCCACATCACTGTCATCGGGTAACGTACCCAGAAGACTGGCTGCATTGCCACGTCGAATGGCAATGCTAATCCTTTCGTTCTAAACGTTCTTCATTAAATGATTCCAATATAGACGAATGTATGTCATATATCTAATAAAAATCTCTCTATGGATATGTAACGTTCACAAAACCATTCACATAATTGCGTCGCCGCTCGTCGCACCAAACTGCACCAGTTTGCCATAAAAACGATAGGTAGAGTCAGCAAAATCACGGTGATACTCGATTTATACAATGGCACCTGAGCGAGTACTGTTTGCAAACCTGATTCCGTGCAATCCCAAACAAATATTTGCTTTCATTTCACAAAAATATTGGACGCGACTGCTCTCTTAACCGTCTTTATGTCTGTAATGTTTCCATGAGTGTGTGTGCGAACGTTTGCAATAAATATTCGTCGAAGTGCCGTGATGGCGTTTCAGAAGCTTGAAACAGCGATTGAGACCGAAACCCTTTCATTTTTTGTCCTAATTTCGGTACCTAGTTACATTTGTCATGTAATCTAATCATTTTAGCATGATAGACATGATTATGCCAACCAATCGGTTAGCTGTTAGCATATACATGTAAGTATAAAAACATACCATCACGCCCGTATTCTCCGGAGGGTTAAGGAGAGGTTACTAAAATACCTACACCCACGGTTCGCTGGTATGTTTAGGTCCCATGTAATATAATAAATACTAATAATAAGCATTGTTTTAAATACCTCATTCAAATTGCAGAACAGAACATTAATTTGTTAGTCTCATTCTTGGCGCCATATAACCACGCAGTAGTCAGGTACCAAAGTAATATAACACACAATAAAAAGATTCGAGATAGCACACATTCGTAGTTATTTTACACCTACTATAAAAACGTTGCAAGCCAAGTTTATACAAATGTATGTACATAGCGTGACCATCTATTAAATAAAAAAATGTGGTATTACACTCAGCAATAGGTACATTAGTACAGTACTACTTAAGTTAGTTTTGCTACTAGTATTCTTTTATCTGTGGTTTTGCGTTGATTTATATTTTCGTATTGACGTATTTGGTGGCGTTTTATTAATTTTACCCTAAACGTGGCGATACTTAGATGGAGAAAATCTCATCAAAGAAAGTAGTTTCGGAACTTAATGTGAGTTTAGTTAGTAATGTAATGCTTTTAGTTAGGCAAAGTGGTTTTCAATTCAGTCATATTAATTGTAGGAAAACAGTGCAGATTCGTAGTAGAATGGTTACAAGATATTATTTTGATTAGGAATGAATTGGACATTGAAGCGTGCGATGGAACATTGCTGATAAATGGTTTAAAAAACCTGAAGCTTATAAGATATATCTTAGACCTAACTATCGACGCAGAATTGGCTTGATCCGAGTACGTATCACCAGTAACCATGTTTCTTGGAAAAACCAGAGCCATGCGCCAGAGCCGAGTCGTCATCATAGTCTTTTTCGAGCGACCTAAGCCGATTCCGCGTCGATAAGTGTGGGGACCCTATAGGCCCAGCTTGGTGTTCACAGGTTCCTAATTTCAACTTACTCGTTATTATAAAGGAGCTCTCTTACGTATGTATAGGAAAAAATATATCTTAACAACAGGAAGGAGCAAAAATCAAGCACGTAACAGTTTTACTTAAATACAAAAAGGGGGAAAACTTTTTACCTACACGGTTCACGCGACCACGCGTACCTGGGTTATAATCCGTAATAAACGTCACGATTTTCCTTATCTTTTTAGTTATGCTATTTATGGATTGTTTCTACGTCATCAATAACCCATTGAAATATAAATCGGAGTTTCCCAGACGAGACTCGGCGCACGTACCCATGCGTGGAAGACCTAACATTACACTGCCTTGTTATTATTTTTTTATAAAAACTTTGAGGCAATCTTTTCCCTGAAACTATGTTTGTGTGTCTTAAGATGCAGGACCCATAAGGCTTAACGGGCTTTCCAAGGCACAGAAGGATTTGACCAGAGCCACAGAACCCTTAGGTTTAGATTGGTGACCCATCCAGGTAGGGAAACGCATATTAACCTTGCAGATCGTTTGATCTGCGTTGTTTTAATAAGCCAAGAGCAGGCCCTTGGCCATTTGTTTTAATTAAACTTAAAATAAACTGCCAAAAGAAATAAAGAAACATTATCTGTAAAGAATTACCTATCTCTTTTACGCAGGTCTGTGTCTAATAAAATAAACCCTCGGGTCTCTTAAAACATCTTTAAGAGCCATAAAGTATTTTAATCTCCGCCATTAATTGGCTACAAAAGTTCGAGTTGAAAAACTCTCTTGTAATGGTCTTTACCTTTCCCTTTTTGTGATGTGTTTACTGATAACAATAATTATCAGGTGTTCGTACCATTCAGAGCCGAGAGGGTATGAAAATACTCATGAGAGTTTTTATATCAGTTACGCATGCCTCATATTTTCAACGATATAATTACATATTTACTTCGAGCTTGTTATGTTGAATTAAGAAAAAAAAAATTAATAATAATTGTAAGTAATATTATATTTTTTATTTTAATTGAAATTTAGTTTTGTAATGGTCAGTTTTATTTCAAATAGTCAGTTTTTAACTTTCAATATAATTTCTGAATTATTATTTCTTTTTACAGAAAACTTTCAAGTATTTATTTTGTGCGGAGTATAAATTACGCAGACCAAATCCAACAAGAATTAGGTACCAAGAGCGAGAGCTACCCTCCTACACATTGGTACATCATGTCCTTTCGCATAATACCTAATAACGCGTAAACAAGGCAAGTCATAACAATAATGGGCAGTCGTAAAAGCGTTAATATGTACATACTGTAGGCTGTAGGTATGCAATAGCTAAGAGACGTTCCCCCGTCAACAATAAAATAAAACGAGGGTATTCAAGGCGGCGCGGCGCGGCGTGGCATGTCTCACGTGACGTCACACCATGGGCGCGTCACTATCTCTGGATCATCCTACAATTTGAGGCATTCATAAAAGTTCCATCAGTTTTGAAAATACCTATAACAATTATTATTAAGTAAAAATACATAATGAACTTTTTTTGAATTACAAAATATCGTTAGATATAAAAATTCTTGATAACTTTAATAGGTGCTTCATATGTGAATAGCACAATAATATTTATCTACTGTTACATAACATATTTAGGCTAAACAAGGTTTTGTGTTCATCATTGCGTATGAAATTCATTCTGCGTGGATCAAATTCCAATATCATATTTTATGGGAATGCTTACGTTAAAATTATTATTTTTATGAAATCAATTCTGATTTTGTTGCGGAAACATTCATTCATTCATATTAATATCATCTTTTCGATATAGGTACTTAAATTCGACGATACTGTTATTTTGTTATAACACTGTTCGATAAAGTCATAGCATTTTTAAAATTTCACAATAACAGTCAATGCATGGACAAAACTTTGAACTACCTGCCTTTTATGTTTACTGTAATAAATGTTTATTAGCCTTTAAACTCGTGAGCTTTTTACTTTATGGAAATTTTAGATATGTATGTACTATATGTATTTCATAGCTATAATGTATCTAACCGAAGTAGTGCCCCATAATTAACTTTTTAGAGAAAAAAAGCATTTCAAAGTTTTCAAGCATTTTTTTATAAACCCTACTTATGATACTATAGTCAGGGACAAACTAAATATAATCTCAGAAGTAACCCTTATCGGACAAAAATAAGTTGAAATCTGTTCTCAATCTGCGGAGATATCGCGTAAAATAATATAATACGCGGTGTTGGGTTCGATTCCAAGGTCGAGCAAAGTGTTATTGGATGTTTCTATGAAATTCTCAGTAGCAGCTCGGAGCCTGGATTTGTGCACAGTTTTTGGCATTAGGCTCGCCCTCTATTACATGAGAATGAGACCTTAACATACCAATAAACTGTGGGTGTACATTAGTACACCTTTGCCAAAACCTTCGGGGAATATTGGAGTGATAGCATGTTTTTTGTATTAAAATTTTTAGTTATGTTGTCGTAGTCATAGTTTATGCCAACAATACGTGTTATTCTTGTTTTGTTCATACTTTGTGATCACATCGTGACCAAATTTAAATAAGACCACCTCGAAGATATATACTCTTTCAAATCAAAGGAGACGAAAATATCAGTGAACGTACATCTATACCTCTATACTAATATATAAAGCTGAAGAGTTTGTTTGTTTGTTTGCTTGAACGCGCTATTCTCAGGAACAGGTCCGATTTGAAAAAATCTTTCAGTATTAGATAGCCCATTTATCGCGGAAGGCTATAGGCTATTATATCATCACGCTAAGACTATTATAAGTAACTATTCTACGCGGACGAAGTCGCGGGCGGAAGATAGTAAAAGGTACACTCCATTTTTAAATTGGTTAAAAATGAACAACTATGTACTACATTGCTACCCAATTGATGTCCATTAGATATATTGAATAAACTAAATACAAGCAACTACAGCACTAATATAATTATGAACAACTTTATAGCAACGATGAACCTTGAAACTCCATCGTAGCGGGTTCATGGCTCGCAGCGCACCCTAAGGGAATTGATATTCACTCTGCAACCTTCAACAGCAAATTTTTTCGTTGATTTCAAGTGTATCTTACCTAAGCAATTTTCCTGATAACCTAAGAAGGATGAAACGGACTTCGTGATCAGGCAAATCATTGAATAAGCAATTTCCTGTGGGGCGATTCATTTTATTTTCATGGCATTAAATTGTAATTTAAAAAACCTTGCCATATTCTTTTCGGTTTATAAACTTAACATCACGCCAACAATAAGGAAGAAGAGAAGGTAGAGGTGTAACTTTATAATATTTGTAAATGGTAAGCGTCAGTAAATGGGTTTAATACATTGGGAATTAATACATTTACAGAAGAGTTAGGCAGAGGTATACATAATTATGTACACCAATAATTCGACGATATGTTTATGTCTAGGTCCAATTGGTGCAAGCCCGGGCAACTCCAAGATGCTACTGAGAATTTCATAGACTAACCTGAGGATCGAACTCGTATTGGGTTCGATTCTTCTAGCATAGCAGTCACGCTTGCAACCACAAAGCCAATGACGTAGTTATAATAAATTGGATATGGATCAGAGATTAGCGACAATTCGATCCAATTTAGCATATCCAGTTCATAGCCCTATGGCTTCTATAATATCCTCAATTTGAGCCGAGTTTGCGGCATTTAATTAAATTAAATCACGCCACACCCACATGTCCAGACACTAGGTCACTAGGCATTATGGGCGTTGCTGAAATTCCTACAGATAAAGCTAATTGTGTTTGAGACACTTATATACGACTAGCTTCAGCCCGCGACTTCGTCCGCGTAGCGTAATGATATATAGCCTATAGCCTTCCTCAATAAATGGGCTATCTAACACTGAAAGAATTTTTCAAATCGTACCAGTAGTTCCTGAGATTAGCGCGTTCAAGCAAACAAACAAACAAACTCTTCAGCTTTAGATTGTATCTAGTGATGCCCGTCATTGTATGTTTAGAGTGGCTACATAGAAGCCATGGTAACCATGAATTTATGTACATTGTACCTATACAACAACAAAACATAATTCTTGTAATTTGTTAATAAATATACGTAAGTAAAAAACTTTATATGCATCATATTAATTAATTTTATGGCTCCTGCGCCAGTACCTATGTTTCTCTAACAAGTACTTATATATCAATTTCTTAACAAAAACAGTGAAAGTGTCTGTAACATCTGTAGTTGTCACCGGTTTAATTAAAAAGGGCAAATCTTATACCTGTATTGCCTCATTATTCTCACCCTCTAACCTACACAGTACCTACTAAACTACTAGATTGGAAAAATCGTATAGTAACGACCACTTACTAAAATTCGAAATCGGTTTTTCTATATAATTCCTTAAAATTTTCTGATTGGTTCGAAATGAATTTTGGCAAATGTAATTATGTAAAAATAATACCTAGGATTCTTCTAGTGTTTAGGTTTTTTGTTTACATACACCTCTAAATTTCAATTGTCAACCACTAATGACAAAATGTGACAAGCGAGCGACAGACCGCGTCAATCATAATAAATTTTCACCATAACACATGTCAGCGGTAAGACAAAAAGTCGTTCGTGTGCGATAGGCCTAACTAATCACTTGTGCGGAACTGTGCGGTTGTGCCCGTAATCTTATCGTGTTTACCAGCCGTTAATTAATAAATACATGAGTACCGGCTTTCACATACAATTTTATACAAATTAACAGATAAGGTTTTGGGATTTTGGAAATGTTGTGATTGTTTTAGGCTTTACTTACTTACTTTAGGATCATGTAAATATTCACCATCAGGCCGTATTCCTTGAAGAATTAGGCAGAGATGTTCTGGTGTACATCTACAGTCCTATTTTTAATCTATATCTATACTCTATCTATACTAATATATAAAGCTGAAGAGTTTGTTTGTTTGTTTATTTGCTTGAACGCGCTAATCTCAGGAACTACTGGTCCGGTGTGAAAAAATCTTTCAATGTTAGATAGCCCATTTATTGAGGAAAGCTATAGGCTATATATCATAAAGCTATGCGGAGTAGCGAAGTAGCGGGCAGAAGCTATATTAAATAACTGCTCTTGGCAAAATTGTAGAGCAACAAAGCTGCTATTCACGAGATGCGCCGGGTTCAAATACTGTATGGAATAAAATAATATTTGTGACGTAACTACATAACAGTTATTTGTTTTAGATCCACGCGTTTGTAAATGTGAGGTTTGTGATTGTTAATTCCATAACGATACAATAAAATATTCTCCAGCTAAGACTTAGGATAGCCTAATATAGAAAAGCATACAATAAATGTCATTTCAGCCTACTGTCGTGTTGACATTAATTAAGTAGGCTCACGCCTAATTGCAAGTCGTTTTTCAATAAGTAACAGACAAAGACTATCAGTCTTTATCAATAAATAACACGTCAATACAACAGTTGCGTTGGTAGGTAATTAGAAACCCTTTTTGCGTCACTGTCAGCTTAAGTTATTTGGTATAGACTTCTAAAATGAAGCCAAGCAACTTTCCTTATATTAGAAAATCTGTGCTATAGCTCTGGACTCAAATCTTCTAGCCTCTACTAAGAGTTTTATAGAAAAACCTAATAACACTGCTCAATATAGGAACCAGGACCTCTAGCATAACAGTCGGAACTTTAGCAGTTGCGCTTATTACCATTAGAATCATGAAAAGTTTCCATTATTTTAATGGCCTAATTTGTTTCCCAATTTAGCAAAGGCCTCCCCTTTCTCCTTTTTGGATTTTGAAGGATATCCGGCCAAGTTTGCCCCGCAAACATCGATATCGTTGAGCCATCTGCGTCGCCGTCGACCTCGACACCATCACATCACTATCCACTTTCAAGCGTCCAGTGGTGACAACTTTTGCCCATCGGTCTGAGTGCATCAGTTTGAGCAACATGGCCTGCCCGCTGCCACTTTAGCTGGGCTGTTTTTCCCCAATATCTGCTATTTGAGTTATGGAACGCAGCATGGTACTTATTTAGAACATGATCGATACGGTATGCTACGCTATCTACGAGCAGTGATAGCCTAGTGATCATCTTCTTCGTAGCGAGGATACGATTTTTTTAAAGTTAAATATTAGTGATGTAACTATAGGACTACCAAGTCAAAGTTCTTGAGTTCGAATTAGAGGCACGCACTCTCAATTTCCGTAGTCATGTGCGTATTAAATGGCACTTAAACGATGAAAGATAACAACGTGAAGAATCCTGCATGTCTGAGAGATTTTCTTTACAGTGTGTGAAGTCTGATAATCCCTCACTAGGCCAGCGCGGTGGACTATAGGCTAATCCTTCTCATTCATGGACATTCGTGCCTAGGAGTATTGTGTTGATTATGTTATATGTATTTTACATTCCATTGCTCATTGGCAAATCTTGAGTTTTGACTTCTATTGTTTAGTAAAGGACTAACTTTGGGCACCGTAGGTCAAAACGAGGATTTTCTATACCAAAGATCAATATAATACCTAAAGAATAAGCGTAAGTACAAATAGTCAGATCTAGACATAGTCATGTTTCATCTTCCTGTTAAAACTACTCTAACTATGAAGAACAACCAACAAACAACAAATTAGCTCATTTAGCTATAAGAGTGACAAAATAATTTGACTTCTAACTTCCTCTACAACATAATAACTAGCTTCGTAGTACTGATGAGTTATATAACCTCATTGTACAAAGTTGTTAGTGTTGTGCCCCAGATGTTAATCGAGTGTAACTAGTTGTATTAGCAGTGTTAACAGGCTATTTTGCTACCAGTGAACAGCTCACCTTTTGTGTAGAAATTTATTGTGGTAGGTACTTATATTTTCCTAGGCTAGTACGGTCGACTATCATCTAAAACCTCATTATTTCTGGAAGTCATAAAGCAGTATTAGATTTTGACATTGTGTTTGTCTTACTAAAGGGTGATTTTGAATACATGTGATAAACTGAAATTATGTTCAGTAAGCATTACTTATTCATTTTCAAATGTAATTGCAAGGATCTACTACAAAAATTATCTTTTTTTTTAACTTTGATGTAGCAAACTAAGCTGTTGGCTTCATAAATTATATCGGTAATTTAACTTAAAAAATAATAATTTCAACCTATCCCAGGTATAGAAATAATTATTCGTGCGGCGCGGCCGATCAATCCACTACGCAGATAGCTCTTTGCACTTACTATCATTTACCTATATTTTCTATTCACGGGAAAAATAACTAAGAAAAACTTTTTACAATACAAAAAAGTATCAAACTGTCAGTTCTCGTCACTCTTCGTAAAATTTAGATTATAAGGATTCTTGCATTCACAGCAGAAAGAATAGAAAATAATAGCTTTATAGGTACTTTTCAAAATAAAAAATGAAAAGTAAAAATAAATAAAATAAAAAGGTGTATAGTAGGTAGCAAGTGGCGGTCTATAGTTTCTGCCTACCCCTGTGTGAGAAAGGCATACGTGTATTGTATGTATTTATGTAAATACGTGTTATAATTAGCTGTAAGTCTTCCATAGAAAATTAAATAAATAATATAAATAGGAATCAAGTGATCTAATTAACGCAACGCACGTGTTAACACATAAAATATTCTTATCATCTCCCTTAACTACTGACATCTATTTAATGAGATACATCACCGCACGTTAATTTAACGTTGAACATTATGTTATCGTAATTAGTCCAGTAATCAACTGCGATTCATCTAAACCGCTGCCAAACTTTTAGCTTTAGAAGCCTTATCATCAGAAACTAAGACACTGATTTATGGGCTCTAGATAGCTGCCATTATAACATGGGGGACTAATATAAACAGCGATAAATCGATACCTGTACAATTTCCTTAAACTTAGTTAAAGTTACTATTAAAATCAATGATTAAAGTGCTTATTTAAATAGGCATAGGTACCTTTTTACCTAAAAAAAAAGTTATATGATCCTCCTATTGCTTTTACCAAAAACACGAACTATTTTGACATAGGTGTGAACATTAGGAGTCGCAGTTTTTCGCAATTCCTGTAGCATTTTTTGTATAACAAATACATACATATATACCATCACGCCTGTATTCCCCGATGGGTTAGGCAGAGGTGTACTAAGGTACCTACACCCACAGTTCGCCGGTATGTTTAGGTGTCATTTATTAGGGGGCGAGCCTATTGCCATTAACCGGGCACAATTTCCAAACTCCGAGCTACTACTGAGAATTTCATAGAAAAACCCAATAACACTTTGCTTGACCTGGGAATCGAACCCAGGACCTCTAGCGTAGCAGTCGCACTTGGGACCAATAGACTAACGAGGCAGTGGGACGTATAAAAAATACGTATATAAAACAAATAGGTATACCTATGTACCTATTAAATTTTCATATAACGTATTTTCTATTCAAAATTTGGCGTTACGGGACTCGTCTTACGCATTGACTCACTAGACAACAACAATGACACAGCAGTTAAACGATGATGAATGGACAGCTTAATCTACATGGTGTTATTTAAGCAAAACAGTTTCGCAGTGTGCGGTCCTCACAGACAATGATATATACTTTATTGCTTATTGTCGCCAGCTCATTCGGAATTCTAGGAGCGACCTCCTAATTTATCCGCGTGTTCCGTGACAGTCTATTGTATACATTTTCATTAGGCCCGCATTCGAAACAGGTAGGTAGCAGCAGAATAATGCTGATGAATTTTAAAATATCTCATCGTCGCCTAATAGTTGCAATTAATAAATAATGTGAAATGTCTGAAGTGTGTTTATGGTAACGCGTGGGCGCGTATTTACATCTAATTTTAATTAAGTGCGTTTTTAAGTCAGTTATTATGATGGAAACATAATGTTTAAAGAAAACTAAGGACCCGTGTCTTTAATAAAAAAAATTACGGTTTGAAAATTTCATCTAGTAATATGAAAATTATCTATTAGTGATTTTTGTTGTAAAAAGATCAATGAGAAAGTTTTCCGTAGAAATAATAGTATCTATCTAATAATAGCGTAGGTAAGGTATACTTTATTATTATTTTTCTACTTACTTTATTATTCTTTATTAGTAGTAGTATTAAAATATATAATTACTAATAAGGTGTATCATAAGAGATGTATTTATAAGAGTTATTTTATATACTTTTGATTACTTTTTATTTTTAAACCATTACCATTTATTGTAAACCTAAAATATTAAATGTGTTCGAACGCCTATCAATATCGAACTGCAAACAGTTTCGTTTGCGTTCGTGCCGCGTGACTGTCAGGCGCTTTGCGCACGCGAAGGCCATGATCTCGGATTAATAGCACTGGAAGGTTGCCCTGCCCGCCCTTTATTACCTCACCGCCCTTCTCGATTGCCTGCGAAATGAGCAATGTTAAGGTCAGGCGACGTAAGTACTTTTGTATTATAAGTCCAGTTTCTCCATAATCCACGGAGAAGGGAACCTTGATCAAATCTGAACTTGGAATAATTCCACAAAACTTTCGGAGCCTAATATATGTATTCGGGATCGTAATGAGATTTCGTGATAACTTGGGTTATCTAGTAGTGATGAAATTCCATTAATTAAGTAAAGGTAAATACATACGTCCAATATTGTGGTGAGCATAATTGACGCAATATTATGGTATTTTCACATTGTTACTTATAACTTATAAGATCGTATGAGTATGAGGGAGAATATTGGCGGACCCCATATCGGAGATGGCTCGAATGTTCTTTAGATTACTACCTCCGATACAGCAGCAACTCTCCCAATAGTATCTATGTGGCGATTTCCTTTTGTTTTAACTTGATGGTGGAGCTGATGTTTCCTTGAAGGAAAAAAGCTCCGAAATAAAAAAAATATCTAAGTTTCATTAATTTACGTAGACCTTACAAACTGCACTTTATTAAAAAAATACGATGAGCGATATTAAAAGAAGTCTCGACTTTCGCAAACGTCAAACCGGTCAAACTCAGACAAAAATAGAATAAGGTATTGGGGGTTGACAGCAGACGCCAAACGATCGTTACAATCCACCCTAATACAACATCCATACAAAAAAGCAGCAACAACGTAGGCCGGGATTATGTCATACATACACAAAAAATACTCATATATATCTTTGAGATATTTTTGCTTCAAAACGGACGTTATTGATGCCTACTTGATTGATGCATATCTACTTGATTGATGAATTACGCATCTAAGCTAATGAATTATAATAAGAATAGAGTAGGCACTTACATAACCATGTCTTTTTTTATAATGTATTTAAATTGGTTGGGTATTGATGGTGGTATATGAAGTTTTTATTACTTATGCCTTGAAATGCACATGCAGCAATCAGCTGAAGAAACTTCGTAATGGTTATAAAAAAAAATTAGAATCACAATTTCAGTAAGAGACCACACATTTATCTTTTTCTTATGAGTGATGTTCTATTTTATACACGGCAAACGACAATAAACGAGGTATCAAAATTCTGGTATATTTCCCCACAATATCGATTATGTTCTACTTATGTCAGGCGTTGACGACTCTTCAGTTCGGGTATTCATGACCACCTCGTCATGAATAGCTTTTTGTTCTCGACTATCCCGAATTATACGCTATTGAATTTCCGAAGTAAACTGGACAGCTCTTGAGATATCGTTCATCAAACTGTCAGCCTCTTTAAGCTTCAAAGCGATAACTTTTGTTTGCCAATGTATAAGTTTTTGACTCTGTCAGTAAATATATAAGTAGTTCCATAAGTTTTAATGTCTCTGTATACCCCGAAATGATAACTTAACGGATCTCAGGGGATTAATTGTTGTTAGTTATAAACAACGTTCATAGTTGAATACCTCGAGTGGGTACAATATTGAATAATTATGCTATTAGAAAACCGGATGTTGTAACATGCGTAATATAAATTGTATCAGCGCGTTTCGTGTCGCACGTAAATAAGCAATCCACCATTAATATTTTTTACATAGAAATAATTTATCAACTGCACAAGCAGGCAAACGAGCAGACGGATCGCCTGATGGTAAGCGATCACCGCCGCCCATGGACACCTGCAACACCAGAGGAGTCACAAGTGCGCTGCCGGCCTTAAAACTTCTTATCATGCAATTTAAGCTTCTTATCATGCAATTTGAACATATAGTTCTGTAGAACCGCGTCGGCATGCCAATTACTTCGTCAAAGGCAAAAAACTAAGTAAAGAAAGGAAAAATAGACTCACAGACAGTGTTTTATTACTTTTATATGAACTGTGCTCTGATGAATTTCCGAATAAAAAAATGTTCCAGTGCCAAAGTTTAACCCGTTTACCCGTTGCATGACAAAGATCTGAAACATCTTAAACATCCGTCATTGTTTGATTAAAGTAATAAAAATATCGTAAAAAATTCTGGTTCAACAATTTGTTGTAAAATATTCTTAAAAAAGAACGACGTAGGTCTCTACTTATAAATCATCGCCCTTTTCATAACCCTTTATGTGCGTCGCGTCTTGTCGCTCTGACAGCTCAGCTGAGAGTGTTATTGACGCTTTGTTCAGTTGATTGACATTGATATGACATGGAAATTGGAGGACAAACCTATACTCGCGCGTCACGTGCCCGTGAACAAAAAGAAATAGGGCAGACATAAAGACATTGAAACCTAAATTAAGTAGAAAATATGATAAACATAACCTACATCACGCCTGTATTCCCCGAAGGTTAGGCAGAGACGTATTACGCACAGAAAGTTTCTTTTTCTGAAGAAAAGCAGAATTTGTGTTCAAAGATGAATGACGCTTCTGTTGCCATCTCCTATTGTTTGGCGCTCTGTAAAAGCGACAAATATTCCGCTCACATTGCCACCCGCTATTACGTGCGCAGATTTTTCACAAAAAATCTCATCCCCAATCGACCCTCCAAAAGTGAGTCGTAAGCCTTTGATGGAATTTCTCATAAAATAAATGCCTGGAAAAAGTGCGAGTCAGATTATCCAAGGTTATCTGTAAGATAAATAAATTTTGGTTTTTCCTGGTTCAATAAAAAATGTTCTTGACTAGAAAAAGCAGACGTAAAATAGTTTGAGCGCTCCCATAAACTTAATTCGAGTTCCGAACTTTAAATAGAACCCTCATAAAGTTAAAGTATCCAATAATTACTGTATTTTTAAAGGATTTTAAATGTCCCCTGGGACTTAACTCGTCAGAAAGTTTTACTGCGATTCGGATAGAATTTGTTGAGTTAAGGAAAAGGCATCATTAGAGCATTATTTCTTTAGTTAAATATGATTTAGTTTACCTACATATTCGTAGTTCTTTACTTATTAATTAATAAGAAAGAACTTTATAAGAATATAATTAACAAGAATATGAAAAATATTGTATGATTTGATTACTTGATTGTTTCCTTGCGGTTGTAAAGTGGGCCATTTAGACCCATATAAATAAAATAAAAATGCAGTCACTAAAGCTTATTTTGTATAATATATTTTAGTAAGTGGTGTACATTTTCTGGGTGAAATATATTTATTCCTAAAGAGGTCGGGGTCGCGTCGCGCCCAGGTGTTCGGCACGCCGCCAACAGATGGCGCAATAGTTCCGGTCCGATGTTGTGTGATAGGATCATCTATTATTCCTCTACGCACCCATTGTTTACTACAGGCTATGTGCTTTATTTCCTACGCCATGCTATCGTGTGAAATATTGGAGATAGCTAGACGTATTTTTTACTTATACCTTATACGTTTTGGTAATCAAAAGACGTTTGTATTTGTTTTGTAAATATATTAGTCGCTTTTAATAACATCACAACAACAGTAACTGCCCCATTAGCCAAGTGGTTCTGAGCGCGACTACTACGCTAGAGGTCCTGGGTTCGATTCCCAGGTCGAGCAAAGTGTTATTGGGTTTTTCTATGAAATTCCTAGTAGCAGCTTGGAGTTAGGAATTTGTGCCCGGTTAATGGCAATAGGCTCGCCCCTTATTACATGAAACATACCGGCGAACTGTGGGTGTATATTAGTACGCCTCTGCTTAACCCTTCGGGGAATATAGGCGTGATGGTATGTTATGTTTTAATAACATATAGACCGCAGTTAGTTTAGTGAGCCACGGTCGCAAGTTTGATTACTGTATGGAACAAATATTTGTATGGTCTAAAAGTTAGTAACTACTTAGTATATATAGGCTTAGAAGCGTGTGAGAAAAACCTAATTTTAGGCCAAACTAAGACTAGCAAGAAGAAGCAAGAGACCGATGAAGAATATCTCTTAGTTAACAAAAATATTGAAAGTTTTACAACTGCTACCAACCAAAAGTGAGAGATGACTGAGAGATCAATTATAATAATATCAGGAAGGTGGACAGCTAGCCTTTGCTTGTATTGTATATTAATAATATCATAGTGCCGACTGTGTATCAGTAGCGCAATAGTTGATTTGCTTGCCAAGTGGATCTATCGTAATACTATTTGTATAAGAATCTGCAATAATACTGCAGTACTCGCTGAACATTCACGTGTCCCATTTTATTTCATATTTCACCAGATACAAATAGGGTATAAACATATGAACATATGAATATGGTTCAATAAATTGAAGCGTTTAATTTGCATACTAAAAATGAATGAACTAGTTCTGGAACTCTTTTAATTAATTTAATTAAATTAGGCACAGAGCATTTCCTGGTTTTATACTCGTAGTTTTGTCGTGGATAGACAAAGATAGAGCTTTTCTTTCACGTGGGAGAGCCATGCTTCGGCACGAATGGGCCGGCTCGACCGGAGTGATACCACGGCCTCACAGAAAATCGGCGTGAAACAACGCTTGCGTTGTGTTTCGCCGAATGAGTGAGGGGTAACCTCACTCATTAGGCCCAAACCCTTTTAAAAGGTGGGCAACACACTTGTGACACCTCTGGTGTGGCGGGTGTCCATGGGCGGCGGTTATCGCTAACCATCAGGTGATCCGTCTGCTCGTTTGCCTCCCTATTCCATAAAAAAAAAATTACCCGACTTTTTTTTCTTGATAGGCTTACGCTTGATCGCCAGTTCATCTGATCTTAAATGACACTGCGACCTAAGATGGAGCGCGCTTGCCTAGAAGAAACCGATTCACTCGTGATTTAAAGACACCCAGATTATATCTATCGGGGAAGACCCACTCGGGAAGCGCATTCCACATTTCGACATGCATGATAAATGTCGGATTTTCGGAATATCCACCATGAATCGATGTCGCTTTTTTGTGCTTCTGGTCATCCGATAGTAGGAAGGGCAAGGGGGAATAAGATCGTGGAGATCTGATGCACACATTATCTACTTAGTTACTTATCATGGTATACAGGTAAACTATGCTGATAACTTTATGTAGGTAAACTTCAAATATTTTTTTTTGTATAAATAATATACGAACCTCTACTACATACTGTGAACATAAAAAGTTCTTCCAAACAAGATTTTATTTTTGTCGCTCCACATTCGTACGTTATAACGAGGTTATATTTTTATATTATCGCCATCACTGTGTTTTACGTAAAGTACCGATTAGAGATAACCGTCAAGGGTGAGAGAGACATTAAAACAAATCTCTTTAGCACCGGCGGACGTAAGCGGATGGAGCGATGGGGCTTCGCCAGCAATGTGCCCTTCTCATTGTACTTTCAATGGAACACAAGTCACAAAGATAATTCAAGATCCCGTTTTATGATCGTTTTATAACCGCCATAAAATGAAGCATAAGCTGATACTGGTAGTTCTAAATAATGACGCTACAACATTTGTTTTACTATATAGGTAATACTATTTTCGGTTGACTTATGAGTAGCTAATGGAAATGGAGACATATTACATCATCTCTTCATCTAAATAATGTCCGCCCTAGTATGAATATATCAAGATATAATGTTTTAGCGAGACATATTTACACGACGGCGCAACTGCAACTGAGTAGATGGAAAATTCTCCTGGCCGTACAAAGTGTATCGAGCAACACATTCCAAAATATGAAATCGTAATTTTTGTTAACTTGCATAAAGTTACAAAAATTACAAATGAATTTTCCATTTCAGGTGACGTACATCAAACCGAATTTATTACTGCGAAGCATATTGTTGAATTTTGATACATAATTTTCGGGATCTACAAACGTTTTTGAGAGGGAAATTATTACGAAAATGATCGAAAGTTTTCACATTAAGGGCGTATAAAAATAAGTGTTTTGTGATGAGTCGCCACCAGCTCCGTGTTCCGGAGGTGCGCGTGAGTGGTGCGCCGGCGCAGGAAGAGGATGATCCTCCTACAGCGCTGCCCCCCTTCGCGCTCACACTAGCATCTATACCGAGGCGAAGGCATTCTTGGATATGCGGGTAAGTTATTTAGACATGGATTACTGATTGCATGAAGATTTATTGATGACTAAGGTTATAACGTGGTGGAAAGATTACTTGAAGATAATAATAGGACCACAAGAGGGAAATCTGATTTGGCACTATTATTAGCTTATAAGCAATTGGGTGTAAATTTTGGATTTTGTGATCACCTTTTGATTTATTTTGCATAGGAAAAGAGGTTGTTTATAGAACTGATAAACTGATACTTTTTTTTCAAAACTAGCATGAATTTTTAAATCACATTTTTGCGTTCGGAGATGTTTAACCTAACCCACTTATTTTTTTATAAATATCTTCACACAGCTTTTCAACGATTTATAATAGTAGAGATAACTAAGAGTATCGATTCAATTAGTTTGCTTTAATACCTAGAGCAAAACAATATAGCTCAAGTGCCGTGTCTCATATTGAATGGATATTTTCAGCAGTGAGTGGCTATCTGTAAGACAAATATCAGTTAATATTCATGAGGGGCCCCGCCAATGGTCTGTTCCAGGCATTAGCACAACAATGGCCGGCCACGTAAACGTTCATCCTACGTAACCTCGACTATTGTACCGAGATCACCGTCTTCAACTGTTTATGTATGTCATTATACCCGTCGACCGACGCTTTCACTGGAACTGTCCCATGAATCATAAAACATTAATACAGTCGCCATCGTGTCCCCCAAGTTTCCCTAGCTCCTTCATCAATACAATTGAAAATCAGGCGATAAATTTTGAATGTCGTTTAAAATATATCTAAGAATACGGAGTACACGTTTGAAGAAATTGGCGAAGAAAATCCACGAAAAAAATGAGGTTCTCTTTTTCCTTTTTTCTGTCAGTGATATTTCATCTCGACATTAGACGCCACATTGAAAGTAGCCATTAATCTGGCATTGGCAGCGCTTGTACGTCGTTCTTCACACGCAAAGCTGCTTTGTCCATAATAAAAATATTTGTTTGGAAAATATAGCACGTTATTAATATATCATTTCGCAGAAATCGTCCGAGGTGAGCTATTTTGGTTGACGTTATATAAATATATAACAAATAACCAAATATTTTGTTTAAGAATATAATTAGCGCTTATTGAGCTTAAACAATTTGGAGCTAAGGAGGACTTATTCATTTCTTTGTCACTGAGACCCTATTCAGACAGTAAATAGGTTCCTAAATGCGTATGCTGCTAGTCAATACGGTCGGAAATAGCTCAATCTGGAAAGCAGGAAATAGTTCCAATTAAACACTGCTTTGATGTTCTGATTGCCTTCTGTTGACTGTCTCGAATGAAAACGTGGCTAAATATTAAGAGGTCTACTATACATTTCTTCTATAAATCGGCTAATTAAATGCAGAATCGTTAAAAAGGAAACAGAACATTCAGGAGCAGTGTTTTCAATTCTCCTTAAAAACTTTCTTAATTCAATAAGGGCGCCATTTTATTGTACAAGTTCAGTCGTAACTCGTAGCTAAGTTCTGTACATTTCTCATAATTACACGGAGAACATTAAAATTACTGCTGTATACAACCTTTTTGGTTCAAGGTAATGATGAAGTTTTAAATCAACTCTTTAAATTGAGCGTACTTGGCGTAACTAGTATTTGTTGTGAATACTAGAAACTCATTTAACGAAATGTTAGCTTAATTATGGGGATTACTTAACCCCTTCTTTATACCTGGTTAATTATACTCACGTACTACATTGAGAGCTAGAGCTTAATACCTACTTTTGCTAAATAGTTTCCTGTTTACAAAATGTCATAATGTAGCATTACTTAATTAAATTGCGTAATATTCGCAAAGTTAAATATCACAAATAAACTTTAAGCCAACTATTTATTAGTTAATTAGGATTCCTTATTAGTTTGCAGGCCCATCAATACCTTTCCTAACTTTAGTTAAATATCCTTCTATTTTGACGCGTGATTTGCATACGTAAGTGAATTAGTTTGGAGTAGCGAGTTGTACCTAGTTTATGTTCCGCTTGTGCGGAAATGTGAACAAAACTGTCATAGCCAACCACAGGAAATTTATTAGTGTAGGTATATAAGTTAGTAAATTCACATGTCCGGCTTCAATTATGGACCTTATACATTCTAAATAGAGCTAACTATGGCATGTTGGTAATTAAAGTCAACAATGCGGGTGAACTGAAAAGCTTTTAAATTTCTGTAGATATAGGTACATTATCTTGTTATGAAGGACTCCGTTTAGACAAAAAACTTTAAATCTTATATGCTCAGTTCTTTGTCGGCTTACTTCAATCGTGGCTTTCTTAATGAAGTCTTTAGAATGGAACACATATGTTTGGAAAGTTGTTTCCACAATGTTAAACGAAACAGCGGCGCCGAGAAAAGCTTAGCTCGCGGTCGAGTCCAACCTATGTAAGGTTACACCTTAAGAGACTAACACGAGAAACATAAGGACTTATCATTCAAATAGCGTTTGTTGACAGGTCAGACCGACTTGTAAGTCTCAAAACGTTAGCTGAAAATAAAGGGATGAAGCTGTACATTTTCAATAGGTAGGTACATGATTTGGCAAATGTACAATTTTGTGTGTGATTATAATAATATAAGTACAATATGCTTCCAGTTTTACGAAAATAGGTTTGTATTTAGGCTCGCATCCAAAACAGTACTTGTTGCGATATAAATTCAATTCAGTAGGTACTCTTGTGGGCTGATAGTGATTAAACTGTTTTAAAGACATTTTTAACGACTGCCTCGTTAGTTTAGTGGTCCCAAGTGCGACTGCTACGCTAGAGGTCCTGGGTTCGAATCCCAGGTCGAGCAAAGTGGGTTTTTCTATGAAATTCTCAGTAGCAGCTCGGAGTTTGGAAATTGTGCCCGGTTAATGGCAATAGGCTCGCCCCCTATTACATGGGACCTAAACATACCGGCGAACTGTGGGTGTATCTTAGTACACCTCTGCCTAACCCTTTGGGGAATACAGGCGTGATGGTATGTATGTATAAAGACATTTTTAATTATAGTGATTGAACATCTGATCCTTTAATTATTCAACATCGTTGAGCGTCGAATACATTCTCAAAGGCTGATTCTATCAAAGCTCGGCTTCCTCTACTTGTCTTACCTTTGAGCGGCACAAGTTTCGAGTTAATAGCATTTCCTACTGAGAAAATAATATAAAAAAGTATCGCAGACTTTATGCTAAAACCATTTTATTGGCTTAGCCTTTCCTCATTATTTTGGAGGGTTCTGAAGATTTTAATATGTACGTGGTCTACACTGAGGAAATTGAGACATTTTATTACTAGTATGGTCTCAAATTAATGTCAAATCTGATCTGATTCACGGTGCTTCCCCTCCAATTTTATAATACCTACTGAAAAAGATACTATCTTACCTAATGAACTATGGTGTAAAATAATCGTCCTGACTGAGGGCGGGATATTTTTTTTTTTTTTTTTAATCTTTATTGAAGATAGGGGTTTTTATCCACATGGATACGTCAACCCCATTGTACCTTATACCTAATTCGCTTACACAAGAATCACAATTTATAGGAATATGTGAATACTACTGAAAAGGACTTACTGATTACACACTAGAACCAAACTACATAGTCTTTTAGCAATATCTGAAGTAGGTTTTGACAAAATATTTAGAATAAGGCCAACATCCAAAATGTTTAATTTGAATTCCTTAATCAGTGATTCCCTTTCTCTTTTATTCTTAACACAATCCATCAGCAAATGCTGCACGTCCTCAACTTTATCACATACTTCGCAGTTGGGAGATTCTGTTTTTTTCATGAGAAATGCAAACTTTGCTGATGGATAGTGCCCAGAACGAAGTCTTAGCGCTAACTTAATGTAACTTCTACTTGGGGGGGCGGGATATTTGCTCTATACATATATTTTTGTCCTTCCTCTTATAAACCCTAATCTATTTAATCTGTAGGTGCATCATAGGTCTAGAGATAGGCTTTACATTTTATCTACTGCAGGTTCTTACTACCGTCCGACAACCTGTACCTAATTCTATTATCCACGTATACACACAAATTGACCATTATCATGATCAAAGCTGAGCGAGTTGATTGCATTAACCTGAAGGCAGCTGCGCATGATCGGCAGAACAGTCAAGTGAGGACATAAGATCTGTATCCACTACACCGTACCACGTTCTTAACTATGCTGTTAGATACTTGCATTTTTTATTTTATTTATTGACACACACCTTCATCTATCCTTACATGAGATGCCTAATTCGATAGAGTATTGTAAACTACTCTACCGAATTTATTTATTTAGGTATCTACTAGCTGCACCAATGTACTTCAATCTGTCAAACGTTATTGGCATTGGTTTTTATGGGAAAAGAAAGGTGGTATTTTTACTATTTTTGTCGCATTTTTAAGTTTTTCCTCTCCATAAAAACCTTCCTTATACCTTAACAAAAATATGAAAACAAAAATTAGCCGAATCGGTCCAGCTGCTCTCGAGATTTGAGCTTAGCAACAAATTTGGCGATTCATTTTTATATAGATAACTAGCTGACCTTCTCCCCGTATGAACCATCCTCGTACTTCAAGGAATATTATAAAAAAAGAATTAGGATATCGGTTCAGCTGCTCTCGAGATTTGCGCTTAGCAACAAATTTGGCGATTCATTTTTATATAGGTAATAGATGAGGTTTGGGTACATTCAATAGGTACAAAATACTGGACTAACTAAATCATTATCCTTATAATTAATAGCTCAATCAATCAAATGTGACCCTTGTATTGCAATGATCTGTGAGACTAATAATATGTGAATGTGTGAAACAGCCAGCCACTGTGTGAATCCGCGCAGCGCGAGCGTCAACGGTGCGTGCTGGTAGGTTAGTCCTCGGGTACAGTATTAATACAAAGATAGAATACTTTTTATTTCATACCAAAACTAAAGCACAGTAGCATTTTATAATACTAAATCATAAAATGGTACATTTGATAGTCTGGCGTCGATAAAAAGTTGAAAACAATTACCATCAGAAAACCAACTACAGTACTTTATTACTGTCTAAAACCTATTTTTTTAAGATCAAGGCTGGGGCCACGCATTACACGGTTTTTCTTTTACTTAATCCTTTCAATTAATAATTACTATGTAGTATATAAGTACTATTATATCAGTAGGTTAATCACCTAGGTCTTTGGACTTTAAAGCTCCAAATTGGGGATGTAATACTTAGGTGAGTTTTTACGTCCCTGATAGGTACGGTACTAGGTATTGAGGACAGGATATTAAGTTTTATACCTATAATTGGCATTTTTATATTAAAATAGGCAGTAGTATGTGCCCACTTTAATGGGGTTATAACGTGTTGGAATTATTTCCGATCGCTGTATAGTTCAGACACAAACATTAGTAGATAATTATTGCAGCTATGGTACGAATTACACGACATTTAAATGAATTATCTCCCTGCGCTTTGTGTGTTTTTCTCCTGGTTAATGCACTTCAATGCAACTTTGTAACGAGCTAAGGGAGTAGTACCTACTGCTTTTTAGCAATCGAAATATTCTAAAAACAAGATTTGAATAATATTTCCTTTGTATATAAATGACTAGCTTCTGCCCGCGGCTTCGCTCCCGTGGAATTCGGTCTGTCATCACATCCCACGGGAACGGGATAAAAAGTCCTATATCCTATGTCCGTCTCCTGGTTCTAAGCTACCTCTCCACCAATTTTCAGCCAAATAGGTTCAGCCGTTCTTGATTTGTATTTCGTTTACAAGTTTACCGCTAAGATAAATTACGTGACCCTTGAAATTTATAGTGGTTATTATGAATAAAACATTACAAATACAAACAGTTTGATTTAAAATAACATTGTAATAAAAACAAATTTTCCAAAACTTCTGAAAATAAAAGAACTCTACTGTTAAGTATACTGGGAATTATACGGTAAGTAGGTATAAATATATATTGTATATCATCATATATCCTATAATTTTTCCGATATTTAGGTACTTTTTAAAATTATTAATTTTATCCTCAAACGTAAAATGACCCCTGTAACGATTCAATCCGATAAAACCTGTTGATTTTCCGAAAAACCTACCTCCATAAACTGAATTTGGACCATTTGGTTGGTCATATAAGTACGTAACCGCCATTTTAATTCACTTACCTGAGTCTCCCTCTTCGTCCAGTTCCGTTTTACGACTATCCGCGTACCTTGTTAGTACTACAAAATATTCCAGTGTCTTGTTATATACCGACCCCCGAGTTTCCACTTAATTTAATGTGTTTACTTATTACCTTTAATTTTATTTCAGCAATAAAACGTTATTTAACTTCGATTGAATTAACTTCAGAAATGTGGTTTTTGTGATGGCTTCCATTCTGCAAACAAAAGAAAGTCTAGAAAGTAACTTTATTGTACGACTTAGAAGCAGCTTTTGAAATATATTACCTACAGTTTGTTCACAAAATTATTTGTTCTGCTGGAAAATAGTAATATTTCAGACAACAGATCCATTTATAAAGAGTGGTTGAGCAGGAAAGCGTCGTCAATCAACGGAGGGTGTATTTGTTGTCTCCTATTAAAAGGCGCTTATAAACTCGCTTTTGTAACAATTTACGTAAAATTATTATCATGGCTAGGGCCTATCTTTTAAACATAAAGTGAACTAATAAAATAAATCAGACATTGGATTCGATTCATTACTGAAGAGTTCTGATATAAAACACATTACTATAGTTATAACTGTAGAATCATTGCATATGTTTAAATTATATAATTTGCCACATCAAGTTAACTACTGGCATGACTGACTACATTATATTTGGATAGTCTTATATATCAGAGCCTGTCTCATTTGTCAAGCCGCTCACCACTGTCGTCACTTGTTAAAACTGACGGTGCTCATGAAAAGTGTTTCCTGAAAAAATGCAAATTCTTGGCAAATAAAATGTACACAATACTAATGCTTCCCCTATCAACGAGTATCTTTATAGGCGCGATAAAACAGAGTGCGAAATACGTCTTAGATTATGAGGAGGTACCAAAATAGTTGGTTGCCATAATCATTTAATCATAATAAAAAAAATTATTATTAACTCTACATCCATTTTATGTGCAGAATTGTTCTAAAATAGTGGGCTAAGCATTATTATAGTAGGCAAAGGTACTTACTAGAGGTACTTACATAAATTACAGGTACGTTTATTATATGTGACAGTGTGTGAATGTTCAAAGATGCGGTTTAGGACACGGCGACATATTTGAAACTCTGCCACCGGCTATTCTCGTCTCCGGTCGCGCGTAAACACCGACACACAGACGATATTAGATATTATTATATCTTGCATTATTAATATACTAAGTCGAATATAACATTTACTGGAATTCAGAGAAATGTTTCCGTGATTAAGTGGTTAAGTTATATAATACATTCTCCGTGATCTTATCAGCGAGTCCAATGCAAATGTTCTTATCCATAATTTTTTAATTGAATAACAATTTTATTGAATAGTTATTGGAATTAGTAAAAGCCAATTGTTTGAATACCAGTTTTAGTAACCAATTCTTATATCTATAAACTTGAAAAATAAAGAACAAATCTAGCATTAGTATCTGTATTTAGAGCTATTCAACTAAAACTCCCAAATATTGTAAGTCCTACTAAAGACCTGTGATGTGGTTTCAAAAAGAACAAACTAATGCTGACGGTGCAAACAAGTGAAACGTAACTTTACTAAAGTGCAAGCCCTAAAACCTAGACAAAGAGAAAACGTAACTTAGCCCTAACCTTCAGAAATTGTAGAAAACCGAGAAGTAGGTGCTCATTTAAATATTGTATCATACAAATAATACAACGATGACCAGTGATTAATTTTGGGAAATAGAAAAACATTTTCGGTGGAATTTTAGTCGCTTACCTCATGAGTCATACGTATCGACGACAGTGAGTAATATACTCTATATTTTTGAAAATAATGTTGTAAGGCAGGTACATGTCATCGGTATCGTGACAATGCTGGTCGTGGAGTAGTGGCGCTTCGTGTAAGATGTGACGGTTTACGCGCCAAGACGCACGCGCAGTCCACGCCTCGCCTCGACCAATATAAACGTTGATCGAAATTAAAACATAACGAGAAAGTATGCGCGAGACTTTATCTTATTACAGATGTGCTCCAAACATCTGAATTTGCGCATTTCGTTGTAGTGACCCCGTAGAGTGAGTGCACTTTATGTGAATACATGTGACGTGAAACTGTGATCGTTGTCGTTCTCTGTGATAATGTTGTGATAGAAAAGTATTTTGTGATAATAAGCTTTATGGTAATGTAGTAAAATAACTTTTGCCAACACACGCGTGGTACTATTTATTAGAGTTTTTGAATCTAAGAACTTTATTCAATGCGAAATAATTACTTCCTTGAGATAGAAGTCACGCACCTATTTAATATTTAAATTTCATTCGAATTTAAATTTAAATTTCTTTCTCTGTGATTTCTTTCTATTGCGATACTGAAAGAACTCATATTGATTTATTGCTATTTACATATTAATGATACTTTAGGAAGGTCTATTGACCGACCAAATAATACAAGATGATATTCATCAAAAATATGCTTTACGCAACTTCACAAGACTATAAACGTTCCATGACAAAGAAAGGTGATAGCAATGTCAACCCTTTATGGCGAAATTCTGTTTATCTGTTCTTCTCTTGAAGTTTTGAGAAATAAATTGTAAGAACTTTAGCAATGAATCGCAGTACCTTTCTATTTCAAGTTTAGATCTGACCTACATTTAGCTAATTGCTTGTAATTTAGAGTACGCAATATAGATACTTTTAGAAGCCTGATCTCTATCAATTTTTGGTCAATTTAGTTTATTAAAACACGATGTCAACATGAATAAGTACTTAGTTTACAAACTAATAATGCTAAAAGCAAAAAAAAGGCTCATCATTATTTTCGATCATATTTCTCGGCACACAAAAGCGTCTGAAAATTACCTTGACATTTGGACCGCATAGAGATAGTCTGAGAATGCCTAGTTAGTAACCGAAGCATTACGTATTGATAGTAAAAGTTTAACGGATATAAACAATGTAAGTTTTCCGAAAAATAAAGTCTTTTAATTAATCAGGCAAAGATTGACCACTACATCTCAACAAACTGGGATTTGGGGAATTCTATGGGGGAGGACTTTGTTTCAAAATGTTCAAAAATAAAGTTTACTTAACCAAATCAGACGAATGAATGGTTACTACTACTAGCCTTTACTCGCGGTTTCACTTAAATCCCAAAGATCTTTTTTAGACAAAAGGCTCATGTAATTGTATATTCCGTATGTATTAAATAATTAGGTAATATTTATAATGTGGAATTACAGATCTATCTCAGCCATTAACTAGTTCTGACATATCTCCTCTACTTAACCCTTACGGGTTCCAAGTTGGAATTCCTATAGAAAGTTGGACTGCCATGGTCCGAAAGCAAGTAAAGTCAACCGAGTCCAACTTTCTTTATCCATAATATTGACAATACCCAAGTCCTTGAGATACATTAGTTACTGTACTTTCTTCTTATCCTAAAATATCTCATAATTATTATCCTCATTTAGTTTATGCGAAGTTACTTCCGAAATAATCAGTTAAGTTTGACGGGCAATTTACTGTATAGCGAGTAATGATATTGCTTTCATTAATGTAATCAGGACTTTATAGCCGTAGCGTTTCACATATCATACCCGTGTTTTAACCATAATTTATTAACTTTAGAGCTTAGTTACACGTGGTCCCATTTAATGTAGGGAAAAACAGGCTCTTTTTGAATCATCATCATCTTCCTGTCCTTTTCTTACTTACCTTAACCTGTCAGCCTTAACGGAAATTATTATAATTTCTCTGGTTTACCTCTAACCCTTCATCCATCTACATTCATACTCACCACGTTTTTAGACGAATACATTTCATGCCTCCTCATCACGTGACCATATATAATCGATTCCTTCTCAACCTTTCCAACACGTGCGGCACTTTCAGATTCCCTTTAATATAACCACTTGTTCCTTATTTTGTCCCAACTAGTTACTCCATAATGTTCACCTCACCCTAGATTTGTGGACATTCGTCCCAAATTTTTTGGGACCTAAAAAGTACCGGTGAACTCAGGGTGTACATTAGTACACCTCTGTCTAACATTTAACCCGGGGAATACAGGTTTGATATTATGGTGCCTCATGAATCGAACCATAGTGAGCATGGCACTCATCCTCCGAGCCTACCGAGTGAGGTGGAGATGGACATGGGAAATAGTTAAACAAACCAAGTAAGTAATAGCCAAAACAAGAAATTTAATCGACCTTTCACATGAAATCTGTTTTTACACGAAAACAAACAACATATTTTTCCTTGACCACGCGTTATCAGTTTGTTGTAAGACGCGTAGGTATTTAGGTACTTACTTTGTTGAACGTCTCCAACATTTATCCCAATCATGTCTTAATTATTGATAAATACCCAACTCATAAAATAATTATCATTATGTAAAATGGATTTTACAAGTTTGACATTTGTTATCTCTTTGTTTGTAGTGTTTTGAATTAATGAAATATATAAATAATTATTTAACCCTGACCTCTCGATCCGAAGTACTTGTCAGCTGTGTACAATGTGGACTAACAGGTACATAGGTGTCTCCCGCTTATTTCCCGCTTTCAAATATCCACCCTAACCTGAACCTACTTAATATATATTACGTTTGCACTAATAGTTTAGAAAAATGTTGCGCAATATACACTTGAATGCTAACCTTTGATATAATAAGTAGCTCACCAAAGTAATTTATTAAACATTTTCAAAATTTTTGTAGCCACGTTTCGATTCAAATACGATTTCTAGGTCACATTTGAGAATACCGCTGCCAAAATTCCAGTAGATTATATACAAAATGGAATGCGTGGTTATAATTTAGAAATAAACCTATATAAATGCTTATTGAGATGAAGAAATACCTAGTCCCACTTTCCAGTAAAAATATTTGTACTAGATATAATCCTGTTGATCAAAATAACCCATAGGTACATCGCTCTCTGTTTCTCATAAATCCTACTAAATAAGTTTATTCTTCGAAGAAATCTTCCTATTTAATGTTTATTCCTTAGTTAAAAGACCATAGAAGACAATATCATCTCTAGTGACTTCGCACTGTATATTGACTTCAAAATATGAGACCCATAACTTACCTAATAGTGTCTTACGTAGATACTGGCTGTTGCTCACAGTTTCACTCGCATTCGCATTGCATTTTATTTAAATTTCGAAAAATACTTTCTTGTGACATCTCTACCCATCAACAAATACGCCAACCAAATTTCAAATTTTAAATATCGTGTTAGCCGATGCTTTATGAGCTTTCTAAAGCACAGGCCATACCTCAGGTTAATCTAACTTAGGTAGGTAACTTCGTTTATCTTAGCTCAGTGTAGCTGCGTCGTCTTTTCATACTTTAGTGCAGACTCCGAGCTAAGTTCAGTTAGTTAGTTCTCCTAAGTTAGCTTAACTCGCAGTGTAGCCTGTCCTTTATGCTATGTAGGTAATATCTGTCGTGAGGATTTTTTTTTAAACACGGCTTGCGATTTGTGCAGCCTTTTTCAGCCAGTCAAACTAAATTAACTGTTAGTTAGACTCTTCCCTCTTTTGTACTAATAATTGTACAGTGATGGAGAACGCCTAGAACTGTGAATAATTGTTTCTACCTATATAATAGGTATAATAACGGGCTTGTAGATATTTTAAACTCATTGTAATATTAACCTTGAAGGAAAACAAAAATACAACTTGTAAGTAGGTATAGTCAAGGCTAAACATTGTTTATGAAATACCTACGTAATGTTTTTGTTTCCGATTGTTTTCCGTCTCTAAATGTGGTACGAATATATTATTACATTATATGGCCAATTTATCTGTCCAACTCCACAGATAATAGAATACTCACTAAGGTCCAAAACTGAAGAGCATAACTACGTTTTGCTTAAAAGAATTCACACCCTAAACAGTCCATAGCATGGAATTAATACAAGTTCATTGTGTAGCTTGTAATTATCAAAGTTTCAATATGACTGGTTACTAAAATAATACATTTCTAAAATAAATAATTTTTGTATTCTAAATTGCCTTTAAATGTACATCCATTAAAACGCATTATGTATCAAATTATAATTTTTATGTCATTTAGCTGTCAGTACCTAAACGTTTGCACATAAATGTATTTTGGTATTGCTGCCAAATAATACTGATTCTTTTTACATACTCTATTACAAAATTGCAGTCAATGACTTTTAAAAGGTTAAAGAGTCGTGAATGTGGTAGCGTAAGTTTAAGATTATGTAGTCCTGTTTTCATCTCACTCTATAAAGAACTTTTCTATGAATAAAAAACTATTTTTATAAAAGTATTTAGAGTAGTAGTTCCATACTGAGGGGGAGGATCGATCGTTTATATTGCCAATAATAACATACAATCATGAAACCGTTCGCCAAGCATACTCATTAATTCTCTAAATCAATCAACATACTCACCAAGAAAGGAAGTAGCAGTTTTGATATTGTTTTAAGCATTACCATTTGCGAAGCCAACTCACATTATTATAGGTATTAATACTTATTCATTTCTGGGGAAGGGTAAATCCAAAGACAATAATATCAACAAACATTTCTTCCCAAAAATTACGGACAGATCTTCCTTCCTTCTTTCTTCTAATTGGTAACAACCTACATTAATTATATATATGAGTAATTCAGAAACATTGTGTTTCTATGACACTCATAAACCAGTACCTATCATTTTCATGCTTAACATCAAATGATCAAGAATACGATGACGACCTCTGCAGTTTAGTGGTTCGAGTACCGGACTGCTGACCACGAGGTCGTGGCTTCGATTCCCACAGAACACAAAAAATTATGTGATGAATATAAGTGTTTGTGTTCGTCTGGGTGTTTCTTATGTATTATAAGTATGTATTTACAAAAAAAAAGTATATAAGTATTATATCCATTGTCTAGTACCCATAGTACAAGCTTTGCTTAGTTTGGGACTAGATGATGCTGTGTCAAATGTCCCAGAATATTTATTTATTTATTTATTAATAAACATGTAAAATAAACACCGTCATCACTCAAATCGTGAGCAGATAACTAAGTTATATGTGACGGAGTTGTATAAAAACGTTATATTGTATATCGCGTATATTATATTGTATATATAAAATACGCACACAAGTCATATGATCGCTACAATAACATCCCGGGTCTCTGTCCCATGATGAGACGCCCCTCGCGCATAGGGTGAAGTGCTCAGCATGATGAAATGAGAATTTTATTTAAAACTAGCTTCCGCCCGCGACTTCGTCCGCGTGGAATAGTTACTTAGTACAAATCGCAATAAAAGGTAGCCTATGTTCTTTCTCAGGGTCTAAAGATTGTCTGTGCCAAATTTCATCAAAATCGGTTGAGAGGTTTAAGCGGGAAAGCGTAACAGACAGACAGAGTTACTACTAGTTAGTAAAACACCTTCATAAACACAAAAGATAATGATGATATGTGCGGAGCAGTTTCGGAAGTCGGTGACATTGATTTGGTCGGATCTTTTGTTTTCGCCACCGACTTCCGAAACAGTCAAGAATAAAGTTCATTTCAAAATTTTGAGTGGCGAGTAGAACCGTTTATTTTTTAAATCCATTCAAACCCCCTATTTTTAAAGTCGGTTGAAACAGGTTGATATTTTTCATTGGTTATTCTATAAATGAAGCTAAACCATTGGTGTCAATGATAACGGTGTTATAACAATCTGTATAGTTACGGAAATGTTAATCTATTTACATAGGTACACTGCTAAATCTTTAATATTTATCCAATGTACTAATGTAATTAATGTAACAATGGTTTATGTACAAATCCGAGCTCATGTTTCATTTCAAATTGAAATGGCCTCTCTAGAGGACAAACTAATACGTTTCGGGACCTATTTCCCATTCCAAATTATCCGTAATTTCATGAACTGGAATAGGTATATATTTTAATAATAAATAAACAGAAGCTTAAATTTATGTGTGTGATACGTACCTACTTGCTGTTGCTCGCGGTTACACTAGCATCCCAAAAAGACTTAGGTACTATAACTCGGCTTATAAGTAGTTGGCGTTTCAAGATGAAACATGCACATGCATGATGTGTAGCAGTTTTTTCGGCCAACTTGGCCGTACTTGGCACAAACCGTCCTTCTTCAATGTAAATGTAGGAAAAGTTTGTATTTTTCACCAGTTTCCGCAACAGGACGAACAAGTACAAAATTCAGTCAGTTCTCTTCAGCTTACCCTTAAATTATTATTTTAGCTTCTTTTTAATTTTAGCTAGGAGATGGATTCTTTTTAAATTCACTATAATGATTCTGAATTATCAATAAAATTATAGTTCCAATTAAAAAAACCGTTAGTTTATTATTTAGTCACAAAATACTTTTCTACAGCCGACTCAGCCGAAGTTGAATCCACAGACTTACAAATAAAATGACACGCTGCTTGTAACAGCGACATCTAGACTTTAGTGACAACATCTTTTGCTTTTGAAACGAATCACCGGCAATGCTGCCAATCGCAGAGACAGACGAGGGCGCCGCTGCGCAAATATCAATGAGCGCACGGCAACGCCGAACGCGTGATCGCGTCGTATCGGCTGAAACGCGCGCCGTGCGGCGCCGTCGAGGTTGGACGGTAGTGGGCTCTGAAACTAGGTAAGTGCGAACTCCAACACTAGATGGCGCTTTCACTAATTTTTGCATGTAAGGAAAGAAACATGAAAATTAACATATAATTAATTTTCATCTCTCACATTAATAACGAGACAAATTATAAATGTTGGTCTTACCTTTTTGTTTAGCTTTGCTTAAAATGAATAGGATATTATAATGAAAAAATAAATGAGTTTCTAACAAAAATTCCATGGTTCGGTTATATTTTTTAATGGAATGAAACCGCAAACTGAAAATTCAATTACTCTGTAGATTGTTGATAAATTAAGCTGTTCTTTCAAAACGCCGGAGAGCGTGAGATAAATACAAGGTTTTTCAACATTATCAACGTCTGACTATATCTGGAGGCAACTTTTGGTGGCTATGTAATTGGCAATTAGTTGCGCCTCCGGGCCATGGTAAGACAACTACAGCAATTTCATTCGGTAAATATTTCTTTGAAAAAAATTTACAACGCGTAAATAAGTTTGGTTTGGTCTGAAATTAAAAAAAATATTTAAACAATTAAACATGTTTATATCCAGGTTTTTTCTTTGTTCAGATTTAGGTTAAATTTTTGTTCATTCATAAAATTGTTACAACACTTTTAAAGACGAATTATAGAAGAAAATGATCTTAATTTCATGAGGATAATAAGTTGTTATAAGAATATTATTTATATTATGTAAGAGTCTATATTTTATCGGGTCCTCAGCAGGGGTTTTAATATAGAAGGATCCACCTAAAGTATGGGTGGAATGAAGAATTGCTACTCGCTTTACCTTTTTTCTTGCTTCTTCGATGCTTAACATTAAATAATTATTTAATTACGTGTATAGCAAATATACACTTCCTTATATATAAATGTAACGAATAGGTAATAATTATAGTATAATTTTATTGATGCTGAAGTATTACCAAATAATAAATGTTTAGTAAATTTAAGCACACAAAGTGGTAAATCAATAAGACTCTTTTATATTCTGGTGGAATAACATTGAATAAGTGCTATAATTTTAGATGATTGAGTACATAGGTGACAGTCTGAAATTTAAAGCTTGGATTTGTTATTCTATTTAATTCACATAGGTACACTTAGTACCATTTTAATTCACTTATGTTTATTATATGCAATGAAGGTTCATTGCATAGATACAAATTAAAAAAGTACTTATGTTACGCAATATTTATAAGTTATCATTGTGGCTAAAATCGAAATAGCATGCATGTTATTTTTGGGTTCGATTTCAGTTAAGGCAAAGTATTTTAGCTATAAATGCTCAGGTATGGACCCTGGGATAGGAATTATGTTCAGTATTAGCCAGACTTAATTCCCATTTGGCGATAAATAAACTTTGCGAGCTATCACATGAAATCAAATACTGTTCGACAACAAACCCTTGTTTAATCCTTGGTTATTCTCCCGTAGGATTAAACCTCTATGTATGTATGCAATAGGTAATATGTAGTCAAATTATGGGAAATTGAGAAGTCAACGTCAATTGAGAATACATTGTAAAAGATCTTCAAGAGAATTTCAGCACAGTAGTTACACGAGGAACGATTTATTCCTCATCACATAAAGGGAACAGGAAACTGTACTCTCTCTCTGGAGAATTCAATAGATTTAGAAAGAAATTTTATTTCACTAGGTAGTCTAACAAAACTTTAATAAAAGAGGATTCTTCCAAAATAAACTAGATTTAAAAGATAATGATATCATATTTGTTTTAGATAATTTTGCTATAATTGCACTTACTACAACCTAATATAAGTACCTACTTGTATTATTATATAATAAACTATTGGTATAATAATAGGTTACCGGTATTATTAGGTGATAAAATCAAAGTCACAACCCGTTGCACGAGACCCTAAAGTAGGTTTTTTATGGAAGCAAGAAACTCTATAGAAACATAATAATATTAATGTTGTTACATAATAACTCACAACCTGACCTAAAATAGGTTAAACATAATCATTTATTGTTCATTAAGGATATGTACGTGCTGGTTATCAAAAATAGTGTTGTAACTCGCGTAACACAAAGGAAGAGGTTCCACATGCTATCATGCTCGATGGTCTCAAGTTCTGTCGAAAATTGTAATAGAAGATTACTAAACTCAAGCTTTGTGCGGCTATCTATATCGGCATGGTCATAGAATACATGCCAGCTGAGAACCAGTGCCAGGCAATAATTATCTAGCAGATGGTATAGGTATGACTTTATGATGATATATTTTTTGTATACGCTTTGAATTTTATTATGTAGTACGTTGTTATGCCTCACGTGTTCTTTTCATCTGTTTAATTGATAGTTGTGGCCTTTGCCCCGAGAACCAAATAACCGACGACGATACGTTTGGCGTAGCGGCTGAGCGGTCGGCTTCTGCGCCACGTATTGTGGGTTCGATCCCCACACGGAGCAAATATTAGTATGATCTACAGGTAGTTTTCAGGGTCTGGGCGTTTGTATCTATGTGAAAATTTGTGTTTGTAAACGCACACACGATACAGCCGAATCCTAGTTTTTTAAATAAAAGTAGCAGAAAATCCTGCTCTCGACTGCCTCATTAGCCAAGTAGTCCTGAGCGCGACTGCTACGCTAGAGGTCCTGGGTTCGATTCCAAGGTCGAGCAAAGTGTTATTGGGTTTTTCTATGAAATTCCCAGTAGCAGCTCGGAGTTAGACATTTGTGCCTGGTTAATGGTAATAGGCTCGCCCCCTATTACATAGGACCTCAACATACCGGCGAACTGTGGGAGTATATTAGTACGCCTCTGCCTAGCCCTTCGGGGAATACAGGCGTGATGGTATGTTAGAAGAAAACCTAATATAGAAACCAGTTCAAGTCCAAATTTAAAAAATATAACTCAATAAGATGACGCTCGACAGGACTATAACGACGCCTAAAGGGCACCGTAATTTGCTAAAAAGTAATTTAATTCTGAAGAAAACAAATTTTCTTTTGGAAAATATCTTGACATAAAATCAACTTATAACATAAAAAATAAAATAATAACCTGTATTTTTTATAGAAGAAACTGTAAAAATATTTTCTGTCGTTAATGAACATTCAAAGACCAATCAATATCTGTAATGTCGCGTTAAATTGAAAAGCTGAAAGACTAGGTAAAAATCGGTAGGAAAGATTCGGTCGATTTGAATTTCAAACGGATAGTCCGTATAATGTCGCCCGTTTTACACGCCATTGATTTGAAATTTGGTTTTTTGACGTGATTTCTTATGGCAACGTTATTTTAAAAAGAGGCGTTTGTCAAAGTCTTAAAATCTGTATTTTGTTGAACTGAATTATGAAGCTAAAGAAAATCGTAGCAAACTCGTAGCAAGCCTACGAGACGTAGCAAACGCACAGTTTTAAACAGTTTGTCTTATACTTAAAGTATTTGTATGCAATATTGCATAAGTACAAATAATTTTGTTGTCATAACACACTGCATTTATTATTCTTAATATAAAACGCAGGATTATATAAAATTAATTTATTCAATATCTATTACAACAACGTTTTAATCTAAGTTACAACATAAGTAGGCAAGAGTAGGCTAGTACTTGAAGATAAATCTGTCAATTCAGTAATGCACTCACATGTACCTACAGTCCGTTTTTTTGGACTTGTCTTTTTTGGTAAACAAACCCTTCCCGATGCGAAAATCACAAGTTTTTCTTTAATCACGCACTTGATGTAGGAAACGATTTTATTAACACTTACATTATACACATACACTTTAAATTACACCAAAAACTGCTTCGAAATCACTATAAAAGTCTATTATTTTTAATAAAAACGAAATTTTATGTAATTACATTTTCACAGAATAAAATAATCATGACAATTTGACATTTCAAAACTCTAGATTATCTACGAATTTTAGGGGATGTGACAAAATAATGAATGATTTTGATTTATGTGATTGAGCAAAATATCCAAAAAGTGCTTATCTTCACAAAAATAATATTGTGTACAATATATTAACCATAGCATTTTTTTGCTATTTAGCATACTACGTTTTTAATCATGAACCCTGTGCTGACATTAAAATATTAAATATTACAGATGGAATTAACAAGAATTAGAATTAAGAACAATAATAGTTGTAGCTAGGAATTTTGTCTAGAAGGGGCAGACATTCCGATGCGGACCACAGTGACGACGTTGTTCCCGAGGTGAACGGCGTAGAAATGAGTGGTGGTTGAAGTCTCAAGGCCAGAAGTACTGCTTCAGGACCCGACGGCTTCCATGGCAAAGAGTGGGTCTCGGCCTTGGCGGCTCTCGGGCCTCGATTGAGGTAGTTCCTTAGCGCACGAGGGGCCAATTCCACTCCGATGGAAAACGGGGAAGCAGATCCTCTTTGCAAAGCCGGGACACCCTGCAGATTCTCCGTAGGCATTTCGATCCTAGTGCTGCTCGTCAATGTGGGCAAGCTAATTGAAAGTCCTTGTGGACTGCCTTGTCGGGCACCTGGTGGGGGTGGGTTTACTCTATCGGGTTCAATGATACTGCGTCAGATGCACCGAACCAGAGGTTCATAATACATGTGTGTCGGAATCTGATGACTCTTCAGAGCCACCAGATTCTGACAAGTCATGTATTTTAGAGGAACTACTAATAAATTAATGTTTTGCAGTTGTCGTTTTATTTCTTCATATTCACTTCACACATTCACTTGATATTTAAAATCAAAAAACAAATCAGTACTCGTCAAGGTGAGAATCATTCAGTCTTGGCTAAGGGTATTTAGTTCAGTCATTCATTCATGATTTCCCAACATTATCTAACCACTATCAATTATCTCTGGTTACTAGGACGCCATATTTGTTTACCAAAAAAGACAAGTTAACTGGGATAGACTGTACGTAAATAATAATTCATTATCAAAGTAGGTTACATTGTTGTATAACGTGAGCTGAACATTACCGTCATTTTAAATAAATATTTTTATATTTAACAATAAATTTCTTTTGTTGTATAAAACCAACACAACGGGATTTGGTGAACAGATTCAAACTGTATTGATAGGAAATAACGTTTTAATTCTGACCTATATGTGTAATTACAATAAGGTAAGTATTATGCTGACAATACCATCCATACCATCACGCCTGTATTCCCCGAAGGGTTAGGCAGAAGCGTACTAATGTACACCCACAGTTCGCCGGTATGTTTAGGTCCCATGTAATAGGGGGCGAGCCTATTGCCATTAACCGGGCACAAATTCCTAACTCCGAGCTGCTACTGGGAATTTCATAGAAAAACCCAATAACACTTTGCTCGACCTGGGAATCGAACCCAGGACCTCTAGCGTAGCAGTCGCGCTCAGGACCACTTGGCTAATGAGGCAGCTGACAAATTATCGTTTATTGAAGCTATTATTGTAATATCATGAAAACCCCCATTATTTATTTCAAAATAGTAAATATGTAAATCACTGTGCAAAATATGAACAGTTTGGGAATAATGTCGCCAGTCACAGTCAGCTCCGAAATTAAACCACATATTTACATTTCAAAATTGTATATCAGCGAAAGCGGGTCATTCTCCGTATATTTTTTCCCCAGCACATATTTGCACGAGTTACCTTTCGTAAATTAAACTTTTGCTCCGCGAATAGCCCAGGGATAATCTGAGAAAAAGAACAGTCGAGTTTTATATTAGAAAGTTTTCAGGAACCTTTTGAAGTTTGCATAAGGCGGATCGTTCACCTGAGCCCGCCAAATTCAAATTTCAATTGGTTTTTCGCAATTTGTAGGTCTATAACACATTCTAGATTCCTAGCTGTAGTAATTGCGGCATTAGCTATACAATATTCACAACTGAGCATTAAAAACTTTGCTTAATAAACGTTAACGAAGCTAAAATTAGGTACAAAAAACAAAATTATTTGGTTTACATACTACTAGCGACCCTAGCGGATGCTACAGGCAACCGGTGTTGTCTAATTCAATGTGTGCGTATCTACGTACAGTACGTATTATGCACACGCTCAAGCGAGGATTGATAAAACGACTTGCACACAACTATAACCAAACCAGAAATTAATCTCATACATAAAAGGAATATGATGCAGTATTTTAGCCGGCAGAGTAATAGCTTCCGTAGCGTTACGGTGAGGTGACTGGAATCGAAGCACAAGCGGCGTGTCGTGAGTTCAAATCACGGTAGAGGAAATTATTTTTGTCATTATGTCATACTTTTTATTAAAAAAGTAAATTGTGTAAACTCTTTTGGTTTAATTGACTTGTTTTTATTTGTGTTGTATTGATTTGTTTGTTATTGAAATAAAACAACAAAAATGGTATATTAAAACATTTAATTAACTAAATAACGGATCGATTAATATACACAACAGAAAAACTATTTTATCGAGCCTCGAGGCAGTTATTATTTATTTATTTATTATTACACACACTACTCGTATCGTTACAGGATAACCTCCACTACAATAATGGTTGAAAAATCAACTTACAGTTAATCGTTTCTTTAATGAAACGGTTACTATTTTATCAGTTATGAATACAAAGTTTTGTTTGATGGGTAAGTATGAGCGTAATATTTTGGTAGAGGTGATCAATTTAATCAAAAATAAAGACGTCAAGTAAGTAAATAAAAATTTACAAGTTAACTTTTCACATCATAATAAGACAAAGTTATTTTTGTTGGATAAGGACGGACGTAATATATTTTGTCAAAGTATTGAGTATAGGTATATCAATTTAATCATAGTAAAATAAAATGTGAAGTGAATCAACATGTTAGAGGAAGAAATTATGGCAATTTCTAACCTCAGGAACAATAACATCACTCACATTACAAAATGGCTACATATTAACTAAAGACTTTCATTATTTATGATACACACGTCGTTTAAAACAGTGTGATCACTTTTAAAATATAGTGTGAAAAATATAACACGTCATGGCAATTATTAATGTGTCGGCAAACCATCGTTATCAATTACCTCTTGTAACCTTCTAGGCATGCTGGCTACCATACTAGCGCATATATTGCTACCCCGTAGCGATTCCCAAGTGGACGTAACTAGGTCATCTAAATTCGATTTTGATCTTGTATTCGATGAGTCCCAGTTTAGCACCATGTGACCCCATAGGTTTTCTATGGGGTTTAAATCTAAATCTAAAATTTATTAAATCTAAAAATCGGTAGGAAAGATTCGGTCGATTTGAATTTCAAACGGATAGTCCGTATAATGTCGCCCGTTTTACACGCCATTGATTTGAAATTTGGTTTTTTGACGTGATTTCTTATGGCAACGTTATTTTAAAAAGAGGCGTTTGTCAAAGTCTTAAAATCTGTATTTTGTTGAACTGAATTATGAAGCTAAAGAAAATCGTAGCAAACTCGTAGCAAGCCTACGAGACGTAGCAAACGCACAGTTTTAAACAGTTTGTCTTATACTTAAAGTATTTGTATGCAATATTGCATAAGTACAAATAATTTTGTTGTCATAACACACTGCATTTATTATTCTTAATATAAAACGCAGGATTATATAAAATTAATTTATTCAATATCTATTACAACAACGTTTTAATCTAAGTTACAACATAAGTAGGCAAGAGTAGGCTAGTACTTGAAGATAAATCTGTCAATTCAGTAATGCACTCACATGTACCTACAGTCCGTTTTTTTGGACTTGTCTTTTTTGGTAAACAAACCCTTCCCGATGCGAAAATCACAAGTTTTTCTTTAATCACGCACTTGATGTAGGAAACGATTTTATTAACACTTACATTATACACATACACTTTAAATTACACCAAAAACTGCTTCGAAATCACTATAAAAGTCTATTATTTTTAATAAAAACGAAATTTTATGTAATTACATTTTCACAGAATAAAATAATCATGACAATTTGACATTTCAAAACTCTAGATTATCTACGAATTTTAGGGGATGTGACAAAATAATGAATGATTTTGATTTATGTGATTGAGCAAAATATCCAAAAAGTGCTTATCTTCACAAAAATAATATTGTGTACAATATATTAACCATAGCATTTTTTTGCTATTTAGCATACTACGTTTTTAATCATGAACCCTGTGCTGACATTAAAATATTAAATATTACAGATGGAATTAACAAGAATTAGAATTAAGAACAATAATAGTTGTAGCTAGGAATTTTGTCTAGAAGGGGCAGACATTCCGATGCGGACCACAGTGACGACGTTGTTCCCGAGGTGAACGGCGTAGAAATGAGTGGTGGTTGAAGTCTCAAGGCCAGAAGTACTGCTTCAGGACCCGACGGCTTCCATGGCAAAGAGTGGGTCTCGGCCTTGGCGGCTCTCGGGCCTCGATTGAGGTAGTTCCTTAGCGCACGAGGGGCCAATTCCACTCCGATGGAAAACGGGGAAGCAGATCCTCTTTGCAAAGCCGGGACACCCTGCAGATTCTCCGTAGGCATTTCGATCCTAGTGCTGCTCGTCAATGTGGGCAAGCTAATTGAAAGTCCTTGTGGACTGCCTTGTCGGGCACCTGGTGGGGGTGGGTTTACTCTATCGGGTTCAATGATACTGCGTCAGATGCACCGAACCAGAGGTTCATAATACATGTGTGTCGGAATCTGATGACTCTTCAGAGCCACCAGATTCTGACAAGTCATGTATTTTAGAGGAACTACTAATAAATTAATGTTTTGCAGTTGTCGTTTTATTTCTTCATATTCACTTCACACATTCACTTGATATTTAAAATCAAAAAACAAATCAGTACTCGTCAAGGTGAGAATCATTCAGTCTTGGCTAAGGGTATTTAGTTCAGTCATTCATTCATGATTTCCCAACATTATCTAACCACTATCAATTATCTCTGGTTACTAGGACGCCATATTTGTTTACCAAAAAAGACAAGTTAACTGGGATAGACTGTACGTAAATAATAATTCATTATCAAAGTAGGTTACATTGTTGTATAACGTGAGCTGAACATTACCGTCATTTTAAATAAATATTTTTATATTTAACAATAAATTTCTTTTGTTGTATAAAACCAACACAACGGGATTTGGTGAACAGATTCAAACTGTATTGATAGGAAATAACGTTTTAATTCTGACCTATATGTGTAATTACAATAAGGTAAGTATTATGCTGACAATACCATCCATACCATCACGCCTGTATTCCCCGAAGGGTTAGGCAGAAGCGTACTAATGTACACCCACAGTTCGCCGGTATGTTTAGGTCCCATGTAATAGGGGGCGAGCCTATTGCCATTAACCGGGCACAAATTCCTAACTCCGAGCTGCTACTGGGAATTTCATAGAAAAACCCAATAACACTTTGCTCGACCTGGGAATCGAACCCAGGACCTCTAGCGTAGCAGTCGCGCTCAGGACCACTTGGCTAATGAGGCAGCTGACAAATTATCGTTTATTGAAGCTATTATTGTAATATCATGAAAACCCCCATTATTTATTTCAAAATAGTAAATATGTAAATCACTGTGCAAAATATGAACAGTTTGGGAATAATGTCGCCAGTCACAGTCAGCTCCGAAATTAAACCACATATTTACATTTCAAAATTGTATATCAGCGAAAGCGGGTCATTCTCCGTATATTTTTTCCCCAGCACATATTTGCACGAGTTACCTTTCGTAAATTAAACTTTTGCTCCGCGAATAGCCCAGGGATAATCTGAGAAAAAGAACAGTCGAGTTTTATATTAGAAAGTTTTCAGGAACCTTTTGAAGTTTGCATAAGGCGGATCGTTCACCTGAGCCCGCCAAATTCAAATTTCAATTGGTTTTTCGCAATTTGTAGGTCTATAACACATTCTAGATTCCTAGCTGTAGTAATTGCGGCATTAGCTATACAATATTCACAACTGAGCATTAAAAACTTTGCTTAATAAACGTTAACGAAGCTAAAATTAGGTACAAAAAACAAAATTATTTGGTTTACATACTACTAGCGACCCTAGCGGATGCTACAGGCAACCGGTGTTGTCTAATTCAATGTGTGCGTATCTACGTACAGTACGTATTATGCACACGCTCAAGCGAGGATTGATAAAACGACTTGCACACAACTATAACCAAACCAGAAATTAATCTCATACATAAAAGGAATATGATGCAGTATTTTAGCCGGCAGAGTAATAGCTTCCGTAGCGTTACGGTGAGGTGACTGGAATCGAAGCACAAGCGGCGTGTCGTGAGTTCAAATCACGGTAGAGGAAATTATTTTTGTCATTATGTCATACTTTTTATTAAAAAAGTAAATTGTGTAAACTCTTTTGGTTTAATTGACTTGTTTTTATTTGTGTTGTATTGATTTGTTTGTTATTGAAATAAAACAACAAAAATGGTATATTAAAACATTTAATTAACTAAATAACGGATCGATTAATATACACAACAGAAAAACTATTTTATCGAGCCTCGAGGCAGTTATTATTTATTTATTTATTATTACACACACTACTCGTATCGTTACAGGATAACCTCCACTACAATAATGGTTGAAAAATCAACTTACAGTTAATCGTTTCTTTAATGAAACGGTTACTATTTTATCAGTTATGAATACAAAGTTTTGTTTGATGGGTAAGTATGAGCGTAATATTTTGGTAGAGGTGATCAATTTAATCAAAAATAAAGACGTCAAGTAAGTAAATAAAAATTTACAAGTTAACTTTTCACATCATAATAAGACAAAGTTATTTTTGTTGGATAAGGACGGACGTAATATATTTTGTCAAAGTATTGAGTATAGGTATATCAATTTAATCATAGTAAAATAAAATGTGAAGTGAATCAACATGTTAGAGGAAGAAATTATGGCAATTTCTAACCTCAGGAACAATAACATCACTCACATTACAAAATGGCTACATATTAACTAAAGACTTTCATTATTTATGATACACACGTCGTTTAAAACAGTGTGATCACTTTTAAAATATAGTGTGAAAAATATAACACGTCATGGCAATTATTAATGTGTCGGCAAACCATCGTTATCAATTACCTCTTGTAACCTTCTAGGCATGCTGGCTACCATACTAGCGCATATATTGCTACCCCGTAGCGATTCCCAAGTGGACGTAACTAGGTCATCTAAATTCGATTTTGATCTTGTATTCGATGAGTCCCAGTTTAGCACCATGTGACCCCATAGGTTTTCTATGGGGTTTAAATCTGGACTTTTAGCAGGCCAGTCAATAATAGTCATGTTTTCTTGGTTGTCAAATCTTCAGTGCTGGTTTGCTGCATCGTAAACCAGCTGCACGCAAGTGGTTTCGCACGGTTTGTAAGCACACATTATGAGCTGTTGCGGTTATTCGGGTGGGGAGGAATGGGTCCGCTCTGTGCCTAGATATGATGTCCCGGTGTCATTTGAAAAAATTGCCGATGGTTTTGGCCCACGTCGGCGATGGTCTACGTCACCGGAATCTGCAAATCGTCGAACCCATAACTGCACGGTTCTTCTCTGTAATAAAAAAGAAATGCTCAGAAACCAGTATAAGTATATAAATGCTGATATGTGTAAATAAATATTAATCATAATTTAACATGTCATGTTAATATAATTATAATACTAAAAACATTGATTCCAATGATATACCTATTAATTGTATCATCATTAGTAAACATAATTAATATTAGTTACTTGCTTAATTCGAATAAGTAATTGAATCTTGGCTCAAATCCTATGCCATAAATTTAATTTATATATATATTGTGTTAAGTCAGTATTACTTATATGACACTTTCCTAAATGAATTAATTATTATGTGTTTTAATATACTTACTATATTAATTAATAAAATAATTAATTATATTATGTATTATATATATATATATATTATAATATAATATTTAAACATATATATTATATTATTAATATAATTAGTTAATTCTATTATTAATTAATATAGTATATTAAAACAAATAATAATTAATTCATTTAGGAAAGAATAAAATATTTAATATACTTACTATATAATATAGTATAATTTAACGTTTACAGACAAGAAGAGCATAGGTTCATAATGAAAATGTCCATAAATGTTACTCACCGATATAATTAATCGCCTCGCTATTTCACTGATAGAAATGTTTTGCTCGTGTAATACAACAATTTCGGCCTTCTTAAACATCGTTAAATGTTACATGATTAAGCAATAAAAAATAGGATAACACCGCACACAAATTATTACAGGAGTTGTAAGAAGCAATCTATGCTTAAACGAAGGTCGTAATAGTTAATGCAAATAGACTGGACAAATGACGACGTTCAATTCTTATAAAATAAAATAATTGAAAAATTGTGGGTAGCTTTGTCTACTAAGGACACAAAATAAAATGCTTAAGTAGTTAGTTTCGATGGCATATCTCAAACGTTGCAAAACTTCGATTGTCTTATGAACTGGATTAATAGTAACTTGTAAAAGATTTAAATAATATTATAAAAAGAATATAATTCGCAAGTGTGGTTTGATCATACGGCATTCGTTTTACCAGTCAGAGACATTAGCAACGGTGCTAAAGCTGCTCTAGTAAAATTGTTTGAAATAGTGCAATGCATTCAACCACACCAATTAGTAATAAGGACTATTATAGCGTGTTAGCCATGCCTAAGTATTGATGTAGGTGTGTGTGTAGTAGAACTCGCTCGCTTGGACGTTAGTATGCGTACTGATTTACATCGTCTTATTAGTTTACAGCACACAATAACAACGGCAGTTATCCATGTGTTGATGTAAACTAATTAGGTGGTTAAACTGTACAATCTTCAATTTTGGTCAAAAATGATGATTGTACCTAAATTTAGCTACAATATCGATTTACAAGCAAAGTTTTTAATGCTCAGTTATGAATATTGTATAGCTAATGCCGCAATTACTACAGCTAGGAATCTAGAATGTGTTATAGACCTAAAAATTGCGAAAAACCAATTGAAATTTGAATTTGGCGGGCTCAGGTGAACGATCCACCATAATATTTGCCCTCATTCAAAAATAACAAGTAATATATAAAAAAATAACTCACAATATCATGCTCGTTTGCGAACTTGACCAATAAAAAAATTTGGCGGTAAACACACGTATTTAGAAACATCTTCGCCTATTAACATGTAAGAACGAAGATGTTTACCTCCTTAATACCGATTTCGATTACCGCCCTTGGAATACCATCAATAGGCAGAGCCGCAGTGGCGTACTAATGTATACCCACAGTTCGCCGGTATGTTTAGGTCCCATGTAATAGGGGGCGAGCCTATTGCCATTAACTGGACACGAATTCCAAACTCGGAGCTGCTATTGGGAATTTCATAGAAATACCCAATAACACTTTGCTCGACCTGGGAATCGAACCCAGGACCTAATGAGCTAATCTCCCTCGGAATAGACCTTAAAATTTTAGGCTTAAAGCCACTGATGCTAGCTTTAATAAGAAAAAAATATCAGGGCATTTAAAAATAACCAACACTATTGTAGCTAGCCGTTCTTGTGTCGGTTGGGAAAATATCTGTCGAATGAGATTAAAGGATTTAGTCGTAACGGCCGTGGGATTACATAAAAATACGCGATGTTTTTGTAAGCTTTTGTCATACCGTTATATGACAAAATTTGGATTGTAATTTGTTTATCTCAATCGGAAACTGATTAGGTGATATTATTTATAAAATGATAAAAACATGGCATACATAATTGGCTTAGATGGCTTTATTATATAATACATAAGATAGGTAGAAACTATTAAGAAACGATAATGCATTTTGCTAGTTTACAGTCGATAAATGAGTTATATATACAGGCAGTTAACGAAATCTCTGGTTTAATGAAAATTATGTCATAATAAATATATGTCAAACCGCAGGTGTTTTTAGCTGCCAACATACCACACTTTTTGACAGATAGTTACATAGAACGCAATCTATGTCAAGTGACAGACACCGTTCACTGCCTCTATTTCCATCTTTTGTCGTTTGTTCCTACAGGTGATACATACTAACTTGTTTTAAATATAAAAAATATGGTTATTAATAATCTGCCTCATTAACCAAGTGGTCTTGAGTGCGACTGCTACGCTAGAGGTAATCGAGGGTTCGATTCCCAGGTCGAGAAAAGTGTTATTGGGCTTTTCTATGAATTTCCCAGAAGCAGAAGGAAGTTAGAAATTTGCGAAACCTAAACATACCGGCGAACTGTGGATGTACATTAGTACGCCACTGCTTAACCCTTCGGGGCATACAGGCGTGATGGTATGTTATGTTAATAATCTTCTCGTCTCATACGGCATTTACATTGACGGCATGAAAATTTCGACTAAATCACTATATTATGTAGTCTTAAATGACTTACTTCATTGTCCGTTTATCGGTTGTATATAAATTATACGATACATTTACACATTTTTCTCATGTTTACAGTTAACAAAGATAAATGAAGCACCTAACATATAAGTACCGAGTCTGAGCCAAAGACGAAGACGTTCACATTGTCATACCTGACGTGGTTCCATGATTCGTCACCCGGAACGCGCTTCGTTGTTCAGGTGACGGACGATAAGCTACTGCCCGGGCGGTTGGCACGCTGCCCTTACGGATATAGACGGAGACATAATTGCGTCGTATCGCATACTCACTGCAAACGGACGGCATAGCCATGAGAGACGCGATAAGAGGAAGCGGGAGAAGGAAAAACAAGAAAACCAAGAGTAAAACACATCAGGCGGAGTAGAAGTTAAGAGATCATTGACTCCTACATCACAAATTAAAATGTTGGTTTTTGGCTAATATTGGAATTATCAAAGTACCGAATAATAATCGAAACAACATATCCCTGTTATCCCTGTTTACAAGAATAAAATCCAACCGCTTTTAATAAAGAAAATGTATATGTATCAGAGTTGCCGTAAGTATGTAGGGATCCTCCAATTATTTTTAAGTAAACTCAGCGGATTGTTGACTTTATTAACTACTCTAGTGAGCCTTGCATGTTAGGAAGCATGTCGTCATAGCCTCGAGTCAGTAGAAAGATGCACCACATCTCTAGCTCAGCTCTATCTCAATAAAACGTTATTGGTTGGCTTTGAGGTTCTACCACAGAATAAATCTATTAGTGATTGAATAGGCTAGTAGACTTTATTTTTAGCATATATAGAGCCTACTAAAAAGAATATTAAAAACAGTTCAAAAACAAGGTAGTTATAATTTGGTAAATAAAAGGCATACCGTAGCAGTTTGTTATTTAACAAACCAATACACTATAGAAATTCTATTTTAACACTCGTTTAACGGGAAAGAGAAAAAATATCTACACTAAATATTTTATGCGCTTATAACTTTAGTGGATTCTATTCTTTTTTTCCGAATAATATGTATTATTTTTTATTATATTTTTAATAAATCTAACAACAGTCAATAACCTGAAATGAAATGAAATACTTATGAAGACTACAATAGAATTATATTATGAACGGTTTTTAAGTAAGTACCAGAACTACCCTATTGAAATTAAACACATTAAAATTAAATTTATGTACCCATTGAATCCACCCTTTACGAAAGCGAATCCCTGAGCGGCCTCGAGGCTAAAGGCTCAAAGATTCAGATGACGCATTAATGTTGCAGTCTTTGAAGCCAGAATCCATTAGCTCTAGAACCTAATTTGTGTATTTCGAAGTCTATGTTAGTTGTGTTGTTTCTTGCAAATGAAGTTGTGTCTGTTAAGTTAATGCTAAAATAACTCTTCGAATGACTAGTAATTCTATACACAAAGATCAAATATCTTTCGTACTAATTACTGAAATAAACGTAGTCAATTTATCCGTGGTTCACATTACAATTTACTGAATAGTAAATACAATACGAAAACAAATTGTCAAGTCGTGAAATTTAGTTCTTTAGAATTGGGTCAGAGAGCTTTTCGTTTGAAAAGGTGCCTGAATTTGACAGCATGACGTGGTAATCGTGGTACTACCTTCTTGGAATAACACTCAATAACGCTATTTGAAAGCACTCTAACTTGACATAAATAGTCTAACAATTTACTGTGGCTAAACATACATAAACATAATACAAATATTTAATTACACTAGCTCAACGAATAAATTGTTCATCAACATTAATGAGGCGGTGACGAGCTATATTAGTTGCGAGCTAGGATAATTACCCGATTTGTCTTAGTAGCGTGGAGATAATGATAACAAATTTATTTTGGCAACAATTATCATGTCGACATGTGTATCTTTTTGAAAGCGGAAGGTGGTCAAATTGAATCGCGATACATTTGGCGTAGCGGTTGAGTGAGCTTCTGCGACACGTATTGTGGGTTCGATCTACAGGTAGATGTTCCTGGTCTGGGTGTTTGTGTGTGCGAGAATTTGTGTTTGTAAACGCGGCCACGATACAGGAGGAAATCTTAGGGTGGGGCAAAGTTTTTATAAAAAAACAATACACAAACTTGGTTCATTATAACATCGGTTTTCATGAACATTCCTATTTATCAAGAAAACAACGGTCAAGATTCGGACCGGTAACATGACATAACACGGGGCCATTATTTTTTAGAAGTTGTGTAACTATGCATATGTTTATCTCAATAATTGTTATTTTCAAAAATTGAGTTATTATTAAATATGGAATAGTACTAGACTACTATCAAATTAAAAGCTCACACTGAAGATTGATAACATTTCACAAAAGATAGGTAGATTTGTACATCTATATTGGAAACTAAAAATCATCATAGAAATTTGATTTGATTAGATATAAAATTGATTGATACAATAAATACGTGGACTAGAGTACATACTACATTGCTAAACACTACATACATACATGTTGATAATTATAGTGATTGGAGATGTATTAAATAAAAATAAATAAGATTTCACGCTCAGAGCTCATCACTTCGGTTCACACATTAGTGCGCCAATCGTCCCGCATTCCATTATCAAAACAAACATGAAAATTATAACTATCTTGTTGTTCTTTATGATGGCAATTGTTGCAGTGTTGAGTGATCGGCTTCCATGTAAAGGATCGTCAGTTCGATTCGATAGTAGTCTAGTTCGCATCGTCAAAAAGTTATCAGATCTCATGTAGAGCCAAACTTCTAACTCTTCACGCCCTGGCTCTACAAGCCCTAACTTCAAAAACTCTACACCTTAGTCAAAATTTGTGTCCTGGCCGTTTTGTCAAGGCCAAGCCACATATTCTGTGAAGTTTAGGGCTTGTAGATTTAGGGCGTGAAGAGTTAGAAGTTTGGCTCTACGTGTGATTAATAACTTTTTGACAGTACGAGTCATATAATATGTGGTCTCGTTTTGGCAACATTTTACATGAAAATGTTTTTGGAGGGATTTCACTTATTTTTGTAAGTTAGTTATGACACTATAAATAAATATTATAGGTTATATCTTATAACAGTATCAAATTATTAAACTGAATTATTTTTCAAATAAGATCACCAACTATTATCCTGAACATAGGTCTCCTAATTGGGTACTCCAATAGGGAGTATTTGCTCGAATATAGTATACATTGGCTGTCGCAGTATTTTGTTATTATAATGTAGGAACCTGCAAGCTATTAGCATAATTCTCATCGCTTTTAGGCTACCCACCCATGAATAAAATCAGGTAAAATTCTTTGCTGGGTGACCATAAAACGTATAAGATAGTCTACTGGTGTATACAATTTATAAAAAATAACAGTCCCGGTATAAAATGTAAAAAATATAACATCTTAATATCTATACTCTATAAGTACTTAATATATAAAGCTGAAGAGTTTGTTTGTTTGTTTGCTTGAACGCGCTAATCTCAGGAACTACTTACTGGTCCGATTTGAAAAATTCTTTCAGTGTTAGATTCATCACCCTAAGACTCAGTAACTATTCCACGTGAACGAAGTCGCGGGCGGAAGCTAGTTGTAACATATATTCTGTTCTTAGGTACATAATAGAATACGAATGGCGCAAGCACTTGCTAGTACTTACACTCTCTGTTTAGATTAAAATTCTAATGCTTATAACTTCCTTATTTTTGAACCTGTTTTTATATATATTTTTTATAAAAGATATAAAAAATCAACTAGCCTATTAGGACCTAGGGGTTCAGTACCAATCCCAAAAATACACAATGAAATCGGCAGGTATAATAACTTATAACATTTTTCATATATTTTGTTCTTAAAATACTAAAACCTATCCTGTGAATCCGGTATGTACGTATTTCCAATACAGTACTGTGACCTACATCTGTGACAGCCGGGCACACCCGAACATTTGTTACAATAACCCAGGGGTCAGTAAAAATCATCAGAAAAAAACGAAATTCGAAAGGCCTGCTTCCCTTTGCGTCATTAATCCCATAAAATATTAGCAACAATTTATATAAATCTTTAGATGTATGATTTTTTACGCAGTTATCTGACGTTGAATATAATATCCTAATTTGAAAAATTCTTTCAGTGTTACATAGCCCATTTATTGAGGAAGGCTATATATTATCACGCTACGCGGACGAAGTCGCGGGCAGAAGCTGGTATACTTGTATAAAGCTAAAGAGTTTGATTGTTTGTTTGCTTGAACGCGCTAATCTCAGGAACTACTGGCTCGATTTGAAAAATTATTTCAGTGTTAGATAGCCCATTTATTGAGGAAATAGGCTATATATCATCACGCTACGCGGACGAAGTCGCGGGCAGAAGCTATCTCTAGATATAAATAAAGTTAAATGTGCAGAAAGGGCTCGTGGCTAAGTAATAAATAAGCTGATCTGAAAGGTTAAGCTGTGCTTGCTGCGGTCAGTGTGTGGATGGGTGACCATTTTTTAAAACATCGAGACCCCTCCGTGCCTCAGAGACCATGTAAAGCCATCAGGTTGTCATATCAACATCTATGACAATTGTTAGTGATAGTCAGAAGCCCAACAAGCCTGACAACCAGTCTATCCTGCGAATATCGGTATTGCCCAGGAATTGGGTTGCTGCAGTCTGATGGCAGTCGCTTCGTGTAAAATGCTGATATTTAACCGCATCTGGTTAGACTGGAAGCCGACCCTGACATAGTTGGGAAAAGGCTTGGAAGATGATACACGTGTAAAACATTTAGGGCCACTTGCACCAACTTCATAATTGTATTTAAATTGCATTTAAACAACATTTTTCATAGAAATTTCGTGTTTAAATACAATTTAAATTCATTTAAGAAGTTGGTGCAATTGGGCCTTATTGTAAACCTTAAAAAACCTTAACCTAAACCAATTTAAAAAAAGGCTAAAGCAGTGTTCTTGAGCAAAATTTTCTTGAGTTTATTGAATATTTAAAACGAAAGTTACAGAAAAGAACTATTGGGAATTCAACGATAATGTAATACATAGCTATGCCCCTAGAGATCAAGCCATTTATGTAGATTCATTATTTACCCAAGCTTAACTTGTAGTTCTGAAACTGTCAAATTGTTTTTCTTGCGATAAAAGCCCGCACCTTTGTTCTTTAAAAATACAATAAAATGTTAATTAAGCATTAATTCTTAAATAATCTTCCACAAACAGAACTTACAGAATTGCAAACAGCTCTCATTAGCCAAGTGGTCCTGAGCGCGACTGCTACGCTAGAGGTCCTGGGTTCGATTCCCAGGTCGAGCAGTGTTATTGAGATTTTCTATGAAATTTCCAGTAGCAGCTCGGAGTTAGGAATTTGTGCCCGGTTAATGGCAATAGGCTCGCCCCCTATTACATGGGACCTAAACATACCGGAAACTGTGGGCGTACATTAGTACGCCTCTTCCTAACCCTTAAAGGAATACAGGCGTGATGGTATGTTATGTTATGTTATGCAAACAGACCGAATAAGTGCTTCCGAATATCCAGAAATTAACGTGTAAGTAAGTAGAAGTAATTAATTGTACATTGTCTTCATATCCGATGACAATGTAAGAGGAATTCTACAATTTAGTTTATTTATATAAGACTCACTGTTATGTTACCTGCAGTTTTACTAGCATGCCAAAGGATTTTTGAGAAAAAAAAAATTACATTCCTCGGGACCTAATATAATAATATCTCCATGACAAATTGTATCCAAATCTATTAAGCGGTTTGGTTTCATTTTTATTGCCTCTGCCGCCTAGAGAGTGAGTGGAGTATGGCGGATCGATTCCGGCATACTCAATATACCCTAATACCTTGGCATTTGCGACATTCGCCAAGGCCATGACAGTACGCATAAAATCCTGGATTCCATTCCCAGGTCGAGTAGTGATAATAGGTTTTTAAATAAATTGAATGAAACAAATTGCATAATTTTAACCCATGTGACTTTTATTATAGGCATGAATGTATATGTGTGTAGGTACGTTTATTTCGATGTCTTAATTTTGTTAATTATAACGACTGTTCTAGCAGCCCTTATTCCTTCGCTAACTAAATCTATACTAATATATAAAGCTGAAGAGTTTGTTTGTTTGTTTGTTTGTTTGTTTGTTTGTTTGCTTGAACGCGCTAATCTCAGGAACTACTGGTTCGATTTGAAAAATTATTTCAGTGTTAGATAGCTCATTTATCGAGGAAGGCTATAGGCTATATATCATCACGCTAAGACCAATAGGAGCGGAGCATCAATGAAGAATGTTTCAAAATCGGGATTTTTCCTTTTGAGAGCTTCCGATGCATGCGCTGCGTAAACGGTTAAAGTTTCGCAAAAATCATATATGAAAGAATTGTTCCGCTTTAAAAGTTCTAAAAAAAAGTCCGCGACAGCATATGTCTATCTTTTAAGGTTGGCTCACTATAACCGTTTTTATGCTAACTTTGTTCTAAAATTCGTTTTTTTTCCTTCTGAGAGCTTCCGATGCGTGCGCTGCGTAAACGGTTAAAGTTTCGCAAAAATCTATACTAATATATAAAGCTGAAGAGTTTGTTTGTTTGTTTGTTTGTTTGTTTGTTTGTTTGTTTGTTTGTTTGTTTGTTTGCTTGAACGCGCTAATCTCAGGAACTACTGGTTCGATTTGAAAAATTCTTTCAGTGTTAGATAGCTCATTTATCGAGGAAGGCTATAGGCTATATATCATCACGCTAAGACCAATAGGAGCGGAGCATCAATGAAGAATGTTTCAAAATCGGGATTTTTCCTTTTGAGAGCTTCCGATGCATGCGCTGCGTAAACGGTTAAAGTTTCGCAAAAATCATATATGAAAGAATTGTTCCGCTTTAAAAGTTCTAAAAAAAAGTCCGCGACAGCATATGTCTATCTTTTAAGGTTGGCTCACTATAACCGTTTTTATGCTAACTTTGTTCTAAAATTCGTTTTTTTTTCCTTTTGAGAGCTTCCGATGCGTGCGCTGCGTAAACGGTTAAAGTTTCGCAAAAATCATATATGACAGAATTGTTCCTCTTTAAAAGTTTAAAAAAAAAGTCCGCGACAGCATATGTCTATCTTTTAAGGTTGGCTCACTATAACCTTTTTTATGCTAACTTTGTTCTAAAATTCCAAATGCATTATTTGCGTAGGTGTTTTTATAAACATGATATTAATCCTTATCCAAATAAATACGTTATTCATCAGCCTTTAGAGCGTTTGTTTTGCATCCGTGTGGACCGAGCTTGGGTCCGCTCGGACCCAACAAACGCTCTAAAGGACATATCCTCATTTAGCGTTCTTTTATTATTCCTGTTCCCGTGACATATTTTACTAAAGTTCCGCTCGGATACTCAATACTCAATTATCAACTAACAATATTGGCTATATCTTGAAGTGAGCTTCAATCAAAACATACTACAAGCCGCTGAACGGGATCATCATCTTCTTACCACCTGTCAAGTACCACCTGCCAAGTTTGCTTGAACTTGAACGCGATAATCTCAGGAACTATTGGTCCGATTAGAAAAAATCTTTCGGTGTTAGATAGTCCATTTATTGAGGAAGGCTATAGGCTATCATCCCGCTAAGACTAAGTAACTATTCCACGCGGACGAAGTCGCGGGCGGAAGCTAGTCATATATAACAGAATTGTTCCTCTTTAAAAGTTTAAAAAAAAAGTCCGCGACAGCATATGTCTATCTTTTAAGGTTGGCTCACTATAACCTTTTTTATGCTAACTTTGTTCTAAAATTCCAAATGCATTATTTGCGTAGGTGTTTTTATAAACATGATATTAATCCTTATCCAAATAAATACGTTATTCATCAGCCTTTAGAGCGTTTGTTTTGTATCCGTGTGGACCGAGCTTGGGTCCGCTCGGACCCAACAAACGCTCTAAAGGACATATCCTCATTTAGCGTTCTTTTATTATTCATGTTCCCGTGACATATTTTACTAAAGTTCCGCTCGGATACTCAATACTCAATTATCAACTAACAATATTGGCTATATCTTGAAGTGAGCTTCAATCAAAACATACTACAAGCCGCTGAACGGGATCATCATCTTCTTACCACCTGCCAAGTTTGCTTGAACTTGAACGCGATAATCTCAGGAACTATTGGTCCGATTAGAAAAAATCTTTCGGTGTTAGATAGTCCATTTATTGAGGAAGGCTATAGGCTATCATCCTGCTAAGACTAAGTAACTATTCCACGCGGACGAAGTCGCGGGCGGAAGCTAGTGATGTATAAACTTGTTATTAGTAAACTTTAATAAGATAACTAATACTACTTTTTACGGATTTTATCGCGGTATATTGATATTATTTAGTTCCCGACGTTTCGGATCCTTTACAGCATCCATGGTCACGGGCAGACTGAGGTGTTGGAATGTAAGGTAGCTGTTAGTAATTTTAACATCAAGACGTCCAACACCTCAGTCTGCCCGTGACCATGGATGCTGTAAAGGATCCGAAACGTCGGGAACTAAATAATATCAATATACCGCGATAAAATCCGTAAAAAGTAGTTTCATTTCAATGTCTAATATTCGCGTAAGTGTCAGAAATCAGTAAGATAACTAATGTACACAACTACTGACAATAACTCTGCCTAAGACTTTGGTCAAACCAAACGGTAAAGTTTTACTTTGTGTCAACAACTACAAGTCCTAAGTTTAACATTGACACTAACATGATTAAACTGTAGTTATCTAAAGTTCTAGACCCACACTGTCAGGATTCATAGACAGGTCTCGCTTGGGTCAGATTAGACGTGTAATTTTTATATCCTTTTGTCGTTGCACTGACCTCACTTATAGTGAATCAAACAATTCACATCAAACACAGTTACATAAACCAGTTAGACACGTGAAAATATTGTTAGGAATTGAGATCCGGTTCTATTTATATTCTTATGCTGGTTCCCAATAAACAATATGTCGGTAGATTTGCTTACTATAGGTAGGATTTTGACATTACTTGTATGGATCTTATGTCAAAATTGTATCTCTGGTAAGCAAATCCAATGACTAATTTGTAATTATTCACTATAGGTACATACAAGTAAAAAACCTATCCCGATTTTTTTACAAAACGAGGAAACTGAAACGGAAATACTTACGGTGGCAGTGACAGCGTCCCTGGGTGCTGAACATACAAAGGCCGATGATGGTTTTATCAAGTGTTTTTTTTAATTTTTGGGTAATTTGGGTAGGACATTCATGATTATTTAATGTTTCTGAATTCAGTTGGTGATATCGGGTATGTTTTTTTAGCATCTCTCTCTACTATTATAAAATCGTAGAAAAGCTGTGTCTGTACATTTAAAATATTTAAAAACAAACAAGTGGGTTAGGGTACATAAACGTCTCCGAATTCAAAAATGAGATTTTTGAAATCTTGTCTGTTTGTTACCATGGTACAAAAACTACTGAATAGATTTCATTTTGTTATCACTGTTTAAAAGTATATTCTCCATCTTCAATCTTTATCTCAATTAATTGAACGGATCCTGAGATACAGCTTGACCTCTCTGATGTTACAGACCCATACAATGAAGAGATCATCACCTATAATCCTACTATAGCTTTATGTGAGCGAAGCCGCGGGCAAAAGATAGGAGTGTTTAAAAGTAAATCGATTAAATAACCTCACTTAGAAGGGATACCGATATGTACATGCTTCTATAATTTTATAGCACTGTTCATGATTTCAGTTACGCCAACTATTCCCGTGAGGCATAAAAGCGGTGCTGTGTCCCGCACTAACAACTTCAAAGTTTAAAGAACTAACTACTTTAACTACCGTATTAACTAGGCATGTCTGTAACTATCTTTGTTGTAATTATACATACTTAGTTTGTACTACGGTAATTTTTTGCACACAGTAAAAAAAAGATATGGAAGTGCTGTTTGAAGCAACTTCCCCAGCAGTGGATAATCCATTAGAATTTTCCACACTACATGAAAAATATAGATTTATTATGTGCGCGCCCTTGCCTAATAGTTCCTTATAATCATAATTTTATCGGGTTCCCATCATCTAGATCTAGATCAACAAAACCTGAAAAAATACTTTCAAAATTATAACATTTAATTGTCTTCGTACTTATTTACGCAGGCCGCCTCATTTCCGATCACGATATATTATTTGGCCATTTGCATTCTACATTTCCATTCTACATTCAATAAAATATTTTGTAGATTCGGAAAGAAATATCTTATTATCTACAATTTATTTTATTGAATGTAGATTTTACATCCACCATTTGTTTGATACTTTTATAAAACTTTGCTGTTGTGTTTTTATGTTTGAAAAAAAGAACCCAAGTACCCATCTGCTAATTTTCTCACGCAAGCAACACGCAGATAGGAGCGCGAGCTGACTCTTCAGACAAAAAATATTCATCACTATAAATTTTTATTAGGTGACCAGATTAAGGTAGAATTTTAAGTATAATCATTACGTGGGATATTATATACTAGAATGCGCTTTCCCTTATCCACCACTAACAGAAAGACAGTGAAATATTACTGTCGGTTGCATTGTTTTTTTTTAATTTTTATCTGGAGTTTGTCAACACGTTTGGCGTTGTACCTGAGCGATCACCTTCTGCGACGCATGTTGTGAGTTCGATCCCCAGACGGACCAAAAAATTTGTATGATCTGCAGGTAGTTGTTCCAGGTCTGGGCGTTTATGTATGTAAACACACCCACGATACAGGAAAATATCCTCGTGTGGTGTAATGTTTTTTTTAAAGTTAAGTTTCCCTCTATGTTTTACAGTTATTTATTATTAAGTGTTCAACATACAACTCAAGACTAGCAAGGCCGATAATTCGCTATAGGTACCTATTGTCGTGTCTGAATAATTGTTCCTGTAAACTGCGTTCCCGGAACCTCCTCTATTGCGCGCTTGAAGATTATCACGAGGGTGGATTTAGTGCCAACCAACCTCCTACAAAAAGGCTAGAATAGTTGCTTATTTACTGATCCTAATAGTGTTCCGGAGGGGTCCTAATGGGCTGTATAATTTTGCTGGTGTCCTTTGTAACTGGCCATTAGCGAATACATTTTGGAAAACTCAGTTGTACATTTTCAGACTAAAAATAAAACCTTGTAATAGGAATTATCTTGCTTATATTCGCCAAGAGGTTAGGCAGGAGTGGACTGATGTACCTACCTACATCCGCAGTTCGTCTAATATTGTAGGCCTCATGAAATTTGGACGTGCCTAACTGAGAAGTGAATAGAAAAACATAACACTCTTCCCGACCTAACAATGGAACTCATCACTTCACGCTTGCTCAACATGCATGTGACAGTTAGAATAATATTATTGAAAATCATGTAAAAACTTGATGATGAATACTGCAGACCATTGAAATGTTAATTTGAGATAATTGATGCTTAGAATGACGTGTGCCAAAGGTCAGCAATCAGCCCTTATGAGTTTGATTAACTTCTGATTCATTTAAGGATGCCATAAGGATCATTATTGCTCCTAACTTTAACACTAATGTAGGGATTAAGTACTATAAAATTACGGATGATAAGTACCTATTAACACCTTTATATTAATGAGTCAAGTCTAAGTACATAATGACTGTTTATATAAGTTTATGTGGAAAATTGTTTTCTTTGTATCTTATCTGTGATGTTTATTACCTACTGTTTTTCCGTTATCATGATAAGAATACTAGATATTCAATATTTAACAGCTATCTACCTCAACTGATAGTTATTTGTGTAGCATGTGTAAGTGATAAAATCTGTATTAACCTAATACATACACGTGATTATGTTTTAATGCGGGCCCACAACTTTGACTTCCAATTGACTTTATTGACCACTAGCTTCTGCCCGCGACTTCGTCTGCGTGGACTTCAGATAAAAAGTAGCCCCTGTGTTATTCCAGACTATAATCTATCTCTGCCAAATTTTATCCAGATCCGTTCAGCCGTTCTGGCGTCAAAGAGTAACAAACATCCATCCATCCATCCTCACAAACTTTCGCATTTATAATATAAGTAGGATATGTAGCTACCAAAATACCATCTGTCAAGTAACCCAGAGGCCCAGGCCTAGCAGTGAAAATGAGATACGAAGGTGAAAAAATTTATTTATAATTTGTTCATTGTACTGGTTTCCACTCCCAGCTTAAACAGTGTTATTGAGTTAACATAACATACCATCACGCCTGTATTCCCCGAAGGGTTAGGCAGAGGCGTACTAATGTACATCCACAGTTCGCCGGTATGTTTAAGTCCCATGTAATAGGGGGCGAGCCTATTGTCATTAACCGGGCACAAATTCCTAACTCCGAGCTGCTACTGGGAATTTCATATAAAAAACCAATAACACTGCTCGACCTGGGAATCGAACCCAGGACCTCTAGCGTAGCAGTCGCGCTCAGGACCACTTAGCTAATGAGGCAGTTTATTCTTGTTTTTCTGTGAGTGTGAGTTTTTCTGCGAAATACTCATTACCATCTCGGAGTTGGCATTTATGCCTGGTTAATGGCAATAGACTCGCAAACTGTGGGTGTACCTAGCTACATTAGTAAACTCTTGCTTATCCCTTCGGGCAATACAGGTGTGATAGTATGTCACAATGTTATCATTGCAAAATTACCACTCTCTAACGAGCTTAGATATTAATTTAATAGAAACAAGATTGCAAACAACATCCCGTAGTAATAATGTCTTGTCGATAAGATACCCTTATTGCTTAAATAATATTCTAATAACTATCATTATTATGTAAATAGAGTAGAATTTAATAGGCATTGACTCTAGGATTACCTTAAACAAGGTTTCATGTTCCGCACAAATTAACCTTGTACCTAAATTAATCGAGAGTAATTAATAACTAATTATTGTCGAAACGTCAAGCGGGTCAATTGTAAAACGGGGCGCATGAGTTGACCTACAAAAAAGGCCTCAACCAAAACGTTAATTAATATTGTTAGATTCTGACTGAGTACTATAAACTCTTTTGTAATTATTTAAGTGAAGGAAAAACTGACTCGACTGTGGGCAGGATTCGAACCTGCGACTTCTGGTTCAATACACCAGACGCTATGACCAACTATGCCACCGCGAGTCCCACCCAACTGGTCGTAGTTTGCCTTTACATTTTGAATTGCTGTCTCAGACTGCCTCGTTAGCCTAGTGGTCCTGAGCGCGACTGCTACATTTGAGGTCCTGGGTTCGATTCCCAGGTCAAGCAAAGTGTTATTGGGTTTTTCTATGAAATTCCCAGTAGCAACTCGGAGTTAGGAATTTGTGGCCGGTTAATGGCAATAAGCTCGCCTGCTATTACATGGGAGCTAAACATACCGGCGAAATGCAGGTGTACATTAGTACGCCTCTGCCTAACCCTTCGGGGAATACAGGCGGGATGGTATGTTATGTTAGGTGTTATGTCTCAAAGGTGACGAAACGTATTCGACATTCAGATAAGGCTATAATCTGGAAATTCTGGAAATCTTAGCCTGGAAAATACAAAAAGATAGAAGTGAAATATATTGTAATTAAAAAGTGATTAGCGAGCTTTGTGCGATTCTCATTAATAAGTGAAATGAGTAAGTCTATACTGTTATTTTTTGTCGTTTTGTTTATATATAACACACAAGTTACAACATAACATCCTACCGCGATTCCCCTAAAGGGGTGTTTTATTTAGATTTATTATTTTATAACTACCAACTGCCTATGTATGTATGTTTATACGGTCTTATATACCAAGGGCGAGCTTATTGCCACACAACACAAAATTACCCAAAAGGAATTGTAATCTCAAACGTGATCTTGAATTTCATTGACTATGGTAATCGTAGGGCAAGGGAAGACAAGTGCGGTTTTAAGTTGGCAGAAGTCATATATGCAATAACATTTCAAACATATTTCGAGACATTATTTTACTAATTATTTTACTTGAGTGGAGACCACGACTCGGCAAACGTAGCGTAGGACGCCCTGCGGCGAGATGGAGTGATGATTTGCGAAAGGTTGCTGGTGGAAGCTGGATGCGACAAGCATTGGGGGAGGCCTACGTCCGTGCCGTGGACTAGTATAGGCTGATGATGATGATGATTTTACTAAAAGTACATTTTGAAATGTTTTGTATATTTATGTTCTACTAGCTTTTGCTTTTGCGGCTTCGCTCACCTGAAGCTATTAAGATTAAAAATGGATTCCGAAAATAAGTAATTTAATCCTAAACCAACAGTGACGATCTCTTCTTTGTATGGGTCTCTATACATCAGAGAGGTCAAGGTGTATCTCAGGATCCTTTTAATTATTTGAAGTTCATCAGTTTTTAATTTGGAGCATATACTTTCTAACTGTGATAAAATTAAAAAAACATCTATTCAGTAGTTTTTGCGCCAACCCGTAACAAGCAGATAACATACCTGCAAGAATTTAAAAAATCACATTTTTGGGTTCGGAGACGTTTATGTACCTACCCTACCCAAATGTTTTTTTTTAAATGTCTTCAATGTACAGACACAGTTTTTTTTTTTACAATATGTTCACAATTTTATAATATGTTCTATGTAGGTATCTTAACTTTCTAATGAATCACAAAATCACAGGCATAAATTATATACCTAGATATTAAATGGCACCTAAACGTATTGGCAAAGTGTGGGTAGGTATACTATCGTACCTACACCTCTGCCTAACCCTTCGGAGTAATACAGGTGTGATGATAAATTTTTTTATTGTATTATTTATTAAATAAGTCTTTTGGAGTGTGCGGTAAAATGAAAGCAGTATTGGGAAAATATTACAACGATATTATAGGTATTGTAAGAGAGTGCTTTCCAAAATCTGATTATATCGAACATGCACCTACTACTTTATAAAGGCTTAAGTTCCCTAAATTTATGATAACATTTTTACCTCAATGCAAAAAGAGGGATCTGGGGGCACGGCAGTGCCCCCACCAAGACAAGCGCGAAGCAAACACTGCCGTACCATCCTTTACTGGAACCATTTCGCCGCATTTTCAGGCCCGTATTTGAGAACCTCTGGATAAGACCAGAACGCAGAAATTTTCGTCATCCAGTAAGCTATAATTACATACTTCAAATCCAAAATTTCAAGTCTGTAGGTCATTTAGTTCCGAAGTTAAGCGAAAGCAAAGTTTCGCATTTATGACACTAATGATCATCAAAATAAAACTAGTACTTGCCATAAACTCAGAGAGCTGAAATTTGGTACAGAGTTAGGGTTTAATGGCCACATAAAGGGAAAACTATAAAAACTAGGATAATCGAAGATCTGGAGTACCTGGTGACCCTGATTAGAAAACACAAGAGCCCAACGAAACTATTAGAGATATCGCTAATAAAATAAATTAATAAGCCACCGTTTCTACAAAAAGAAGTGAAATCCCATCAAAAACATTAACTATAAATAATAAAGAAATCGCAGTAAGGAACCTTAGACTTGGCACGACTTTGTCTAGATTTCATTTCTTTTTAGAGATAAACAAGAAGCTCCATCGAGACTTGGCTAGTTTTTTTACAGAATTTTTTTGATGGGATTCTCTTCTCCGTCTGCCTTAGTATTGTAACTGACACAACGTTATATTTTTACCTAATTGCTTATGAACATAACCTAGCCACCACCTAGTTACCTGCGTAATATTTCCCGACTTCTCCGTTTTATTAAAAAAAAAACTTTCACACAAACTTTGTCCTGACAATAACGAACACAACAAAAAAGGAATTATTCAATTTGGTGCAGTCATTCGGAAGTTATGTGCTTAAGTACATTTTGACGTTTCATTTTTATTTATTCTTCTTACATAGAAGATAAATAATCTCAAATTCTTTTAATAGAGATTTTTCACACAATACCAGTTCGATTTGCTCTGGAACTCTAGTTATTATCAAAGTGCGAGCCTATCGCTTTTAACCGGACACAAACCCAAACTCAATGCTGCTACTGGAGTTTCTTATTAAATAGAAATAAAACGACTCGAAAAGGCTGTATATACTATTACTAGCTTCTGCCCGCGACTTCGTCCGCGTAGCGTGATGATATATAGCCTATAGCCTTCCTCAATAAATGGGCTATCTAACACTGAAAGAATTTTTCAAATCGGACCAGTAGTTTCTGAGATTAGCGCGTTCAAGCAAACAAACAAACAAACAAACTCTTCAGCTTTATATATTAGTATATAGATACTTTAGTAACAAGCCCAGCAGACGTTGTCCTGTCCTGAAAATAAATAATGTTTTAGAACCCGACTGCAGCGCCACCTACCGGGTCCAATTGTAATTTCAAACCATCCAGGGATGTCCGTTTAGAAGAAGTTAGATGACAAACACACGTACAGAATAGTTATACATATAAAGATATTAATATTTACCTTATAAAATACCTACGTATCAACACCTACACAAATAAAGAAAATAAATACAAGAACAGTTCACTCATGCTAAAGTAACATATATTGCTTTAGGAATTATCTATATGAGAAGACCTCGTTAGAGGCGTGGCTGTAAATCTCTGTGTATTATGACAAGATTACCTGCGAGATGAGAGTTTCCTCCGTGTACCACCTACCTGAGTTATTGTCTGTATTATTAATTTATTCCACAATATTAGATGTTAAAAAACGAATTACATGTGTTTTCTGGCAGAAGGTTCTGTAATATAAAATCAGTTTTTTTTATAATTCCGTGGGTAAAATATAGTTCTCAGTGCCAGTGAGATTGGCATCTAGTAAGAGATGAAAAATACTGGGCTTGCTCGGTGGTCCTCCTAGGGTGTAAATGGCTTGCGAACACCCTCACGTAGAAGTCTGTCTTAAAGCACATTTGTTTATAGAACATAGAACATACCAACACGCCTGTATTCCCCTAAGGGTTAGGCAGAGGTGTACTAAGGTACACCCACAGTTCGCCGGTATGTTTAGGTCCCATGTAATAGGGGGCGAGCCTATTGCCATTAACCGGGCACATATTCCAAACTCCGAGCTGCTACTGAGTATTTCATAGGAAAACCCAATAACACTTTGCTCGACCTGGGAATCGAACCCAAGACCTCTAGCGTAGCGGTCGCACTTGAAACCACTAGACTAACGAGGCAGTTTGTCTAGTGGTTACGCGTTAACGCAATATAGTTTGAATATAGTTTATATTCAAATTATATCGCGTGAGAGCCCACTGTTGGCTGCTGGGCCTCGGGCAGTCTGCAGTCCGTAGGGGTCAAGGGGTCAATAATACCTCTGGTCACTGGCTGTCCATGAGCGACGATTACTACTTACTACCACGAGGTGCCTCATCCCATCGTCGTAAAAAAAAATTGTTCATTGCAAATAAAAAGCATGATTTAGCACATTGCCTCAATAGTCCTGACCGCGACTGCTACGCTAGAGGTCCTGGGTTCGATTCCCAGGTCGAGCAAAGTGTTATTGGGTTTTTCTATGAAATTCCCAGTAGCAGCTCGGAGTTAGGAATTTGTGCCCGGTTAATGGCAATAGGCTCGCCCCCTATTACATGGGACCTAAACATACCGGCGAACTGTGGGTGTACATTAGTACGCCTCTGCCTAACCCTTCGGGGAATACAGGCGTGATGGTATGTTATGTTATTTAGCACACATATAATAAAACTCAATAATAATGTTGGGAGAAGGAAAATGATTATCTGTTCCATAGCAAATGATAAATATCCATGTATACCTATTCATCAAAAAAGTAAACTTGTATTTTGATTGTGTACGAAAACATACCAAATGGAATAACTATATATAAAACGAGTAGGTGTCAACTTATCTCACATCCATTCCGATAAAACTAAAATTGGAAAAATCGACATCTATTTTCTCTCTCAGTACAATGAATTCACTGAGAACCGATTCATGAAATAACAAAAAAATAAACACTATCTATTGCGACAATGGCACACTCATACATACATAACTTTAGCTCGTATACATGAATAGGAAAAAAATATAATTAATCACTCTGTGTTATGATTGTAGATAGATGAATTTGTGCTCAGCATTAGGTATGTCTCCTAAAAATATACATTCCACTTTATATTTTTTTTTTATGGGATAGGGGAGCAAACGAGCAGACGGATCACCTGATGGTAAGCGATAACTGCCGCCCATGGACACCCGCAACACCAGAGGAGTCACAAGTGCGTTGCCCGCCTTTTAAAAGGGTTTGGGCCTCCGGTAAACTCATTCACTCGGCGAAACACAACGCAAGCGTTGTTTCACGCCGGTTTTCTGTGAGGCCGTGGTATCACTCCGGTTGAGCCGGCCCATTCGTGCCCAAGCATGGCTCTCCCATGTGAGACGTATAATAATGTATCAATTTCTTTTTTACAGGTAAGTGCAAGATGGTGGTAATTAATCTTCGGCATTCCACTATCAATTATTACGAGTGACGTAAGAGGGGCGCTTCATTCAGGTAAGCTCGTGATTTTCAAAATGTCTCATAAATCAAAATGTGTCTCGCGTCTAAGTATACTCTGCTGCGACAGAATCTATATCGCGACGTCAATCAAATTCCCAGCAACAAAGTGTATTTGCTTTTATATGCCCCTGTAATATGAATTTGAGAACGGTTTATCGTTGGTAGGCACTAGTAAAACATGTTACAAATGGAAATGCAATGTTCTGACAACTTTTCACGTCTGGGACTCACTTTCCTGTCTTCTTTTGCGAAAAATGACGGCAGTTACAATAATTATTTTAAGCTTGCGTATCATATGGTACAGGAAAGAACATCGTGTGGTTTATTAATTAAGTATAGGTACATATTATAAACTCGTTGTACGATTAAATTACCGCTAAATTAAATAAACTTCAAAGGAAAAGATTTTTTCACCAAAGGTCCGATGTTTGTTTAAAGCGGAGCGCTGAAAAATAATAGCTTTAGAGATCCATCCTTTTTAATAAAAAAAAACATGCAGAGCTTAAGTTCCGTTTATAAATATTCAAGGTAAACACCGGTAAACATTACACGTCAAAACAATTTGATATGTGTATACATCTGTGCCGTTGTAACAAAAAATCCTTAAGTATTTCTGGAATTGCTATTAGCCCATTTCCTTTGTTCGACTGTAGACGACGATAAAAGTTGGTCACATTTATGAGATTATTTCATTTCATATGCGCGCCTGTGTTCAACACAAATTGCTCGTAAATACGAAACGTTAACTCACGACAACCCCAATCCAAGATTGTGCTAATTACTTAGCAAAGATTTGCGTTTATCTATTTATGGAAATGCCTTTGTTTAACGAAACCTGCAGCATTTTAGGTCACAGTAATCTTGCAAATGACATACGTAAATGTGTTCAGCCTTCCATAATTTATTTTCTTCAAAACATATGCTAGCCTAGTGATATGACCATTGGACTGAAGTCAAATCTAGTAGCCATCTGCTAAGAAAGGAAAGGATTTAGGAAGATTTGATTAGGATTTTGACCATTGCGGGCAGCAGGGCACAACTAATTTATCTGTAAAAATTAGTTGTGCCCTGCGGTGCTTAATTTAAACGTCATTTTCAATAACAAAACAGTGGGTTGAAGCATTAAAGAAAATATAAAATTATGTTTATTATTCATACAAAGAAAACTACTGCGTAGTCTCTAGAACAAATGTTTTCACGTTTCAGAGTGTAATTCGAGCAATGTATTTTAAATAATGCGCTTTCATATGCAGGGAGTGTAAGACGCAAATGTGTTTTGTTATTTTTTATTTATTTTTATACTGTATTTCTCAAAAATGTTATCGTTTATTAATGAAGATAAAGTTTTCATTCAAAATTAATATGTTGAATACTGCTTAAATTGTAAGTCCTACCTACATATGATCACCCCCAGTGTAAAGTCTACTTATATAAGCTGGAGCTTAATAAAACTATAGCCTCTATTTCTGAGACCCCTGCTGAACAGTAAAACAGAAAGTGGGTCTATGATTGGTTTCTACAAACATTTAGCCCCCTTTATGTGTAAAAGCTATAACGTAAAGGATACCGATTTTACATACCATACTATAAATCCTGCATTCCGCAAAGGGACAAAGATTATCTAATAACATAATTTAGACAAAGGTGTACTAATGTACACCCACGAGTTGCCGTTATGTTTCGGTCCCTTATCTGTGCATAATTTCAAATTCCGAAGCTGCTACTGAAAATTTCTTAGAAAAACCCAAATACACTGCTTGATCTGGGAATCGAAATAAGAACCGCTTGCCTAACAGTTTCGCTAACGACCATCAGACTAATGAGACCGAGTCTCTCACATTACTTATATAGGAAATTAAGTGTTTAGTATTTACAATCCGTACTGCTACTGTGGTCGTTACATAAAGCCAGTGTACAATAATGAGCGATTCTGTGTGACTAGATAAATTATTTTTATTTTTATTTGGATTGTTTTATTTTAATATGTGCCCAAAATTGATATTTAATTATTAGGTATCAAATGTCATTAGTGTTCGATAAAATTAATTTCTTATTTTTATATTTCATTTTATTTTCATGACATTGTATTTATTGTGATTGTGACATATTTTATTTTGTTTTAATTGTAAATTGTAAAACCTATGGGGAAACCTGAAATAATTGGATTTTGATTTTTCGAATACCGAGTAGTTCAGACAACAATTCGCGGAAAAACATGTTCGACATTGAAATGTATTTTAGTTCGAGATCTATCTATATTTTGTCTGTAAAATGTAGATCTCGAATACCTAGGTATTTTCTTTTTGGTAGCGCGTTCATATTATTTGAGGTTATAATATCTTCATTGGCTAGATCACTGAATTCAAAATTATAAATTGTCCATAAATGTAAACTGCTTCAATAGCCAAGTGGTTCGGACCGCGACTGCTACGCTAGAGGTCCTGGGTTCGATTCCCAGGTCGAGCAAAGTGTTATTGGGTTTTTCTATGAAATTCCCAGTAGCAGCTCGGAGTTAGGAATTTGTGCCCGGTTAATGGCAATAGGCTCGCCCCCTATTACATGGGACCTAAACATACCGGCGAACTGTGGGTGTACATTAGTACGCCTCTGCCTCACCCTTTGGGGAATACAGGCGTGATAGTATGTTATGTTCTGTTATGTAAAATGTAGGAGCGCGACATTTAAGCTTAGACGTCCTCTAATCTGCTTTCAATTTATTTTCTAGTTCGATTTCATTATCTTCCGAGCCTTTTCCCAACATATGTAGGGGTCGGCTTCGAGTCTACCCAGATGCGGCTGAGTATCAGTATTTTACACGAAGCGACTGCCATCAGACCTCCGCAACCCAATTTCTGAACAACACCGATATTCGGAAAATAGACTGTACCTATGTCAGGCTTTTTTGAGCTTCTGACTACCACTAACAATTGGCATAGATGTTCGTGCGACAACCGGGACCGACGGCTTTACGTGCCCTCCGAGGCACGGAGGGGTCTCGATGTGTTAAGAAATGTTACCCATACACACACTGACCGCGGTGAGCGCAGCTTAACCTTGCAGATCAGATGATCATGAGCCCCTCCTTCTAGTTCGAGTTCTGGTATAAAAAAAAATCACTTACCAAATAGGTACGTAGACTCAACTTTTTTCATAAAAAAGGTAAGAACATTTAACTATTTCAATCACACGGACAGCAAAAATCCCTAAAGAATTTATTACTACACCGGTGAAAAAATATGTAAAAAGAACTAAAACAAGGTTGATGACTAATTAAGTACTAATTATGTAGTAGAAGCGTCGCATTAATATTAATAAGCTATGTCCAACACATCAAGATATACTTAAGCGATGTTTAATAGGTACCATACCAAAATATATTCAAACAAACATACTTACATCACTGATTCTAATATAATAACCTACTCGGGTAGAAATAAGACTGAACAGGGGCGAAAAAAATCACATTAAAAAATTCCTCTGGAAGGTAATATTATGAAACATCGTAAAAGCGACATCTTTTATCCAGAAAGTTGCAGCTATTTTTAGTTCTCAATTTTCCAGTTCTCCCAAAATTCCCGGTTTGTTTTCCATTTGCAAATCCAACCTCTAATGGTTTCCTATTAGAAGATACTACAAGAAGAACTATTAAAAGTAGAACCAGACCCAGGATCTCATGCGTGACAGGTTCACTAGCGGCTATGAGGCGAATCTAAATAGCGATATATGGTATATCTAGGTGTCGACCGTGCGCCTGTGTGCGTTCACACGTACACAACGCACACTGCTCACTGACTCCGGTAATTATTGGATTTCTCTTGGCGTGATCTAAGTGAATATTTCAGGGTTCGTGATACCTATTTTTAGGGTTTTGATCGCAGGAACTCTCAACATTTAGTCACGTTCGTCGCGATAAAAGGCCGCCTTGATCTTGTAAAATCATAAGGTTTTCCGGATGCCAGTTTATATGTACTTCGTTAAATTTTATGTAGTATGTCTTCGGTTTAGTATTTTATTATAATTTTCTTTCTGCCTCTATACATAAACATAGTATCTACCTAGATATTTTTTAAATTAAGATTTATCATTCACGAAATAAGGTGTATATTCAAAGCACAAATCTTTCATCTTCTATTTTTTATATAGAAAAAGAAAACTATGTAAGGTATTTTCGTTGTAAATATCACAAGAGCTAATTAACTTATGAAGTCTTTAAACAAAACTGTAGTGTAATTAATCATTGTTTGTTACTTATTAAGCGAACAATTATCTAGTTTCATAAAGCAATTATGCAGAGATTTATTTGTATTGACTAGCTTTTCCTGCGACTTTGTCCACAACAAGACGTTTTAGTGCTTCCCTGAAATATACGTCTGGTTTTTTTTTATTTCATGTTCACATTGTATATAATATCTGAGTTTCAAAGTTTCATCAAAATTGATGATTTTTGAAAAACTAAACAAACAGACAAACTTATTTTCATATCCATAGATATTAATCTTAGCATCAAATAAGTACATCATAAATAACTTTATGATTAAACTGAGGTTGACGCTTAAATTAAGATAAAAAATGTAAACAAAAAGTTAGAGTAACATGAACTTTGTTCTAGCAGTCATTAACAAATTTTTATATCGCTATTTATAAATAAATCTTGTCTTGATGGTTTTTTTGCTAGTTACTGAGTATTAGGTAGGTACTTTATGGAAATTCAAGAGATTATTAAATGATCACCTACTTACAATTTAACATTATGACATACCTATATGCAAAATTATTTATGGAACTAGATGCATTTTGTCTGCGGGAATCGAAGTTTTCCAAATCCATCAAAGCGACAGGGGTAGTGAGAAAACAATATTCAACCCGTTTTATAAGCATAAAAAAAATACTATTAATTTTTTTAAATTTCAAATTTAATTTGATGGCTCCCACCATTAAATCCCGCCGTTTTAACCTACTAGGTATTAAGGAACATAGAACACGATGCCAAGTTACAATTACAATAATTTATTATTTATTCACATTCACATTCACATTTGTTTTCACATAGGTACAATGATACAACGTACGAAACCCCAAAAAAAGAAACACATTATCATGTTTGGTTTCGTTTAACTAAAAAACAAAGGGGAATATAAGGAAATCCATGGGGATAGGGGAAGTGTATTAGGGAATGAATGGGTAAAAATCGTAAAACAAACCAAAGTGAGTATTATTAAAATGATGACTTTCAAATTCAGTTTTACGGAAGACTTCAGGAAGACTTTAGAACTATGTTACATCTAATTCAATTTATACCATTAATACCATCATTTAACTAAAGATAAAATTATTAATCTCTCAATCAATTAAATTTAATTGAAAGATACATTTTCGTAAACAGTCGGTTTTAGCATCGAGTTTGTTTGATTAAGAGCCGTCTACAACTGTTGAAAGTTTGATGCAAACCAAGACAATCCTTTTATTTATATCCAAACAGTGAAATTCTCGAGTACCTATATGTATGTATATGATTTGGTTGAGTCTAATCTGTTAAAAGATAATCAAGATTTTCATACATAACAAAATCGATATAATGTACATTTATGTTGCTGTCGCGTCGCTGCCGAGCGCATTATCTGCGTATGCTGCTGATAACTGTGCTCTCGATTAAAAGTATCTCGTCTCGAGTTGATTATTAAAGTGATACTTATCGGAGATAATTCATAAGGTTTAAATCGTTATCGCTCGAAGTGCATAGTGGTGGCGCGGCCGATAAGCGCAAGCCGCTCGAGGTGATGGTGGCTGTGCTGCGGCGGCGGCGGCGGCGGCAGTCACAGTCGGTTGGCACGCGCGGCCACACGCGCCTTCCGCCGCGGGCCCACGCCGCCCGCACCCCCCCGCACCGCGCCTCACACAGGTAAACAAACAGTGAACCTAACACACCACGTACCAAGTCCTCTCCAACACCCGCCAAGACCCATCCTTAGACCCAGTTCTAGTGCTCGAACTTTGTCGCCGCAAAAATAAATAACATCCTAATCTATTTTAAGTGCTAGTTACAGTTTTGGATTGTTAACAAAAATTTTCAGTGCCTTGTTTTCACTGATTTATTTTTGTAGTGCCAACAGATAGATGTGTGTGACACAATCGACACCTACAGATAATACAGAAACATGGCATAATACTAACGAGTTACACCACTGCTTTGTAACTCTTAATTAATTAACGAGGATAGATGAAACGCTGTATCTGCTTATAACAGGAGCGGGTAAAATTAATCTACGGCAAATTATTCCTGTATAAACTTGTTCATAAGTTTACATGGATAACAACCAATCCAGGAATAGTTTAAATAAAAAATTCAAAATTTCTCTGAGAATGGAACCCACACAAATTTCTTCGTGAGAAAGTTGAACATAAGTGGATTTAGTTTTGTGACAAGACTAAACAATCAACCAACAATCGGTTCAGAGACCTTGAGATGAGCCTGAATCCTACCTGCTTATCAAGATTAATGAGATTTTACGTAGCCGATAACAACACATGTTTGTTGCGAACAAACGGTGTAATTACCAATACACAGAAATTATTAAATTTACATACGGCACTTAATGTATGTGCAACATTCTAAGGAAAACTTGAACTGAAGACAAAGAACGTCAATAGAAAGCAATAGTATGACAATAACCAGTCATTCTATCGTGACTAAAGAAATCGACAATACATGACCAGACCTCTATACACGTATAATCAACATTACAACCATCGACCACGTCGATAAAATAAAAACACTTCAATTGGCAGAAAAGTCAGACATCAGAGACCCTAATATCTTGTTAGTCACAACTTATGTAGAGCAATCAGTGCCAAAAATCTCGCAACTGATAGGGTTCTCAATGGTAGATCGGTTTTCGTGAGGTAATTTGAATACGTATCGAAATTTCTACTGCTTGAATCCTATCTCCTACACAAGCTTTGCGGTTCAATACATCAATTTGCCTTCGGATTTTATACTTACATCGCGCTGGTGAGATCTTTTTTAAGTTAAATATAAGTTAAATGGCTGAAACTGTCCTCTTATTTGGGGTACTCTGGGGACTAACATTCCAAATTACCTCCGTTTTGTCTCTTAAGTAGGTCACTCATAAATTGTAGGCTTAATTTTTTACGTTATAAGCTTGCAACAAACTTGAGATTAAGGAAAAATTCGCTATTTTAATGTTAACATATTATGATGTTTACATGTCTATTTGACCTTGCTTATCAATATTATTTTGATACGTACATGATGCAGAGATTGCCACTGAGAATTAAATAGAGCAGATAGCATCGATTGCTTTTGCATTACCAGTAGTTTGTGTTCAGTATCTAATTTTTGTTATATTAACATAGATAAACAAGGTTACGAACAATAAACTGATAAATAATCATGATAGCTTTGCGATAAATGGTCTATCGTTTAGTGCCTATTAATATTCCCAAAAATCGATTTGTTCTGCTCCTAAACACCGCGATCAGGACGTGGTTGATTTATTGCTCGTAAATTCACATTGTTACCAATGTTAACATCGTAAATTTTATTATTGATAGGTGAGGCGCTCGACGCGCATAACCTAAACTATAACAACACCTAGTTATGCATAATAGGGTGAAATTATGACATATTGACATCGTTGCAGTTTTTTTCGTTGCAATTTGCATTCTTCTGTGTTAAATATAGTTATTATTAAGTTACTTCTAGCATTAATTAATTAATCAATTAATTTTTTCGTAGTTGCCGAATAGGCAATACAATATAAATAAGTTCAATGCCATTTGCAGTTGCCTTCAAACTCCAATTTATTTTTTTACCAATCACTATAATAATATGGTTAGACGAGATGTTTAAATTTTTGAGAGAATAACCTACCTATAGCGTACCTATCAGAATATTTGTCGGCAATAATGCATGTGAAACATAACGGCTGCTCGACCTTGGCTGCGCCACTCATCTTCCATAATCCTAATATTATTTTCGCCCATAATACACTTATCCTAATAAATATATCAGAATTAATGATTCATTTTCGCGTTAGATACACATTAGCTGCAATATACAGGTATAAAAATAACAGTTTTTTTTTAATAAATTCCTTTTATTTCATGTAATATTCCTAACAATAAGAATACACAATTACTGTGAAGTAAAATTAATTGTTTTCCCTTGTCCATGTCTCTACACTTTTTGAGGTTCTCTTTTCAAGACCTTTCTCTATTGTTAACCCCTAACCGTACATCGTTATACAATGGTCTCAACGAGGGTTACACATTTGAATAAAGCCTAATGTGGACAGAATATGACATTCATTTATTTGTATATCCATTTGCCGAGATGGATGACGTCATTCGTTTCCGTTGTAAGTACTAAAAATAATTATAATTATTTTACAACAACAATCTCTTTACTTTTAACTACCTATATATACAATGCCGCTAGCTTATACCATGTTATTTAACAACTTTAAGCGGCGGTAGCCTAATGGCTAGGGCGTCGGACTTGCGATCATGTGGTTGCCGGTTCGAACCCCACCCATTGCACTACCGACGTGAACCCACTCGTAACACAAGCAATCTAGCTTAACACGAGGGGTTAACAAGAATACTAGTAATGTGCGACCCGCATTGCTAGTAAGCTTTTTTTTTAAAAAAAAATCCCAGTAGCAGCTCGGAGTTAGGAATTTGTGCCCGGTAAATGGCAATAGGCTCGCCCCCTATTACATGGGACCTAGACATACCGGCGAACTGTGGGTGTACATTAGTACGCCTCTGCCTAACCCTTCGGGGAATACAGGCGTGCTGGTATGTTATGTTATGTTATGTTAAAAAAAAACTGTATATTTTATATACATTTAAAACAAGTTACAAGGCGACAATAACCTGACAAATCAAAGTTGATTCCGACTTTTAGTTCGGAAAACAATATAATATGTATAGAGATCCCTTCATCTATAGTGCTTTAAACAAAAAAGTATTATACGATTTATTTATTTTTTGCATTGGCAAACAACTATAACTTAGTTCATGTGAATTTGTATCATAGAGTACTGTAAAGTTAAAAAAAACGATGTACTACTTCACTAGATGACTGTTTTGGTAACTTTGCAGAATTTATTCGAAAAAATATATAATGCGTGTCAGTAACTGGGAACAAATGTTATAGCTGCGGTTTCTTCACCAAATAGCTATAAGCGAGGGCAGATGTGTCCAAAACCTTTCCATATATGTATAATATCCCAAACAGGTTAAAAAATAAAAATGGTAAGGGCTAGACGTCCTCAGACATTACTCAATCTTGACGGTTTATTTACTTTAACATGTACAGTATGCTAGTATTACTGCAATATTGCATTTAAATATTTAATAGCCCACAGTAGTAAAAGCTAAATGAAAAGTACATAATTATAGGAATTCCCCTGGTGGTTCAAGCTCTATTATGGCGGATCAGATTGTTTTTATTCTGATTCGAAGCTACTCTTTTTTATCGCTGTTATATATAATTTATTTATACGAAAAAGGTGAGCTATAAAAATATTAGTTTAGCGTTTCTATCTATGTCTATAGTTTTTGCCTACCCTTTGGGCAGGAAGGCGTGAGTATATAATATATATAGTATGTATGTAGTTTTCTATTTCACCAAATCTTGATTTCTAATATATACCTAGATCTCTTTCTAGTCAAATTTTGCTGTAAACTTAATAAATAAATTGACATTTAACCAGATTCGTTGAGTGATTTTGATTGTAACCATTTAGACTAAGCATGATATTTTTCATTGCAGAATACATTTTATGTTTCATATACACCTACGTTGGAATTATCTTTATAACTTCAAATTCAACGTAAGCCAAGGTCAGAATTACTGTTATCTGGACTAAAGTCCTTTCAACATTTACCAATCTTACAATGTGTAAAACCCGATGTGTAAAACCTCGTTTTTGCTGTATCTAGCAAAAACAATATGAATTTATACTCGCACATATGTATATAGTGAATGTTGAAGGTGACCCAGGTCAACCACAAGTAGTTACTCCTTAACAAAAACTTATACATTAGTAAAACAATTTCAAGCATTCTTCTTCCACTTGACTTATAGTTTTCTCGTTATACACAATATTAAAAAAGTTTTGGCAGGTCTTCCTCCGAGAATGCCATCACAACAGACCACATTTGTGTCAAAACAAACGATAGGATCGCTCGTTTTTCACGTTCCCAAGTCGTTGAGCTCGCATTTATTGGGTGGGGTCTATTATACGTATTTTCATAGGCCGGGGTAGATAATTATCAGCCTGAGCAATAGGCCAAGGGACGTTCGATTTTTAGACGGTCCGAGTCCGAAATCCAGGCTTTGTAAGTATTTACTGCATATAAAAAAATGGTTTGAGTGCTATTTCTCTCGTACCACTTAGGTTTATTGCACCAAAATTTTACGCTAGTGAAAAATGTATCGTTGGTACTATGACCACACTTCACTCATTTTTCGGAACGTTGTCCTTTTTCATTCATGTTTTATCGCTACATTAATAATCGTTCATGTTAAGCCAGTTATCTCTCAGTAAAACTCAATATTTACGTGACGTTGTAAGCTAGTTGATTCATATATCGTTATCAATACTTTTTATAAGATAAAACGACATAAATCAAAGATATGGAATTGAAAATCACAGTAACATTCCGATATAGACCTTTTTTCTTTTATAAGTTCCATATCCTTTCTTATTATGGTCTATACACAAGGGTAGGTGCGTGGTAGATATTTAGTTGTAAGAAGTCTGACGTACCTGACCTGCCACCTCCCTTGGAGACAGACGAATCATAATTATTTACTACAACATATAATTAATATAATAATTATATGTTATTATATTATACAACATATTATTATAATTTTGAACATAACATATTGTCGTTCCTTTCTCCCATAGTATCTAGTAGGAAGTAATTTCTATAATCTGGTGAATCTACTACCTATCTAATAGTTCTGGCACACTGGACTTTATTTTCCTTCATCGATATTTAACTATAAAAAAATATTAATATCTTTTTAGTCAATTATACATCTAGGTACCTAAATTTTTAAACCGTTTTTTAAATGTATAATTATACCCATTTTAGGTATGATCCTATCACATGGTCTCTTAAACAAGAAATATTCAATAATACAGTATTATCAACATTTCAAATGAATATATCAAACAATTATTTTCAAAGTTAAATAATATATAAATGTATAATATTCTTGTATAAAAAAGATATTTATCCTTTTTTATTATTACGTTTCACAAATGCAAACCTGAGAAGTTCGTAAGTAGTTAGCTCAAATAATTTTAGTTGAAATTGTATTTAATTCTTGCTTTTATTTTAAGCTCTAAAAACAATTGAAACAACCAATTGATAAACTCCTCAGTCCGATAGAAAGGGTAAGTTATTACTACATATTCTAAGATCAGATGATAATACTTCCTGTAACTTATTTAATTACGTCATAATCAAATTATTACGCATTTAACAAGTTTACTGTATAAAAGTAAATATATTGTAGGTAGGTATTTCAAGCTTAAAATTCATTTGTGATAACATATTTATTTATTTATTTATTATATTCTTTATTGTACACCAAATTAAACATAGGACAGGACATATTGAGACAAAAAACATACAATGGGCGGCCTTATCGCTAACTGCAATTTCTTCCAGGCAACCTTAGGATGGACATATCTGGACTGAACTTACAAATGGGGTTGACCACGGTGTACATACCTACATAATATACACAAATATATATATGCATAATATATAATAAATTATATACATAAATATATAAACATACTATATATAAAAATATAAACCTATATAATATAAATTAATATATAAATCCAAAAAAGATAAATAAATTTAAAATAAAAATAGTGTAATGATAAGCAACAAATTCTGTATGTAATTTACAATGGTAAAGTGTCACAGTTACAGTGATAAATAATGTTCCTTCACAAGCTTTTTAAACACAGGGAGTGATTGAGCACGCCTGATGGACACTGGAAGTGCATTCCACAATCGAGCAGCCTGAACTGTAAAGGATTTATCGAAAAAAGTTGTGGAATGCATCGGCATCTTAAGTTTCAAGTTATCCGATGACCTCAGGAATAGTGTGTGGGTATCGCCTAGGAACTCAAACCGTTTTTTAAGGTAAGAGGGGGTAGATGGAAGGAAAAGAACATTATATAGTAGATAAAGAATATGAGCATTCCGGCGACGGCGGATTGGCAACCACTTGAGCTTAACACGGAATTCTGAAACATGGTCATATTTGCGTAACCCAAATATGAACCTTAAACAAAAGTTTTGAAGGCGCTCAAGTTTATCAAGTTGGTCTTCTGTAAGGTCAAGATAGCTGACATCAGCATAATCAAGGATGGGAAGAAGAAGTGATTGAGCAAGCGCAACTTTGGTCGCAGTTGGCAGAAAGTTGCGTAGTCTTTTTAAACCTGCGGCAGATGCAAACAATTTGCGGCTCACTTCCTGCAGCTGAGTAGTCCAGGAAAGGTTACGATCGATAAATATCCCCAAGTTCTTAACTTTTTCACTAAAAGGTATAACAATGTTATCAAAAGAAACTTGAGGAAGAGCCGACCAGTCAATCCTGGACATAGTTCTAGAGCTGCCAATTACGATAACTTGCGTTTTCGTGGGGTTCACCATAAGTCCGTACCTCTTACTCCAGTCGCAAATACAAGCTAGGTCCTGATTGATAGTGTGCACTGCAAGCGACAAATTTCCAAGAGGAGCTCGGCAATAGATCTGCAAATCATCTGCATAAAGATGGTAGGAAGAAACTAGTTGTTCAGAAATAGAGTTTATAAAAACTGCGAAGAGTAGAGGGGATAAAACGCCACCCTGTGGTACTCCGGCAGAGTTACAGCTCCAAGAAGACGATGCTTCTTCGAGGCAGATACGTTGCCGACGACCAAACAGGTAACTATGAAACCAGTCAATCACCGATGGAGATATGTTAATAGAGCGTAATATGCCAAGCAAAATATCGAAGTCAACAGCATTAAAAGCATTACTGAAGTCCAGTAATGCTAATACTGTAAGATTTCCGATTTCCATGCCTGACCTGATATCATCCGTAATATTCACAAGAGCTGTGGATGTGCTATGGCCTGGACGAAAGCCTGATTGGAAGGAATTGAGGAGGTTGTTTTTGGAGAGGAAAGTGTTCAATTGATTGTAAATCAGTCGCTCCAGAACTTTGGATAGGAAGGGTAAAATGGATATGGGACGATATTCAGAGAAGGATGCAGGATTAACTTTTTTTGGTAGTGGGATCACTTTCGCGTCTTTCCATGCACTAGGAAACACGCCGCAGGATAAGGAATAGTTAAGGATATGACAGATGACAGGGAGAATTATGTCAAGCACAGGGAGGATCATTTTACGGCTGATACAGTCACTGCCAACTGCGTTGGAAGTTATTGATATTATACTCTTCTTAACATCACATGCGGAGAGAAGACTAAATGAGAACGGGGAATGACTGGGAGTCGGAAGGGTTGAAAGATATCTCAATGTATTACATTTAGTTGTCCGATCAAAAACAGACGAAGCAGTAAAATGATAATTAAGCGAATCTATATCTAAATCTTTTGGGATAGTGTCTTGACGCGATTTTCCGACTCCCATAGATCTTAGAAATTTCCAGACTTTTGCTGGATCTCCGTTTTGGACAGAGTTGTGGATGTGTTGGCGTTGAGCATTCCTACATACTTTATTGCAGTGATTCCGGACAGACACGTATTTTTCCCTGTTGGAATCCGTCGGTCGACTCTTATATTTAGATTTTGCCGTCACCTTTCGAAGCATTAGCAATCTTATCTCATCTGTTAACCATGGCGACGGCAAATGTTTAACCTTAACCGCTCGAACAGGGGCATGACGGTCAAATAGTTCCACGAGAGCAGTCGTGAAAAGCTCGACTTGTTCATTGACTGAAGCAGAGGCAAAGATTGGAGACCAGTCTACATGGTCCGCATCCTCACAAAGATCGTTTGCGTTAATAGCGGCAAAGTTGCGCTGCATGAGGATTTTAGGTTTAGCCTTAGGAGGACGAATTTTGTAGGAGAGGAAGATCAGATCATGATACGAAAAGGCATCAGCTGAGCATTGACCATGCTTAACAACATGATCAGGAGAAATGTTCGGCCACCGCACTCCGGTTAAGAGAGTCTCGGGCGCGAACACGCAAGCTTCGCCCCAAATGTCGGGGGAATCGGGACCCTCTCCTCCTCGACCAACAACAGCGCCCACAAACGTGAGGCGCTCCATCGGAGAGTGGGAAGAAGCCGGCAGTAAATACCCAAACCGCGTTGCCGAGGCGCGAGCTTGCCTTAACAAGGCTAAGCTCAACCTGTCCGCCTCGAGAAATCTCAAGACAGAGATCAAGGCGGGGGTGCTGTCGGCTATCGATCGACTCTTCGAGTTGGTCAAGGAGGCAGAAAAGGAAAAGGGAAAGCCCCAGCCCTGTCCCACTACTAAGCCTCCCCCGACCTGTAAGGACCAGGCTTGCCAGGCAAGTTTAGACCCGATCCCGACTGACCGGAGTGAGGTTCGACATGAAGAAGCCGAGCTCCTCCAGGCCCTAAAAGACCACTCCCTCCTGGTGAGGGAGTCTAATAATAAAGTGGGTGGCCTGCAGGCCAGTATTGACCAGCACACGGAACGAATGGCCGCAGCACCAGTTGCTGCCACGGCCCACGTCCCAGTCTGGGCCCCAGCGCTTCCTCAGCAACCACCTGTGCCGAATCACTCCGTCATAGTGTCCTCAACAGAGGTCATGGAGACGAGCGACGGAGTGATCGGCCGTATTAGGAAAGCGCTGGATGCCAGGACGACCGGACTCCAAGTTCAACGAGTTCGAAAGGTCAGAGACCAGAAAGTCGTCCTGACGTGTGGCAGCAAGAATGATCTGGTCAAAATGACTCAGCAGTTGTCAGTTGACAGGGACCTCCGAGTGGAGGACGCCCCGACGAAGAGGCCGTTGGTGGTGCTCAAGGATCTCCTCTCCTATAACACGGATGAGGAGATCATCGCGTCCCTTAAGGTGCAAAACGCCGCAGTTCTGGGTGATTTGAGCGGCGAGGAGTTCGCTGCCACAGTTAAGTACCGCAGACGAGCGAGGAACCCGCATGAGTGTCATGCCGTGCTGCAGGTCTCGCCTAAGCTGTGGCAGCGACTCACGGCCGCCGGTAAAGTGTACATCGACCTGCAACGTGTCAACGTGCTAGACCAGACGCCGCTCATTCAATGCACGCGGTGTCTGGGGTATGGGCACGGCCGCAGGTTGTGTAAGGAGGCGGCCGACTCGTGCTCTCACTGCGGCGAGTTGCACCTCAGGGCAGACTGTCCGAAGTTCGCTGCCGGCGAGGCTGCAAATTGCAAAAATTGCAAGCTGGCTAAAAACCCGGCAGCGAACCATAACGCCTTCGATGGTGACTGCCCTGTGCACAGGAAATGGGACGCGATAGCACGTATGACAATAGCGTACTGCTAACGCCAACGGCCTCAGAATGGACAGGAACGAGGACACCGACTTAGGGACAACGAGTAGCAGGAGTAAAGTACTCGGTGGGCTTTCTGACGCAGCGAGATTGCAAAGTCTGGACCGGAAGACCGACCTCGGAGTACGCAACACAAGTGCTGAAAACATGTTAACATGCAAGACAGGCTTGCATGGCGGAAACGACAAGTCGGTCACTGGTCCAAGTTGTATAGCAACCAATACAACATGCCGTCCTTTAAAGCCCGCCGAGGAAGAGCTTACTAACGCCGCTCTGCCCAATGTGTCCTCGTCCTCAAAACCACAGGTTCCGAAATGGCCCGGCAGGAGCCATCGACCGCGACGCAGGTGTTCTCACTTTATGGTGGATTTCCAGCACACATATGCCTACTTTATAGCATGGAAGATCCCGCACGCATATGTGTTGTTGGGAATTCTGAGACCAAAAGCACGCCTGCGTACGGTGAGCCCGAGTATAATCGAACCAGGTTCGATCTGGTGAGCAAAATTGGTAATTTTGAACATTTTTTTTTAATAAAAATGTAATACCCAGGTCGAGCCTGGGTCGGAAATATTGCCCACACAATGCCATTTCGGAAACCCAACACCATTCGTACCCTCCCTCGAGGTCCTGCTGAAACAGAAACCCGGCTGACGTCGATCGCACTGTACTCCGTGGACTACAGCTTGCTGATACGACTAAACCCAAACAAGGACTCTGATAATGTCAGAGGAGCCGCAGCCGAGGCAGGGGGTGGTTTTAGTCGGTAAGAGTCCGACACTACCCCAGCCACGTCACAAGTGAGGTGACTGGGGTGTCCATGAGGATTTCCACCTCCTGCTAAATTAAAAAAAAAAAAAAAAAAAAAAAAACATGATCAGGAGAAGAGACGAAGATGAGGTCGAGAAGTGAGGGAGTGGAATTAGGAAAGTGGTGAGTAGCATTTAAAGGAAGAATAAAGAGATTACTAGAATCTATTAAAGAACGTAATGATGATGAACGGAAGTCTTGTTTATGGAGACAGGTGTTAAAGTCACCCATGATTATGCTATGACTGTAAGTTGGAATAAGTGATTCTAAGATGTTTTCAAAAGAAGAGAAGAAGTTGACACGTAAAGAAGGAGAGTAGTATACCCCAAGAAGAACTTTGGAATGGTTTAATTCGACTTCAACAAAGAGATGTTCACCAGCATTTGGCGGTGGCGGCTGTGCTGACATATTGATAATAGAGAAAGGAATATGTTTGCGAAGGTATATGGCAACACCACCACCACCACCGAACGTGCGGTCATTTCTAATTAGTTGGAAGCCGGGCAAAGAGTAGGCAGTTGAAGGAAGACACGGCTTAAGCCACGACTCCGAAACAAGAATAGCATGAATATTCTTACAGTCAAAGCTTGCCAGCATATCGGGGAAATGAGCCGGAATACTCTGAGCATTTATGTGGACAACGTTAAAATTCCTAGGTACATCAGAAAACTGTGCTGTGAGACTGTCGGCAAGTGAAGGAATACTGGAGTAACTAGTGTCGACACTTGATAAAGAATAAAAACTTTCATTGTCGCTGCTTGTTTGGAGATGAATAAAGTTCTTCTTCGATAGTAATGATGCGTATAATAAACGTTTTCAAGATAATTAACAAAATATTTAGTTAAGCGTATTGTCGTCGTGTCTATGTCGAGCGAGTTAAGCGAGAATGCCATAGTGGCGCCACGCCGCGGTGAAGTTGGGAGTTACTCCAACCGTCTCTGGGTCGTCCGTGGCGCTGAGTTCGATGACGTATGAAGATGATGCGTAGACATGCCCCCCGCCTTGGAGCAACAGCCTCCAACGAAGAAACAGGTTGCGTATGAGTGAAGTGTGTCAGTGTTCGTCTTCTTTTAGGAGTGGACATAATTTCGGGTATGACCTTTTTATGACACCGTGAGCTGTTTTGATGTCAGCTACACGTGCAAGTCCATCCTTGCCGACTGAAGTGCGTATAACTCTGCCGAGACGCCATTTTAATGGAGGTAGATTATCGTCTTTTATGAGTACCAAGGTGTTGGGTGCTATGGTGTCTTTGTTGGCCTGCCATTTTGTCCTTGTCTGTAGCTCCGAAATATATTCTTGCGACCAGCGCCTCCAGAAGTTCTGTCGCATTTGTTCGACGCGCTCGTAGCGGACCAGGCGAGATGTGTTCGCAGTTGTGAGGTCTTCGTAGGCAGGTGCGACGAGCGGCCGACCAATCAGGAAGTGGCCTGGTGTTAGAGGGAGTAGGTCGTTTGGGTCTGAGGACATAGGATACATGGGTCTGGAGTTAAGGACAGCCTCAATCTGTGTTAATAACGTGGAATACTCTTCGTAGGTGAGGTTCACGTTCCCTACTCGACGGAGATGATATTTAAATGATTTAACGCCTGCCTCCCACAAACCACCAAAGTGCGGTGAATAGGGAGGAATAAAATTAAACTTAATATTTTCACCTGTAGTAAAATTTAAAATATCGTTTTCTGAAGTGTTTAAAAATTGGGAAAATTCCTTTAATGCGCCTACAAATGTTTTCCCGTTATCAGAAAATATTTGTGCGGGTTTCCCGCGACGAGAAATAAACCTTTTCAAAGCCAGTAGATATGCCTCAGAACTTAAGCTCGTGACTAATTCTAAATGTATCGCGCGAGTAGTGAAACATACGAACAGGCACACATAACATTTTTCAAGCTTTGAACCCCTTCCTTTTCGACTCAATATGAACATAGGTCCAGCATAATCCACACCGCAACGTATAAAAGGGTACCCTGGCTCTAGTCTTTCAACAGGCAAATTACCCATTTTTACAGATAATGTCTTCCCTCTCTGACGAGCACATAATATGCACTTATGTACTGTTTGCTTAGCTAAGTCACGACCCCTAAGTGGCCACCAACTGTCTCTCATAGTAGCCAAAAGTAGCTGTGGGCCAGCGTGGAGCAGACGCTCATGCTCAAATTTAAATAAAAGCTTAGTAAATGTATGCTTGGAACATAACAATATGGGGTGTTTTTTGTTGTACGAAAGATTTTCAGAATTTACTAGTCTGCCTCCTACTCTTATGATACGTTCAGAGTCTAAAAATATATCAAGACTAGAAACGTTCCTCGACGATTTGAAAGGTAAGTTTTTCAATAATGCGTTATAAATGTCGGGAAATGACGTTTGTTGTGCCATACGAACTAAAACTAAAGTTGATTTATTTAATTCATCAGACGTGAGCGTGGCATAGTTACGTTCTGATTTAATTTTAATGCGCGTATTATTGATAAATCGCAACATATAAGCAGCTGCACGTCTCATGCGATTAAAATTAGAAAAACGTTCAAAGATAAAAATATTACTGGAATTTGATTGAGTAAATAAGGAATTCATATTAGATTTTAGTTCAGGTAAATCATTAAAATTTGTTAGTTCATTGTTAGGAATTGAATTAAAATTAGTTTTAATCTCGGTTAAGAAAGCTGGCCCGTGCCACCAAATATCTGAACGTTGAAGCGCGTCGAGCACGAGCCCGCGTGATAAAAGGTCAGCCGGGTTCTCTTTGCCACTAACATGTAACCAAGGTAACTCACCAGTTAACTCATTAATTTGTACAACTCGGTTCTGAACAAACTGTTTTAATAGATTAGGTGACATTTTTATCCAATTTATGACTATAGTTGAATCCGACCAAAAATATATGTGATCAAAAGTTAATCTCCAGGAATCAATAATTTTCTTATATAGCTTAGCACCAACTAGAGCTCCGCACAGCTCAAGTCGTGGTATTGTCACTGGTTTTATTGGAGCGATTTACTTTTCGCACAGAGTAATCTAATTGTCACCGGTGAGTTATCATCGTACGTACTTATATATGCGCACGCACCATATGCATCTTGCGACGCATCCGTGAATATATGTAAATCTGTATATTTTGTAGAGTGTCCCCTAACATGGCGAGGTATTTGTATATTCCGTAAATATTGAAACGTATTAACAAAGTTTTGCCACGATAATAAAATATCCTTAGGTACTGGATCGTCCCAACTCAACTTACACAGCCATAATTTCTGTAAAAGTATTTTAGCGATTATAATTGAAGGCGCCAATAACCCTAAAGGATCATATACCTGAGAGACAATAGATAAGATAACGCGCTTAGTAACATGACTCACGTTTTGATCAATCTTTGTAGTAAAGTGCAATAAATCTAAAGAATGTAACCAACCAAGACCGAGAGTCTTCGTTAAGCAATTTTCGCCCAAAGATAATTCTTTTGTTTGATCTGTTGAAGAAGCTTCTGAGTTGAACATCCATTTACGCAAATGAAAGCATCCAGATTTTAAAACATCAGAAACCTTAGTACAAATATCTAATAAACATTGTTTATCATCATGACCGGTTATCAAATCATCTACAAACAGATCTTTGTCAATCACCTCTTTTATGACGTCATCCTTGCATTCAGAAGCTAACTGTTTAATACATCGAATACTTAGATAAGGAGCCGAAGCGGTACCATATGTTACAGTGTTAAGCTGATATACACCGAGATCATCTGATTTATTTTCACGCCAAAGAATTAATTGCAGATTTCTTTGATTAGGCTGAATATTAATTTGCCGATACATTTTTTCGACATCAGCACTCGCAACATATCGAAATTGCCGAAAACGTAGTAAAATCGAAAGAACATCATTATGTAAACTAGGGCCAACAAACTGAATGTCGTTAAGCGACTTGCCTGATGTTGATTTGGCACTGCCATCGAAAACTACCCTAAGTTTAGTTGTGCTGCTATGTTCTCTTAAAACACCGTGATGGGGTAAAAAATAATTTGGCGATGTATATTGATTTATGCGACTCATGTGCCCCAAACTTAAATATTCCTTCATAAAATCGCAATACATTTTTTTATATTCAGGTGTACATCTATCTAATTTACGTTCAAGTGCATTGAAACGGTTTAATGCGAGTGTGTACGAATCACCAAGTGTGTCACTAGGCTCAACTAATGGAATGCGCACAAAAAACCGACCGGCACTATCGCGATACGTACTTTGTATAAACAGGTTTTCGCATAAGGTGTCCTCTTTTGTGTTATTATTTTGCGGAGTGATTTCTTCTAATTCCCAGAATTTTCTAAGTTGAATGTCTAATGTTTGTGAGTAATTGCATTGCACTCGATTGCTGCGTGATATTTTATTATTTAACAAAGAACCAGATATTACCCACCCTAACTTTGTATTTTGTAAGTATGGACCACAACTTAATCGAATTAATCCGTCGTTTAACAGTTCCCAAAATTTATCGGCTCCGATTAATAGTTCTATTTCCGAAGGTGAACAAAAGTTGGGGTCTGCTAACTGGACATTGTCAGGGATATCTATATGTGAATTTGTGCCTAAATATGGTAGTTGAGCTGTGATTTGAGATAAAACTAAACATTTAAAGCGTGTACTATATTCTGTAGTCTTAGATTTCAAATAAATTTCGCACGATTGCGTAGAATGGGTCACCGAGTTACCCACTCCGGAGACTTGAACAGTGGACTGTAATAAATTAAGTTTTAACCTTTTGCATAATGATTCAGCAATAAAGCAATGCTGACTACCATTATCTAATAAAGCGCGGGTAGTATGAAAGTTATTACTTGTATCTGCAACTTCCACTAAAGCCGTGGACAATAGTACAGTCCCTAAGAATGAATGAGTAGTACTCTTTTGCCCAATTTTATGCGTGTGTGCTGTGTGAGATGCAGATTGTATTGTGGTAGTGTCTGTACTAGCACTAGCTATATCTTGTGATAATGGCAAGTTAAGCGCAACAGCTGACGATGTGGACGTACTCCCACTGTCACTGTTATCACTGTGAATTAGACTGTTGTGTTTCTTATTACATGACCTACATGAACCGAACCAACACTCCGTTGCCGTGTGGCCTGCCCGTAAGCAATTACGACAAAGCTTGTTGTCGTCTATTAATTTTATTTTATCTTTAATAGATAAATTCAAAAATGAATCACACGAATAAAGCGGATGATTAGCGTGACACATAAGGCAATTACGGGAACGTTTAGAATTATGCGAATTATTCGGTTTATTTTGCGTCGATATGAAGCTATGTGATTTATTAGGTTGATACGATGTCCTTTTTATGTTGTTGTCAGACAAACTAGTAGCCTTACTATGTGTTAAATTAATAGTTTCTAGTACGTCGGCCCTATCCTTGAGGAATGTAATCAAGTCATTAAGTGATAAACGTAAATTCGACTGATTTTGACTGTTAATAATTGTACTTTTGTGAGTTTCCCATTCCCGTTCTGTAGATGGATCTAATTTTGATGTCATTAAATAAATAATTAAGGTGTCCCAAGACTCGGTCGGCTCACCGAGGTTATTGAGCGCACGTATATTTTTTAAAATATTATCTATTAATTTACGAATCTGAACGGGTGATTCTTTATTTAGCGACGCAATAGAAAACAAAGCTCTGACGTGGTTTTGCACAAGTAATCGATTGTTGTTAAATCTGTTTTCCAATAAATCCCAAGCTATAATGTAATTCTCAGATGAAAATTCTAATGACTTAATTACCATTAAAGCACTGCCAGTGAGAGAAGAGCGTAAGTAATGGAATTTTTGTATATTATCAATTTCCTTAGAATTGTGGATGAGAGATAAATAGGTATCACGGTACTCCAACCAATGGTCATATGAGCCGTCAAAGGAAGGTAATGAAATTGTTGGCAATTTTACTTTACAAGAAACTTTAGATGAATTTTTAATTTGATCTTTATCTGCGTTTAAGATACATTTAGCTTTAGCCACATATGCATAATACTGGTTTTCAAAGGTTTCTCTCTCAATTAATTCTTTATCTAATTGTTGACTATCAGATTGTTTTAAGTCTATTTCATCCTGAATTTCTGAAAACTGCTGTAGTAAGGAATCAGCTTTTTGTAAACGTGTTTGTAATTCTGTTTTAATCATTTCACTAACAGACAATTTTTCTATAGAATCTACATATTTCACAAATAATGTAAATTTACCCCTAACTATACCCCTTTTCTTATTTAAATCTCTAATAATGTCTTCATCACTACAATCAAGCGCTAGAGTATGCTTATTTTTAGACATTTTGGGGTTTGTGGAAGGCAACGGAAATAATTTCTAGAACAAATTACGATATTTTATGGTGAGGGTAAGCGACACTGATATAGCGTTGTACGTAAAAAATTAACACTTGCGCCCGGAATAAAACACAATATTAACACAAATTAAGTACTAAACACGGGTAACTTGGAAGGATAAAGAAGGATGATTGGTCTGACCGTTTTAAGCTGATCCTGTTGATGGCTGCGATGCTGGTCTCGAGCGTCCGATTTATGCTGGTTGCGACGATTCCTTGTAATGCATCCGGCGTTGAAGGTCCAAATTATGTTTGGAGATGAATAAAGTTCTTCTTCGATAGTAATGATGCGTATAATAAACGTTTTCAAGATAATTAACAAAATATTTAGTTAAGCGTATTGTCGTCGTGTCTATGTCGAGCGAGTTAAGCGAGAATGCCATAGTGGCGCCACGCCGCGGTGAAGTTGGGAGTTACTCCAACCGTCTCTGGGTCGTCCGTGGCGCTGAGTTCGATGACGTATGAAGATGATGCGTAGACACTGCTAAAATCAATAGACATAAATATATATATACAATAATAAATAATATAAAAATAAAAATAGGTAAAGTCCCAAATACAATAATAATTGGGAGCAAAAACAAAAAACTAAATAAAAATTAATCCACCTGCCGGTTGTGTTAACATATTCTGATAAATTCTACATTAATTATTAGGTTAAAAGGCAGTCCGGGACAAAAAAAAAAGTAAAAAGAAGTTTAGTAACAAAATTAAAAATAATGCTTAATTTACTTTAACTCTATGAAAACAATCTGGAACGCCTGGATAACATCTGACAGCGTGACAGCTATACTAATGACATTTGTCAATGTCAACAGTTCATCTGTCATGTCACTGATAGCTAGGTAGCAAACAACAAAATCAACAAATGAACAAGAGCAAATTATTAAAAAAAGTGATGGTGGTAAGAGAAAAAAATATTAATAATATGAAAAGTGGCGGTATACGGATAGTAAAAATAACTTAGTTACCCGGACATTGCCTTGAGCTACAAAAAGTGGTACAATAATCACTTTTTCAACGTCGCTGTTCGTTTAGCCTTCGTTGTGGTTATCTTCACCGCGGCCGGCTTAGAATTCGGCTCAACAGGGTCCGGCGCAAGCTTACTTAATTCAGCGAGTGATTCAACCCGATGCTGCCTGCCGTCGGGCCCAAGAACGAAAACACTGCCCGCCTTGGTCCAACTTTTAGCGACGCCCAGCTTCTCTCTCGCTGCCAGAAGAATGTCATGCCGTCCTTTAGTAAGGAACTCCGAACCCGTGATGCCCGAACCCTTCAGTTTAGACTTTGAAAACCAAATTTTATCACGGACCGCTAGACTTCGGAGCTTGAACAGAATTGGCCTGGATTTGTTAGGCACAGCACGACCCATCCGATGACAACGGCCAATGTCAGATTCCGTGAAGTCACCCAGCTGAAGTTTATTCCGGACCACTTCGGTTAACACTTTAGCAGTGTCTTCCTTTTGCTCTTCCGTAATACCATGAAGAAGAAGGATCTTCCGCCGACTTCGCATCTCTATGGTGTCCACATTGTGAGCAAGAATTTCTACTTGCTGTTGAAGGCTGCTAACTGCTTGAGTGATGAACTTCCGGAATAAAGAAAATTCTGCTGCCAAGCTTGAGGTAGTGCTGGGTGTAGCGGGACACAACATACAACCACAGTCACTAAAAAATACCATTAAATTATTCAAACCGACTTCCTTGAAATAACCATCAAAATTCAATGTATGAAACTCAACTGGCCACCGTGGACAACAGGCGTGGTTAATTTTTAATTTATTCAATTTCAAATAATAGCTTAAATTTGGAATTACTTTTGTCTACATTTTCGGAGTTTCGACGCAATGGCAACTAAATTATTCGAAATTTAAAACTTCAGCTGTAGATTATTTTTAAAATGAAAAACTTATTGTTATATTACATACAGTTTACTGCTGGCAATCCAGACAAACACATGTAAATGAGGTTGATTATCAACAATATCTGTATGCTTTTCATTAGTGGCGGATGTTACAAAGAGCTTGTTAGTTTGTAAGGTGATTGTAATTGGTACTATTCATTTTGGTTTTCTTCGGCTAACCAGCCCGACGTTTAGCGGAAAAATTGAGCGAAATAATTGGTTCCACTTTAAAATAAATTGTTAGTCTTTTTGTGATTTTTTTGCATTTTTCATGCTAAGATTATAAAGTTATTTTAGTGAAGGAAAAATTCGACTCCCAGGCAGGATTCGAACCTGCGTCTTCTGGCTAGATATGCCAGACGCTATGACCTCTAAGCCACCGCGAGTCCCACCTGCCATGTCGAAATTTGCCTTCACATTCTGAATGTACGTCTTAAAGGTGACGTAGAGAGAACAGAAGACGCAGGTTCGAATCCTGCCTGCGAGTCGAATTTTTCCTTCACTAAAATAACAATAAACTGATAGATTTTATGAAAATTATTTTACACAATACTTAATAAGATGGTTTCTTGAGCTGATAAAAGATTTCGTCGCTGAATATAACGAATTTCATATGTCATATTTTAGATCTTAGAAAATAAATATCCGATAGAAAGACATAGGGACCAGTGTTACATGCTCGTGAAAATACATTTTATCTCTTTCCATCTTTTCGGTCAATTTCCTTTAATACTTAACCATGTGGACGCTCCCTGAATTTTATGTTTACTGGTCTTCAGGCTTGAACGGTGAGTCATGCAGTACAATGTTTCTTAGTCAACAAAAACACAAATGTATCGTAACTAGTGTGAGGTAAGATTTTTACAGGTGTTATAAAAGTTATGTAGGTGTACACCTGTTCATACATGCGCTAACCTTATACTTTGTACGAGCAAGATAGTAAGTAACTTGACAATAAAATATTTGTCGCATTGTGAAGGTTGGTCGTGGTGAATGTTAGCTACTTTTACTTTATGCGCATAATGTTAATGAGTGACAGAACAGCTCATCACTATTCAATGCAAATCACGATATCGACGTACCATAATTCACTTATTTGTGACTGTGCACGCTTGGTGACCGTTTCATGCTGTATAATGATGAATACTACGAATATCGACTGATCCGCAAATGATCATCACAATGAACCGTTTCAACTACGAGTATTGTAGTCTCTGAAAGTGACGTGAGTGCCGGGCGGGACAATCGAACGTAAACAGTATTGTAGATAAAACAATAAGACCATTGCGCTTAAAATATACCTTATTAACCATGAGTGAACAGGTACTTTATTTGATATTATTGGCAATGACGTATTTTTCAAGTCGGTACCTAATTGTTCTACATAGTTACCAAAACCGTGCATTGTATGCAATGCGGCGAATGCAGCTTAACCTTAGGTCGAGGACGAGAACCTTAGGAGCGAGAGATCATTACTTATAATATACCTTTATGTAGAACAATGATCCATCCATCTATACTATAATCATGAGTAAATATTCCTAATTTTATTTGATCACATGTATTTATTAGGTAATTAATTATGTTTGTGTTAAATTATTTTTCCTATAAACATTCGTAAGTTAACATCTAGCCTCTCCCCAGTCTTCATAATTAAACTTTCATGAGTAAGCACTTCACGTTCACGCACTTATATAATAATATCTTAGTATACAATAACAATCTAGTATATCTAAGAGCGCTAATGAACTACGAACATTTTCATGAAGTAAGGTAAAAGTTTATTAAGAAAATTATGTTGAGTCAGGAGGCAAAATATCAAGTGGCAATTACTTGTTGGTAATTTATTTCATGGCACCGACAACTTTTGGCTAAATTCGTCGATTGAATCATCAGTTATTTGTTTCTCGATTTCATACATACGTAAACGTACTCACACGACACCTGTCGTAGATATTTTAATACAGTAAAATTAAATGTACTTCGTTATTTGAAAGTCGGTTCCTTCGAATCCTTCATATAAAACACTTTTGCTCTAACAATTCTATTTATATCTCTGCAGATATAAAATTCTTCGTCGAAGTGTCTTACTCAGCTACACGAAAGGGATTAATTATTTTTTACGACAAACCATATGTATGCAACCTATGTATGTAGGTACCTTTGTAAGGGTGTCTGCACGTCTACATATTGTGCCGAGATTCACATATTGAACCCTTTCACGCTGTAGCGCAATTATATATCCCGGGAGCATTGTACGGTATGCATATTGCAAATTGACTTTGCTAAAATTATAAAATAAAAAGTAGATAATTTACTTTAAATAAAATATTAGTCTTACTAATTAAGATTGTATAAAAATATATTGTCGGGATTTTGTAAATTGTCTGAACTTTGAGAAGATTTTATTGGAATTTCAACAAATGTAACATAAAGTTCCAACAGAGAATTATTTATTTTTGACGACCTGTGTGGTTTAGTGGCTCGAGTACCGGACTGCTGACCACGAGGTCGTGGGTTCGATTCCCACAGGACACAAATATTTATGTGATGAATATAAGTGTTTGTGTTTGTCTGGGTGTTTCTTATGTATTATAAGTATGTATTTACAAAAAAAAAAGTATATAAGTATTATATCCATTGTCTAGTACCCATAGTACAAGCTCTGCTTAGTTTGGGACTAGATGGTGATGTGTAAAATGTCGCTGAATATTTATTTATTATTTATTTATTTTATTGCAAGACATCATGTTACTAGTTAGTCGTTACATACTTATCTATAGTCGCAATAATTTTGAAAACACTACAACACTTTTTAAAATTTACCGTCGGGGATAGTGCAATACCGCAGTGCCTCGAAATAACAGTGCTTGCCTGAAGTTACCCGCAAGTGGTTTTGCCGTTGTAAGTTTTAATATAAAAAAACTCGGTGCAAAGACTGTTGGGTTGTAAATGTTTCGCATTCGTGATTATTGTCCTTACTGATTTAGATTTTTTTGCATAAGAAACACTTAATTATTTGACCTCCGCGACAAATCCAAACTCCGAGCTATTATACCGAGATTTTCATAAAAAAACAATAACACTGCTCGACCTGAGAATCGAACCTAGGATCTCTAACGTAGCAATCGCACTTGAGACCCATCTAGTGGTCTAGGTAACTTAAACTACTTTAGGAAATAATGAACAACTGTGATTAATAAATCATCATGTCATCGTGGCTTTCCTTTGTTAAAAATAACTTCAATCTGGTCCTAACTATTTACGGCATGACATTCAGTTACAACTCTGAATATTTTATGGAGAATGTATCTACTCTATGAATAAACCGACCATGCATAAATACTCTGGGGTTTGCTTTGAATTTACAATACACTGTGTTAGATAACACTGCAAGCGCTCATGTTACATTCCCGATTTACTCTACTTCGTCCATCCGATTATTTGCCCATTAGATCAAATTTCTCAGGAGGGGTCGTAAACCTTCATGCGATATAAAATATTAAAACCCACTTCGCTCAACCTGTCACGTACATGCGATGCAAACATTGATAACCTATAATAAATTTCCTTTCGATCAAACAAGTTTTTATCATATCATATCATACATCAACCCATTATACTGTCTCGCTGTTGGGCATGGGTCTCCTTTCAGGGTGATAGGGATTTCTCTATAGTCCACCACGCTAGCCTAGTGCGCAGACTTCACACGCCGTCAAAAAATATCGCAGGCATACAGGTTTCATTACGATGTTCTCCTTCACCGTTTAAGCTCGTGAAAAATACGCATATTACTACGAAAAGTCAGAGTTGCGTAACTTGAATTAGAACTCAGGGACTTTGACTTGGCAGTCCAATGGGCATATCTCTAGGCTATCACAATACGTTTACATGATCGAGTATCATGTCTATAAATTGTAGTAGTAGTAGTATCATGTGATCTATAAATTAATCGCCAACTTTTTACAGTAGAACAGCGCATTGCAGTGCGGACTATCCACTTTTTGTGTTTCGGATTAATTCCACGGCGTCGGTTCACAATCGTAGCTAAATTGCTGGCAAAATGTTCCACGGCTATGATTTACTGCTTTGAATTTTTGTAGCGGCTCAGGCTATGTACCTTGTTGTTTTGTGTATAATAGAAAAGAAAGAAAAACATAAATAAATAACGACAATCCTTTTGAGACCAGACGAGCTTATCATTTGATATATTTTGTTATATCTGTTGTCCGCGGTTTCACCTAATTCCTAAAGGATTTTTTATTCAAAACGTAGCTTATATTCTTCTCCAAGGCCCACACTATGTCTATACTATTGTATTATTTGATCAAAATTGGTTGAATGGACAAATGAAAACGAATAGAGAGTCGGAAATACCCTTGCATATTCTATGCTTTTGAGATAAGAAGCTCAGCAACTGTGGTGTAACTAGTTTACCTCTGCCTAATCCTTTGGGGAATAAAGGCGTGATTGTATATTAGGTTATGTAGAAACTAGGTAGAAACATTATTTAGAATACTTTTTATAGCTAGTCACTTTTATGTATTTTCTTTAGCCAAGTTTTTTCTATCCATATTTAATCGTTTATACTAGTTGCAGTCTCATCAAATCTCTCTCAATCAAATCGCTAACACTATTGAGTTATTAAGTTCCAGCTTTCAGTACTAATTCCTCAAACGGTAGTAACTAACCGAAGTAAAGATCATACCAGCTCCAATTGCATCAGATAGAAATTAAATTCTTTTAGTGGTTAGGTTAAAAATTTTTTTTTAATATAATTTATTTTAGTTTTTAGTGTTCAAACAGTGTCAACGCAGTTCAAACAAATACTGCATAAAATCAACATGTGTTTTTGCTTTATGCCATTTCTATACCTAGAATAACAGATAATAGAATACCCTAGAATTGAATGTTTTTCATAGAAAACACATTTTATATCATCTGCAGCTACCGAAGCTAGCAACGTATATTATTATAATTAACGCTAGGAAGGGTCACATGATAGGTAAAGATTACTATTGTGACGTCAAATCACGTCTCCATTGTTGATGTATGTAAATGCAGTACTGCAACGTGCCGATGTTGTATGATGACCTGTATGAGTTTAGCCTGTACGGAGTACTACAATATTAATCGAGCTTAGTATTCCTGTAACTGTGTTCTGATTGCAATTGATACTTAACATGTTTGCAAACAGATAAGTTCTATCATGAAATAACTCTGTAAAGCGTGTTAATACGTAGATAATAAATCAAATTAATCATTAAAAAATATATAATAATAAAAAAACAGACAATTAATCGAATACTTAAATAAAAAATCGAATACTACAGAAGAGGAATATATTTATACTTTAGGAAACATTGTTCCGATTGGCGTTTTGTAGGATCCATCGATCGTGTAAAAAACAATACTAAAAACACTTGTTTAACATTGGTAAGCGTTGTGTTAAAGTTGTTAATGATGTGCTAACTCGTCATTGTAGAGCCCTTAATGGACTAATCATATCTCAGCGCCTAACAACTGTGTCTGTATTTTTTTATTAATTATAATTTAATATAATGATTACTTTGTATCGTGGCCAAGTAATAACTATGCTGATCAACCGATCAAGCAAGCTACAAGCTTAAGCTGCGTTTCTCGCGGTCAGTGTCTGAATGGATGACCATTCTTAACACACCGAGATCCCTCCATTCCTCTGAGAGCACGTAAATCCGTCAGTCTCAACACTGTTACATACAACTTTTAGTGGTCGAAACCTGATAATAAGTAAATCCTCAGGATATCGCTATTACCAAGAAATTGTGTTGTAGCGGCCTGAAGGCAGCCGCTTCGGTCATCTGGTTAGACTGGAAGCTGACTCCAGGGAAAAGGCTAGGAGGATGACGCCGACGAATTCCTTTGCACACCCTTTCACTAGCTATTTTATAAAACTAATCTTGTTCCTAACAATAGAGCCCGTATGAAATTATTCAAGGTAATCCTTAAAGCGGTTAGGCGGATTTTACCGTCGTTTGCATGAAAACAAACCGTTCAGAATCGTCTTTAGACATTATTATATAGCATAAAATTGGCCCACAAGTACACAGTCGGTCGATTAGAGTAGGATCGTGATGAGACAGTTATTACGTGTGTGTGTGTATAATGCATGTTAATAACGTGACCTATGACACAGACAGACGATGCAATCTCATTCATGAATATACAATTACATAATAAGTACACGCGAGTCATATATATTCCAAACATCCATTGAATGTATACAATATAGTGGTTATATTTCCTTACAATAGCTTTTCTGACATACCGTTACATCACTTAAAAGAATTGATAGGAAAGTCAACTTTCAAAATCACGTCTGTTTATATTCTGGCAAAAGGGAAAAAATTATACGATACACGGTTCTATATTTTATTTGTGTAAATGAATTTGGATACTTACATTTATGTATTTGTGTATCTGAAGTTTGAAATTATATAAATCTGTAATATTTTTGGCCTACTGGGCCAGAATCTTTTTGGAATTTTAAATCATCGGTAACCAATTTCCTCATTTCTTTTCTTACCAAAAAACAAATTGGAAAAAATAATATAAGAAAGAAATTCAATTAACCTCCAAGCCAACTTTTTTTATCCAGCGTCACGAATCCGACTATAATCGTTATTGTTTTATTCACAGTTGTGAAAAGTTGTTACACGTATTGATAACAGATCTTTTTTGGGTTCCTTAATTTACTATTCAGAATGTAATTCTGCTATTAAAGTTATTAGAAATAACAACCACTCGGAGTAAACTTCTGCGAATTTTACTTTCAAACTAAGCGTATAAACTTTGTGAATAGAAACAAAAGATATCTTGAGCAAATATTAACTAAGTTCTGATTAAAATACTCGTACAACTGAAAATTTCACAAAAATATTGGATATTTTTGTTACTATTTAATTTTCCTCCATATTTACACAGAGTTGGTAACCTGAACTTTAGGTACCATTACCGAAATAAACCATTAAATTGTCAAAGTATCCTTAAAGATTTAATAACAAAAACATAAATATAATATACCATTAGCCTAGTCCGTGCTGATATTCGTACCTGAAATTAAATATTAATATCTATCTTACTGAAAAAATTAAATAAGTCTACTCTCACGTAGAAAACACAAAGTAAAGCTCGAGTACCTACTTACATTTAATTACACGATATGAAAAGCAATGTTCTTTTAATTTATCAAATTATGTAGCTTTATTCATTTCAATGTAATCAGTGACATTGTGGAATGAGATTGAACTTTTTAATTAAATGTCGTCATTATGGCACGTACTGCGGTAATGGCATCACAGTTACTCGTTATCATTATCATAAACCAAATGAAATCGTTCAATAGTAAACGGAACTCGCAAGTCAAAATATTAGTTAGGTGTGTTGCAGTTACCGGAGTTTATGTTGATCGTAACTATTGAAATATGTTTATGCCCCTGCGCACTGTTCATGTTCTTCTTGTAAATCTATTGGAAAATTCAGGAGTCCGCCATAAATAATGTTTTGGTCTTTTACCAACATTTTAACCAATATTTGCAAATATGCATACTGGGATGTCTTAACAATAAGAACATTACTGAATATTTTTACAATAAAGTACTTTAAAGAATAAAGATGAATAAATTTAAATGATGAATAAATGTCACATTGAGAATGTTTATTGTTTGCCTTCAGTTGACTATTTACCTGCTATTATTCACAAAGACCTAACTGGATCATTCGCAGACAATATTTCTTTATTCAAAATTAAAATAAACCCGATTTCCTAATTTAAGAATCCAGCGTCCAAATCTAATTTTCCGTAAAACTTAATACCAAAATAAAACTTAAATCAAACATGTCTATACCTAAAATAATCAACCCATTTATAATGCCTCACTGCTAGGCACGGGTCTCCTCTCATAATGAAAGAGATAAGGCTATAGTCCACCAGGCTAGCCAAGTGCGGGTTGCTAGACTTAACACACCGCGCCATCGCCGTCGTTGAGAAAATCTGTCAGGAATGCAGGTTTCCTCACGATATTTACCTTCACCGTTACAGCGTGTGATAATTAACGATTAATTGCACATAATTTTGAAAAGTCAGAGGTGCGTGCCTTGGATTTGAACTCAAGACCTTTGACTTGGCAGCCCAGTGGTCATACCACTAGGCTATCACTAGCCATTTACCTTGACAATTAACCTACAAGTATTCACAAAGAGCTAACTGAATAATTTGTAGACCAAATTTCAAAATGATTATAAATCAAAAGAACTCGACGGCCTAATTTACCAAAAACCTAATGCATGACATTGGTCATCTTGTTTCCATATTTTTTCCCGGTGGGGTGCACACCCCCACAAAAAATAAGTCGGGTTTTTTATTCTCTAAATTAACTTACCCAGTATCACTCTCACATTTGAGACGAATCTAACGATGACTCTCAAGCCATAAGCCGTCTAAGCTGCTCAGCGTGCCAAGTAAACGAGTAAATTTGTAATTGCATAATTAAGTATGTGTTACTATGTTTTTTTGAGATTTAGTAATGACAAATTCTCAAACACATAGCGCTTGTACTGGCGCATTCGAGTAATAAGCACATAAGGTGTATGAGTACACCTTATGTGACACACGACACACGACACACTATACTACTGACACACGACAGACTATAGGCTCGCAGCGGTATGAGTACCGCTGCGAGCCTATCGTCTGTCGTATATCATAGCATGACATATTATTCCAATCGAACATTGCATTTTAACAAGTACAGCAGTATTCGCGCAACATTAATTTTATCAGATTAATGTAATTCTCACTGAAAAAGCCAATGATTGATACCAGTAATCCATTATACGTTATATTAATCACATACGATATTCAATCTTAACATGTTAATCAGCACGACATTTTTATTTTGAATCAAAGGCAGATAAACTCCTTTTCATACATTTTCTTCATAGAAATGTCTTTATATTGAGGAACTTAATAACGAACTTTGTTATTTCAATATCATAATTATGCATTAGACAGCTTTTGGTTAAGGTCTTGAAAGCTTTCTTATCCAGACTAGCCTAAAGCTTTCTTGGAACTATAATTAACTGGTTTCTATAGGAATATTCCAGGGAGTTCTGTGCTTAATAAATTTCACCCAAGAAGTTATTATCTTTCATTGTCATTGCACTTCTTCTCCTTCGTGTCGAAGATACGATTTTCTTTTTTAATTTAATTCTCTTAGCCCAAATCTTCTAAAGCGTTGTCAGTGTCAGCGCAGAGGTCTTCTATACTGCAGGTTTTAGGGCATAGTGGACAGGATAGGAGGTGAGCTATAGTTTGCGACACCGCTCCACATCCGCACCCTATAGCCGTTTCATCGAGATATCCCCACTTCACTCAATTGGAGTTACACAGTCATTGCACTTATTAGGTGCAACGATACCCTGACTAAGAACAATTTAACTCGAGACAAAAGTTTTTTTGATAATTGCCTAATGCTTAATATAATAAGGAGAAGTTTTTTTTTTCCTAAATTATATAGATAGTTATTTTGCGGAACAATGATTATATGAAAATGTTGAGTTGGATGCGTGGAGTGACTAGAATGGACAAAGTAAGGAACGAATATAGGAGAAGTTTGAATATAGCGAGAGTGACAGAAAAATTGAAGGGATATTCATCTTAGTTAACGCATATCATGTGACTAAAATAATGGTCGCAGTAAAAGTGTGATACGGAGAAAAGAAAAGATGGATAGATTGTCTTAAAGCCGATATGATGGAAAAGGAAGTGAACGATAAGGTTGACAGGGATAAATGCAAGAAAAGTCATGCTGCGCTGACCGCAAATAAATTGGGGTAAAGGCCAGGAGGGTGGTGGTAATGATTCTGCGGCCCATTATAAAATATATCCCTTATGTAGGTACTTATTTATATAAATTTTATTTTTATAGAAAGCTATTAGTTCCGTGTGCTGGTATTTTGCAATTAAATGAGAGAATCAAATAAAATTTGTATTGATCTCTTCCGCAATGGACCAGAAGGCTATATAGGATAATAAATTACATTCTTTCTTATATGTAGGCATTACAATAAACTGCAATAACTAAAGCCAGTAAATGTAGAATCAGCTTTAATTTCCACACGCAGCTGTTACACGAAATCGCTCTAATGAATGAAATCACTCATTCAATTTTAAAAGAAAGATCGAAAAGGTTTCTACGTGAGACATAAATAAAATTGAGCTACCCAACACTAAATAAATAGTCCGAGAGCTAGCAAAGAATTCACTTGAGATATCTGGGAGTGAAAATAAAAATATGCGCTGAAGTATATTTTTTACATTCCAAATCTCATTTTCTTGACGTTCTCACTTTGAATATATTTTAACTAATTTGGAAATCTAGTACAAGTGGCAATCACTTTAAGCTTGATGCTATCCTATTCTGGAAATCCTTTTAGTCATCAGTCTTAAGTATGTATGTTTATTTTGAATGCAGATTATTTTAAGTGAAAACGTGCATTCTGCTGCATATAATCCAGTTACTTGCTTATTCAGTATCTGTGATCTAAATACCAGTGTGTACCAGACACGGAATGCTTTCACGTCATAAGGCTATTCAGTCTTACTATTTCAGTCGTTTTAAGTCGTCATTTGTGAACCAACCTTTGCTCTCAAAGCTTTGCCTAGAACGTGATGATACGGGAGTTGTATTCAGACTCAATTAGGTTTTAATTAAGCCTATGCATTATACAGATCCCTTTTTTTAAAGACCGAATATACCTATGTTTTATTTTCTAAAAAGATATAATGTAACTTCTTGAAATAACGTAAAAGTGTTTTTTTTTAATCTTAGGTATACTTACGTTATCTAGTCTAGGCAAAATACTATTTTTTACCCAAAAAATATTTTCAACCTCATGATATTACATTAGCGAACTGTGGGTGTACATTAGTACGCCTCTGCCTAACCCTTCGGGGATACAGGCGTGATGGTATGTTATGTAAAAGATAAAAAATAATTCAATCATTATTATACAATGAATTCATGCTGTTAGTTCTATACATTATAGTAACATTATCACGTAACAATCAAACCACAGCCAATAAACATTACCACAGAACCAAGTATTTCATCGGAATCCCATTACTGCAGGGGCAATCAATCCAATTAATTTGTCAACCATGTACTTACGTAAATATATACATATCGATTCAAATATTTTAAGCTCCTATATAGTTTTAATCGGATGCAATCTGGCTGACCCGAGGCAACTTGGCTCGCACCTCGTTAATCGATATTAAACACATTAATCGACCAGCCGATAAGGAAGTGACTTGGATTTAGGCTATTAATTCCATAAAGCATAGGCACTCCATAACCTAATGAACAGCTGTGATAAAAAATGACTTCAGTTAATTAGTGAAGAGGCATGACAGTAGGATAAAAGCGGTGGAAACACGTTCCTTTCGAAGTATGTGCGGTGTCCGTGTAACTCGGAATGATAGATTGAGGAACAGTGTGATAAGACAACGTTGCAGACTGAAAGATGATGTAGTGACAAGTATTGAAAATAATATGATGAGATGGTTTGGACATGTTGAGATAATGAATGAAAGACGGTTAACGAAAGGAATTTATAAGGCAAATATCAGCGTCAGAAGAGGTCGTCCTAGAAGGACGTGCGTCGATCTTATTGGCGAAGTCCTTCAAACAGGTCAAGTGCGTAATACTCGCAACCGGCGCGTATGTATGAGAAGATGTATGAATGTCACAGAAGCAAAAGAAGTATGCAAGAATCTTAGCAAGTGGCAGTCTATAGTTTCTGCCTACCCCTGTGGGAGAAAGGCGTGAGTGTATGTATGTAAATTATGTTTTTATAGAAATCCGATGTTACATAAAATGATTCAATTAAGTATATAAAATTTTTGCAACATAACGAGTTTGCTTGTGTAGTGTGTCATGTTTTATATAATGTAATTCTTTTATTTTATTCCATCGCAAGTAATTACAACAAACATTTACTCTTATAACACAGGAAACTTTTTTACAACACTGACTGAATCAAGCGAACTGTGATAATGGAGTGGCAACCCCAAACATTGACTTCAAGTTTGGCTGATTTATATGCGAAGTTAGATCGACCCTCAGTCTGTGAAATGCTTCGAAAAAAAGGAGGCTGTAAGAAACAAAAAGCTTTGAGATTGCAAATGTTATCTCTTAAATCAATCGTGAAATCTTAGGAGATAAAAAAAAACATTTAAAAAAGACAAACACATGTTCATACCACAACCAAGTTGCGGCCGTTCTTAAAAAAGGTCAGGTTAAGAGCACCCTAAACCGACGTTCATGCATGAGGAGGTTAATGAACGTAGATGAAGCGAAAGTAGTATTCCAGGATCGTAGCAAGTGGAAATCTATAGTCTCTGCCTACCCCAATGGGAGACAGGCGTGAAAATATGTATGTATGTACATGTTCATAATCATTACACGTGTCCATTTTTGCCAACTCTATTGGATTATCTTTTGAGACATGCTAGATCAGTACAGGTTGCTATAACCTGGAACTATAATATAAAGTAAATATGCCCCCTAAATGAGAGACTATCAGATGTTCAGAATAATCAAGTTAACCAAACCGCCAAGAGCTACAAAGTAAGTTTCAATAACTGCATGTAGCGTTACCGCGCTACGGATTTTACTATGGATGGATTGTTACTACTGTTGGATGCATACTAGTTGTGAGTACATTAGCTACTGCTAGTGATGTGTACTGAACCAGCTCGAAACCGCAAAATGGCTACGGAAAGCGTATCTACATAGTCGAAGTGTCCAAAGCTCTTATTTGAATTTACTAGTTATTTATAGCCTGCACCGTCCCACTTGCAGTGCTCGTCCAGTTCCACCTTATCTTTATCGAAGCCCGTAAAATATTTCTATCTCCCCCGCGGCTAATACATATTTCACACATTTATCATTATAGTAGACGTGCTGAATTTACATTGGTACATCGATATTTTTATTTATTCAAATACAATTTAGTAGAAAATGAAGATACTCTGCTTTATTTTTATTCTCAATCTAATAAATCGCTTAAATGTAACGAATGACATATTTTAAATAGTATCGCTTTTTGGCTATAAGTATACAGGTATCGAGAGACCCAAAGTGGCCCTTTTAGTTACCCACCAATCAAGTTCGGCACTCAAAGGTCGCTCGATATTTATAATGCTTTCAAACTTCCTCACCTGAATAAAGGGTAGTCATTATACCGATCTAAAGAATGTACAAAGTTATTCATAAGTTCAGATACCACATTTTACTCTATAAAAAGATTATTTTCGTCCTTATTTCCGGTTTATACGAGCATGTTTCGGTATTGTCCGACTAATAACTAATAACACTGACTAATAACTAATAACCGAAAGTATCCGAAACTTTCGGTTAACCGAATAGGTAAACATGAAATAATCGTAAAAAAAACAATACAATTAAATCTGGGTTAGTGCTCAAAAATAAGTTCCACTTTTATGTTATGCCTCAAGGGCTAGTTAGACGTTATACAACATAAGTAAGCCTTTTAGGGCCCTATTTGGTTAAGTTAACCTCGATTCGTTTTATGATTTTAAGTTCGTTGAGCGGCCATGAAAATGAAATGGTACCTATAAGCCCCGAAAACTGGTAATCCAGGTTTATGTCATGGCTGATTGCAAAAATAAAATCACCAAAAGTCTTCATATTTGTACGACAGAAAATTTATGACAATTTTGGATCTTTTACATTAGTAACACACCAACATAAGCCAAATGATACAGTATTGGTAACTTCGGCCTAAGTTCTCGTACACGGCATCCATCAAAACGTCGCTCGGCGTTATCGCCAGGGAACCTTCGCCGTAGTGATTTGTGGTTGAACATTTCACTACCTACAGCCTCACAAAATGCCTTACAAAAAATTAGAATAGGCTTACCCTTAACTTTTAACCCTACGCACGCTTATCTTTTTACGGCAAACAATACAACGAAATGTTATTATTATGTCTGTAACTTGTAACTGTATATTATTTTTGTAAAGTTTACTAGCAATGTGGATCGCACATTAATTTAATTCACAACAATTGTTCACATTAATAGTATTCTAGTTCAATTGGTGCTTTTCAAACCGGCAACCACATGATCGCATGTCCGACACCCTAGTCATTAGGCTACCGCCGCTTTATATGAATGGAAAGTATTCTGGGATGATAAATGAATCTTTGTCTGAGAAAATATTGAACGACAGTGTATTATCCATACTTAAGTATTATATGTAGGTACACCGTAAGCATTGCTGTAAGCACCACCTTTGAATACGTTGTTGGTTTCGTTTCCTTGAAAACGTTTGGGTTTCCTTAAAAGTAATTGTCCTCTCCTTTTTGTAAGTACCTACTTAGTCAGTTTTTGTTTTATATTTCCTTTTCCAATACAATTAAACTGTAGAAACTTTATGTGTAGGTATTTTTTTATAACAGACTGATACAAAATGTGAAGCTTATTTGTAACTCATTATCATTTACGCCCAACTAACCGTAAACAACTACTTTATTTAAGTAAAGATATACCTACTCACTACTCTACAATAAGTCTACTTACTTCATTCACCATTAAATTTTTATTCAAATTTCGAGGAAACAGAAAACGATCCTCCTCCAATTATAAACAAAACATCCGCACAAAATTTAGTGGTTTCCAATTTTGAGTTAATCTTTGTAATAGTATCTTGTGATGAACTTGAACATCATTTTTTAAGATTTAAAATAATTTGGACATTTGGATTCAGTTCCTAACAAAGACGAATCTTTTCTTTCATAAGGTATTTTTTATTAACTTACAGTTAGTGAAGATTTGGTACAAGTGTCCTGAAATTTACGTTGTCGATAGTCTATTGGTGTTGGTAATGGATAATGGTCTGTTTGTTATTGATGGACACACACTGTGACAAAGGAAATTTGCATAATTTGCATTTATTTATACAATGACGTCACGTTGTGGAAGCTGACATTACAATAAGTATTGGCTCGGCAAATTGTGTTAAAATAAAGTCTCATTTTTAAATTGGATGACAACCCCAGCCGTTAATATTTGTTTTTTAAATCTGCCACACTGTTAAAACTCATCCATAGTAATTTAAACAATTTTATAACGTTTAATACAACAAACACAATTTCATATGTCATGCATGATGTCGATTTATTGCTAGATTTATATTAAAATGCATTAATTTACACTGTTTTGCATTATTGAAAAATATTATTTAAGCATTTTTAATCTTGTTTAATAATAATAAATAGATCGTGATAATCTTATTCTTTCCAATCTCGTAAGAATTTCGTTAAATCCTTTCTTTTCTTCGTACGTCAAAATATAAGGAAGGTAGATTACAAAAATACAGAAAATGAACAAACGCACCACAGATTCACGCTAGCTTCGTTCCTAACACATAATTATAGCGATGGTAGACATTCTAAATAATGATGCTATTGAATCCTTGTTGGATATAGGATAGAATGAAAATATCCAACAAGAAACCATAAAACAAACTTAATAATATTTCTTCCATAATATCAGTCTGATCCAAACAAAGGGATTACATAGACAAGATAGCTTTTTGTGCATGCTTTTCCAGTTAATTGAAAATGCTTTACCCAGTTCTTCTCTAAGATCGCCAGTGGCTACAAAAATTCTACACAGAGAGTTACTAAAAGAAAATCTCTGGACAAAATAAAGAGGAACTTACAAAGGTTTCTTTCCAGTCACCACCGAAGCAAATCATCTTCGGATATTAAACATTTGAGCTCATAAACCCTCAAAATTATATACATATTTTTACTGAAAGTAATGGGAAGAGGTATTTAAATAAAACTGTGGACACAAACCTTAAATTTCTAACAAAATAATTTTATTTTAGTTTTATTTATTTTAACTTTATACATTAATCTGGCAACAACCGCTTCTTACGCTATTTTTTATTTAGGTCCTATGAGTTTGAAACAATTTTGTTAGTATTACATGGATTATGAGCGTAAAAAAACGTATTTTGTATCTTCATGACAAGGCGAAAGGAAATGGACTCGGCTCGTGAACAGAAGGAGCGGGAATTGTCAAATTAGCGTGAAGTAATCTGTATTGGGATAGTTGTGCCAATTGTACTAATTCATAACTAAATATTAACTTTAACTACTAGCCGATGGGTCAACAGTATTGAGTAGAACAAGAAACATTTAAAGGTGTGATTTAGCTGCGTTTAAGTAGCATTTTTGAGTCAATTTTACTAATTTAACCGTGTTCTTGTAACGATAACCATTGTTACTTATACTTATGCAAGCTTAAAGGGTTAGATTGAATTTCGAAAAGGCTAGCGGCCTCTAGCCACAAACTTCCTTGGACTGTGAGTATAAAAACTAGTACATAGATAATACTTATTATACAATGTGTTAAAAAAAATCTAGTCCGACCCGTGCAAGTGTTGTTACGAATAGGTATCGAGATCTGGTTCTATTTATGTAATAGTTTTCAGTTTTTAAGTAAACAAAAAGCCTCAATATTTATAAAACGAGGCAAATCAAATGGCAATACGGTGGCAGAGACAACCTCTCTGGGTGTCAAACATTCTAATGATTCAATATGTTTATCACATATAAAAAAATTGCTAGTTTTTTGGATAATTGCGGCCGTTTGGGCAGGGACAGTCGTGAATTTTATACTTCATTAATATGTTTACTTTCATGAATAATTAATATTTCTTATTATTTGTGATGTGATTGGGAGACATGCCCCTTTCGGATTGGACAGGTTTTTTTAACAAAGTATAAACAGGTATCATTTTAAATTTATACGTGCGATATTATATTGTTCGAACCCAAAGGGTGTGAAAAAGTGTTTCTTCCGTGTATCGATTACCTCGTACAATGTTGTAAGCCTATCACAGGAACACAGGCTATTTACGTACAAACACTTCAGAAACATGTTCTCGATATAAAAAAGTGTGTAGATAAGAACGTTCGTGAGTAATATTCATGTAAAGCTACACAGTTACTGCCTTTTTCACGTGCTTAAAGCCCTTGATAACGCGATCGTTTTTTAGCTTGTGAGTGCGGGATAACGATATTTTGCCCGTAGAGCGGCATCTCTCTCTGACCAACTAAAATGGTAGTACGGAACCTGACCACTTTTGTAATAGTGTATTATCCGAATTTGGACCGCGACCTCGGTGTATTATTGTAAGTATGTAGTTAATCAGCTTTTACTACGATATATTTACGTATATCGGATCGTACCCATATTCTAGTAAAAGTTTTGTTAACATTACGTATTTCAAAAACTTTATACAAGTAGGTAGATTGTTATAAATGTACAAATTACAGATGCCATTTATTTATTTACTATAACCAACAGACTATGAAGCAGTTCTTTAATAAATTCCCTTATGTGTAATATCTATTTTATAATTCACACCACTTATCTATACAAAATATTAAAAAGAGGAAAGATTTGTATGTATGTGTATATGTATGTAACAAATAAACTCAAAAAATAACTGGGCCGATTTCAAAAATTCTTTGACCAAAATAAATAAACATGATATCTACCGAATTACTATATTTTTTATTTTTACCCTTTTCTGCACGACTGTACCAGGACTACCAAGCTGCAGTGTACACATATACATGTACTTATATTAGAAAAATGAATAAAAATAAATATTCTTCAGGGGACGAATGGGCCCCTCAATAGTTCCAGGGGACGAGTGGGCACAGGGTGCGAATCTTAGGGGACGAATAGGCTCTGACCCATTTGAACGCTACATTATTCCAGATTAACATAGGCTATAGAATATTTTGAAAAAAGTTAGGGATTTATCAACCCGTGCGAAGCCACGGCGGGTCGCTAGTAATAAATACATTTGAAGACCAACCAAACATTTTTGTTTATACTTGAATAAATAAGTACAAACCAACCACAAGAAATATTGGTGAAAGCGTTATACATACGTCATCACAAAAATCTCTGGAATGTTAGGGTAGTATTGCCCACCGCCTTTGTGTTGGGGCAATAATACCCACCTATGTTTGATATTCGGAATAACTCCGAAGGTTATAACAAACGGTGGCCGTTTTTATCCTTTGTTTTATACGATTGTGAAACCTTTCCAATGACGTCACTACTTACAATAATAAGACTATATTTATATGTAAATCTGTGCTCTTATAAAACCATCAAGATTGTGTATAAATCACGTATACCTACTGAATTCTAAATTTGGGTGCTGAAAGTACTACTGTCGCATTCTTGTTTATATATATAGAAATATCTGTCTCGACAAAAAGTCCAACACAAGCCCGCAATGTGCGTCGCGAGTCGACTGAAATAAGAAAACTTAAGGCGAGGAATGGAGACGCAAACAAAATTACACTCTCAGATGCTAAGAACTTATTATTAAATCTGAATAAATTATATGTGTATGTACAGATATATTTACAACCGTACACTTTCAAAAGGGTATTAACCCCGTCCCTCACATACGTATTTAATTTGCTCGTTCACATTATACAAATTTATTTATTTATTTTGTTAATTATGTTAATGTTGAATGATATCAACGAATAGTAGTATGATAAATAATAAATTACATTCACTAATAAAAGTAAAGTGTTAAGCATTATTATTCTTAAACAATAATTGTGAGTGAATTACAGAACTTCAGTGGCTCCAATACAATTAAGTGTTTCGTTAGACTATAAAACATGTTCAACATAATAATAATAATAGGTGGGTGTGTTATTTTCTCTCAACTACAAACAAAATGTTCAATGACATTCGATTAATGTAATAAAGGTTTATTTGATGTAGTTGAAACAAATTACTGTAGTGCGTGAGCTAAAGGTCAGCATTAGGTAATCAAATCTTAACTTATTCACCGTATATAATTTCTTTGCAACTTTGAGAAAGTTCTATCGCAATGTTTAGCCACGGAATCATACTTGGCACGCTACATTGAACCTTGAAATTAGATTTTCATAATTTGATATTAACAAACTAACGATATCTCGCGAATTGATGCACAATTTTTGGAATCACAATGCATTATACCTACACTCATTTATACATATTTTGATGATTGAGATATAAATACGCTCACTCGAATAAATATAAAAATGACTAGTTTCTTCATTAACAAATCTACTTGTTAAATTTTATCCAGAAAATTAGACACACCGGATACCGCAACTATTTCCAGCGCAGTGAAATCTAAAAAATAGAAACACTTTTACCGGTTTTCGAGAGCCATAGACGCTACTAGCATATCTAGCGTGAAATCCCCAAAGCTGTTAGGTACAGCTCGCTTTTTAATAACTAGCACCTTCGTCCGAGCGTTCTATTCAAATTTAATTTGAAGCGTTCAATTCAAAAATTAAGGGCGTTTATCTTTCGAATCCCTTTTAACACATGTTTATCTAGAATATTAAAGTCGCCATTGTTTTACAAATAGGCCTAGTTTTCGAACATGAAGGCCGTGAAAATGTTCCGTTTTGCATTGCAAAGATAGCAAATGAATAGACACGCACGGCTGAGTCGTCCATAATGGGTTAGGGGTGGAGGTCGGTGGTATTAGGTGGTTGATAGGCATCTGAAGGGACGGAAGCCACCACCTTGGCGTGCCTGCAATGTTACGCTGCAGCGCGGTCTTTACATTTTCCAGCAAAGGCCTCACCGTAACGAAAGGTCACGTTCCGTAAATAAATCTAAGTTATAGGTACGCTGCTTTGCTGTTCTAAGATCTTAAATGTCATTATAAAGCGATTCATTTCCTTTTACTTTTATATTTAAACATGTCTTGGCTATTTTTGTTTCAAACTTCTCGTTGTATTCCATGAAAAGTTTTAATGAAATGCTAATGGAGAGATAGACGCCGTCAATAAGACTTTTACTGCATTGTGCAAGTCTCGTGTGTCTGGCTTCGTGCATTACCTATAGTAAATCAATTTACGTGTTGCTTGCTAAATTACACGTCATTGATTGATATATTTAGTCGTTATCTGGTATGTCGATATGTGTTCTTCCTTATCGAAACAGTAATATTATTGTTTCGGGTAAATCAAAAACGATACAGCTTATTACGGCAGATCGGAACAAAGCTAAGATTATTTACATTAATTGTTAGGTTGGGGCGAATGTCCAACACTGGAGCTTTGATCTATTATTAACGCACGTAAATTAGTAAGTTCAACCTGTTATTCCAATAGAGTATTAATATGATATCCGATTACGACAGCTTCATTATGCTTGTCGGTTATTATTATTCGCACTTGATTCAGCGTTGATGATGTCCGTAATACGAACCAACGATAATTATTAATCTTAGACTGTTGACTATATACTTTTTACATAATATACATAAAAATTACATAATAAAACGCCTATATTCCCCTAGTAATGCACACCTACTAATGTACACCCATAGTTCGCCATTTCATTGGGTTTAGGGCACAAATCTCGAATTCCGAGCTACTGAGAATTTCATAGATTTTAGAAAAATCCAATGACTCTTTGCAAGACCTGGGAATCGAAATCAAGATCTCTAGCATAATAGTCGCGCTTACGACCACGATACTAGTCAGACAGTCTTCATAAATTTATTAAATGTACAGATTTATGTGAAGGCTAATTTCGACATGGCGGGTGGGCCTTGCGGTGGCTTAGTGGTCATAGCGGCTAGTATATCTAACCCAGAAGATGTAGGTTCGAATCCTGCCCGCGAGTCGCATTTTCCCTTCCCTAAAATAACTATACAGATTTAACTATATTATACATACCTCTACCTATTTTTTAATTTGGTACTAAAGGCAAAGGACAGGTGGTGGTTAACATTGTATGCCAGTTGACAAGCGCTCGTTTTATTTCAACATTCCTGATACCAGATCACAAGTTTCCAGCCATACGTCAGACGGCTAATGGAATAAATGACAGCAGCATTGAAACCACCTGACACTTCCTAAGCGCTTTGAAATCTCCAAAGTGAGATTTCATACAAATATACGATTGATATATTGTCAACTTTTTTAAGTAACAAACTACAGCATGCATTGTGGTACATTGACAAGCAGTGCTCGTTATTAGAATAAAAAAAAACTTCTGAATGTTTTGCACCTATGTGTGTATATGTGTGTGGAAAAAAATGACAATCTACAGTGTGACAGAAGTTTTTGGGTCTCTTGGCTGCTTGGCTACTACAACAAGCTTTTACTCGAACTACGAGAATCGGAGACAGGATTTAAGGGTCCGGCTGAATTGCCCACAAAAAGTAATACCAAAATAAATCGTAATCCAAACATCATTTTATTAAATTGTGTTATAATTCTCTTTGAGATAACGTTAATCTAGATTCCTACCATACCTACCATTTCATCTACTACTACTACTACTTCACTGGAAATAAAGGATCGGAAAATGATCCCAAACTTTGGTAGAGTTATTAATTGCATTCGGTTACATTTATTTCCAGTGAAGTATTTTGGATGAAATGGTGAGTAGGAACATAGATGAAGGGTATCGGAATCCGAATAATAACACACTTTAATTAAATTGTATTTGAATCACGATTTATTTTGGTATTAAGTTTGTATTGGAATTTCATTAAGAACCAGCCGCGCAAAATAGTCTAGCAAGCTCTACCAATGAGATAGCTTTATTCTTATGAGTATGTATCCGCATTTATTCACTTTTGTATAGGACTTACACGTGTGAGGTATAAATAACATCCTCGTTATCGACATCATTTCGCAATGGTTCATAAACTTTGTTCGAAATTGGAGCACAAAATGATTTGTCAAAAGTTGTTTGTAAATTAATAATTGGATAAATAATATCCGAAACATATCATGTTATTCTTAGAAATAAGAAATATAAATCTGTAGAAAAGTCGTATTTGTAATTGCACAAAATTTCTAAAAATTAAGTGAAGGAGAACAATTGAGTGGTAATGATCCCTAAGAAAATATCTATTCCCTAGGAAAACAAAATTGAAAAACACCACTCTGTATTTTATTCTACAATTGTAACATATGAACGCGCCGTAAGGTTGAACGTTGGACCTACTTTATAGATTAAATAATTACTATATTTTCTAAAAGAATATTACGTTTATTATTCTTGTAGCTGACGTATAAGCATAAGTAAGTTCTGTAGTAATCTGTCACTTTCTTTTGTTCTAATATTTTATCAAACAATTTAACGTTAAAAACATAACGTGTTCTACTCCTAATGGGAGACATGTAATCATTTGTACCCAACTTATCGTTGGTAGGTATGTGTATCGCCTCAAATAGTGACACACTCGCCGAACATTTCATACGTCTAGCTCAGACGGTGCTATGAAAATATCGATTTGATTCACCGCGATTTATCCGTAAACAATGATCTCAGCAAATTCCTGTTTTCCTTACAATTTTCAGAAATCGTGGGTATTTAATTCGCAGTGATTAACTTAGTCACCGCGAGCTTTGCCAATCATTATTCATAACGCCGTATGTTTATCGCCCCCTTCATCTTTTGGAGTCATCGTTCGCGATTCTCCTTCTTCTGACGCATATTGCTATTTTCAGCAAACTTTGGCAGTACAGCTTTCATAAATTGGCGCAATTAATCTAACAAAAACGTTTAATTTTGACAGATATGTGTAATTAATCGTAGGTTGACATATCAAATTATTATTCAGGAACTACGTGCGTGCCCTTGTCCACTTATCTTGTGTAAGTACTTCTCTGAATAGATTGATATGCCTGATAGACAAACAACGTTATGAATTATAAATAAGTCCATGAATCATAGCACTCGAAGTCAAAATTAATTAACAAAATAGTTAATTTGCCAAGACATATGTACTGTATTATTTCGGCCAAATTTCGGGCAGCGAAGACGAGGTGCCATGTAGCACGAGGCGCCCACGCAAAGCTGCACGTACGCAACAAAGCGCGACGCGGGATCTCCCGCCACTCAGTCCACTCGCGAGCTTGCGCAAGGAAACATCTCCAATATATCCCGTATTTAAAATCACTGTGTTGCACCATACTATTGGAACGGAATTCATTTACATACTACACTCTTAAGGTATTTAAAATAATTATTCATTTGTTACGATTATTTTTTGCGTACTTACGGTTTCTAAATGTTAAAATGTGAATACTGTTCCATTTAAACTTCCATCGATTATCCAAAATAAGTAGAGAATACAGATCACATAAACATTTTGATTTATCACTTTCAAGTATTTGGTTCATATAAAATATGACAGTTCATTATAATAAATTCACATTGACAGAAAGACAAGTGTTGACATCCAAATAAAAATCGTTTACATTCTTAGACCACAAGACTCACTTCTAAATTGTGCGTATCTATGTAAGAACAAAAACATGACTTATTTATTTTAAAAGTTATGTTTGAATCTCTTGAAACTCTCCATCGCAACAGTCACAGAAAAGCGTGGAATTCAGTAGTGGACGTTATATAGGTCAAGTAAACTTGGACAGGTAGGTATTCGCACGTTTTTAATAGACACGAATTCCTATTGTCGTGTACTGCGGTATGACAAGGACAGACTGACTCCAAGAACGACACGAAGTATGTAGAGTTGTAGACATTCCTATGTCAGATTGGCTTGAAACTGATTTTTAAAGATAATTTAATTTTGAATTGGAAAATATAACAGTTATCTTTTCTCAACAGAATGTGTGGTTATTATGATCTGTCTCGAAGGTGATAGTTTTATGTCTGAGTTATTACACCATAAAACAGAAACTAAATGAATCATATATAAAACACGAGACAACTTTAAATAGAAACGGCATTGTTAAAGAATTCTTCTGAAAAAATATGTTTAAGCATTCTTTGGCATTGAGCTTTCGAGCTATTCTAATAGTCATCAGTATTGTCCATAATTTGGTATTCAAGTTTCACATTCCATTGATTGCTATTGTAAGAGAAATATAACAGTAGTCTGTAACGAAGTCAAGTCATACCCAGAAATTCTCTAACAACGTAAATTTAAATGCGGTCCAAACATTCCCGACTGGCACGTCGCCAGGCAACGCTATTAATTTCTATCAAACTGAGCTTTCTAGACTTACTTTATGCACAATAACGATCAGTTAGTTATTTCTTTTGTTTTTTTTTTTTAATTTCAATCACCAATCTTTTATTAGAACCTATATAATTACATCAGGAGTTTTATAAAATTTAAAATCAACGCATTTATGTGACTGCAGCATATTTAACACCTGATTTTACAATAATTGTAGATCAAACTATCAAGATGTCTGAAAGCAAGCAACTCGAGGCTGGTCAGCAGCTCGTCAAGAGAACCATGGATGAACTGATCCAACAAAAACAAACTACAGAGAAAGTTACCATCCAAGCGAGACAAGAATTCCGTGAACAATACCAAGAGAGCTACGAGGAGGAGTTTGAGGAGGAAACCTTTATCGATCAATATGGAAATGAGACCACCAAGAGGGTAGAGTCGAGCAGTGAGAGCAAAGAGCATTCGAAGAGCGCTGATGTGCAGGTGAAAGCCACCGGGCTGAACGCCGCGCAAGTGAAAGCCCTTACCGACTGCGCGAACGAGGCAGGACAACTGGCGCTAGACTCCAAGGCCGCTAACTGAATGTAATTAAACATATTCCTACATTAGCTGCTGCTATTAACAACATGTCTGTAATTTAACATTCCACTTTCATGATTCTAATTTAAGCAACCGCGCAGCCAAAATGTGTTATTGATCTATCCTTAATTACAACAGTTTCTGCTAATGTGCGAGCTACACGAAATTCCCTAATTCTTTTTCCGTCCTTTCCCGAACCTTCTACCCTACAATTAAACATCATTTTTTATTTGTACATTTTTAAATTACAACAGTATATTTAATTCATACGTTTTGTTTCAGGTGTCTGCCTTATCTCGAGTGTGTGGTGGTCTCAAATAGTGATAAAGACTGTGTCCAGTGTTCCTTATTAAGTATTTTATTTTATCTATTTATGTAAGAGAAAATTTGATAAGTATGCAATAAAATATATTAAATGCATAAATGGTGTATTGAATAGTGTTGTGTTCGATTTACATGTGTTAGTGAGAGTTATATAGGAAAAGGTTTAAAAAATGGAGGAGGAAGATGATGAAAGAAAGAGCCGACGGCCTAATCTCGCAGCTTTTAGCTCGTTGAATTCGCGTGTCGTCCACGCCTCGCTGGAGGAAGGGTTCATACGTCAACAAGCATCATCGGAATCGGCCGATGCTAATACCTCGAGTATTTCAGCAGCCCATTTTAGTGATAGAAGTTTTGCATCTAAAACCAGCACGTTCTCTCGAAGTGGTACTTCAAGTTCGAGTCAAGAAGAATGCGAGGTACAACAGACGACAATTACTAGCGGTCAGTATTTGGCCGCAGCACGGGTCGAAACGGCCCGTTCTATGGAAAGTCTCCGTCCAAGCAAGGATACGTCGCCGGCGCGGCCCGCCAGCTCCTGCACATCCGTTCGCACTCATCGGAGCTCGTTTTTAACGGCGAGCGAGCGAGATGTGCGGGAGACGCGTGGTGCGCCGGCGCGACGAGCGCTCTCCGGGGAAGACATGGGCTGCTCTGCTGAGAAACGTCGCGGGCTGTTCGCGAGCACAGAGCGTCGTGCCTTGCAACAACTCAGCCTGCCTCCCCCTGAACGGCGTCTTACAATCCTCAGTCCCCACAGCCCTATGGCAATCACTGAGTTGCAGTGGCCTTCGCCTTCCGGAATACGCGGAAGGCGAAAGAAAGGCATGGTGCTACCTAAACTTATACTGCCACGTAGCGACTCGGATGCCTCGGAGGTGTTTATTGAAAGGTGCCCCTTTTTATTAATTTATTCTATCTAAACTATACTGTGTCACTAATTCACAGCTATTTACATATAATATGAAACATTTTTATTAACGTTTCCCCACACCAGGATTTTCTCTTGTATTGTTTACAAACACAAATTCTCACATACGCAAACGCCAAACACAAACGTGTGGGGATCGAACCCACAACACGTGTCGCAGAAGCCGATCGCTCAGCCGCTACGCCAAATGTGTCGTCAGCGTCATATTATACAATTTCAGTTAAATACTGGCGGTTCATAAAAATTAAATAAAGTAAGTAGCTTTTCGTTTTGCAAAGGAGCTTAACGTGCCGCTCAGCCCATCCATAAACAACATTTTGCTTTCTGAGTCGATGTTAGTTTTATTATGAATGTCAAGTTCACTGGCAAATTTCGAACATGAAAGTAAATAAATGTACCTAAAAACTGGGATACACAGAATTAAGTAGTAGTATTTGCCAAGAGAAATACACATATAACGATGTGCGTCAGTGAATTCAAAGTAAAGCTCTCTACTGGTAGATGTTTTACGATTTTTGTACGAACATGTTTTATTATTATTTCAATTTTGTTGAAAATTAATTACAAACACAATGCATTATTAATACTCTGTACAGTCTATATAACATACGTTAGATTCTTTTGAAATGTCAAAAGAATCTAACGTATAATATGTGCACTATGTGCAGAATAGTTATTAATATAATAAATGTATATTATACTAGCTCTTGCCCGCAGCTTCGCTCACGTGAAGCTATATTAGGATTAAAAATATGTCACAAAATTTAATAAAAACCAAAAGTGATTATCTCTTCTCGTATCGGTCCGTATACATACACCAGAGAGGTCAAACTGAATCTCAGTATCCATTCAATTAATTGATATAAGAAGTTCACCAGTTTTTAAGTTGGAGCATATATTTTCTAACAGTGATAACGAAATTAAAACCTATTCAGTATTTTTTGCGCCAACCAGTGAAAAACAGACAAGAATTTGAACAAAATAGTTTTTGGGCTCGGAGATGTTTATATAGGTACCCTAACCCACTTACTTATATTTTTTATATATCTTCAATGTACAGACACAGCTTTTTTACGGTTTTATAATAGTAGAGAAGACTTGTAATCAAATTTATTTTATATCTAATGAACAATGGTATTAAGGAACATGTACACACGTACCTACCTATCTAATTCTACGCACCCTTTATGTTTCACTGTGCCTTTACTGTATGATATTGCCTTCACCTTTATTTTATGATACTTGTAGTTTCTTCTGTTATGAAATATTCAGACGCATGTTCCCCTGTGCATGTAATATTCACGTATTCGTAGATAACATGTGTCTATTAGACATAAATAGCTATATGAGTAGGTACTCTGACACTAGAAATATTGTAGATAGGTAATATTGAGAAAAACTTGTAGGTAATTTAATTCAAATACTTATTTTATCTCCGTATAGAAATATAACGTGACAAATATAACTGTATGTCAATTATTCGACATTACAAGAATATCCTACGATAACAATTTCTAACATGGAGTCGATTAGGAAACTGTCTCAAAATATGACTGAGTGACAAGATAGTAATGAAGCTTAGAAGGAAAATCGCGATAATGTTAACTGTCTTTTCACATTGTAGAGCAGGCAAATTGTGAAATACATATAGAATTAATTGTGGCTAGACTTTTCTAATATTAACGCTACCTACTGCTACTGAGTCAGCGTAGCTATGATAAAACCCAGACCTCATTAAAAATAACATAAATTTCAGTACATTCCCTGCATAATCAATTGTAATTGATTATGCAGGGATATGAATGTAACTAATACCTATGTAATTGTAATTACATAGGTATTAGTTACATTCGTATATATAGGTACCATAATGATAATATTCTTAATCATAAACAATTAATTATCGAAAAATACAGATGTTTCGTACAAAAATGATTTATTTCTCCGATGAATGTGAAAATCTTTACTATATGGTCTATTGGCGAATAGTTTTCTTATAGGCTCTTTTTTATCTTTATTTATTATATGGGGATTTGATCACGGAGTGATTACGTCACCCCCGCTTAAAGGGTCTTAACAGCTACTAAGAACGGCAAATTTTCACGGTATTGCGAAATACTAGTGACAACTAGGTACTTCGAGGAGCAGTTAGGTAGTCTATATACCTAGATAAATGATCGTCTATAGATATAAGTAATTAAATACCACAAATCTCAATACAAAAGGAGGTTTACAGGTCAAAACTGGTCTCGTAATATCATAACATTTAATATTAAGAACTTGTTTACAGTGAATAGAAAACGGTACAATGCTATGTGTTCTTTGTATTCTGCGACTTAACCAATACACGTGTTCGTTGGAAAACATCCAGAGAACATTCTGTATTGTCCTTAGTGATGATAAAATAGTACAACTGCAAAGCAGGTGCAACTGACAAAATAGTTTTAGAGAGAAAAACAAAGTAATTAAATATTTTAAAAAAGCGTACCATCACGTCTGTATTTGCGGAAAGATTAGATAAATATAGGTTAGACTGATATATATATACTCACCATTCGCCAATATAATGTCATACGGAAGGAGGATAAGCTTATTGCCACTAACCGGGCATAAATCCAGATTCCGGGAAACTACAAACAACTGTATTTTCCCCCAATAACACTTTTCTCGACCTCAGAATCGCATCCAAAACCTTACGCTCCGCACCCACGCTTTTGATTTCTTAAACTAATAAAGTTATCTTTCCAATTAAACAATAATAAATATTTTTACTGACTACTTTGGTATGCCTACGACTTAATTTTATCCAACATTATACAATATTAAAATGTTTTCTGAAAGCACCAGGATGGCGATAACTATAATTGAAACTGTTATAAAGAGACGTGAAAATATAAATAAACAATTGTTTTGGCATCCTCTGGGGCTAAATTAATTCTTTCATAAAAGCAACTGCAAGGCAAAATATCGACAACTTTAAAGCAGCACTTTATATTTTTAGGATTGTATACCTATAACAGATTGTATTCAGTGGCAATGTTAATGAAAACCTCAATATTACAAACTGTCCGCATTCTCGAAAACCTATTTAAATTGACACAAAGTATTGAGAGAAATTGTATACCCGTTTTACTCGTAATTTAGCATTACAATAAACCCATTTACCACCTCACTGCTAGTCACGGGTCTCCTTTGTGAATATGAGCTAGACCAAAAATGTATTATTATAGTGGGCTAGCCACGTGAGGGCTGACACATCTGCAAAAATATAACTCAGGTATGGTTGTCTCACGGTGTTTTCCTCTACCGATATTTTAATACATGATATAATATGTATATGACTTCGAAAATTAAGATGCACCTCTGGATTTTTCTTGCCTATTGTTGCTTTATATTCAAACTCGAGACACATGACTGGGTATTCCATGGTCATCAACCTAGACCAGGGGTCACCAAATGGAGGACAATATAATTTCCTTGTGTTATTATATAATTTTGTGACAATAAAATTTATTTGTGTTACTTAAGAACGTGGCTTTAAATCGTACACACCGCAATGCTTATTATTTAAAAAACCGGACCCCATAAGAAAGTAATTGGTAATACCTGCCCAAGGCTATCAATGCTTAGATAAGTAATGTATTTTCATTTGTACGTACCCAAATATATCTGCTGCAAATTGATTTATGATATCAACAAAGATATTTAATGATAAACTGATAAATTATTTATCGCACTTGTAATTGATATGGTGTTGAAACAACGTCACTCAGCGTGTACTTATCTACTGATAACCCGATCCAACCAGGTTGAAAACTACCAGATAATGCTTGTACGAATTTGTACTGAATTATCTCTTTATCTGCAATAGATAGGTGAGTGTACAAATAATTATGTCTGCTCATGATAATATTATGAAAGTAAGAAAAGTAAGCCTTATAGAAATAAAAAGTCTAACAACTTATTCTTCTACCGTACGATAAAAGTTCATAAAAAGACGATGAGAAGACCCACCAACAAGGCTTTGTTTCTTTCTGGTGAAAACATAAGTTATCGATAGATGTTTTCACACAGCTTCCTTTCACATCTCTAGTAAAAACACATCCTTAACCAGTTACGAATTAGCAGGTTACGCTCTTATAAGCTCATAGGTATATGTATGTGCAATAGCTTTTATTTTACGCTTGAAATGACTGAACTTTGGTATTGATATTCGCATTGATTGATAGTCCGCGTGCAGCGAGCGATGGAGTCAATCACACGGCGCAAAATCTATCGATGGAATCGCAACAATATGTCCCGTAGCAAGTCGGATGAATGAAAATAAAACTCGGAGTAAATGGCACTATTCACTATTCACATATACATTATTACAGTTATACAACACACTATACTATCAAGCTTGTATTCTCGAAGGGCACAGGTGTTAATAGCCACAGTTTGCCGGTATGTTTTCATTTGTATTTGGGAGCGAGCCTATTGTGACCAATAATCGGTCACAAATCCTAACTTATTACTTTAACTTCGAGCTTCTACTGAGAATTTAATAGAAATAAAGCTCGACCTGGTAATTAAACATTTGCGACAGCTAGCGGGACTAATAAAGCCGATTTTTACCAGGGAAAACAAAATAGGTATGTATGTAGATACAAATAAATACCGACAAGATGATGAAATATAGACGAGTTAATATACCAAATTATGCTGAAGTCTCAATAGGTTTGGAGGAAATTGAGCCAACCAATCGCAGAGCTTGCGTCAAGACAGTTGGAATAAGCGCCGTGTACGTCACTACTAAAACTTCGTATGAATCACGCATCTCGTGACTAATTCTCGCGGAAAGTTGCTAGTTATTTATGGATGGTATTATTTTCTACGAGTTTTCTCGTAGCTGTGTCTGTTTTGAAAATGCATTATGGTGATATTGTTGGAATACATAAACATCTGTAGAACTCTACTAATGTTTAAGCATTTCCTTTGAATTTAAAGCGAGACATTTAATTTTGAAAAACACTAAATATTTGGCTTGTCATATGGGTAAAACCACGTATCTGCCAGAGATATCCTAATATTCTGTATATCATATAATTCAGCTTTTTCACGACTATTAATTGTATTAAAGGTTAAAACTATTAATATTTAGAACCCATTGTAATATCTTAGCAGTTTTGTTTAAAGAATCATTCATGATTCATCCGCCAGTTTGGCACAATTGTGCGATATATAAATAGTCTTTCTAGTTCTTGTTTTCAACCATTTATTTTTCAATAAAGCTTAGGATTTATAAATACCAAGCGCTATACGTATATCGCAACGTATCCGCCTCGCAGACTACCTGCCGCCCAAGCAACCGGCATTCGAGAAACGTCACTAAGAGTAGCCAGCAATAATATCGAAAAGCTGTTGATTATGCCTTTTCCCAAAGAGGTAGGTAATAGTATTTTTTTTAGTAATAGTATTTTTTTTTTGTTTCTCTCACAATTGTACAATTTGGGTATATAGTTTCTAGGTTACAAGGTGGATAGGCCTTTCGCACATTAATTACGCCTCTGCTTAAATTTTCACAGACATAATTCTATGTGTTTTAAATACATGTTTGAATGTACCCGTTTTTCAATAAACTTAAATTAAACGTAAAGAAAATACCTCGTCACGAGATACCGATATGTTTTATAGGTAGTAACAAGAGCGTGCAGTGGGATCGACTACCCATTTCACATCACAATCCTCCCATTACTCTACCCTCTGTTATCCAACGACACATCAGAGCCACACGTACAAAGCCAGCTATAACGGCTTAACGTACCGTGCCCACCGAAGAAGGTAATAATTATCATTAATCCTTACCGTCTAGTATGTACGTAACCTTCAGAAGCAACTTAGGATTATAAAATTAATACATAAGTTATAAAGTAACTTGGTTTCTTCATTACCCTCTTATTTGATAATTCTATTTACAAATGTTATAAAACGTAGCTTGTGTTTGCGTTCTTCAAAATTCGTAGCAATCATAGCTGTCACTTATGTGACTTGGCTTATGTATTTTGGTACTTACATTTTTTTTCTTTTAAACACGTCGTCGTTTATAAACACAAATTTTCACGTGCGGGAATCGAAAAATCGACCAATGACACAGATATTAATTGTAATATATTAATAATAATAAAATTACGTTCAACAAAATAAAGTTGTTGACTTAACCAAGTTATGTGGAGTCAAAACTCGCAAAACGAAGCTTAATTGTATTTTTTTCAAAGTTCAGCACATCATTACCCGTAAAATAAAATAACTCATTAATTATTTGCGGGACCAATTATGATGATTTTTTATTTCATAATATTTGGCACGTCTACATAATAAATGTCAATTCCGCTAAAAATATAAGTGTTCAAAGCTGACAGAGTGTTAACTGGTCGCTATCTCTACAAATTTATGAGGATGGCGGCGTACATAAACACATCGTACACTATATTACGGTCCAATAAATACTAGCACGTTGTTAGTGCTTCAGCCTGACAGCCCTGACCTCATCAAAACGCTGACCAACCAGGAAATTTACGCTATCATATTGATATTCTAATTATAAATAACTAACGACACGAAAATCTTAATAAATTAATACTAAAATGCAGATATGTCTTGTAAAAAATATCATCACCAACAGTAAATTTCACCGACAGTTGGGTATGCGCCTCCCTCAATTCTCCAATTGGTACCATTCATCACAGTGGGGCATTCCTGGGGGGTGCAAATATGGCCACTATTCTTGAACTGACCTGACAAATAAAATTGCTAAATAAACTATGTACCTTTAAATTATTTACTGAAACATTCAAATATAAATTATGTGCAAACCTAATTCATACATTTTCTTTTCGATTGTGTCCACCCAAAGACTTGATGTAGCAATTTGATTTTAAATATTTATAATCCTCTTATTTGCAAAGAAGTCAATTTGATTTGCAAGTATAATAAAAATAATGAATATATTACTTTGCTTACTGCGATGTATTTCTTATTTTAAGCTTTGATACTCCTTTTAAATTAGTACCTACTTAGTCAACCGCAAAAATTAATGTTTAGATTATATTTGTCACGGTTGAGTGTTGAAAGTATGACCGAATACCATCAAGTCGTTGACATTAACTAAATATGCATTATATTTTATAGTAAACCTTTAGAATAGGAAAGAAAAACTGCGGGGCGTCGGACGTAGCGAAAATCAAAAATGAAAATCGCACTATGATTTAAGATGACGTTGGAAATATCTACCATTCCAAATTACTGTGCTGAAATTCAACTCTGAACTTTACATAAATGTACCTAAAGTTCCAAGTCTTCTAACATTTATTGCATCAACAAAACATTATGAATTTTATAAATTATTTTACTGTTGCACTGTACGCTCACACGCATATTTGTTTCCTTTGTTTTTCACGTAATAAATTGTGCCAAGAGTTATTTCAAATTTTAAATAAAAACTTGTACGAATTTGTAAGTGTTTTCAACAACGTATTTAAAAAATGGAGGCTTGTTCGAAAGAAGAAATCTGTCAGCACTTGACATTTGGATGCTGTTATGACATAGTATACGAGACGATTTAAAACTTTGAATACTCGACTCGCGTTAAAAATATTGTCTCAGGCTCAGGTACCTCTTATGCTATATTATTATATTCACTCTTCATATCTCATATGACTTTTTGAGACCATATGTACCACATATCGCCTGCTGCCTCATTAGTCTAGTGGTTTCAAGTGCGACCGCTACGCTAGAGGTCTTAGGTTCGATTCCCAGGTCGAGCAAAGTGTTATTGGGATTTTCTATGAAATTCTCAGTAGCAGCTCGTAGTTTGGAATTTGTGCCCGGTTAATGGCAATAGGCTCGCCCCCAATTACATGGGACCTAAACATACCGGCGAACTGTGTGTGTACCTTAGTTACACTTCTGCCTAACCCTTCTGGGTATACAGGCGTGATGGTATGTTATGTACCACATATATCCTCAAGCACCTCCAATATATCTTACACCAAAATTCGTTAAGTGGTTCAGGCCTGAAAATATGACCAGGAAACAGACAGACGATAATTTCACATTTAAAATATTTATTTGCATACGTAAATTATAGAATATTCAAAATTTCGGAAATTGCTCTTACTAAAACAAAATCACATGAAAATCTAAAAGCGTTTGAATTTTCAATAAAGCGCGCTGCAAACCATTTCATAACAGAGGTGGGCACGCATATACGTACCAGATAAGCTCTCCATCAGGTTCAAAAGCAGGCTTCACAACCTCCCTTTGTGCCTCACTAATGCACCTAGTATTAATTAGCTCCGTTCACTCTATTGTAGCCGACAGGAGCTCAACACCCATTGTTTGTACCCAAGAGCAAGGTTATTCGATTTACTAAAACGAATTTTAATGATATTTTATTCAATATAATTCGCTCCATTTCGTGTGACTTCTAAGAAGGCGTCCCATGTTTCCTCGGTAGCCTTAAAAGGTAAGCTCGAGATTATTTCTGATAATTGAACTGCCTTTTAGTGGTGAATAGATGCCCAGGGTTTTATATCCAGTTCTCAGGTCGAGCAAAGTTTTATTGTTTTTTTCTCCGGTCCAATTCTATGTCCGTTAAAATCAATCTATAAATCAATCAATCAGAATCTTAATCAATACCATAAAGTATACGTGCAGAATTTGTGTCTGCGACTTTCAAAAGTGGTTGCATTTAGGTATATGGCGCTCTGAAAAACGTAAGAACTCGCTCGTATAAGTTTGCATACCGTTTAAACTACTTATGTCAAATATTTTGTAGTGAAATGTATGACAATAGATTTCCATTTTGCTACCACTAGCATACAGACAAATGATACTTCATATATAGTTAGTATATTACGAATGGTTAACGTATAAAGTCACGTTCGGCGCGATATGACAGGTTGATGGACCGGACTTTCAAAATAAATACATTGTAACTATGAGCGAGGCTACATATTTGGCTTGAATTTGCTTTTCGGAACAAAAAATGAATTGTCTGATACAGTTTCTAACTGGAATTGGTTAAGTCTTTCAATACTTTGCGACTTGAAACTAAAATCGAAATAAAGACCTCACGCTTAGCAGTCAAACTTGCGACGACTACGAAAACTTTGCTGTATAAATTGTTAAAATAGAATGTGATACATTTATTTATAGATAGTATCATCATCTCAAGATTACTGAAAAACGTAGCATTACACAAACCATTTATAGCTAATAGATCAAGTATTTAGGGAGCTATAATAATCTATTAGAATACAAAAAAACTGCATCATCATCACAATCTATTATAGTACAAGGTTATACTCATTGTTACTGTGCTCTAAGTAATCGACTATTTACTATAGAATGTTTTTGTCAATGATTAAGAAGGTTTAGTTGATGGAATAATTAATTATGCTTCATGAAAGAAAATCGAACAAAGTAATTGCGTATAAAAATAGAGCGAAGTATTTAATATTAGCAGTCCGAAAGTCACCGAAAATTATCTATATTTTAGTAGAGAAGAGAACGTCTTTACCAATTAATCAAGCAGGATTACAACATCCATTTTTTTCTATCAAAATTCTAATTCTGTCTAAAAGTCCACCGCTATTTTTCAACGAAGATTAAAAGTTGTCTTTCAAATGGCCTGCCATTAACCTATAATGACGAAGCGGATTGTGGGCTTTTTGTAATAGGTAATGGGTTCTAGAGCTTAATTTGCTATTGGAATGTAATGTAAACCAAATTCGTTAAATTATTTTTATTTCACATTTTTACAAACCACTTAATCTATATCGAAATCATATTTTTATTTTAAAAGATTCATTTATTACTTCACTTAGCATTTTTATGAATTAACTTTTCGCTGTGCATGGCCGATACAGTCTAAATATTAGTGATATCTTTGGTTGTATCTTCTTAGTAGGTACTTTATTAGTCCCATCCTTAAGTAATAACTGAAACTGAAAAGAATCAAGGAATATGAAGTTTCAGTAATCTTTTCCATATGACAGAGATCTTTATTGGAGGTTACTTTGATTAACAATAGTGCATTTTTAAATGCCAAGGAGTAATCGTCGGCAAGACGGTGGTAACGTGTTATTAGTCAAAGCTGGCGTCGACTCATTCCCGGAACGACCGAGGTGCCTGAATATTTTACATCGCTCGCTTTACCCTGCCGCCCCTGCCGCGCCCTGCTTCTATGCGTCCACGGCTGTAATGTTTACGATCTCTCCAGGTTTGAATGGATTTCTTTTGCTATTTTTGGTGTGAATCGCCTCAAAAATAATTTTCTTTGAAGTATTTATAAAATTAACCAGGATTACTTTTAAAAAAGCATCAAATGTGTGGAATTTAGTTAAATTTAAAAAAGCTTGTTAATTTCTATAACATCTTTTATAATATATAATAAGTATTAAAGATTCCATCACACAACATACCATCACGCCTGTATTCCCCGAAGGGTTAGGCAGAGGCTTACTAATGTTCACCCACAGTTCGCCGGCATGTTTAGGTCCCATGTAATAGGGGGCGAGAATATTGCCATTAACCGGGCAAAGATTCGATCAATAAGTAAAAATCAAAACAAACAATAATGAAACAACATTTTAAGTAGTTTAAGTTTAGTAATAACCCCTTTAAAGAACCTTACTTTATTTTTAGTAAGACAACATACATTTTCTCAAAAATACAGTAGTTTCCAGTCATTCTAGAAAGTCTTACCACGCCAGATAAACTCGTGAACTGCACAAAGCGCCGGCGGCGGCGGTACTGTACTGTACCAGTCGCTGTTTGACTACTCGTGCCTCCTGTTTACGTGCTTAAACATAGCCTAGATTGACGTAACCACTGAGCTACCTATATTTCTATGCTTTGAACACGCTATTTTTAACGACACTTAATACAAAAAAAAATCGAAATCGTGGGTTAAATACCTGTTAATATTTTTATTTAAAAAAAACGTTTATTATTGTATACTAATAAAAAAACTATTTTAAAGAAAAAAAAAACCATTTAACTAGATCAACTTTTCATACAAACTGTAAATGATAACAGCTTACGAAAGCAGTCAGATGTAATTATTAGGAGCTTAAACGAAACCAAGTCATAGATATGGAAGGCCAAGCTGACCTCATACAGATATGTCTGTACGTGATATCTCCCATAGATGGAATTCCATTTTAATTTAGATCTAATAAACTAAAATGTACGGATGAGTTGGCTTAACTCTTGCGTACATTTAATTATAAATGATGCTGATACAACTAGATATATACCAATTTCGAAAACCTTTAGAGAGAGCTCTTGGGTTTATAAATAAATATTAGCTGTCATGCTCACAGAAAGGTCCCAGGGTTGCCAAAATGGAGTGTGCGGAGCTATATAAATCGCCAATCGATATTAAGACTTCATTTTTACATCTCATGTATCGCTCATCAGATGATTGTAGGTTTTTACAATGACTCATGATATTTTCGCACTGAATGTGTAAACGCTACTAGGCTAGCTTTCGATAAGATTCATTTATAATGTAAAAATTGCTGCACAAATAATAGTTAAAATTACATAATAAGAATATAAACATAAACAATATAATATATTACAGCTATAAATTCATGTTATAACGAATAATTTTAGCTCTTGGCTGAATTAAAGGGGTACTTTCATGAGTTTACATAATCTGATAGATCATTTAAACGTTAAACCAAAGTAGATGCACCGCATGTATTAACCCACTATGAATTTTATGTGCTATGAATTATATTTTGATGTCGTTAAATATAATACGGTCACTGCTGTTTAACTTACACTGCAAAATGTCAAAGAATTTAAATACACAAAATATTATGAACTCATAATATACCTTACTTACAGTTACTGTGTTTATTTCAGTAATAAACCACATAATTTTAACTAAGAATGCTATTTTAAGTTCATAGCTATTCCTTTAAAATTTTTATTCGATAATGACAAACGATGTATAGATTTCATTATATTCAAAGTAAATGGCGTATCTCAAGTGACATTTAATAGGTATTTTATAATATGTCAACTTAATAAAAAATACGCCTGTGGTATTGCCAGCAAAATTAGTTTAGCAAGGTTAGTTTTAGTCGTGAGTTTCTGCCATATCACATCATAATTTAACAAATACCTTCATCATAACGCAGAATATCCTTGCTCACCTCATTTACCCTTAGTTATAAATATGAAATTTTTTGTTAAAAGTTTAAAATTAATTTCACAAGCTAAGCGGTCCAATTTTAACGAGCCCAAAGTGTCCACAGCTAATTACCAATTGCAACAAGGCAGATTAAATTTTGTTATAAATAATACATTATAACAACACCCTTGAGGGAAATACAAAATATGGGGATGGAGTAAAGTTGTTGCGAACATCCCTAGTAAGGCGGGTCTGCAAATGCTGGAAAATTCCCTTCGGACATCGAAATAAAGACAATTCACATATCGTGCACAAGCATCGGCACTAAATGTGTTAGTAAAGTGTCAGCTTTATTTTACTGTAGCAAAAATCTGTGTTGAGTAAATGTAGAAGAATAATGTTTAGGTATGTTGCATAGTCAGACATCCTACAAGACTTTTTTGTAGCACTTGATGTTTAGTACAGGGTTAAACATAACATTTAGTTGTAATATTTTTAATAGGGAGCAAACCGCTGCGTTTTGACACCTGCAACACCAGAGGAGTCGCAAGTGCGTTGCCGGCATTTTAAAAGGGTTTTCACCTCCGGTTTCCTCACTCATTCGATGAAACACAACGTAAACGTTGTTTTGTTGTCTTATTTAGTTACAGTTGCTGTCATGTTACCAATATTTTTCGCAACATCATTCTACGGTTATTTCTACGCTAACGTAGCACGTAGCAACTTGCTACATCTTTATACAGATAAGTACATTCGATCACAAAAGTGTTAGCTGCTAATTATTTACAAAAATAGGGTACCAGTTAGTTATAGCCGTAATAAGAGATATCCAGAACATCCGGATTTAATAACATCAATATGATAACATGATAAAATCCGTAGAAATTAGCTTTGTTTCAATTGTAAGAGTCATAAATCAGTAAAAAATTTTTGATTACCCATATTATTCTTTATTGCCACGACATTCTCACATACAGGCGAAACCAAAAATAGGGTTATCCTGTCCTTAATAATCAATAATATAGGATGAGCATTTTGTTTGCCCTTTGTTACCTTTTTAGAGATTTCCGGCTTTCGGCTCGTTCCGGAATGTTATCGGCCTTGGACATTTCATCACAGGTTTTATTCGCTACTTCCCTTTTATCGCCATTACGTTACGGCTGATTTGAGATCAGTTCAATGTGGGACTATAATAACTTTATATTGGTACATACCATCACGCCTGTATTCCCCGAAGGGTTAGGCAGAGGCGTACCTACTAATGTAAACCCACAGTTCGCCGGTATGTTAGGTCCCATGTAATAGGGGGCGAGCCTATTGCCATTAACCGGGCACAAATTCCTAACTCCGATCTGCTACTGGGAACTTCATAGAAAAACCCAATAACACTGCTCGACCTGGGAATCGAACCCAGGACCTCTAGCGTAGCAGTCGCGCTCAGGACCACTTGGCTAATGAGGCAGTTATATTGGTACTTTATTTATTTTCTAATTGAACGCCTTAAAGAACAATGGTTATTAATAAACGGAGTTGAGTTCGGCACTTTGTATGAAAATACATCCACGATACAGAAAAAAAATGTGTGGGACAACAAAGAAACGGTATAGTTGGCACTGAGCCCAAGTTATCCTCCTATTGTCGGTCTTATCATAATGATATGCTAATATATGAAATTAGTCCGCATAGTAGGTTATTGTAACTTACATAACCCCACGACGTCAAGTTCCTAGAAGCTTTATGCAAAATAGTTTTACATAATACGTAACTCGTAAATGTCTAGAATATTCCGCAGTATACATTTTTATTAACACTGTTTATATGAAAATCTTTATAAAGTAATAGTAGATATCACACATAATTGAAGAGACTCATCCTTGCAACCCCATACGTCTTTGGTTTTGCGCACATTTTTTTTATTGTATATACTATTATTATTCCAATCTAATCTCAAAGTCAACATTCAGTGATTTTTGGCTCATTACAATATAAAGTACCATTCGACATATATGTTACACTGAGACTAAATTGCAATTATATTTTGAATGGCTCTTACGGATTACATATTCCAATACCTACATGAAAAAAATACGGAAAATGTGCACGAAAATAAGATAATATTTCATCATTATATCTATTAATTTTAATTAATAGATGATGTTCCGTAAATTACTCGAATGGCAGATAATATGACGCTTTCCGGTCACAATTAATTAGCGTTCAATATTTGTGGTTTACGCTCCGTTAAATTCGAACACCTCTTACTAGGCCGCGGTGAAGTCGATAAGTTTATATATATACTGTTGAGATTGATGAATCTTTCAAAACTACAGCAGATTTTTGCAATGTCACTGCATCACAGGCCAAAGGAAGGCAGTGAGGGACATCACGTCACACTTTGTCGCTAGTCGCTGTGGGTGTAACATCGAAACTATCCGATCATTGCATTTTGTCGATATAATGTGTTGGTCCTGATAATAATTACATGAATTGTTGCCTTGCCCTAAAGACCAATTTAATCTTAAGGTTGCTCAGGCTCTGTGTTTATAATTAAACTTGGAAAAATATCGATTTCATAATAATAACACCAAAAAATGTTATTTAAGTTACAACGTTATTTGTATTTTAGTTTTATTTTTTAATTGTCAAGTATTTACTCTATTAATGCTCTTTGGTTATGGTACCTAATTTAGTAAATAATTAAAAAATGTAGACCTGAAGTCTGTTAATGTCTTTGACTATCTATCCCTGGACAAGTGACGCGCTTAATTCTATGAACAAAAAAGTCTGTCACTTTTGGTGCGGGGGGAGGAAACACTACATAGACATTGCTGCACACATACTCAAAATCATTTTGTATCGCCACGAACTCACACATATTAAATTCTTCACCACTAACACAATTTACGCACACATAGAGGTCAAATACGTCAACATACAAGAATTGACGACAATACGAACGTATAATACAATAAAAATAATTAGGAAGCTACTATGTCGATATTTTATATCGATAGATTATTTTAGGAAGAATGGAGAAAAACGTAACAACATTACTAATAAATTTTTATATGTAATTATTTATTTGCAAAATTAAAATCATCCATACACACCTTTTTAATATCTTGCGTCATAATTATTTTCAATGCAATGCTCTCATTGCATGCTAATGAAATACAAAACAAAGGAACTGTTTAGGTATAGATAAATAGGTGTAACATACTATGTAATTGGAAAATAAACGCACGGGTGAGAGAAATCGAAAACTTTTCGAAATACATATTCTATAGCCTATGTTAATCTTGAATAATGTAGCATTCAAATGGTGAAAGAATTTTTGAAATCGGCCTAGTAGTTTTTGACTTTATTTGTTACATACATTGATACATACAAATCTTTCCTCTTTATAATATTAGTATAGATAGAGCGGATATTGGGGACGTTATGTTACAAATACTTTGATACCAATTAGTTTGATTCTTTCATTTTGTTTTTTTCTTTTCTTTGCCAGGCTGTTATATTAGGAATAACACTAGACAGAGCATTTTGTTTCCCACGAGATATAAGTAGGAGTAAATACGATTTTGTTCATTATGTCGCGCGTTAATATGAACAGAAGCGCTACGCTAAAGGTCCTGGGTTCGATTCCCCGGTCGAGCAATGTGTTATTGGAGTTTTTCTATAAAATTAAGGGTTGATGCCCGATTAATGGCAATAGGCTCGCCCCCTAAGTACGCATCTGTCTAACCCTTCGGGGAATAAAGACGTGATGGTATGTCGTGTTCCGTACTCTCGTTATTTCTTTAAACCGGATATCGACAAAAGAAAATAATGTGTTTGAAGAAACACCCCGAGAGGCAGGGCATAGTGGAATTGAATAACTCACTTACAATTGGAGCTGCCCAACTGGGGAAACACCTACACTTTGCAGAAAATAGTAGCCAAATAACAGAGCACTGTACTAGTACTAGTATTCTATTATCTGTGACTGTACTATGTTGTGTTCCTAACGGTGAGCAAGATCGCCAGAGCTCCGCGAGGAAGCGTTATGTTGGCAGTGGGGGTACCGGTGTTGTGGGTTGTCTACCGGGTGTGAAAAGATTTTCACAGGTTCGGTAACGGGCGAGTGATACCCCAGGTGTTGCAAGCGTTCATATAATAGGGTACATTAACACTATATATACACTTACCATCAGGCGGGACATGTGCTGGTTTTCCACCTAAGCGGTAAAAGAAACCCCAGACCTTCTAACCATACCGTATCTTAGGAATCATTTTCAATGATTTTTGAATATTATTATTAAATACGATTTAAATATGTTAATTTATAAATTCTTTTGTCAACAAATTTATCCGCAACGGCTTAAGCTATTATTTATCAATCACACCTATATCATTTTAAATGAAGGTCTTTTGTAGATCTGAAAAAGTAACAAATAAAATATCTAATACTGGATATCAAATATAATCAATAATCTTAGTTACGTCACTTCCAAAAATGTTATTTTATTAAAATATAGTGATATCATAAATTCATGATATTATTATTCATCTTTAGTGATCTTTAGCAATTATTATAATTTGGTCTTACATTGAACACGAAAATAATATCGATATCGATTCGAAATCGTAAACAAACACTATCACACCATTAATTAAAATGACAAAACAAAAGAGGGACATAGTCTCGCTACACTTTTTAAATTTCGAGTTTTATGCATTATGTCATAATATATATAAGGCCTATAATTGCCAAAAAACGGTAATTCTGCATTAAGACCTATAATTGGAAATCAGAAATGGTGACATCCTATTGGATGATATATAATAGAAATCAAAAAATGACATTTTGATGGATATTTCAAATTTAAATCTTACGTATATTAGCAGAAGGCTGATATTGTTAGTAAAAAAAATTTGCTAGTCTCGTGGGGAGTGCGGATAGTCTCGTGGGGAGTGCGGGTAGTCTCGTGGGGAGTGCATGCTTGAACTAAACGATTATTTTATACTCGATTATTGAATCGGTAACGTCCTCGATCTTTATTAATAAATTGTATTATGTGATTTAAATAGAAATAAATGAACTTTAATACTTACATACGGAAAATAACTCCATGTTTATCTAAATAAGATATTAGATATTTTTTTGCATACATTAACTGCACGTATATCGGTATTTACACGGAGCATTTATGATGACCTTACTGAGCGGAAACGATTCTGTTAATGAAAAATCGATTTCGGAAACAGTTTTGATAAACGCGTTAGATTTTTTAATCCACTACCTTGACAGAGGGGAATGATCATGAGAGGCGGGTCCTTATAGATAGATAGTCAAAGGTTAATGTCAATGAAATACAGACTGGCAATTAGGTACTTGTGTTGTTTGTGGGTTTTATACTCTATGATAAGATTCTATCACAACGTTCTAGAATAAAATATGAGAGCGTTCCTACAAAACCTGTTGTTTTACTTATTATCCAACAATAGTTTGGTCCATGTAAAATGGTTACATTTTAAAATAGGTAGCTAAATTAAGTACCGGTCACGGAATCTAGCATTCCATTTGTCGCATATTTTCAAAGTCATCCTATATAATTTTGTAACAGCTTAATATTCCCACAAGTTTCTATAATCCATCCGTTTCCTTTCAATTAACAGAACAATAAGATTTCCCGACAAATCTGACTAAAACAAATTGATGACTTCTAAGAACATCAGACATAATTATTCATTATGATGCGCTTCATTGTCTAAAATGTCCTTCAACTTTTGCCAAGGAATATTTCAGCTTCATTGCAAAAATGATTTAAAATGTTATCATACAGATTTTCAGGAAATAAACGTCAGGGAAGAAACACACTTAAGTGTAATCTTCTTAGAGAGCCCGGCGAGGCCCGGCCGAGTGTAGATAACTGCGGAGAAAATGATTACTTAATATGGGTCGAAAAAGCCGTTGCCTCACGGGCGAATACTTAAAACATATATATAGATGTTAGAATACGTATTTTTTAAATAATTTGAATAAAGGTGTCAATATTTTAATTTGTCGTAGTCTTATCAAATGGTGAAGTGTGACCAAATTATCTCATGCTTATTAGTTTTAAGAGATTTATTAGCATGGCTGTTCAGGCGTGATTTTAAAATACCTGGTTTGTGAACAGGTATTATGTTAAAATAATACTACAGGGAAAGTTTTTCTTAATGTGCCAATTCGGAGTTTACAAGAGTTAAATACGCTTTAGGTTTTTATTTTTAGTTTAAATGTTTATTACAAAGCTGGAGTGAGTAACAAAAAAAATAATAAACTGGTCAATAAACCCCGCACATTTTCAGTATTCATTTTATTCTGGTACATTTTCATTGTAATCTCATTTATATATTATGTGACTTTATATACATACATACTTTATATATACGTTCAGTTGTAAAGGTTACTTAAAGCTAGTAGAAGTAAAATTATATAGTTTTAGATAATCTGTGGGTGCGTCCCTAAAGCACAGAGAAACCGTGCTATCTATAGACACAAACTATATCACATAGAACGATTATTCTAAAGATTTTTTAGAGAATTATTGTTTTCTGTTCTCTACTCTTAAACTATGTCTGCCTCTCTTATAATAACAGTAATACACCGGCATTGACTTTGAGGCACATGTGTAGGTACTTATTCAGCTTACCGGATGAATGTTTTTAGGTGTAGCTATTCCCACCGTTTAGCGTGTATAAACTACAGGTTGTTATTGTGGATTTACATAGTCTCTCCTGCCCGCTGGTGAATAAATAGTAGAGGTAAAGATGTTATGAAGCGTATAATATCCAATTAGCCTTTGGCTAGCTCTCAAACCTTGTTCGACCTTCTCTCTAAAGAGAACTAAATATTATAACAATAGTAACCAACAATAGTACACAAAGTTTTTTTGAATGGTTCAAGAACACGGCGATTTCCTTACGATTATTTCATGTTCACCGATGATAACATAACATAATCAACCCATTATACCTCTTGTACGCTGATGACCAAGTCATACTTGCGTCGTCAGTAAAGGAGTTACAGGAGATGGTAACTATTATGCATGGAGCCTGAAAATAAAAGTAGTAGAAAAGTAAGCAAGACGAAAGTTATGGTATTTGAAAGAGATGATAGCGTGACAGATTGCAATATTGTGGTTGAAGGTGAAAAAGTTGAACTAGTGAATGAGTTTACATATTTAGGAAGTGTGTTCACAAAAGACGGAAAGTGCGAGAGTGACATAGAAAGGAGAGTGAATGCTGGAAACAGGGTGAACGGAGCGTTGCATGCTTTTATTAGGAGTCAGAAAGTGTCCAAGAGGGCACGTTTGGCTGTTCATGGAGGAGTGTTAGTACCGACACTAATGTATGGTAGTGAAAGTTGGGTGTGGCAGAAGAAGCATAAAAGTAGAATTAATGCAGTTGAGATGAGAGCTTTGAGAAGTATGATTGGAGTGAAATTGAGTGACAGGATAAGAAATAGTGTGATATGGGAACGTTGTAGTGTAAATGAAGATGTAGTGACTAAAATCGAGAAAGGTATGTTATGATGGTTTGGTCATGTTGAAAGAATGAATGAAAGGAGACTGACTAAACAGATATACGAGAGTCAAGTGAATGGGAATGTAGGAAGGGGAAGGCCTAGGCCAAAGTTCCGAAATCAGATTGAGGACTTTCTGAAAAATGGCTTGGTCAAGAGTACCCTAAACCGACGTTCATGTATGAAAAGATTGATGAGTGTGGATGAAGCTAAAGAGGTATGTCAGAATCGTAGCAAGTGGAAGTCTGTGGTCTCTGCCTACCCCTACGGAAAAGAGGCGTGACTTTATGTATGTATATATGTATGTATTATACGTCTTGTAACTGTTCCACTGCTGGACCATGGGCCTCCTCTCGGAATGAGAGGGATACCGCGGTGGCCTATTGCAGGCTGGTAGACTTAACTCGCTGTCAAGAAAATCTCTCAGACCTGTAGCTTTCCTCACGATGATTTCCTTGTCTTCGAAAAGTTAGAGGTGCGTATCTTGGATTCGCACTCAAGACCTTTGACTTGGTAGTCTAATGGCCGTTTTATTAGGCTATGGTCTTCCAAATAGGTAATTGGTTGATGTGAAAATGGTGGCAATATTATATGGACATGGACTTCCCTTCCATTCCTTAAAGTTCATACCCAAGGGAAACAAACTTGAAATCGATGGGCCTAAATTATGTGTCGAACTTCTGCGTCCCCACGACAATATATCACGATAAAACAGGTTCCCGTCACGGCGTTTATCTACCCAAGGTTTCATTCGTTCCGCGTAAAAGCTGTAAGTAGAACATGTGTATGTTTTTGGCGCACTATAACCTCTTTACTACGTGCATACGTAGGTATGTATGAACATAAGATAGTAGGTAAACAAAAGTGTAAAAAATGCGAGAAACAATGTGGAAGGTGGCTTTTGAAGTGTTTCGACTAACGACGGTTGACTGTCCGCTCGTATTATTACCTACTTCTTACTTCATGTAAAAAACCTGCTGTATAAGTAGATTCATTTTTCGTGAAGGTGCATCAACCGTCCATCGCCACGTAATACAACTTGATGGCAAGTTTCCTCACGATGATTTCCTTCACGGTTTAACCGCGTGATAATTAACTATTAATACGCACATAACTTCGAAAAGTCAGAGGTGCGTGCTTTGCAGAACTTGAGACCTTTGACTTGGCAGTCAAATGGCCATATCACTAGGCTTTCAATGCTTATACATATAATACGACTTCTATCCTGAGTTATTATTTATTTGTCATAGGAGGTAACTACCTCGCTAACAAATTACCCTGCGTACGAGTTTATTACTTTTTGGAATCGTTTGTGGTGACTGGCACAGTCCTATCATGCTGTGATTCGAAAACACAAACATTAAAAATGATAGTTTATATTTTTTTGAACTCGATAAAGGTCTTTGACTCGAATTTTAGAAGCACTTAGAAAATAAATAACACGATTGAAAAAATCTCATAAATAAGAGCGACGAGCTACAAAATTACAATAAATGTTGGCAATGACAGCAAAAGTACCTACCTCCTACTTTCTTTTTTTAGTTTGTTTCATGTATTATACATAATTATATCGTACAGAATCTATAAAATATGAAAATTATAATTATATTTGCGATGCTTGAATTACTTAAAGTAAATCAAATTTTGCTTTCGTTCTGATTGATTTTTTATTGTGTTCACCGTAGGTTTGAATATAATTATTTTGTCTAAACCTTTAAATGTTCAATTGTATACTTAGAATGAAGTCCTAGCAGTATGATGGGAGCCGGATCAGGTGTCCATTTGCAATATCGATCGATCCTGTTTAATCATGCTAATGAGACTGTAGGAATTAGTAGTCTCGCACAATTTTCCTGCATTGGATATCGTGTTTTCTGAACCTATAATTACCTAAACACGATTGCTTTCTCGATAGAAATTCATTTTGCAAAGCTAAGCCACTAGTAATTACGGAGGTAGCTTAGAATCGTTAGGTATAATAATTACAGGTATTGTTGTTGTGAAATACCAACATTGTTAGATCGTGATAGTAAAAGTTAGTTGTAATTATTTGCAAAGTTAATTGCTTAAAGCTTTATGCCATGGCCTCTTATCTACCTATAGTTTAATAAAAAAATAGACATAGAAAGTTAAAGTTTCATTCGGCGATTCCAGTAAGGTGTCAAAGTAGGATTTTACTTGGTTTTAATTTTTTACTTAAATTATTTAGATTATAATCAAATGAAATGCAAAGTGGGATCAGCTTGGCTTCTTCTGGAAGGATTTTCCCAAAATATCGTTGAGCCGTGACGAATAGAAAGAGGCAAGGGAGGCGATTGCCCTGCAGTGGGATGACAATGGCTGAATTAAAAAAATCCAAATCCATTTATTAAAAAGAAAAACAATGTTCCATCGCCAAAATCTGTCGCGCTTTTGACATTTTAATTTAAGTCGACCAATTAAATACAATATGAAAAACGGAGTTTGATAAAATCTGGCGTCTCTTAAATTGAATTTATTGGCAGCAGATGCCGCTACAGCTGAAGCCTGCTCGACCCACTGGAAGCCTCCGACGCTCTCCAGATATTACTGTACTCTCATTTAATTGGCTGTCCGATTCGAACTTTTAGTTTTATTGCCAATCAGAGAACTGAAAGCAGTTGATCTTAGTCTTTCTCATTATGTATGTGTCTCGTATCGCAAATTATCTAGAGAGGCAATCTAGCCCTTTGGAAAAGCCTACGACACAGTTCTGGTGAGAAGTCCTGTGATGTTTTAATTAATCTGACTTTCTCACTATGTAGATATGTGTCTCCTTCGCATCGCAGATTATCTAGAGAAGCAATCTAGCCCTTTGGAACAGCTTACGACACAGGTCAAGTGTGAAGTCCTGTGATGTTTTAATCTAAAATGAAATCTGGCACAGGATTTTCCTATATTCGGACAAGGCTTAATGGTATTATACCTAGTAGAATTATTACTATAAATAGGTATAGTAATAAAATTGTTCCTTGTCAGCTAAGTAGTAAATTACTTAGCTTAGTTACTTAAGCTTAATATTAATTTAATCATCATTATTTTATCCATTCATTTTTTAAGGGATTCATGGTTTTGTTTTACAATTTATTGCACAAAGTTAGTTACACGAAATATGACACAGTATTAATGTAACCGGTAGTTTCTGCTTGTTACTGTTCCTAACAATGTATTTTTTTGTTCCAGGTAAGTTTCAAAGCCAGCGCTGTGGATGTAACTTTACATGAACAGTTACCCGGAACCAGGTATTTGGCTTTCGACGCCCAATCTAACTTTGTCACGAAATAAAACAATGTAGCTTTCATTGCTTTATTTGCGTACCTATATTTACAAAGTACATTCTTACGTGAAGTAACCAACTTTTGTAATATCGTTATTATTGTTCCATGTGGTTTACGAAGGGTAAACTACCAATACAAACAAATTACTTACTTGAAAAGTTTTTAATTGTGTGTATAAAGTTTAGGTTTGGATAGAACATTCCAAATTTCAAGTAGGTGTATACCAATACCGGTCAATAATCGTGGAAATATGGATATGAAGAAATATGGGATGGTTGTATAGGTATTTATGTGTGACTACTGAAATTACCAAGGTACCCCTTGGTAATTTGCGGTATTCTCGGTATAAACCCATACCTAGTAAGGACTAGGAATGGGTTTATACCGAGTCCTTTAATATAGACTATACCTCGGCATAAATCCAATACTACCTCTTACTACTCATATACCTACGTATGCATAAGACTACAAACGACTACCTATATAGAAACGCAACGGGAATGAATCCATATTCGCCTAGAGAAACGAATTATTTTGAGTATTTTGTTCGGGAAATAGGTTAGAAGTTTGCATAAAAAGTATTATACAAAAATTCAATATTTAAATAAAATCCATGAATGGACATAGCATTCATTGAATCCATAATTCAATCAGTAATGTTCTAAGTCTACAGTAATCCGACACGATAGGAGGGATATGACCATTCAAAGTGACTATGAAACCCGGTCAATGGGCACTATCCAAGGGATATGGAAACCCGATAAGTTCGTAATCACTGAACTCACTGCTCAAAGTATTTTGCGTTGTCCGAATATTCCACAGCATAGAGGATTTTACGTAGGTGCCTTCCCAAAGAAAAGCATATTTTTTTAATACGTTTCGAGGATATTTTGGGTTTTTCTATGAAATTCCCAGTAGCAGCTCGGAGTTTGGAATTTGTGCCAGGTTAATGGCAATAGGCTCTATTACATCGGACCTAAAACATACTCTAGGTGTACATTAGTATGCCTTTCTAACCCTTCGGGTAATACAGGCGTGATGGAATGTAAAAAAATTACCTTCTTACGAGTATAATCGTATCCAAATGATCAGTAACCTGAATAATACTCGTAAGTACCTACTCTATTCTTTCAGCAGTAAAATTCAATATTCTATTATAAAGATTTCAATTCTTGCCTTGTATGTCCCCCCATTACCTTATTCATCAAAGATGGGAGAGACCTGGACAGTAATTTTGCCATATAAATTTCAATTCTTGCTCATCTAATCCTAGCCTCGCCTCGTCGGTCTATAACCACCTAAATTTAGTGTTTATAAATGAACTATCCAGAATTAAAAAACGACTACCTAAATACCTATCCCCACGCGCCTTGTATAAATTCATAAAGTTTCGAACCGTACAAATAAATAGTAGGTACAAACATTCTCTAAACTCAAATTTACTTCCTTCTTATAATAGCTATCAAGATCTTCTGGGGATTAGAACGCAAATTGAATAATTTATTGGCGAACAAAAGCTGCAAGAATAAACAAAGCCCACTGTTCTCGCCCATTCTGATATTCCACAAAGTACAGCTGTCTTTGAGACAAACAGAAATTCCGTTACTAGTTGTTTTTAAATAAAATGTGTCGCGAAACTTTCTATAACAACCCGAGTTAGACGGGATCAAATAATACTCGAGTGATATTACAGAACTGAACTGTAACACTAAAAACTTACTTTCTCATATGTCATTTAACTTCAATTTAGAAAATTACTATCACTGAACCTAATACAAATTAAAATCTCAGAAACTACTATATCTACAGATATTATACGATTTTCATCAATAGTATGGAATTATATATAATACATTGGTGGATAAACGTATGAAAATCAATAGGCTTTTTTTCTATATAATTTATGAATAACTAGTCGTGCGAAGCCACCAGTCGTTGGCGTACAAAATTTCTAAATTATTCATTTTAACAATAATAAGGTATATTGTTTAATATGTAATTTCAATCCCGTGGAACCTCAATTCAGTTCCAAAGAGTATGAAAACAGTCCTTTTCATTATACTATTAATGAAATCTTTTGTGTATAGATATTCACCACCCTAGGAGAAGATTAACATATAGTCGCATATATAAAATTAGAATAATATATATTTGCTTGTTATTACTATGTTACTTAGCCAGCTAGGACGATTTAACCACTAAATCGACTTAGCTGGCTACATACATGTCTAACGAAGAGACATATTTGCACACTTTGTTAGAAAAATACTGGGACAGTTAACATTATTTTTTTAAACAAAACTTCATAGATAATTATCGTGTCCGATATATTTTCGTCGATCATGAGCTCAGTTCGCTTTTTTCATTTTTGTACTAAAGGAAAATTTCCAAGATGGCTATGTAAATTTTAATATTTTGTAGTTTTGACTATGAAACGCTTGAATTCGTTTTTATTTTAATAATATTATTTACAAAAAATGTGTAACAAGCAATCTAATTTAGAACTTATAATAAATATTTTTTTAATGTTTTATTTTAAATAGAAACTGTGCTAAATGACATCCGCTGACATCTATTTAATTAATCTTGAAAAACATTCGGTTCAATATTTTATATCGTCTCTTTTTAGTTTAGCAGAAGGATACGCTAAGTATTCAGAATATTACGTAGTGAACGGCGATCTTAACCGAGTCCATTTGAAAGCAACCAATTCCTAGAATTCAATAGAGGGCTCACTACTTGGAGTGATTATTTAAATTCTTTTGAAAGGTCTTAGCTTTTATTTGTAAGCTGAATAAATTTAGTTCAATCCTATTACTTGCGATGCGAACTACCTCTGTGAAGAAATGATAATATTATTAAATATATAATCATTTATAAAGTGTTTGTCAAATGAGTTGCTTCAAGTAATTTATCACTTACGTGCTAATGAAATATGTAAGTGGTCATAACCTCTAGGGACTAAAGCAGTAAAGTGATCAATAAACTTACCTAAGCCTCCTTCTGACTAAATACCCGTACCTAACAGTACACATAATGAATAATTAACAGACTCATAATAAGAGCCCAAAGGGACCATAAATAATTAAAAACAAAGCTACAAAAGCAATTTTCGAAACCCTACGCTCAGCTAAAGACACACCAGCGTTTTAACTCAAAAAAATTAAAATGGAAATTCCGCTCAATAAAATAAATTCAACCCGAATAAAATAGACGCCTATAGCTTTGGTTAGGAAACAAATATATAGGCGTATAGCTACCCCTTAAATCCCCTCGGTCCGTAAAGCAAACGTTACAGGGGCTTGAACTTAACACTGCTCCTTTATTATACAGACAATGGTCCTTCAATCTTTTGTCAATAGGTCTATTTAAGTGGCCTTGTGAACCTATACTATTTCTGATATCTATCACGTAATCTATAGTGGTTTTCCACGTATATATAACTATCTTGCAAGCGTGCATGTTGAACACATAGGTACTACATTCTGCAATGAATAGTGAAAAACTCAAACAATCAATAGCAATTGTAGAGTTCAGAACACAAATTATTTCAAATGTTTCTAAATAAAACGCTTCAGTCTACCCGTGACCATAGGCTGTAAAGGACCCGAATCGTCGGGAAGTAAATAATATCAATACACCACGATAAAATCTGAAAAAGCTATTTTTTTCAACGATTCCCAGTTACATCTCACGGGATGCCCTAAATGGTGGAGGGTTAACGTTTGGCTTTTATGGTTTTGAAAGATTGAAACTTGTAAGTAATTGTAAGATTGAAATTTGAAAATGAGTGTTCGCTTTATTGAAAAAAACATAACTGTTCCATTTGGTTAGTAGGGTAGCAATTAAAATGATTGCTATAATAAATGTTAAAAATAATCATGATCTGTGTATTTAAATGCCTAATTTAAAACAAAGATTAGTTCACTTTGCTCGTAAATATATAAGTGCTGTCAAGTTGTTTCGACAAGTTCGGTCAAACGGAACAACTTTTTGAAGAGGTCCACGTTAAAGTTATGCAATGTTCGACATCTATGAATGTCGGATTTGCTGAGTTTAACTCCTGAGTGCACCGTCTGCTTCTGTGTGCTTTTCTACTTTTAGTTTATTCATGGTATTTATTTTATCTCCCATTTATAATTTTTTTAGTACCTCTGCTCTCTTTGTCAATCGATACACTGCATTATGGGGAGAATATAGGCTTATAGCATTACAAAAACCAGTGCATCTCTGTTTCACTTTTTAAGTTGAGCCTTCGTTACCTACACGAAAAGTATCACAATAACTACAAACATTTGAATAATTAGTTTAAATTGTATTCAATGATCTATACAAACACTAATAATTTAAACTAGGATCTTTCCTTAAGCTTATCTCATTAAAACGCCGGTCTAAAGTGTTTTGTATAAACATTTTAGACAAATTAAAGGCAAGAGAAATACTAGATACTTATTAAATATAAGGGACCTACACAAAATTCAATATGAATTTCATTGTACAGAAAAGGTATGAATTTTTGAATTCCAGCATAATTACATTGTCCTAATTAATACAAACGCCGCTGTCCCAGTTAAGAAGCCCAATAAAAGACAAAAAACATATATTATTTCCCAAACACGCTGAATATAATTTTGTTCAGAATATTCAGTTATGAGATTGTTTAGCGCACTGCGTACAATACATTCGTTCGTTTAAAACATACCGCACCGACATTAGCCCCTCGGTATTTGATAAAACCATAACAATTTAAATGACAGTCTGTTTTTTCATATGATCCTTTTTTCGTATATTTTTCAAACTCGGATAAAAATCTAAAGCAAATAACATAAACATACCATCACGCCTGTATTCCCCGAAGGGTTAGTCCCCGAGGCGTACTAATGTACACCCAAAGTTCGCCGGTATGTTTAGGTCCCATGTAATAGGGGGCGAGCCTATTGCCATTAACCGGGCACAAATTCCTAACTCCGAGCTGCTACTGGGAATTTCATAGAAAAACCCAATAACACTTAGCTCGACCTGGGAATCGAACCCAGGACCTCTAGCGTAGCAGTCACGCTCAGGACCACTTGGCTAATGAGGCAGTTAAAGTCTAAAGCAAATAAATACCAAAATTGTGCCATCTGGAACCCCCATGAAAAAGTTTATACACTGCTTATTGAAAAAGTCCAGAAGTCTTTTCTTCGCTACCTCTACTTGAAAGTATATGGATATTACCCATACATGTACCCAACACCGTTTGTATTAGGTATGGTTGCCTACCAAAGCTTGGAAGTTAGGAGAAATGTTACCCTTGTTAAATATTTTATCCGCTTAATTCGTGGTAACCATTTTGATTCCGCATTATTGCAATACATTTCATTCAACATTCCACTGCCTATCAGACATACACTTCGTCCTCGTCAGCGTCCTCTATTTTCGATACCTCAAACCTGTACCGTAACCCTTAAGACCAGTCCTTTGTATCTAGCACTTACGCATATTAATAATATATTACATTATGATGAATCACTGGATGCCTTTGCGACCACTGAACTGAGATTCCTGACCACTGCTACTCGATACCTAGAATCTATTGCCACACCTAGCACAATTTCATGAATAATCATTACATACCTTGTTTACCTAATTTTATATATCTATATTTCAGAATAATAAAAAAAATGATAATAATAATAATTTATTGCGTTGTATCAGTATTATTATATTATGACCGATAACTTGTATGTGTGGTGTAAACTGTTAGTATAAGTTGGTTAATAAATAAATAAATAAATAAATAAATTGTAATTAAGAGTGTACACTCAAGAAATATCAGTCCATTAAGTAGTATTAAAAATCCGAAACCCCTTGGAATAATAGCAGCCGCTGGAGAGTTTCCCACACGTGTGCGTAATATGATTCAAAATTATAAGTACCTATTGGGGATTCCTATTCTCAATAAAACTATATCATTATTATACTAAAAGCAGCTATCTATACTATATTACTATAATTTTACTATAATCTATACTTAATAGTAACATTATAGAGAGGAAAGATTTGTATGTTTATAACTAATAAACTCATAGATTACAGGGCCGATTTCAAAAAATCTTTCAGCATTTGAATGCTACATTATTCCTGGTTAACGTAGGCTATAGAATATTTTGAAAAAGTTAGGAATTTTTACACCCGTTTGCGATGCCGGGGCGGGCCGCTAGTCTTCTATAATATAAAAATGAATCGCCAAATGTGTTGCTAAGCGCAAATCTCGAGAGCAGCTGAACCAACCGTCTACCTTAACTCCTCAATGGTCACCAACAAATAATTATGCGGATCAGTGTGATTTGTTGAACAATATTTATTTTGATAGTACTCTTATTAAAAAAGAATTAAAAATACTAGATCCCTCCAAGGGTCCAGGACCAGATGGAATACCAGCAGTGTTCCTTAAAAATACTGCTGAATCAATATGTGAACCATTACACATAGTATATAATAAATGCATCACTGAGGGTTTCTTCCCGGATATTTGGAAATGCGCATACATTGTTCCTATCCATAAAAGTGGTTCAAAACATGACGTCACAAATTACCGCCCGATATCTATAATCAGTGCAATATCAAAACTATTTGAGAGGCTTGTCCATAATGCCATCTATCCGCTCATCCATAACTATATTATACCCGAACAACACGGTTTTGTAAAACAAAAATCTACCATGACGAACTTAGCAATCTACTCTAATTTCCTATTCCATAGCATAGATAAGGGAGTTTAGGTGGACGCCGTATACACAGATTTTCAGAAGGCATTTGATAGAGTTGACCACGAAATCCTTCTCAATAAAATTGCATTCAATGGAATGTTTTAAGAGGCAATCTTTTAAGGTGGTTTTGGTCTTATATAACTAACCGCAGTCTGATAGTTGTTATTAATGGGTACAAGTCGGGAAGAGCTGGAATGTCCTCCGGTATTCCTCAGGGCTCTATATTAGGACCTCTACTTTTTATAATATTTATAAATGACATAAATACATGCTTTAAATACACAAATTTTCTTTTATATGCTGACGATTTAAAATTATTTAAAACCATAAAAAATGTTAAAGACTGCTCAGAACTTCAGAGCGATCTTAACCGACTCTATGAATACTATACAATTAATAAATTAAATTTAAGTATACCCAAGTGTAACATCATTAGCTTTACAAAAAATAAAACTACAATAAAATATGATTATACTATAAGTAATGATAAATTAAACAGAGTGACGAATATTAGGGACCTGGGAATCCTACTTGACTGTAAGTTACATTTGGATCTACATATAGAGAATATCTTAAACAGAGCATTTCAAATGTACGGGTTTGTTATCAGAACAGCCACTGACTTTAAACGCCCTTGCACATTTTTACATTTGTATCGGTCACTTATTCGTTCTCAGCTTGAATATGCCTGTCTGATTTGGGATCCCTTATATAATAAATATAAAATAGCCATTGAAAAAGTACAACGAAAATTCCTACGAACAATGCAATTACGAAGACCTTTTAGCAAAGTACAATTTACTCTCACTCGAAAAGAGACGAATGCTTCTGCAAGTAATGACACTGCACGATCTTTATCATAACAAACTAAATTGTATAGACCTTAGTAATGCTATTAAAATTGTAGTTCCTAGACTAATCCATCGTCGTGGAGTGCGCGATTACCGATTGTTTTATCAGTCACCATGCCGAACAAATGCAGGTAAACGTGCACCCCTTCAGCGTCTTATGCAAATATATAATGAACAATTCATAGATGTTGATATATTTATGCTAAATAAAAATGCTTTTCGTAGTAAAGTTATTAAAGTACTGAACATCTTATAATTAAAGTATCTTGTGGTAACTGACTAATTGTTAGTTAGTTTTTAATGTAAATTATTAAATTATGTTTCCTTGAGTCCTCATCATAGCATACTTCTTAATTAATATGTGGAAAATGTTGTTGTTATTACATTGATTTTGTTTTATATACCTACCTTACTAGTGTTATATGTAATGTAATATAGTTTTTTTTCCCAAATAAAATAAAATTAAAATAAAACCGATTTCGCTAATTCTTTTTTACGAGTATAATATTCCTTGAAGTACGAGGATGGTTCTTACAGAGAGAAAAAAATAAAAAAATCCTTGAAAAAGTCTAAAAACAACACTTTTCTACTTAAGTAAGTAATAATAGTAATAGTACTTAAAAGTAAGTAAGTAAGTAAGTAAGTAATAATACTTAAAAGTCAATTTGAAATTGAATACCATACCATAAAGTTTATGTGTTAGTGGAGGGGTTCCGGGAAGGCAAAACAATTGAGTGACATTAGTTTCAGAATCGACTGTGTCGATCGCGGTACGAGGTTCGCCGTGTCAGCTAGTATTAAATAAAAAAGATTTGCTGTGTTCGTAAGCGGCATGTCATAAAAGTTATATGCTCAGTGGTATATCTCAGGCGGCACATACACACCCTTTGACATCTTGATAGATGTCAACTGAAACATACAACTGGAGTGATTTTGGTTTTTTATTTACTGCGACGATGTTTTTATTATATTTAGCTCCTCCATCTTAATAAGGAATATCATTGACTAAATACCAATACCGAAGTACTATAGAGTCGTTCCACAAAACAACCAGCCTTTAAACTTAATAAACTCCGTAAAGCAAACCAATCTTCTCAAGAAACACTTGGATCGAAACACATTAATACTTTGAAAAGATCTTGTGCGGTCCCACAAAGGATTTGAAAGCTTTAAAGACCAGTATCTGATCTAGATAGTGGGTTGTTCGTGCTCTATACTATCTACCATCGACTGGTCTGCCTTAACAGCGCTCGCATTAAAATGTTGGAAGTTTTCTTTAATTTTGTGTAATTTTGTGGTAAAATGGTGATGGACAACACAGCACAGCTTGCTTGTCCAAGCACAGCTTGTCAGTACAGAATTGACGTATTGGGGTCATGTTTGCGCAATGCTTTATAGACTTTAATGCCGTTTACATATTAACCGTATTCATTTAATAATAATAGGGTTACTGTCACAATTCCTAGACTAATGGGAGCGTTCTGCTACACCCTCCAAGCAGCTATTTGAAGACATTTTGAATCGCAGATGTCAAAATACCGCAGAACCTCCAAACAGGAAATCACAAGTCAGATCACCATTTCAATACAGTACCTAACTTTATACTGTATGAAATGAGACTTGCTCTTCGAACTTTTATCAATGTGTAGGATTCCGATTCCTCGATGTTTTCGACAGATGGCAATAAACCATTTTATATGCGTATTTGCTGACGTATGCGTTAAAGGGATTGATGTAGAAGCCCACTTTATCCTTTCCGAATCACACTTCAACCCTCGGAAATCTCGAGTGCGAAATATCTACTAAAGTTTTTGTGTTATTTCGGTTTGTAAGACTTTGGTTATCATGTTTCCTATTTTTATATATGTACTAAAGGCGCCGTTAATAGTACCTAATGCAAATTCAACGCTAAAATGAAAGGTTAAAAATAAAATCATGATGCAGCATGTTTCACTTTGAGTGAGATTGGGCTATAGTCTGTAAACTCTTTCAGTAGGTATGTTTATGCAGTTGCCATTTAAGCATGTATGTAATGCTTAAATGGCAACTGCATAAACATACCTACTGAAAGAGTTTACAGACTATAGCCCAATCTCACTCAAAGTGAAAATAAAACTTCAATAAAGTATGTAAGGGATTTTTTTTGTAAATAACATGGTAAAATAATATTGCCCTTTGCTTCTACCATGGTAAACTAGAATTTTATAGGTAAATTATTTTTTTTTAATATTTTTTTTTTTTATTTTTATATATGCGAATCTGTATAAGACTGATTGCTACCTCTTAAACTAGGATTTCTCCTGTATCTTAAAAGGTAGTGCCCCAGTTAACAAATTACAACTTTAAATTTCCATTTTCAAACCGGAGTAATAATTTACCACCAAACACACAACAACTTCACCACCCTTAACATACCCATAAATAATCTTAAAACAATGTAGGCATTAATACTGTAGGTGCTAGTAGTAACTCTAGTGGGTCATAAATAATTTATTGGGTAACTAGGGAACTTGGCAAGAGCGAACAATCCACCGTGCTGTGTACACAGCCTTTTTTATTCGATATTTCCAACGGGCAGCTTTGCCCATTAAATCCGCTTACGCTATTGGCTATACATGCCTTTAAAGAGTTCCACCGATCTGGACATATTATTTTAAATATACCTACCTACGTGTTATTGCTACGTGCTGTTAGCAGCTATTGCTGGTAGCGTTCTCCCTGTTCCTATGGCAGTCCATTATGTAATCTGTAGGGTCTCGGCAACGCATCAGCTCCTCCGGTGTCGTAGGTGTCCATGGACAGCGATGACTACTTATTATCAGCTGCTTCATCTGCTCGTTTATCGACATAAAATCATCAGATATTCTGAATACAAATAACGTAGGACAATATAACGTTATAATTTGTTAAGAAATTAACCCAAATTAAAACTCACGCATTTATAATCGTAGATCAACGATTTATACTATACATTTTGTTTAATTTTAAAGTTAAACAAAGACAGTGCAATGCGTTAATTTTCTCTTAGATTATGTATAATTATGCAAACCAGTGTCAGTTATTAGGTTGCTTAAGCGAATTACTGTAAGGGTAAATATATGCTGAATTCAAATAATAATCATAAGCTTGGAAGGAAAAGCGGCAGTAACATAAGTTGACAAACTTGTGGACAAGTATATAAGGATGCTATGAATATAATATAATAATATTACTTGTTAATACTGCTTTGTTACACGGTACACACACTACTGTTATTAATTACAAACATCAGAAGTTTTAGTTGTTATAAACTTAGCGTAATTACTGTTATAATGAGTTGTACCTACTGTTGATGTGAAGTACTTAGATGTAATCATCTCATAAGATGATTTGTTTTCTCATCTCTGCGTGTGTACCTATTGCAAATCTTCACTTAGCTGCGTGTTCGGATTTTCTAAAGCCCGTATAGCAGTGATATTATTTTTTTAAATCACAAATATATTTTACTAGAACTTGAGGCCGCATTAACAGGAAACTGTAATCAATCAACGCCTGAATAATGCGAAAAATCAGGATAACAACTTTTTTTAACCCCAATCTTACTTAAAAATCCCTTTCAAAGTTGATGAAATTCCGTGCGACTAGGTCGAGGAACTTTAAATTACAAGACTGATAAAACCTTACAAAAACTGTTCTTTTTATCTGGATGACCTGTCGACCTATCCACACGGCACGGTAGATATAAATCGTAAAAACAGTCTCGCGTGACCCTTCAGCTATTTGCAGCGATAGTTGAAAAAAGAAAAAGTGCATATACTAATACAACCAAGTACTGAATAAACAAGGATATTTTTTTACCGGGTTTCAGAAGGATTAACGGTATCAAAAATAATTAAAATAAATGAATATCATCATCGTCTCCTATCATTACAATAAACAGTATCTCAGTTAGTCAATGTAATAGAACATAATGTAAGTGAAAATGTTTTCCCGTTCAGTGGTACCACTCTATCAATTATAGAGAATACGGACTCAGCTGTCATGATTCTATAATATAAATTGAGATAAATAATAATATATTTATATAATAAAACAAGGAAATTCATATTATCTTGAAGAATATCTAATCTACCATATTGTGTTGCTCAGGAACATGATTAGATGTACCACTAAAAGACCAACATAGCATCAGGCTTTTAAAACAAAACTTAGTTTTACGATTTATTACGATCATCACGTAAAGTTGATTTTACTAATTTTTGACATTTCAGACCACTCATAATATACAAAAATTCTTTATCTAGACATGTCTAATATTTACGTAATTAGGGAAAAACCGTATAAGAACAGGCTAAATCCCTAGCGCACACGACAGGCGAATTCTTATAGACAACCGAATTTCGCCACGAATAGAACTGTATTATTACTATTACTTGCCCGCGGCTTGGGCTCACCAGAACCTATATATAAGAAAGGATTAGAAATGGATTCCAAAAATAATTTAATCAAAAACCAATAGTGATAATCTCTGGCCTCTATACATCAGGGAGGTCAAGCTATATCTCAGGAGTCGTTTAATTAATTGAGATAAGAAGTTCACCAGTTTTTATGTTGGAGCATTATACTTTTTAACAGTGATAACAAAATTAAAATCTATTCGGCAGTTTTTGCTCCAACCCGTAACACACAGACAAACAGACAAGACAAGAGAACAGACGTTTATATACCATAACCTACTTGTTTTTTTAAATTTCTTCAAACAAATTGTGTCTGTACAGACACAATTTTATAATAGTAGAGATATAGTATATTGTTTCCAACAACTTCCACATGTGATACATATTTTAAAACTGTAAACAAACAGTAGTTTCCGTCCATATGCTACATACATACAAATCCATATGATCGCATGCCACTGTAATTCACTATAGTAAACCATAGACCTGGTAGCACGTATTAGCTCCAAGCAATTACCATAAAACAGTAAAATAACAGTTCAGCAGTATTGCAATAAAAAATAATGAACCCAGCAATGTAAAGCATAATATTATTAGATACCACAGTGCAGAGCGGAGCTTTAATATAAATTATGTATGCAAATTGGTATCGCTATTTGCATTACGGTATAGTAATAGATATCACGGTTAAACCGAGCACTATTGAGGAAAAAGCGAAAGAGGTCGCGCTAATTAAATACCATTCTATCTACCTGCACCTATCAGGAAAGAATAAACCAAATTTGCACTTTTAATTATAACGTCTTATTCACAATGACTTAAATATTATCCTGTACGAACAAATTGTCATATAGAAAGGATTTTCGATTAACTAGAATTTTATCAATTAGCTATGTGAAAATTTTGTGAACAAAAAAGGCTTTTTAAAAAGCCCAAACCCTTTTAAAAGGCGGGCAACCTCTAGTGTTGCCGTGTTCATGGGCGGCGGTAATAGCTTACATCTGCTCGTTTGCATTTGCTATCTCATATAAAGAAATTAGTGAAAATCGGTGTTTCAGGAGAAACATTACTCCAGAAGATATTTTTACATTTTGCAGGAACCAGTAGAATATCGTGTAACTCTGTTTTCTTGTTAATGTAATTTTCAAGGGACTAGGTAGTTGCTGAAATAATACAATAACAATTCAATACTTAATTACAAGAAGGTACAACGGTTATTTGATACTTTAAAATAATACAATTATCTTGAGTAAACAAACTTTGAATTGATTAGAACTGATTAGAATTTGAAACTTTAAATTGATTAGAATAATATCATATTTACAAACAATAAACAGCAAAAAATACAACACACAACAGTAACCAACCTTGTAGTAGGTAAAAGAAATTCGCCGCCGCCGGGAATGCTAACATTGACTTATGCTTTCACTTAAAATACACCAGCAAATATTACCATAAGTCACAAAGTTCTTTTTTATTATAGAACTCCCGGACGACGATGGAGCTTTATAATTTCGTGATGCGTGACATTTCGGTTTTATAATTATTATTTTTTTTTAATTTAGATCACGTTTAGCGTAACGGCTGAGCGATTTCGAACCCCACATATTACAAATATTCGAATGACCTACGGGTAGTTCTTTCGGATCTGGGCGTTTGCGTATGTGAGAATTTGAAACCCACGATACAGGATAAAATACTAGTGAGGGCAATGTTTTAAAGAAATTATAATAAAGAATTTTGGTGTATTAGATACCTACCTAAATTGAGTAAAGAAGCCCATTTCTCAAGTCAAGACAAGAACTCGGCTCAAGCTAGGTACTGAAAATGTTATGATAATCTGACATGAATACATAAATGAAATAAAAGCTCGTTATCACTTTAGATTTTAAGAAAACCCTTAATGGATCAAAGAAAATTACACAAAGAAACATTTCGTTATCATTATTTAAACGGTTTTATATTAGTTACATTAACGAATTAATTATGTGAATTCATTTAATTCTAATTCTATATTTATTTTTACCCTTACTGTTCACTTCTACGCTATATTAAAAAAAACATGTTTTATATCAATTTAGAAATAGCAGAAAGACTATGTGTGCCATGCGAATTTAAATACATTCAAGTATACAATAAACATAAAATAACAAGGCAAATGAGATTTAAGAATACATCTCGTTACTTGCTGAAGTCGCAAAGTGGCAACGCAATAGGAAAAACGCCAATGTCCTGCGACAGTTATTGCTCATCATCAAGAAGTCTGATAGCATGTAACCTCCACGGCAGAAAACGTAGGGTTTTACGAAAGGTTTTAAAAAATACATCATACAGAAATACCTTAACAATTATTGGCATCCTTAGGTTTTTAGTAAAACTCGCCGGAATATATTATTGTACTTGTGATTATTTTACTGTCCTTAGATGACCAAGAAGCACTACATACACTTGTAGTAAAAACTCGTAGTGTGCTAGCTAGCGCCACCTTTCCCCTTCAACGTGAACTATTAGCTGCCGAGGTTTTCCAAAGGTCCATTTTTCAGTTTTTAAATTACATTATTTAATATACAATTTATATTAGATATTGTAGCTTGTAACTTAAAGCGCAAACAAATATATTGGATAATTTCCAATATATTTGTTTTCGCTTTAAGATGCTGGCTGTGCCAGCAAAGCGCCATCTATTCTTGCGACTTGGAGTCGTCCTTAGTGGAACAACATTTTCAGTACAGTACAACGCTGAAAATTTTCCAAGCAAATACACGATATGGCAATCATCCAAGTTCTTGAGATAGCTACCAGGTGGCGCTGTCTGTAGGCAAGTGTAGAACCATCGTAGAACGTATAGATATACATTTTTGACTTTAAAGATGTATATTTTAATGATAAAGTAGAATAAAAATAACATGGAAAACATATAAAAAACACTAGGTATTGTATGAAGAAAATATCATCAATTTATAAATTTTACACCTCTCCATTAGTTTCGAGGTCTTTCTTAGGGTCGCCAAATGACCAATTTACCCCGGGTAGGATTATGGAAACTGGAGAGTTACATAGACAAAACCACTTCATAATGGCAATTGACTAATGCCGAACCTGTCTGATTGACTACGCCACTGACTCGAACTAATCAGTTTTAAATTAGCTCATCATCACGTATTATTTTATTGTAAAAACAACTTTATATAAAGAAATATTCTTGAACTAGCTTTTGCCCGCGACAAAAGCACCAAAGTTTTAAATTGCACCCATAGAAAGTGGGTTGCAATTTAATTTATTGAAAATCAAATTATAATACTAAAAATATACAGTTATTATATAACTGTTTCAATATAGAGCTCTTTTATTGACTCTGAATTCTGAAAGATACTCTTTGAAGTAAGCTCGATATCTGCCCGCGATACACAATATCCAAAGATTTTAAGCTCTATGTATGTAGGTTAAGCCTCGCTTTTGAATGCCATCTTGTTAGTTTGCATTTTACAAACTTTGGCTAAAGAGTGTGGGTCGTCGGCCGCTGCGGCCCGCCCCCAGCACTGACGTCACGCGCGTGACGTCAGCAGCTCACCTGCTTCCGCCCCCTCACCCCAGCACCCCCCGGCCGGGGAATATCCGGGGACCTGGCCCCTCCAGGAAATTTATTTAATCAGGATTTACGAGTAACGAAATAGATAATTTTATTTTTAATATGAACCTACTTACGTTGAATTTCCATTTCCACCTACCTTAGATTGCTTGTTACCTATTTAGGTATATGCTGGCTTTTTACTAATCTATGAAACTGCCAGAAAGTCGATTTCAAGGTTTGTCTTTAGAATATCTGAACTTTCATTAATTTTCGATTTTGACAACAAAATTATAACCGACATGGTGTTAACCCTCCAAGGTCAGCGTAACAATTGATCAACGTAACTGGAACCGTCGTTATTTTCATCTAAAGCTGAAAACATTGAAAATTCACAAATTCACCCCGCTCGCCTCACGTCTGAAAACTGCAAACCTTATCATAACTTATATTGCACACCTCCCGAATACTTCATTTTAGACACGTTGCGGCAAACTTTAAAGTTACGTGGACCTTTCAAAATGGAGTTTTCGTTTAACATATAAAGCGCAGCCATGCTCGTTAACTTTAAAAGCAGGCGGAAAAACGTACAAATGATTTTGGTGGTCTCGTCTTTTTACTTTTGACTTACATGGTCTGAGGATATTGGAGTTCTGTTGCTTGGAAAATGATTTGTCAAATATATTTACGTATATGCTTAACTTAATTGGTTCAATCTTCATATTCAAGTTATTGCAAGGATGTGTCCTTGTTGAGGTTAAAACCATCTCGTCTGTGCTTTATTGTATTTGCGTGAAATGTCACATTCTGACTTAAAAACGTAAGTAAACTCCGTGTAGTAGCAATATTTGTTTCTAGCTGCTATTTTAATAGGCATATATATATATATATATATTAAAAGTTTCTCATTTCTTTACACTTTTCTATATTTGCTAAACGAAAAAAAGTAATTAAATTTTATGTCAAATACTGCTGCTAAGAGATAAGACCCATACATATAATGTGAGTTGAACTATTATATTTTACAAATACCTATATTAAATGACGAAATAATAGATAAGTAATATACAGATACTTTTGTAAGTTTCGAATAAACTAATGAAAATGGTCACGAACGAAAGTCTGATATTGTATTCAAATTCCTGTACGTTGCGTCTAAGCATCGCGTCTTGTTGCGACGTAAGAAACAGCTATATTTTTCAAGTGCTCTTGAATAAAAGTAGTCTGAAAATGGTAAATGTCTTGGAACCTGAAACAAAATTGATCTAATGAGTGAGGGCGGTGTACTTGCACTACAAGTAGAAGAGGGATATAAATATTCAATGAGAATACAGATCGGAATCTTAAGCAGTAATGTCGCTTTTTAGGCTTACTATCGATGTTTTGCCGGTGAAATTATTACTATATACAAACAAACATTGTAATCATTAATGATTTGTACGATGTTTATAAATATGTGACTGCCTCATTTGCCTAGTGGTCCTGAGCGCGACTGCTACGATAAAGGTCCTGGGTTCGATTCCCAGGTCGAGGAAAGTGTTATTGGGTTTTTCTATGAAATTCCCAGTAGTAGCTCGGAGTTAGGCATTTGTGCCTGGTTAATGGCAATAGGCTTGCCCCCTATTACATGGGACCTAAATATACCGGCGAATGTGGGTGTACATTAGTACACCTCTGCCTAACCCTTAGGGGAATACAGGCGTGATAGTATGTTATGTTTACTTTCAAGTTTTGTGATTATTCTGTTACAGGTAAGATATTAATTACATTATGCCTGGCGAATTCAAATATTTTGTACTGACTATAAATATTATTATTATTTTACTAGCTTCTGCCCGCGGCTTCGCTCGCATGAAACTCAAAAACCAACAGTAATGATCTCTTCTTTGTATGGTCTATTCATTTGAGAGGTCAAGCTGTATGTCAGGTTCCGTTTAATTATATGAGATAAGAAGTATACCAGTTTTTAATTTGAAGCACATACTTTCTAACAGTGATAACAAAATTAAAATATATAATAATTTGCGCCAACCCGTAACAAACAGACAAGAATTTTAAAAATCACATTTTTGGGTTCGGAGACGTTTATATACCCTAACCCACTAGTTTTTTTTTAAATATCTTCAATGTACAGACACAGCTTTTTTAAAATTTTATAATAGTAGAGATTTACCATCTAGGACGATTACCTTGAAGATCTTTATGGATTTCATAATATAGAAAACTTACAAGAAATTCCAACTTCATATTACTTTATCATGCGAATACTTAAGGTAAACAGAAACTAATTAAATAGTGTGGTTATCAAGTATATAGATGATAACCCGGTATCTATAGGATTACTACGCTAGAGGTCATGGGTTCAATTCTCATGTTCGACAAAATATTATTGTGATTTTCTATGCAATTCTCAGTAGCAGCTCAGAGTTTTTGAATGTGTGCCCCGTAAATGTAAATATACTCAGTCATATTACTCAGGACTTACCAAATATACCTAAACATACCGGCGGGGATCTGTGGGTGTGTATCAGTATAACTCTACCTGACCCTTTAAGGATCACGCGTGATGGTGTAATGTTGTTCTACATGATACAAATAACATAGTACTTACTTATTTTTATAGTTTCTAAGTAAACCTCATGCGCATAGATACAATTGATCTACACGTAGCAATGCGGGCTACAGGCTACTGGCTACGTGCGTAGCCGCGTAGCCACCGCGTAGCACTCGTAGTGCTACGTAAATGCATTAATATTTATACGCAATTTCGCGCCAAATACGTGTAGATGTTCCGTGTGGAACACTAATACTGTATTTATTCGCTAAAATAATAGGAACACTTCAACTTTTGTTACCAGGCAATATGAGATTTAAAAATTATAGGCAGTATAATGAAAAAAATACTTGAATCTTAAAGAAAAGGTTTGTTGTATACCTACTCGTTTAAAAAAATTACTACGTTACAACATTATCTATGAAACACTTGACTTTCTTCTCAGTTTACGGGACTGCAAATGTGCATCGAACAGAAGCAAATTGTTGATAAAGTAACTTTCAAATATGTTTGACCTCCTTAAGCTCGATATAATATCGGTTTTCAATAAAAAGTAAACAAAGCTATGGTTGGTTGGTATACCTCAGTAGGTACTCGATTCCGTGAAACTGCAGCTCAAAAATCGATTAAGTCCCAAAGCGGAGTTGAGGTCTCGAGGTGGAGGGTTCTCGTGGAGAGTTTTGGAGTATGCTGGAGGTCGGTGAGGGGCGCATGCGCGGGGCGGGGGCACGCTCTGACGTCACACGTCGCGCCCGGGGCGTCGCGCCAGTGCCTCTCGCGACCGCGCGATCAGTCACGCGCGACTCCCGCCCTAAATCGTCTAAACACGATCACGAGCTTCCGATGTTAATACTCTATCATAAACAAGCGGTTATTGTTCATACAATAGCTAGCCGCGGCCACCGGACGCACCTGCCCGGCCGGCCAACACGTGGCTGATGTGACGTGACAGTTGCACTGTGTTCCGATCCAGCCGCGATATATTTGTTATGGACATTCCATACCAACTGGGTATATTTACGTACTTGTAGGTAACCTAGTAGTTGCTGACGTACACAAAGGTGGCTGTTTAAATATTATGTGACAACTGAACCGAATAAGAATGCGTTAGCAACTTGACAACTATGTCGCGGTTTGATGATGATAAATAGATCCCGTTATAAGGTCTGAATAGCATTGATGAGCTTCCATATTGCATACACACTTTACACAGTATAGATATCTGTCATACATATGTTTTTTAACCATTATTTAGTACTAGATCTCCCCGTAGTTCCTTCAGGTTGTAGGTAAAGTAAGATTGGCATTGTATCTATATAACCATGATAGTTACATAGAAATAATTTATTCTAAATATTCATGAAGTAGTAACAGACTTCATCTGTACAGTAGTAGGTATAGATAGTACTAACACTACTTACAGAGTTAGCCCTAAACGTAATGCTGATTATAACGTTAATACTTGAACCTTATTTCAAAATAAAATATTTTTGAGGTTATTACATACATCATCACCTTCATAACATTCTCATTACTAACTGATGATATGAAATACACTGTTTTTGAGAACTATGAAATGTGCTTTCATAGTATAAAGACTGACCCTGACCCTGAATACTTAACTCATATGTATAATCAAAATATTCCTTACATTTGTATACCCCTTCGTCAACTTTCCTAAGCTTCTGTCACAGTTTGTATAGACGTATTATAAGCAAGGATTATGTTACTGTGCGTAATACAATATTCCTAAGATAAGAAATACTGTAGGTTATATCAAAGAAGATATAGACCTTAACGTCATAAATATAGGGACTATTTTTTTGTAATCCGTTTATCCAATGAACACAAAAGGATATGATTCAAGGCTTGAGGAGGTGGATTCTGTGCTAGTAATATCTTACACAATCTTAACAGTTATGATGCCGTATTTATAGACTATTTTCCAATGATCTCATTATTTTGATTAGCATCTCATCTCAATTATTATTTTAATCATCATATTGGTTACCTTTTAATCAAAGCATATCGCTGGCAACTTCTGGGCATAGGCCTCTCTCGAGTAACGATCATTCCAGTCCTTTCGCTACCTTCTCAGGGTCGGTAAGGGGATTGGATAGGATGGATTGACATATGCAGCCAGTTTTTCAATCCAAAGTTATCAATTCGAGGACATGTCTGCTCCAATGGTGATCAGTTCTTTGTCAAAATTGCCACTTCAGCTTGCTGATCTTAATTTATAAAGAATTTTCGATAAAAAATTCGACAAAACACACAATGAAAATTTATTTTGCAATGAAAATATATTTTTCACTGCCTACAAAACAATAAAACTGGTAATATGGTGTGTGGGGAGAGTATTTTCCACTACTGCATCATCATTCGTTTTCCTATGAAATGTATGGCAATAGGCCATATATTTATACATTTGCCTAACCCTTCGGGAAAATACAAGCGAGGTGATAGTATGCATCACTATTTTACATCTCATCCCTCAGTCGGGATCACTGTATTCCATCACATTTTGCAAAACAAAACATTTTGCACTGCACAACAACATTTTGTATAAGACACAAGATTTTGTACAACACGTAGATCGATTCGGAGGCTTTCCTAAAACTATTGTATTATTCATGGACATTGTGTCTTATTTAAATTAAGCTCTAAAGGCTTTCGTTATTCAATATTCACGGTTTCTCACACGTGCTTTCTCTATTTCGAGATGTTTTCACCAGAAAATATACTGTGAAGGTAAAAGGTATATTTTATATCATACATCTTTAATTTCTTATGGCAACAGATGATATACGATTCAATTCTTCTGCTACCAAACTAATCTATACTAATATATAAAGCTGAAGAGTTTGTTTGTTTGTTTGTTTGCTTGAACGCGCTAATCTCAGGAACTACTGGTCCGATTTGAAAAATTATTTCAATGAGTAGATAGCCCATTTATTGAGGAAGGCTATAGGCTATATATCATCACGCTACGCGGACGAAGTCGCGGGCAGAAGCTAGTATTAAAAATAAAGCTGGTTTTTCTTAAGTTTTTGATAGAAAAACCAGTTTCCTCATTGTAACAGTTTACAGAAAATGGCATTCGTTGCATACGCTTCGACATCCCACACCTTATGCTTCATTAAAAGTTTCTAAAAATATTCAATCAAAAAAATAATATTGTAGAATGATATAGAATTCGATCATCTAAGTAACATAACATTTTTTTATTGCTTACATTAATATAAATAATTTCATTTTAATTTCATATCAAGTTCTCAATATATTATATTGTTAATAATAACAACCACGCCTATATTCCCCCAAGGATTAGGCAGAGGCGTCCTAATAATGTGCACCCACAGTTCGCCGATATGTTTAATTGCCGGTTAATAGCAATAGGGGGCGAGCCTATTGCTATTAACCGGGCGCTCGGGACTACTAGTTTGAGGCAATTTAAAGAAAAGATTTATAGATATTATGAGACCTTCATATATAATTATGATATAAATTTTTCTTAAATAATTCTTATATACAGACATTGCCCAATCACATTTTCATTATAGGTATTATACATATTGGTACGGCCCCATCAGTGTTACAGTCTATCTGTCCGGGCTAATGTCGAAACCACTTAACGGCTCTTGATGGTGTTATCGCGTTAGGACGTTTCTCCAGGGATGTCGACTTTGATACGTTAATAGGTCATACTTATAGAGAAGCCTAATAGCTTCATACAATCAGTTAATAGTGTATGGATGATACACATGTTGGAAGAACGTGTGCTCTTTTAATGTTATTATTGTGAAATATTTTTCATTACCATTTTTCTTTGAAATCATCAAACTGTGAATATGACCGTACCGTACCGTACGTTCCACATTTTATCCAAGTCGCAACAAGACTCTTTTTATAGCTTCAATAAAACATGAATATTTTTCTTCTCTGTACGAGAGACGTCTTTCGTTTCATCACTCTATCCAATTTTGTTCCATTGCCCTTGGGCTTATTACGAGGCTCAAGACGGGCTCCGCATGTATTCCAGTGTGCGTAAGCAGAACGGATAGCTTGCCTTTGGCTAACAAACGCGGAATCCATCCCTTGACTGTCGACCTTGCAATTTTTTCACAAAGCACTTACTACGTCAGTACGCCCTCAATCGTCCTCACAGCCTACTCATTTTTTTTTTACTTACCCCTACTTACGGGTAATATCGACCCAAAAATATTCCAGTCACTGCTCCACGTGGACACTTCACGCTATTTTCGTATTAATTAATTTTAGTTTCGTATTAAGTATGGTACAAATTTAGTTTAATTAGTTAGGCTACACGTGAGATTGTTTTTTAAAATGTTTTTATTTACTGTAGGTATCCTTGTTTTAGAAATAACACTTTCAAAAGAGAAATGTAGAAAGCTGCGCTATCTGAAGAACTTTTCCGTTACTTTTCTTAGTACAGCACACGCATGAGAATGTATTTTACGCCCACTTCACGACCAAGAGACCTTCAAGAGGTCCATTGTCTATGCACCGGCCATTTGGTTATGCTCTGCGCTATAATTTATATCATTAGCATATTGTACAGTGAGAAGTCTACGCGATAAGTCTGACACATTTTTGTTTTAGAATCTTGAAATATTCCACAATGTTGACATAATCTAAATAATCATGAAAAATTGTTCGATAATATCCTTTGATTTTCCAATATAGTGGCATACGATGATAGTGGGTGATAAAAATGTTTTTTTCTAAAAATATTATGTATTTGTTTGCCTAGTTACAAGGATATAATTATACTCGTATTTTTTTTTTATGTATTTCAGATAGACACAAAAAAAAAAAGATCACAAACAGTCATATGTGATAACTATATTAATCTGTCATATACCGATCCGGGGGTTATAAGGGACTTCTTTACACAGTCAGTAGTTTTATAAACTATAATAACCTGTAATTTGCTGGCCATTGAGTGATACGCTCTAAGTATAGTGCTGTAAGTTAACTGACGGAGAATCTGTACTTCAGTAGGTACAAGTTCCCTTTGTGAATAGTAGTAATTAGTAACCGTTCTAAAAGTTAAGTTGTGAAGCGGCGGTAGCCTAATGGCTAGGGCGCAGAACTTGCGATCATGTTGTGGTTGCCGGTTCGAAACACACCAATTGCACTACGTCGTAAGCTTTTAAAAAAAATGTATGACCCTTTTAACACATTATATTCAAAAATTTATGTATCTGAGTATCTATACCCGTATTTATATAGATATAATGTTACAGAAAAATAATACAATACTTAAATCTAATAGCCTATATCATTTAATTATATAAATACAGTCACATCTGTAAATATATTGTGTAACTTGAATATATACGAGTACTTTCAAAGCAATCGTATTTACGATCACAAAAGAGCCGCGATCTATTCTTTATACTTTGATAAGATTTATACTTGTATAAAAGATCGGGTTTCTACATAATAATATAAAGACTGGGGCATAAGATGGATTCTAACCAATGAATGCTTTTATTTTCGGCGACATATGTCAATATCAAAATATTTTTGAACTCTTAAAAAATATTTTCTTTTAATTCTACTCAAAGCCTTTACAAGGGGCTGTAAGGCATATCGGTAGTATTTTACCCGTCAGTTGTCAAGTTATCGCATATTAAATCATTGCATCTGTGTTGTGGTCCGACCATTATGTAAGATGCCATATAAATCGAGAGAGATTTCAAGATATTTTTTTATTTTGGTGCGCCTCTACTTTTGAAATCATTATTCACATAGATAATAATAAATTAATCATCAGTTCATCACACACATTCATTACGAAATCATATGGATGCAATGCCTGTATTTTGGGATCAAAAACAAAATATTTATCCTCAGTAGTCGCTGGGAAATTGAATTTGTGTGAGGTTAATGGCAATAGGCGTATTGTGCGTATATCAGGACACCTCTGCCATATCACATGTTATGGTTATTAACCTTATTGTCAGATGATACGGTATCCTCTTGTGGTAGTTACAGTGTATAAGCATCAAGTTAAGTTGACAAGAATACTTGAGGCTCGCACGAGTATGCTTGAGTGTGTGTTATGATGTATGTGCAAGTTTAACAACTTTCACTCCCAGCTTGTATACAGGTGAAAATTGAATTTTTAAACTCTTATAAATCGTGTTTCTTCAATCTCATATAATTATCGATTAATGAATACAAGATAAACAATTTTATCCCTAACACGATCAACACTTGCCGCAACACCAAGCAAAATCTCTTTTATTTTTGTTGCAAAGTAAGCAACTTCTTTTATCCATTAACTGGCGGGTAAATTGTTTTTAGATTAAGTACTTCGAAGTGTTGTAAGTTAATGGAAAAGCTTGGTACGCTTCTGTTATAAGATGGAGAGCGGTTGGGAGTCAGTACGGTGACCCTACCTCCTCCTGGCTTTCTGAAAGCTAAACATTAACTAGAGCATTAATCAGCAGCACACGATCATACTTTTAGTGCTCTGCTCACAAAAACAAAAGTTATTACTTATATAAACATAACACACCACGGTTGCTTAGTACTTTTATATTCTTGTATATTCAATCTTCTTTCTTCGTAAGATCAAACTATATCTATAAAGATTATTGTATTGTACAAATTACTTTCTCACCAGTCTAGTGCCTCATTAGTCTAGGGGTCCCAAGCGAGACTGCTACGCTATAGGTCGTGGGTTCGGTTCCCGGGTCGAGCAAAAGTATTATTGGGTTTATCTATGAAATTATCAGCAGCAGTTTGGAGTTTGGGATTCTCGCCCCTATTGCCATTAACCGGAACCTTAACATACTGACAAACTGTGGGTGTACATCAGTATACCGCTGCCTAACTCTTCGGCTTTCCTATCACATTAGAAATCTATATATATAAAAGAAAGTCGTGTTAGTTACACCATTTATAACTCAAGAACGGCTGAACCGATTTGGCTGAAAATTGGTGGAGAGGTAGGTTAGAACCAGGAGACGGACATAGGATACTTTTTATCCCGTTCCCGTGGGCCGTGATGACAGACCGAATTCCGCGGCGGCGAAGCCGCGGGCAGAAGCTAGTAATTAATAAAATACGTGATGATACATTATGATAAAAAATAGTGAAATTGGATTGAATTGACTTCATGAAGACTCGGCAGGTGGGGTAAAAACAAGTAATTTTGAATCAAAGTGGGTATCGTTTTATCTTAGAAACGAATTCAATAAACAATCTACCTATATCATTAACCATAGAGCCCCAATATAGTTATATATACCTACTTATTATGACTATCAACATACTAATTAATGTTGTGTGTGTCGTTGTGTTTGAATTGAGTTCTGTTCTACATATTTTTTCCTTTTTATCTTATTAGAACTGAAAATGAATGTTTATAATTAATAACGGAGAGTGATAACAGTCACGTCACATAATTTAGCTAATAGTCAGTAGTCTTATTAATTGGACAGTAAAAATGTGCGATATATGGAACATTTTATACTTTCAGAATAAACAAAATCAAAATAAAAAATTAGATCAAATAAAATTAAGAATTATAATTAAAATTAATATTAACACGGAAGCTCGATGTGAATTTAAAACATTTTTTACCACAGTAATCTCAACGATATCAAAATCAACTGAAACAATGAAAATTTAAAAAATAACAACGATAATACCAACAACAGCGAAATATAAGTACCTAAGTTAGTAAAAGACAGCGAAGCATGTGATGGTGGAGCCGTGTTCCTGTAATTCTTGAAGGTTGTGCGTATTGTATTAGATAATGGAAGGTACGGCGTGAAGCGAGCCCTGGGCGGGGGCGGCTCGCGGCGCGCGCGCTGTGATGCGATGGGCCAGGACTGGTGCTTCCGACGTAAGAGGAAGCGCAGTAGCAGTCAGGATGACCACCCGCATCACACCCGGTAAATAAACACACGGTAACATGTATACATACTCACTACAGACTACTGCAACAATATTATTAATTTTATAGAGATAGAATGTAAAGTAAAGTTTATATAATAAAAAGATTATAATTGAGATCAATCGTCAGTATGACAAATGAGGTGATGATGGTGATAATACAATTGCAAGGCCAGACTTGGCAATTTCTAGTGCTGCCGTATTTTAATGCTGCTCAAGCAACTGAAATAAATTGTAGTAATAGTGTATTGTAATTTTATTTAGATAGGTACTAGCTTTTGCCCGCGGTTTCGCTCACCTGAAGCTATCAAAAATAATTTTAAAAAAAAACAAAATTCTAAGCTAAATTATGGAATAGAAGCATAAAACTGTTTATGGTAATGTAGTTGCCTCGTTTTTAAATTCCCACAGTTTTTCTTACCATAGAACCGAACCTCTAAATATTCTTGTAATTTTAATAAAATCAAGCGACATGCGACATTCGAATTTACCGCCATCTATCGTTTGTCAGAGTCTTTAGCTAAACAGTAGGGTGGAGAGTCGCCCCATTGCGAAGTTCATCGTTAAAAGATGTCGTACGCCACCCTTTTATGAACTTATTTACGCAAGTAGGTAATACTTAAATAATACTTAAATTATCTCCACCTGCTAACATGCTCGGCTCGTTCGAGTTCGATTGGAGCTAATTCGAACGTTTCGAAGACGTAGACGACGTGAGACGTAGACTAGGGAAGGAAAGCAGAATTTAGAGTACCATAAACATTCATTAGAGGTCAAAGACTTGCCCATATACATATTTTGTGTTGATGCTGCCACTCTTGGCTTGAGAAAATAAATTAAGCTTTCTTCAGTGTTTTTTTTTTTTAACTTTTGGTGTTCCTTTTTTCTCTTTGTACACATAATTGCTGTATACAATAATATCCAATTCACCAGCAATATTCTCCGCTGTTAATGGATAAACAACCCTATATCGTACTTACATTCGTTAATTTATTAGTCTCATTCACGGAGATGGTGTGGCAACAAATTGTATTTATTTACATATGTAATTAGTTGGTTATTTGTTCTATGAAATTCACAAACGCGTTAAAGTAAATCATAATATTGACAGAACATTAAAACCTCCATACTTAAATGCAGGCCTGATCAATCATATTCCCAAGAAATGAAAAGAAGTAGCTCTTTGAAGGGCTATCAAGTCTTTAATCATACGAAGACCATGGAACGGAATCAGAATATATAAATGTTCAGTTAATATCAGTGTCATCTTTGTTACATTATAAATTGCATTCATGAAAATTATCCCACGCAATTTATATTCATGGGTAAAATTTATTGACGAATTATTGATTAATTCAAATTGACTCTATCGTCAATTATGTTTTTTTTTATTATATTTTGTGTAAGGGATAAATATTAAATAATAAATTTATGTAAGAGATCACATATACATAGCTGTATTGATTCAGTGACAAAGAGTGCCCAGAACACAATGATAAGGTACATGTGTATTTTCCTTAAAAAGTTATAAATGTTAGCATTCTAATTAAATCTAAAAATTCTGCGGTGCTGATTTCATTGCAGTTCTATCGTAATTTTATAATATTTTTACTCTGGTCGGCTTAAAACATATTTTACGTACACTAGTTTTATCAAAAGCCAGTTTATATTTCAGCATTAAAGTAAATTATTGAAGCCTCCGATTTTCCACTTATTTTAAATAAATAATTAAAATATCTAGTCTTTAGAACTCCGTCGTCTCATTCTCAAAGTCAAAGTCAAATGTTTTATTTCAATTATACCAGTAATACAGGTATTTTGTCAAAACATAGGTGCGCGGTTCCAAATAGTGGGTCTGGAGAAGAACCGGCAAGAAACTCCATAGATACTCCTTTCAACAAAGATTGTTTTGATATTGAAGACATTGTTTTTTTTTTACAATTTAGTTCTTATAATTTGAGAATCGTGCAGCTTGATATAAAGATGTCTGATTCTGTATATAAAGATGTCTAGGTACTCGTAATAGCAATAAAACTTACAGTGCAACTACAAATTATCAAGTAATCTGACAATTTATGACTGCATTCATGTACCTATATGAGCCCCGATGTAGTCTATAAGTGTCGGCAAAAATGATTAAAGTTTTAGGTATGAAGCGTAGACAAGAATATCTTAGAATTACATTTGTCACCAAATAGATACGTTTACTAAGTTTAATGATAAAGTGGCAATCTACTGCGTCAGAAAACTTTCATGGTACTGAACATGGAAGGAAGACATACCATTATGTTGAAAATAGTTTCCATTTTATCAAGATAATAATTAATTAGTTACACACTTCACTGTCGCTGTTACCTAGCGTCACCGTTGTTATTGTCAAAAAGCAACAATTAAACGATTAGTGGTTACTTAAATTATCTAGACAAAAATGTAAGAGAGTGAATAATGCCTCAATTTTTTTTTTCTTATAAACAATCTAACACAGTATAACATGGTGAATTACATAGTAACAAAGTAAATACTTATTGAAATCGGTAAAAATCGCACATGGAATCCTTCTCTCCATATCGATTAGCATCAGCTATCTTTGTAATACATAACAAACACAAAATCGATTCCCAACGCTATTCGATACCTATTAAAATACATCTAAGCCAATCTTACTACGTCTATGAGATCCCCAGCGGCTTGTGTGTTGAACAAGGCGCTGCTGGTGGCAAGTGGATAATTGCATCCTAATGGGCTTCGTTGTCGGCAATGCGATTAGCCCCTAACCTCTCATAATACACAATGACGGCTAACTATGATAGTGACTTTGATAGCAGATTCCCGCAGCGCTTTTTAATGATAAATATTTTTCAATGTGATATCAGACAAATTGGAGAGGATATTTCTAGTATCTTTATCTATATATATATATATACGAAACGGACAGGAACTTACATTCATGTATGATAATTCAATGCAATCTGATAAGTGAAGCTAACTCTTAGCCCACAAATAGTTTAGCTAAATAATTAAAATCTTTGCTATAATATAATACTTAAAAAAAACCAGCCAAAGCAATTTTATTAACGTTTTAAATGAAAATCTTTCTCAAAAGCTATAAGCAATAGTACAATTTTTAACTGTAATTCAATGAAAAAGTATTATTAAACTAATTTCCTTCCTTGCATATTAATCAAAAATCTATCTCAAAATCTATATGCAATAGTAAAATATATTTTTTTACTGTAATTCAATGAAAAAGTATTATTAAACTGATTTCCTTCCTCGCATATAAATCAACCCCTGGTAAATCCAACCTCATTGTCAGACAATAAACAGGAAAAGTCATACTAAGAATTACCACTCAAATTGACCAACTAGCTTCTCAATGCCTAATGAATGAAGCCATTATATAAAAACTAGAGGGAAACGTAAACAAGATCAAATTCAAACAGGCAAGATTTGAATACATATTAGGTACAGCTGGATATGTCTGCATCCTAACAATGTATAGGTACAATAAGGTCTACAATGATCAGCTATTTATTATTTATCTGTTAGGAAATAAACACTCCAAATTAATATCAATTTGAGACAATCTTCCCGTATAATCTGCTTTACGAAGATTCTCCAGCTAATTACATTATTATACACGGCGTAGGCAATAGAGCACATTCATAATACATAGCACAATCGCTACGGACGTACGCCGTAATTGCATCTACGTGCAATCCCACAGTAATTATCTTTGGCCACAAGCGTAATAATATGGTGGACAGAGCGACGGCCATTATGAGCCAAGGTAACCAGTATACAATACTTGTGTAGCCGACTCACGTGAAATATACACCGGCAATCTTACGTAGGCTGTGTTTACGAGTGAGCCAGAACATTCTCTCATGTATTTCTCTATTACAGGTGTAGTTTATAATGGCGTGTTGTTTTCTCGGACAATTGATTTTCCTTATTCGTACTGTCTTTGTGGAACAATATTTCTGCAGAGGACTTGGAATAATAATGTAAATAGATAACTTCTAGCATTATATCTGAAATCATTATATATGAAAAAGAGTGACACGATTTTCTATCACCTTATCTATTACATAAAATTAAATTCCTATTTCCCTTGGTTACACACACGTGAGCTGCTGGATTAATTTCGCTAATTCTTTTTTGTTGTGTAATTGTAAGGAGAAGGTTCTAATAAAAGAAAACAATAAAAAAGAAGATGACTAAATTAGAAAAATTATAATAAAATATTTTTGGGTTTTTAAAATAAACCAATAATTCAGTGACAGGACAACGTTAGTAGGGTCAGGTAGTCTCTTGAAAAAAAAGTTTATATATTCGTAGGTTGGATGTAATCTAGTGTAGTGAGTGCGACCGCATTAAGGGCAGCACCGCCGTCGCCCCCGCGGTCAAGTTCACGCAGCGCGCGACCTACGCGACAAACTAATAAAACATAAGTACTTCGCACCCTAGCCACTTTTAATTAGAATACGAGTCATCCACCTCTATGAAAATGAAACTATGCTCGTAGATTTCAACATATTTTCATAGCGATGGCTGCAAAACTGACGTTATATTAACTTGCAAATTCACTTGAACAAGTTATATTTAAATATCAATTTCAGTGTTAACTAATGAAAAGAGAAAAGCTGTAAGTCTTCATTTTATAGAGCGTTGCTCATCTTCATTTCACTTAATTAAAATTTAATTCTTATGCTTCAGGTAAAATAAAACCGCTATAAAGGTACTTACATTAGCAGATAATTACTTATAAGTATAGATAGATAGATACCCAATTACATGTTACGAAGATATTTTACTATTTGGATTAGATTATGGTTAGGACTGAGAAGCACTATAAAACATACTGGGTACTAGGCATCAAAACAATAACACATACTCGTAGTACCTGGATCTGTTATATTATCATGTGCTTATTCCTAATTAAAAGTTCAACCATTTTCGTCTGGCAAGCCCCGCTCTCTCAGGGTGAAGGTATAGTAAACTAATCTGACACGTAACTCTTATCTCTGAAAACGTAATGCTTCAAGCCTTACAAATGTATTAAACCTAATTCAGTGGTTGTGATTCGTAGCAAGCTTCAGTGAAGACTTTAGGTTTCGCTTGACCTAAAAACGAACGCACTTTACATAGTACATGAAAGTGGTTCTTGGGTAATAGGCATAAAGGCTACTATTCTGCACGACGGCGTAGGGACTTGCGTCATTTCCTACACAAGAGTTGCGTACCGCCGTACGCATGCGGCTCGCCCCATTCGACCCCCGGCAAAATGGCGGTGCCAAGATGGCCGCCGGGCAGCCGCAGGATGCTCTGTGACGGTGCTCCTGTCCGAAACGACGTCGACACGATTTACCGGCGCGCTGCACACCTTGACACGCACATCCGCTCAGACACCGCTGTCGTGATCGATTCGTCGCTTGCAACCACACGGCACGGCTGCCGATTCGAAACGCGTGTGCAACAAGTGATACCGTGTCGAAAACTGGACAAATAAATAACGCACTGATATTGTATTCTATCAGTGATGTAATTGTGGGTCAAATGTAAATATAGAACGTGCCCTTTCAGTGAGTGGCGGCGCGGGTGAGCCAAGCAGTGAGTGACGTCGGCCGCTCACGTTCCCCGCGCCGCGCAACGTCAACATTGCCGGCCGCGTCATGCAGAACCGTCCGCGATGCACATAAATAATATCTACTTACACGCACAATCGCTTATACCTATACAATTAGTGACATTCGGATTCGTGAGTTCTTCTATGATTTATAGTGTCATAATAGTGGGACATACTATTGAGAATTTGGTAATGTGACAATAACCGCAAACAATTCGCACTTAACCCTACCTCAAAAATGTTTAATAGCTGTTTGTTTTACGTATTAAGGATGCGAACGTGTTGTTGTCAATTTAATAACTATCAATAATGACGATAACACAAGTGCATAGTATAGAGCGGGTGGCGGTAGCTCGGCTCGGCGCCCAGTGTAGTACAGACCGCGCGCGCGTGTGAAGCGCGCACCAGCCAGCACCGGCGCGCACCGCAGCACGTGCTTCTCATGTGCTGCCATGCTTCTGCTGTCATTCATGGAATTATACATTATCAGTGACTGACTACTTCACGTGACTGTGCAGAAATATGTTTGTGTGAACTCGGACCGATGTTTTGGTTTTCGCGAGTGTGTTGTTGGGGTGTGGGCAGGGGTGTCGGGCGGCGCGTGGCTCGATAGGGCGACAATGCTTACATTCGTGTTTGCGGTGTGGTCGGCGGCGCGCGCGCTGGGCTGGGCCTGCGAGGCGGCGTCCTCCCCCGAGGCGGAGGAGGCACCCGTACTGCCGCGGCTCCGCTCAGCACGCGCCTCCAGCGACCTATCCACGCTCAGCACCACCACCACCAGTTCCAGTCAGACCAGTAGTGGCGATCACCACAAGAGGTCTACACCTCGTTAACAGACCATAGAATAGGGACACACATGGCATACAACAGTCGCTATATTTGTTGACTTTTATCAAAAATGAAGTCGATATACATAAATATGTAACATGAAATATTTTATTACATTAATCTAAACATTTGGAAACGATAAAATAGTTGATGGATCTTAGATATTATGTTGTGACACTATCTCACTGACGTTTAGGTACTAAAGAGATTTTAATCAACAGGTACTTAAAAAAATCTTCAATTTAGATATCACGATATATATATAAGATCTGAATGAATAAATACCTCATACATACACTCAATGTTGGTTACATTTCTGAAGTTGTCGACAGTCAATACTATTTATAGAATATATTGAGAAAATTGATATAATTGCCGCGCTTTTCCAAAATGCAACGAAAGATATTCAAGAGCGTTTTGTTTCACTGCATCTTTTGTCGTGCTGTGATCCTACTTCACTTTTATTCCTTTTGTTGATTATTTTAGTAATGAAGTTATTTAAATTGAAAACAGTAGGCTAATTTGTAAAATTAGATCAGGAAAATATTCCGTTCGAAGCAACCACTGAAGCTAATTAATGTTTTAAAAGTCAGTTGGACTTAGATCGCAACAACAAGCATTCTTTTTATAGGAATATAGAACAGAAGCCAGTCCATAGTGAAAAGGTCCAATATGTGACACTGCGAGTGAAAGGAGCCAACGGACCAGAATAACTTGGACATGAAAGAGATTCCTTTTAACTGTTTGACCGGCGACGATTTAATACAATTGCTATTGCGACCTCGTTGTCAATAGTTGTAGCTACGATATACTACAAGCACTTCTGTATCTCTGCATATATATATACATGTATATCTTGCATTTGCATTGAGTTTCTAGTAATAGGATACTAGTACTTGGAAAAAAACCTAAATTTGAGTGTCCGTTAAAAAGACTTAGAAGTTTTAATTGCGACTGTTGTGTGTCAGTATAGATAGGGTTTTATCTAAGTTATAAACGCAGTAAATGATGATTCAATTAACTTCACATTATAAAAATTGTACAAAAAGAAATACAAGGTCTCTGTTTAATTTATATTAATTCAGTTTTGAGCAATTTCAAATAGTAACGGAAGAAAAGTAAAGAACGTTGAACGAAAATCTTTATACATTTGCATTTTCCTCTAAAACATTTTAATATTTGGGCCTTTCTAACAAAGGCCGACATCGGTTTTATTAACTTTGCTGATTGTAAAGCAAGCCTGATGGAGTATCTCAGGGATCCTTTCTCTAACCTTATCCCACCACCAATTTTGTTGCTGTCATTTACTGCTGACATACTTATGAGATGAGACATAAGCCGAATTTTAATCTGTCGTCACTCTTCCTTTATAATTAAAGGTAGTCCCGAATGTCATATTAGAAAAAGTGATGGGCTATTTTAAAACCTGGATTTTTATTTGTAAATTTTTTTGTAAATATTATTACATAGGTACAGGAAATAATCGCGTACGTCACAATTAAAATTTCTACTCGTCACTGGGCACAGTGTTGATAAGAAAAAATGTTTTTGTGCTAAATCTAACATTACAACACGTGGTTTTAAATCTGCATAGTTACTTTGGCAAGCTACCAAACCATTAATAAACGCACATTGAAGAAATTTCGTAAACACCCGTGAAGTGTGATATGTGTGAATATGAGCAACAGTTCGATATTCGATGCTCGCACTCACGATGTGAAGCGACATACAACTAGGTGTAAAACTACATAATTATATACCTAGTTGTGTTTAAGTAGTGTGGTACTAGAGAATGCCACTTGCCTGCAATATTTCACAGATACAAACGGAAAACGTGAATTGTGTACTTTTGAAAGTAATCACAGTACCTACTCACTTTCAAGGTATCTCAATTTTATTTATACTTTTATGATTATTTATAAGTATTATAGCGTCATACTTGATGATCGGTGATAGTTTATATCCGCTTATTATATCACTTTAAAAGATTTATTTATAACCATAATTCGGGGTAGGTAACAGTGCCCTTTTTTCATATATTGTATAATGTAGGTGTCTCTTTATAGGTATATAATTATATCAAAGTTATTTTTATGTAAAAAATTGATCATTAATAAAAACAACACTAACATTTTCCCATAAAATATATATAAGCTGGGTACTCAATTAACTTGGTTTATACAAAAATTTAATTTATTTAAACTTCAGCTAGCACTAAAGTATTTTCTGTAGTCCCCTTATTTTCCCACACACTAACAAATACGATACCTGTACGGTGGTATTTACTATTTCCAAATATAAACAAACTACGGGCCCCGTAATTATATTAGGCTGCTGTCGGTTACCAGGCCCAGTAATTAAGTTCTTCTAATTATTTACCGAGAATATCGAGCCCCCACGTCTAGAGGAAAATATAGGGATGCTACAAGAGCCTCACATGATAAATAAATTGACAGGAGATGGCAGCGTACGGAAAAAATTAGCACAATTACAAAGAGTCCTGTTCTGCGAGACTTTCTTTAAATCGAGTAACACTAAGTTCCGAAGAGAAAAAAAATATCGTTCAACATGAACCTGTTGCCCAGTGACGAATAAATGACCCACACTTTTAATCTCCACTCTCCTTATTAGTACAAGCTGATACATATGAAGGATTATCTGAACCATTTACAAGAAGCAAAACAAATATTGCTAACACAAACATGATGTAACTTTAACTTTATAACCACGATGGTCTGACTGTCTGGTGGTCGTATCTGACGGATAGGCGATGTGGTCAGGTGGAGCGAAGCGCCGCGGCGATGGAGTGCGCGGGGGGCTTCCCGCAGGCCGCTGAGAAGACCGCCAGTGTCCGCACGGAGGCGGACCACCGGCAGGTATAACATAAATAGCCTGGGATGAATTATGTGATACAATCCGTTTTTAGATGCTGAACTGCCTAGGCTTTCATATCTCCGGAATATTATAAGAAAATTGTGTAATTAAATAAAAAATCGCATTGAGCAATTCCTCTGAAATAAATTCACATACCGCTGCCCCCACCAAATTATACAGGTAGTGAATGATGACTATTAAGATAGAGATACTAATAAGAAAAAAAAAATAATCACCAATATCCTTCGGCCCTTATCACTATTTATTTGTGATCGCAATAGGTACGTCTTTCTTCCATGCTTCTCTATCAGCGTCAACTTTTCACCATGTTCCTTCTGTACCATATCATTTTCACACAAAATTCTGTTATTATTAAAATGTATATCCTACTTATTCATTCACATTTTATACTTCAAAAGCTTTTATATAATGGGCAACGATATGTAAAATTCATCGGAAATCCTTGAAAATTTTCTAATGTGAATCGTATTATTATGATTCATTGCAATGAGTTTTTTGAGCCTTGGTGGTGAATATCTGAATCAAACAATCTATTATCAACTCTATTCTTGCATGAAATAGTAATTAATTTTCAAGGCTTTGGCTTTCAGTTTTATTATTTGGAATATCGTGTAATGTTTTCGTATTGTAATATTGACGTACTAATCATACATATAATTATGTACTACGCTTTACACAAAGACATTTAATATTGATGGGATATAGACCAGCTCAATTTCTTTGTCACGCTAACATTGCGAATATTGGCATGGATCAATAATACTGTACTAATGCAATGTCACATCACGATGATTCATAATGATAACTTTATATGCCTCATCAATCTAGTGGACCTACTACGCTAGAGGTCCAGGATTCTATTACCAAGTCGAGCTAAGTGTTATTGGGTTTATATAGTTTAAATACAAAAACAAACTGTACACAAGATTTGTTTGTAATATATTTTTTTTATTGTTAATGATTTAATGAATTTTAACAAACTGAATCGACTTTTTTATAACGTTTTTTAAAACTGAGTCTTTATGGGATAGGTACCTGAATAATACATGATACATGAATAATACCTGAATAAAAAAATATTTGGTAAATTTCCTACTTGTATCATCATAAATCTTAAATGTTATGCCATAACATCATAATATGTATTATTACATTGTGAGTAGTTATCAGTAGTATACGTTTCGTCATTAACATGATGTCACCAAATAGCACGGCCCGCAGTCATAAATAATACATTGATCAAACATCATTAGTTTTCCAATGACATACTGAAAGAAATATGTCATAAAGATTCCAAGGTAAATACCTACGTCATAATAATGACATGCACACCTCTGTACATTTATTATACCTATACATTTTGTCATGACAATCGTTCGTCAAGTCATCGGAATGGGAAATAATAATTATACTTATGCGGAAGACATTAGTTCACACGTCATTAAATAAATAATACAATACAAATTACACACTAAGTAATATCTTTGTTATAATTATTATTTTATACACACGCACTTTAAGTCCATAAATAAAAGCGAAAGTCTACAAATAATAATTACTGATTCAGCAAATAACGTAAGGGCCATGGGTACTAGTATTCTATTATCTGTGGCCATGGGGCACAAGAACAATAGATTTTGTATTATGTCTGTAATTTTATTATTGACGATAATAATCTATACTCTATACTAATATATAAAGCTGAAGAGTTTGTCTGTTTGCTTGAACGCGCTAATCTCAGGAATAACTGGCCCGATTTAAAAAATCTTTCAGTGTTAGATAGCCCATTTATTGAGGAAGGCTATAGGCTATATATCATCACGCTACGCGGACGAAGTCGCGGGCAGAAGCTTCTTCAACGAATCTTTAAAAGGCATGGTGTCTCAAAATTTAAAACAATACAAGTGCGTAATCAATGATGTAGGTAATAAGCTAAGAAGTGCATTGAGTGAAGGCATCTTGTTGCGGCCATTCACTCACCGTAACGCCCGGGTATTAACACCTACGCCATACACATTAGTTTATGACTATCGATTCATTTATTCTAGAACAATGCTCTCATTATCATACTCTAACTTTTAATAGTGCCCTGATAATAAGTGTGTACGTACACTCAGGCGCTATATCTATTAAAAAGGAACATAGTAATGTATGTAAGTGAAGCCTGTGAGCAAATATTATAATCTTCTTCCGGTCGTTATCATAATTTACTTGGTTTTAATATTAGTTTTTTCAGAGTCAAATGATTGTCATAATTATGAGAAATTTGTATTGGTAATGTTAGTTTTCTAGAGCAGTGATATGACCATTAGACTGCCAAGTCAAAGCTCTCATGTTCGGTTCCATGGCACGCTCCCCGCACATTTTCGAAGTCATGTGCGTATTAATAGATAATTGCAAAATAGCGTGAGGAAACCTGCACGCCTGAGAGATTTTCTCGACGACCGACGCGTGCTAGACCAGTGTGGTGGTAAATAGCCTCACATTCTGAGATGACATCCGTGCCCAGCAGTTGAATAGTAAATGGGTTAAAGATAGTGTAAAATAAGCTTAACGTTATTTGAACTCTGGCTCAATATATTTTAAAATCGCAAGTCATCCAGGGTCTGTAGAATAAATATAATATATGCCATCTCATCATCTTCTTCCTATATTCTTCCTATATTGACGACCTCTGTGGTTTAGTGGTTCGAGTACCGGACTGCTGTCCATGAGGTCATGGGTTCGATTCCCACAGGACACAAAAATGTATGTGATGAATATAAGTGTTTGTGCTCGTCTGGGTGTTTCTTATGTATTTACAAAAATAAAGTATATAAGTATTATATCCATTGTCTAGTACCCATAGTACAAGCTCTGCTTAGTTTGGGACTAGATGGTGCTGTGTAAAAATGTCCCAGAATATTTATTTATTTATATTACCATTCACATAGGGACTAAATAGATATATATATATATATAGAAACATAAAGTGTATTATTATACATAACTAGCTTCCGCCCGCGACTTCGTCCGCGTGGAATAGTTCCTTAGTCTTAGCGTGATGATATATAGCCTATAGCCTTCCTCAATAAAAGGGGCTATCTAACACTCAAAGAATTTTTCAAATCGGACCAGTAGTTCCTGAGATTAGCGCGTTCAAGCAAACAAACAAACAAACTCTTCAGCTTTAGGTATATATTAGTATAGAAGTATAGATATAGATACTACACTAGCTTCTGCCCGCGACTTCGTCCGCGTAGCGTGATGATATATAGCCTATAGCCTTCCTCAATAAATGGGCTATCTAACACTGAAAGAATTTTTCAAATCGGCCCAGTAGTTCCTGAGATTAGCGCGTTCAAGTAAACAAACAAACAAACTCTTCAGCTTTATATATTATTATAGCTTCCGCCCGCGACTTCGTCCGCGTGGAATAGTTACTTAGTCTTAGCGGGATGATAGCCTATAGCCTTCCTCAATAAATGGACTATCTAACACCGAAAGATTTTTTCTAATCGGACCAATAGTTCCTGAGATTATCGCGTTCAAGTTCAAGCAAACTTGGCAGGTGGCACTTGACAGGTGGTAAGAAGATGATGATCCCCTTCAGCGGCTTGTAGTATGTTTTGATTGAAGCTCACTTCAAGATATAGCTAATATTGTTAGTTGATAATTGAGTATTGAGTATCCGAGCGGAACTTTACTAAAATATGTCACGGGAACAGGAATAATAAAAGAACGCTAAATGAGGATATGTCCTTTAGAGCGTTTGTTGGGTCCGAGCGGACCCAAGCTCGGTCCACACGGATACAAAACAAACTCTCTAAAGGCTGATGAATAACGTATTTATTTGGATAAGGATTAATATCATGTTTATAAAAACACCTACGCAAATAATGCATTTGGAATTTTAGAACAAAGTTAGCATAAAAAAGGTTATAGTGAGCCAACCTTAAAAGATAGACATATGCTGTCGCGGACTTTTTTTTAGAACTTTTAAAGAGGAACAATTTTGTCATATATGATTTTTGCGAAACTTTAACCGTTTACGCAGCGCACGCATCGGAAGCTCTCAAAAGGAAAAATCCCGATTTTGAAACATTCTTCATTGATGCTCCGCTCCTATTGGTCTTAGCGTGATGATATATAGCCTATAGCCTTCCTCGATAAATGAGCTATCTAACACTGAAAGAATTTTTCAAATCGAACCAGTAGTTCCTGAGATTAGCGCGTTCAAGCAAACAAACAAACAAACAAACAAACTCTTCAGCTTTATATATTAGTAAGTATAGATTATACAGCCTAGAACTTTTATACACCCTAATTGTAGTAACTTTAAGCAAACATTGTTTATGATAAAAGGAATCTCCCAGTATACTTTATAACCCTATGATTGAGATAAATTGCCTTAATGATCCGTGACTCTAACAAAAATATATCTTATATGAATAACAAAGCCTTCATTAACCTTAATTTTCCAATTCTTATAAGATTTTAGCGGACTTGCTGTAAAAAGTAATTTCAATGTCAGTTTCACATAAAATTATAGTGATTTTCAGGCACTTATTTTAGTGTAACAATGTCTTAACTTGTAGGCCTTTTTCATATAGTTTTTTTTTTAACTACAAAATACCACAGGAATATAAATGTATTTAATCAGGAATTAGATAATATTGTTTAAATGTATATTGTTGATAGAAAAAAAGTTATTTTGAAAAAATGAATCAAAAAGTTTAAAATTAAATTTTCTCGGTTTCATACTATTTGCACTTACGTCAATGTAATTCTAGAGGTGCGACTATTTACGGTAGTGAAGCGGCCGAGCCATTTTGACTAAGGTGTAGAGTTTGTGAAGTTTAGGGCTTGTAGAGTTAGAGCGTGAACAGAGTGAGTGAGTTGGAAGTCTGGCTCTACATGAGATCTTTTTGGTCTCGTCTTAACAACATTTTATATGAAAATGTTTTTGGTGAAATAGTTTGAATACATCCTCAGGAACACATAAACAGCCCCACTTGACTGCTGGTCATGGGTCTCCTCTCAGAAAGTATCAGGCCATATTGACAAGCATCTTACAAAAATCATTTTTTTTTATTTAACTTATACTAATAAATTATATTTTAACATTATGGCGAGACGAAGCGTGGATGTTTTATTTAAAAATGCTGTACAGTATCATACAGAGACCTCTCGCGGCGGCAATACGCACTATACAGCCGAGAGCTCTAATAAGCGAGAGAAACATCCCGAGTTGCGGTTGCCCAGATTTTCCTGCAGATGTCATTACAACACGTGCTGAGGAAAAACACTCCGATATTTGTGGTGGCCTTTGCATGTTGATTTTACAAGGAATAATCACTGGAAATGGAATGGAATTGAAAAAAAAAACATTTATATCCTAATGTACGCGTGGGTTGGTATACATAATTGTCGTGTTTAAAATGACTCATAAATGTATATATTTTAATTTTTGTTAATTTAATAGCAGAACGTTTAAAAATTGGAAAATCCGCTTATAACATTACAAATACTACGCTATTACCGATATCTTATTATTTATCGGCTTTCTTTAAGAAATGACGTAAAAACTACGTAGCGCATATTTTATCATTTGATTTGATATAATTTGTACGTAGGTATCATACCTATCTACATGCGCACATTTCTCATAAGGTCGTTCATGAGTGAAGTCGTGATTAAAACTGAGGGAAATAATATGTAAAGCATAAAGATCTAAAATAACTTGTTTAGAGCTCTTATTTTCTTTACAAATGCCGGTGCTGTTGGGGTAATTAAAATTTTTACATGACTAACTCACTAGATACCATAGGTACCTATACTGTACAGTGATAAATACTTTTTCTATTAATAAATCAGATACTTAGGAATTTATCTGTAGGTAGGTACCACACAAGGTACCACGATACTTAATCACGAGGCGATAGCCATGGTCTTATCTGAACTTATCTGCCGATGTACTTGTCTGTTCAGGATTAAGACCACTTCATGACATTTTATGCATTATATTAATGACTGTCGTTTTGTTTCAGCTTCGATGTGGAGAACGGGGGTGGTGCGGGAGGCGCGGGGGGCGCGCGCTCCCCCCTCGAAGGGGGGTCGCCGTCCACCGCGCTCGTCCTGCAGGCCATGCCGCAGCGCCGCGAGTCCTTCCTCTACCGCTCAGACTCCGACTTCGAAATGTCACCCAAGTCTATGTCGAGGAACAGCTCCATCGCCAGCGAAAGGTAAGACCCTTCAATTCTAAACAGAAATAAGTACGCACCCAGAATCAAACACGCGCCACGCCCTCATGACCTCACGGCCCACGCTACAGACATGATCGAGTACGACGCTCTGTGCGAGATCAAAAACCACACCTGCACTCAACAATAAATCTTTTTCTAAAAAGCGCCAGGAACATTCAACTGCAGTGGGCGTCCTTAAGCTGCTGACACCCTACCTACACCTGCGAATATGTTATTTTTCCCAGCCATCTACGGCAAGATTATGTCTCCATACAGTACACTTTCATATTGTTGTCGGATTAGATTATGATATAAGATGAACATGATGCATTTTTTGCCTCGTCACCAATCACCCGCAGGCAAATGAAAGGAACCCGCAATGTGACATGAGGGGGGCCCAATTATGCGGCATTTCACTGATGTGTGAATGAAGTGGGTCGAGAGATTTTTCCTTTATACTGCGTATAAAATTTATAGACTCGCATCACCCTTCTGGTAATATTAAAAACCTTAAAAGGTACGACCTTTCCTGTTTCGATCTCAAAGGGACTACAGGAACTGATTATACCTGACTCGAAGTCGATTGACAAATTGATGAAGAGAGTAATTTTCGCAATTGAGCACAACTTAAATTACTTCTTTATCGATACTCTGGTTGTGTAAAATAACCTTTATAGGATGTTTCGATATCAAGACAAGCTAGCTGTTTGATGTTTGATACAGTGTATTTATTATTAAAGGTTTATTGGCAGGTTTTAAGCGTTGACTATCTATCCAATAGTCAAAGGTTTTAAGACAATATTTTTTAATCAATCTTTCTATTCAGTTTTATACTCTTCTTCTCTACTAAATTGTATGAATATAGGTAGAGTATTATATAAATCATGCACATGCACATCGCAGGGTTTTCCTCACTCTAGATCTATAACTATTATATTATGGATTATCCTAAATAATCTGATTGTAACATATAACTATCATATAAAAAAATGGGTACGAACCAAAGTACCTAACTGTTTTTACCGTTAACAAATGAATAAACACTACGGTAGGTAGCTTAGGTCCTTGAAGGCGGAGCTCTATTTATACATCATTTTTAATGAAAAAATTAAATAAATGTTTTTGTTAAAAATAGAATCTCCTTTATATACAAAACAATTTGAGCAATATAATTTAGACCTTACCTTACACATTAACTTTGTTTTACTTACCAGCTGACCCAATATCTAATACAATCATTCAGTTCTTATACTGGAAAGACTTAGTCGGACTACTCATTACTAACATTGTATTTTTTAATTGAGCCAAATCTCAAGCGCTCCCTAATTAGTGCACTTACCACTTACAGCACTTGTCCAACAGCATTTTATTTATAAAGAAGATGTATTAAAAGTGTGTCTCACGACAGCCATAATGAATACTATTTTTGTTTTTACAATTACAACCAATAAGGGGAATTTTGTTCAGATCTTGTCCTCACCCTCAAAAAAACATGGAATGTGTTTCAATATAATGCTTATCCTTTTAATTATAACACGGAATGCGCTATAATTATAAAATTATATTCAGACACAAAAACACCAACACTAAGTTTTAACTGCGGCTAAAATGTATATTTTTATTCTCTATCTTCTATATTACAAAGCCAAGTAACGATTGTATATAATAAAACTTGTTTTTTTAACCAAACTCGTAAAGCATCCTAACTGATAAAAATTAGTATTGGAGAAAATATTTTTTTATGTGTATTGAGTTTGAGAACAATTATATTATTCGCCAATTTATGTTCCTTTTTATTGCAAATAAAAAAAAACATAACAATATTCAAAAAATATAATTAAAGTCCCAGTTGTAGGTGGACGACATACCTATTTGAAAATTGTCGCGTTGATACAACATTGTATACCCATGAGAAATCTGATTGAGATCTGTTGGGTTGGGGACGATACTTTTCATTGTCCTCTCAAACAAGAGTAAAGTTAACATTTATTCAAAGTCAAAGTCAAAGTCAAAGTCAAAATCATTTATTCAATATAGTCTACTAGGTAGTACTTTTTGAACGTCATTTTTACATTATAGACAGCCCCCAAAACGCCCGCCCTTCATTATATTCAAAGTAAAATTGCGAATATGCTTTCTAAAGTAAACCATACACAAAGAAAGTAAATAGCTAAATAAGCAAATTTAATACTGAATTACTGATATTCCAATATTCACATTTCTAATTCAGTCTGTGGTAATGTTGAAATTAATTTATAAATCCAAGATTGACGAAGGTGTGAGGTACAATGGAAACTGTATAATACCTAATATTTCAATTTTATAATTCAATTCCACATACTTTCACCATTGACTAATATAACATAATCATTTTACAAATATAGTCAACAAAATACTTGATCTAGTCATATCACATTGTGTAATAAGTTATGTAGATACTTAGATACAATTAAATCTATACTAATATATAAAGCTGAAGAGTTTGTTTGTTTGTTTGTTTGTTTGTTTGTTTGTTTGTTTGTTTGCTTGAACGCGCTAATCTCAGGAACTACTGGTTCGATTTGAAAAATTCTTTCAGTATTAGATAGCTCATTTATCGAGGAAGGCTATAGGCTATATATCATCACGCTAAGACCAATAGGAGCGGAGCATCAATGAAGAATGTTTCAAAATCGGGATTTTTCCTTTTGAGAGCTTCCGATGCATGCGCTGCGTAAACGGTTAAAGTTTCGCAAAAATCATATATGAAAGAATTGTTCCGCTTTAAAAGTTCTAAAAAATAGTCCACGACAGCATATGTCTATCTTTTAAGGTTGGCTCACTATAACCGTTTTTATGCTAACTTTGTTCTAAAATTCGTTTTTTTTTCCTTTTGAGAGCTTCCGATGCGTGCGCTGCGTAAACGGTTAAAGTTTCGCAAAAATCATATATAACAGAATTGTTCCTCTTTAAAAGTTTAAAAAAAAGTCCGCGACAGCATATGTCTATCTTTTAAGGTTGGCTCACTATAACCTTTTTTATGCTAACTTTGTTCTAAAATTCCAAATGCATTATTTGCGTAGGTGTTTTTATAAACATGATATTAATCCTTATCCAAATAAATACGTTATTCATCAGCCTTTAGAGCCTTTGTTTTGTATCCGTGTGGACCGAGCTTGGGTCCGCTCGGACCCAACAAACGCTCTAAAGGACATATCCTCATTTAGCGTTCTTTTATTATTCATGTTCCCGTGACATATTTTACTAAAGTTCCGCTCGGATACTCAATACTCAATTATCAACTAACAATATTGGCTATATCTTGAAGTGAGCTTGAAGCCGCTGAACGGGATCATCATATTCTTACCACCTGCCAAGTTTGCTTGAACTTGAACGCGATAATCTCAGGAACTATTGGTCCGATTAGAAAAAATCTTTCGGTGTTAGATAGTCCATTTATTGAGGAAGGCTATAGGCTATCATCCTGCTAAGACTAAGTAACTATTCCACGCGGACGAAGTCGCGGGCGGAAGCTAGTTAGTCAATAAACAGATACATGTTTGTATACCTCATAATAATACAATTGCAAATGCATTCACCATAAGTTTTTACGTCAATAATTGTAACTGTTACTGTTAGAATTTACTGATGTAGCCGCAGTAGAGGTTTCAGATTAGTTTTCCAAATATTTGAGATGTAACAAGAGACATTACATTTCGCATCAATGTTCACTGTAGGTACTATCGCCATTCTATAATGCATGAAAAAGTACAATCAACGAAGCCACACAGCTTCGCACACAGGACCAAAGTAAGCTACAGAACCATGTTATATGTAAAATGTATAATATAACCATATATGTTGTGATCGACTAACAAGTAGCCAGCTTACTCACGAACAGCCTACGTTTGGTGATAACATGCGTATTCGTGATTCTATGTGACTGTTAACTGTATCGCCTTGCTCGTACTGTCACACCACTAGCAGCCAACAGTTTGGAGACGAACACTTCATGCTATTGCCACCACTACAGATCCACTACACTACTCTAGCACAAAGTTGATATGTCGCTGACCCCCGCATACTTGTAAACGCGACCTGACCCGCTTAGGTGGCATAACAATATGTGTCCTCTGATATCTTCGTTCTTTCTTTCTTTCCTTATTTTTTAATTGCTTGCAGATTCAAGGAGTCCGAGGCGGCACAACTGGACAGAGCGTACGTATACTTACCTACGCACGTATAATAGCACCACACCGCTTTATAAACTGTCTGAGTTTTCTTGCCTTGCTCTCCATTCTCGCTTTCATTGTGTTATGAGCTTTCGTTGTTGGTGTGTGTCGTAGTAATGTTTTTTTTTTTTCAATAATTAGCTATAGGTTTTGGAGTTCAGAATGAATGCTGCATTTTTATTCTGCATCATAGAAGTGCATTGGTGTATATTGGTGAATATCATTATTTATTGCCGAGTTCGACAAAAAAACATGAATAAAAAATGGGAATCTGTAAAAAGTATAGTAGGTCACAACTTAATAAAAAAAAAACTTAAAAAATATCATTCAACTCCAGATACAAAAATCAACAAAAAGTTTTTATGCATTTTGTGTAGATTCTGAAAGTCTGGCAAACAAAATAAACGTTGACAGTCGAGAAATAAATAAAAACCAATACAGTGTGCTCCCATGAGAATAGTTTAGGAAATACAAATGTCAAATAACATGATTTTTGTAGGTACACTGTACAAGTGTTTAGCAATAAAAAATACAAATATCCCATGCTTTTGAAGTAGATTCTCTGCGTCTCCAATACCCTCCATAAGATGATATCTGAAAACCAACGAATCAAATTAAGCTATGTTTCACACGCCACGCATTTTATTGGATTCGGCTCTGTTTCAGCCACGCGTATTACATTTCGCTCAAATAATTTTACGCAAATGAACCCTGACATATGGGAATGAAAGACCGACGATACTTTGCTTATTGCGTGGATAATCTGGAATTTGAGATTATAATCTTGGGATATACGGTCCTTGGAATCAATTCAATAGACTTTTTCTCTTCTAGGCAGGCACATAGCACATTTCGAATATGTTGTAGGTACCTGCAAATCTAGCTTTACATTCAATAAAAATCATTAACTCTATTTTTTTATTATTATTGGAATTGGTATTTACTAGTAATTTATACGTAAAAATTTTGATAAATCGTCCTCCCAATAAAGGTAATTGATCATGGATTGATATACTCGATTGACAAGTTCCTAATGAGGCTTAATTAAACGTCGTTAAAAACAGTTTAATGATCCCGAATGTTCTAAAGCCGTCTAGTGGATTAATATAGACATATAGAGTTACACACTCTACAATGAAGGTACATAGGTACATCTCTGTATTTTATTTATAACTAGACTATGCCCGCGGCTTCTCTCACTTGAAGCTCAAAAACCAACAGTGATGATCTCTTCTCTTCTCTTCGTATGGGTCTCTATACATTAGAGAGGTCAAGCTGTATCTCAGGTTCCATTTAATTATTTGAGATAAGAAGTATACCAGTTTTTAATTTGGAGCACATACTTTCTAACAGTGATAACAAAATTAAAATCTATTCAGTAGTTTTCGCGCCAACCCGTAACAAACAGACGAACAGACAAGAATTTTAAAAATCACATTTTTGGATTCGGAGACGTTTATATATACCCTAACACACTTGTTTTTTTTTAAATATCTTCAATGTACAGACACAGCTTTTTTAAAATTTTATATATTTATATATATATAATAATAAAAATAATAGTAGAGATAAGATAAAATATTTTTTGTATAAGTACATATTATATTAAAAAGCAACTTTTCGCAAATGATGAATTATTTTCATAATAATTATATGAAAAATATAAAGATAATGAACTTTACTAATAAAAAGTATTCAAAATGGTTTAATATAAAATAAATTGCTGGAAAAAAAAACCTTTCAAAATTCTAGAAATTTTCCATATATTAAGTATTGTTTTATCTGATGAACTAAGTATATTATTGTATTTATTCTGTCTGTTATTGAATAGCATAGCTAGTTTCAAACTTCAATAATAAATTATTACCTGCAAATTGAGATTGACAGCTATACTTTTAGACTATCAAAATATTTTATTTAAATATTTTATTATTTCTCATATAAAGTAGGGTGCCCATAATAATTATAAGTAAATAATTATTCACCTACTAGTGCAGAAACAAAAATGTTTACTGATGTGTACCTAGGTGTACCTGGTAGAATTATTGGCAATAATATATATATTATATACATATAGCTAACGTGTAACACACTTGACTCGAACGCGACTCGCACCTTGCTTGGATGTAAAATAATCGATACGCAGACAACGCGTACACGGCCTGGTCATATTTTTCATTTCATCTCTACATAAAGTCCTTCAACTCTAAACCTTTCAAGTACGCACGTATCTGATTTGTCTTTGGCATTGATAATACTCTTACTGTCCCTTGATTTTCAAGTCGAACATTGATTACCGGCGCCCACCGTCGCCAGTTTCCATTAGCGCCAAATTTATCGTCGGGCGGCGTCGCGCGCTCTCGGCGGCTTGGCGAGGCACGAGGCGGCGAGGCGCGGGCGGCCGGGCGAGCGAGTGGGACGCCGCCCGTTGCGCCTCGCTCGGCTCCATTGATAGTCCGCGCGGGCTGCCGGCGACACGCCACCTCTATGCCCAGCGACACGCGATGCACATAGATCTTGTTCTGCCATACAAACCCCTAGCGTCACTCAAACCCCAACTAAAATGTGACTTAAAGCATCGATGCTATCTAAACGCGAAGTGATCTCTACAATTAACTTTTTGTTCTGAAGAAAAATAAACGGTGCCATATATTTACTTGAGTGTTTGAGATTCGCGGTTGAACGGTTGGGCACTGTCGAGGTCGTTCACTGATCTGACAGGTTGATCTCGGTCGCCCGTGCGCTGCACGCAATGCTCAAGCTTTAACAACAGCGTTTATTAATCCGTACCAAGGATGAGGCCTAATATTCATGCATACTACTGAGAACCAACTAATTAAATGACTAGATAAAGAGTAAAAGGCTTATGTGATAATATATTTTCTGTCGTATAATGTTATGTATAAAACATAGGTTTCGCTTAATTATTATTATTGTCGATATGGATAAAGTGTGATAAAGTTATCTGGACATATGTATGTCGAAGTGATAGAATGTTCAAACCAATAGTAGATTAGACTGAAACATTTGTTATTTTTATATTGTCATTCTATTAGCCTTAGCTGGGTCGGCTGGGTCACTGGAAATGTTTATATAACAGCGAGCGAGCGTGTCATCTTACTAAACTCGGCAATAACAACAGTCATTAGTGGCAAGTGGCGCAGCGTAGGAGACGAAACGACGTGACGTTACAATAATGACGATAGATCCGCGATAGCTCCATCAGCGTCGTGTACGTGCGCGACAGCGTGTTATGTAGTGAGTCAGTGACCAGTGGGCATAGAGACAGTCATGCAGCGGTCAGGGTCCCAATCGGAGCGGCTGGGTGGCGCGGGCGCCGGCGTCACGTTCATCGCCAAGAGCTCCGCGTCGGAGCACAGCATGTCCACCGGCGTGGCGGCCAGCGGTAGCGGTGGGACTCTGCCCCGCACGCTCAGCACCAGCGTACTCAGAATTAAAAATAGATCCACATTTTGGGAGAAATTCTGGGACGAACGCACCAGGCGCGATGCGTGAGTAAAATCAACTGTTCTTGCACCAGTCTCTTGACTTAAAGCCATTAGGGAAAAAATCTTCGTAATACAGCACTGATTTATGTAGATATGCTTACTATGGTTACTTTGGTACGGGGTGACAATAGACTCGATCATTGGCAAAGGTTTTTTATATACTTAACCCAAAATTCTGATAATAATGTCTGCAACATACATGCTACATATTATGTAGATACGTCCTCAGCCTTAAAAAGAAACTTGTTTGAATTTCCTGTTAGCAATATCTCAACGCTGTTTTAGGCAGTGAAAACAAACCCGTCATAACGTCATAAGTGACGAAATCCTAATATCTCATTTCTTCACCTGTCATTGTTAGGGGTGCTACAGTGTAGAGCGCAAATCAATCTTAGTTGATCCGTGCTCGTTTGTAACCTCGTAAGCTTCAATTGTTCCTTTTTATTATTCTTGTTCTACCTAGTATGTACGCATCACGTAGGCATTAACCTTAATAAGAATTTTCATCAAGAACGTCGCTCGTCTTTCGGTAAATTCGTCTCAGTTTATGTTTAGAGTAATTGCGCGCGGACTATCTGAAATCTCTAGGGAGCGCCCGTATCTCTCCAGGGCCTTTCGTGCTTCCAACCATAAAAACATAAATGTACATTAACAACGATTAAGAACATGTATGTTTGCGTAGATCGATTGATATTATATGACGGAGTAATTAATTTAATCAAGCGCAAGCTAGTTATCCTTAAATCAAGCTATCTAAACATTTATTATTCACAACTTTCAAATCTGGCTATAGTACTTAGCTCATTATTTTAATAACGTTACCAAAACATCTTAATCATTTTAGTAGGGAACTTATTAAGGACTAGTTAACTAGTTACGCTACTCAAATATTGTCATGCTCATGAGAAAACCATAAAATTACCTGACAAAATACAATGAAATACCTAATATATAACGTACTAGCTTCTGCCCGCGGCTTCGCCCCCGTGGAATTCGGTCTGTCATCACATACTACGGGAACGGGATAAAAAGGTTCTAAGGTTGGTTGGTTCTAAGCTACATCTCCACCAATTTTCAGCGAAATTGGTTCAGCCGTTCTTAAGTTATAAATAGTGTAACTAACACGACTTTCTTTTATATATATATAGATATGCATACTTAGATACAACAAGGCTTCATCCTAACAAATATTAATTATGCTGTGTAATGTACTATTTGTGATATAAAATGTTTTTATTTTTTTGTACCTTAACGTCTCATACAAATTAATTGTTTCTCTTTAGAATATTTTTGACCAGTTGAATGAACAGCAGGGTGACTACTGGGCGGGTTCGATTGTATCCTAAAGCGCTCTTGTGTGAAACAAGACAATTAAAGGGATTAAACGAATGGTTCTGTAGCTATAATTTGTATTCACTGACGTCAGCACACGCTGTAGATACGTTATTCAATATACACATAGCGTAGATAGCAATTTGCATTCACCTTCACTGCGGTGTTTAACTGTAATAGCTAGCACGTTGGAGCGGTTCCCCGAGGCTACCTACTACCTCATAATGTGAAGTATGTACGCGTTGACATCCACATTTTTCACAAGACTTTTCTCGATGATTGCGTTTTAAACAGACACATCCTCTCAATTTTAGAATAGGTCTGTGATCAGCTGAGGGATAGCAATAACTGGATTATTAATGTATAAACAATTAAACATAACGTATTTAAAATAATACTTTATCAAGAATGCAGACGGTTTGATACTTCCATAGGTACTATTAGAACGTCATGTAGTGTCATGCTACCAATAAGTTATAACTTTTTATAATCAATATAAATTTCGGTGACAGAATTCCGATTTGATTTATTTGATTTAGCGGAGCTGAAAGCCCTTTGAACTGTGGCTGACGCCATAGATTTCAAAGGTCGCTTCGACTTTGGAAAATTAACCCAATATTGCCAATAGATTGTGTAAGCACAAATTCCTCCGCCTGTACGAAAGATAATATAATACAGTTCAATATTATGTATCTCTATTTATATTTTATTTTACTATTATAAAATTGTAAAAAGCTATGTTTGTTACGGGTTGGAGCAAAAACTACGGATTCGATTTTAATTTTGTTATCACTGTTAGAAAGTATATGCTCCAACTTAAAAACTGGTGAACTTCTTATCACAATTAATTAATAGGACCCTGAGATTCAACTTGACCTCTCTGATGTATAGATGCCCATACAAAGAAGAGATCATCAAATCATCACTGTTGGTTTTTATATAATTATTTTTTGGATTCCATTTCTAATCCTCCGATAACTTCAGGTGAGCGAAGTCGCGGGCAAAGGCTAGTACTTATATATAATGGTACGCTTGACATCGGTAAAACCAGGAAATATTTCGAACGCCATATATCTTCGAAATACATAAGTACTTACGAATCAATATAAAGGCTCATTGACGAACAGATAACAAAATAAATATAATAAATAAATATAAATAGACATAAATATAATACTTGATGGTTGATATTGTCAATATCTATATTTCTGTTAAAAACTTATGTGTGGTAAGTGGTGTTTCAAGGAAATATTGATAAAAGCTATCATTCTCTTCATAAAGTAGCTACCTAATGTATATGAATTTTTTATGTATGTTTTCTAAGTCTAATCATCTTTTACAACTTAATCTCATTTTGATTCCCTTTTGTTGGACCGTATGTTAGGTAAATTCTCTGAATCTATAAAGTAACCCGAAAATAGACTACTTTCGCAGAATGATATTGAATTGTTTTTATAAAATAAAAGCTGAGGAACGTTGCCTAGTTAACAGAGTGGGCGTTAATTGGAAACACGTGGCCGGTGCAACGAGCAGGCTTTAAGTGACTACAAATAGAATAGGAGAGATGAAAGTATTCATATACATGCTTTATAGGTTAACTTGTGTACCTCTGTTTATTCTTATATTCCACTGTACCTGTGTCTTTAATTGCCAGAGACTAGATTTCCTTGCGTACTGTGTAATTAGACTTATCTAAAAATTTCTAGTTAAACGTTAAAATTGTCTGTACCATGCCCAATACAGCGAAACTAGAAACAAAAATATCTTCTAGAATATAACATGCGCATAAATACAAAGGGCGTTCTTTGGTATTTATGCGCAAAGAGATAAATACGTACCTACATAGTAATTTCCATAAGATTGGCAAGCTCAAACCTTCGCCAACAGACTGCGTACTATCCGTGCCAATAATCCGATGAAACGTATTGAAGTCAACAATATTCTAAACAACAAACATCGGTATATAAAAGTACACCAGTAATCAATCTCACTGAAACGAAACCCGTTGTTTTCCTTCGGAAAAGTAAACAGAAAAATATATCTCTATCATTTTCGCAAACATCAGCACTTAAGCTTGGCCTGGTTTCTCTTTCATTATTTCATTTTCCAGCAAACTTAATTGATGAACATGGTATATGAGTACTTATAAAGGATTATAAGATATACGTATCCGCACCAAAAAACGCATCTAATTATATACTACAAAAATATCATCAAATTCGCTGTAGTCGTTTTGATATATTTTCGAGCTTGATTCGATTTCATAAATATATTGTACGTACACATTACATACCATCACGCCTCGATTTAATATATAGGTTACAATAATCTTTCTGATAAATCTTTAAACTTGCTTCAATCGTGTTTTATATGAACGTCATAAATGTTACTTTATTTTCATTCTCATTTTCAGTTTGTTCTATAATATTGCTGGATATAAACCTCATTTCTTCTATGCCAACCATTACTACCCCTCGTCCTAATCACCCATTTTCCTGCTACGATCTTTTTATGCCATCAACCCACGTAAAATCCGAAACCCTAGAAAATTTCAGTCGAGTGCCGCAAGTTGCTGGGTTCATTATACAAGAATTCATAAGCAGCCATAATTACTTGGTAGCTACTTCAATTAAAACAACGTCTAACAGATAACGCACAATATGAAGTGGTGTCAAGGACTTGTATGCCATGCCAGGAGATAAATAGTCATCGGCCTTCAAACTTGATGAATAACGCGCGAAGTAACTCGACAATTCACAATTGATTGGACTACATTTCCCATGAGATTAAAACAATACGATTTTCATGCAATATCGTTTATATGCAATGTTTTTATTGATGACTTACTGTAGTATGGAAGACACAGTATGTAGTACTCCATACACAGATTTTCCTTACTGAAATTGAGGCTTTAATTACTAAATGTTTATAAACAAATATTCTTAAAGAAATAATCTATTATGTATTTATACTCTATCAGTAATCAGCAATCAATCAAACGACTATAAAGAGATACGATTACCGATGATTAACCGTCTGATTATGACTAACTTTTCAAGTAAAGCAATTATAGCATCTCCAAATCTTGTTTGAGAACCTCTTAGCTGTCAAGAAAAGAGACGGTAGGAGGAACTATCGTTTATGATTGACGGCAATGATGGATTTCGCACAATAGAAAACCCTAAGGAAAATATCAATAAACTTTTAAAACATGTTGTTAGATATCTTAACGGATATTTCGGCAAACCAGATATTATATATTTTATTTAGTTATTTCCGACAATGATCCTGCAGGGATATACCTAGTTGTTCTTTTATACATATATGAAAATAGAAAAGGACATTCGTCTGTGACATTCGCCTATATCGCATGCCCTTTCCTTTATACCGATCATGTTTCCCCTCGTGGTCGTAGCTATTGTGTGGAGACGTTATCCGAACACACCGAACGTAATATATTAGGATAAGTATACACGAGTATCTGATACCGAGACCCATCATGAATAATACACGGGGTATCGCGATTTGAAATCGATCACTCAGCGCCTTGCATAATATTCTTAATGGAGTTAATAGCAAGAAAGTCTGTACTTAGCTGGGTATTGATGTGGAATCAATCCATAAAGTAGTAGCCAGCATCAAAGGTATTCAACATGGAATAATTAAGGTTTATAAAAGCAAATGATAAAAGCTGTGCCTACTACCTTCTGAATATTTAATATAAAATTAGAAAATAAAGTGGACCAATATTCAATCGTCTAGACGTAGCTTTTTTTTATCAATCATTCTTTGATCGCGAAGAATGATTTTATTCGGCACAAAATAAATATCATAGTCAGAAGATATGCTTATTACTATTGATACACGATCGTGCATATGATGAGTATTTATATTATTATGTATTCATTTTCCTCCATATAATATCTCTATCAGTTATTATTTCATCATTCCTTTCTTTGTAGCCATATTATGTAAAATTTTATACTTAGCTATTAATACATAATAAATTTAAAATATATCAACAAAAGTACCTATAAATTGGGTGTGGATCGGCAGTCTCGTTGGTGCCTTTGGTAGACGTCTGGTTATTTTTATTTCTTTATATTTTCGATCAGCCATTCAAGCTGTAGCTTGAAGCTGTAGCTGTAGCTGTAGCTTGTAGCGTCTTAGAAATAATTGACCGGGGTGTACCCCGGCCATTTAATTCTAAGACGCTTCCTCAACTCAATCAATTCTCGTGCCTTATTTTCAGAGAAAACTTCATATAAACTTCCTGTATTATTGTTATAGTTGAGTAATATATCAAATTCTAAGTATAATTGCTTAATATTCTGTCTCTACCTTATTGTTTGGTTGTGATGCAAAGCGAGCCCAGCGAACCTATTAAAAGTTTCTAACAAAGTTGAGAACCTACTGCTGTACGATCAACTAACTCGATTGGAATAACGGTACTGTTGTATATCAGCATCTATACTTGTCTATAAATCGTATTCCGTGAATTGCATATTACCTATTAAATTATACAAAAGTTTTAAAGTATCTTTACCGAAGTCAATGGTAGAAAATATATTGAAAATCTCGGTTCAACCACCCGTACCTAGATAGTACGGCACAACGCTACTTTATTTTCATAACTAACGTAAAGAAAACAATAAAAATAGAAGGCGATAAAAGCAAAGCGTACAATTTAAGTTTATTACCGACATTGTAGTAAAATGTGTAAAAGTTTTATAACTAAACTTTACTCGTGTGTACACACGAAACAATAAAGAACCATTGCAAGTCTAATAATATTCAATAAAATATTTTAATATTCATAAAGACAAAAGAGGCTACATAAAAAAATCTTTAAAGTTCAAAGACCAAACGAAAATATCTTTTACATGAACAAAAATTAACAAATGTTGGAAATACCAAGAAAAAATCTCATTAACTTTTCGAATTTTTACAGAAGATATCATTTTTATTTTTTTAAAGGTGTGGAAATGACGCTCGTATATACGCACTACATATAACACCAGTTTCAGAAAAGCGTGTATTGTGTGACACTTAAATACACCTACTAAAGACGGATATGCTCGCCACAAAGTTATTTTATGACGTTATTTTCTGAAAGCGCTTTCATTTGACAGCTCTATCAAATATAAAGCTTGGTGATTTTAGCTCAGTAGGTAGCCTGTAAAGGATGTCTACATCATTTCCTCTTCCGTCGGCCACGGCTTGAATCATAAAACCAATTTTCTCCCTCCAAGCAACCTGTTAAGAGCTTTTCAGGGAATAAATCAAAACATCGGTTACTGTAAAATAAAATACACTTAAAATTAAGTACAAATTACCTCTTAAGGATCCGTGGGATTTATGATATACTAGCTTCTACCCGCGACTTCGTCTGCGTGGACTTCAGATAAAAAGTACCCCATGTGTTATTCCAGACTATAATCTAGCTCTGTGCCAAATTTTATCCAGATCCGTTCAGCCGTTCTGGCGTGAAAGAGTAACAAACATCCATCCATCCATCCATCCTCACAAACTTTCGCATATAATATTAGTAGGACATTTAAAAAAAGGTTTAAAGAAAATCATATAGGTAAATTGAATATTAATAACGCCATTGAAACACTGAGCTCCATATTGCTTATAGAGTAAAGATATGGTATTATCATGGAGGATGTCAGTGAATTTAAAATAACTCAAAATAACTAAATAACTATCGACAAGTTTACCCCCTTATTTTTATTCTATAAAGTCTAACAATACATTAATTATAAAATATACATTAACCAATGCCACGTATACTAAACTAGCTTCTTGGCTGCGGTTTTACCCTCTTTGCCCTATTCCTAAGAGTCGTAGCATGATGTTAAATAGCTTAAAAACTTTCCTAATAAATTATGTCGTTTAACGGTGGTCGCGTTCAGACAGACACACGCGGCAGCAGGGGGATCTTGTTTTATAATATATATGGAAAGAACCTACACAAAATATTAATAAAATCCTTAAGTTAAAGAATTAATTTAGCTTTCACCTTTGAAACTAACAAATGGCACGAAATCCCATTTATTAAAATGAAAAGCTTGACAAAAAATCGTAAACATTTAAAAACTAATTGAAATTGTAATAGTTAAGTAGTTTACAAGAGAAAAAAGGGTCTCTCTGACTCTAATTCCTAATTTTATACAAAAACAACGTCAAACGTCAAAAATATTGGTGGTCGTGATAAAATTGGGAATAATTTTTCAGAGGCCCAACTCTGTTGATTTATCGACTAATTGAATTGTTTATCGATCCAATCACGTTTATTCTCCATTTTAATTTATTGCTTGCTACCTGCCTGCTGGGAATCGTATGCCTAGGAACAATTTTATTTTAGCGAAGTAATTTTTTTGACCGTAGACTTACCCCAAAAATTGCTGGCGTATGATCTGTACGTAGGTTTTTTTTTTCATACATTTTATAAAACATGTAATTGAATCAGCGTAAGACCTCAAACACATTAATTAAAATATCGAGGAATAATTATAATAACGAAACTATAGTCATTTTGAGTCACTTAAGCATTTTTTTAAAAACGCTAAACGCTGAACTGTTGGCTGTACTAAAGTGGTACCCATAACGACTATGATATCGCCGCACACATGCACACAAAAACAATTTGTGCAAATAGGTTTCAATTTTGCACAACTCGAGCCATTAATGGATCAGGGGGCCAGGTTTCAGGTATTGTAGTTATCTTTTAGGGAAAAATTAACAGATATTAGTAATCAATTTAGTAGTCGATTCTGAGCAAATAACTTTCAGGTCTTGCGCTTATACTGTTACAGGTTGTATATTTCATCGTTTCACCCGAGAACGTAATAATTGTAATGCTATTACAATTATAACCTAGAAATTAATTTATCCATCACTCCATAATAACATGGGAGTCATGCTTGGGATATGCATGGGCCGGCTCGACCGGAGTGATACCACCGCCTCACAGAAAACCGGCGTGAAACAACGCTTACGTTGTGTTTCGCCGAGTGAGTGAGGTTACTGGAGGCCCAAACCCTTTTAAAAGGCGGGCAACGCACTTGTGACACCTCTGGTGTTACGAATGTCCATGGGCGGCGGTTATCGCTTACCATCAGGTGATCCCTCTGCTCGTTTCCTCCCCTATTCTATAAAAAAATAATATAATAATAATAAACGCAGTCGTTCTCGTTGTTTATTTTCCATTATTTTACTTTTTAAAGAAGTTTGCAATTAACCTATATTTATTATTTAAAAAAAACATCTTATCTTGACATGCTTGACATACACACATCAGTCAGATGTCATGACATAAAACTTCAACCAGTTCTATATCCCTGTGAAATGTATAAAATACCAAAGACTTCATAGTTTTAGTGAAATACAGAAAATAATCGGTAAATTATGAGGTACAGATCATTCTAAATATATTCTAGTCTTTAGTACTTATTGCAGAGAGTAATTCGAATATGTTTATGGAATATACCTAGCTATTTATAGATTTTGTAATGTTTAGGTAGGTATATAAATATACTAGTATGAAAAAAGGAAATTCAGTAGAATGTGCATAATAACATACCTATGCATATCCAACTTAACTATACGCAAACAAGTTCCTGTCTATAAAATAATACAAATAAACAGATGGTATTCGCGCGAATGAACACTTAATTAAACGACCTGAGAATTAATTAATTTATAAAAAACGTAACTTGTGTTTATTATTTGATCAACGTTCATTGGCATCCTGTATCTGTGTTTTGTGTACGTACGTATACGTAGTGTATTCACAAATCCGTTTTAAAGGGAAAGCGTTGGCCTTCAGTGCCGAGGTGCCGAGGTGCCGAGGCTGGCGAATGGGCGTACAATAATAAAATTGTTTACATGTCGAATTGTACGTAACTCAATAACCGACATCGTAATCTTGGAATGAGGTTTTATTCAATTTACCGTCCGGACGTGATTTGGCGCGGGCCCTCCGCACACAAAATAGTACTTAATTATAAATCCTATCAAAACCAATCGAAAAATAAGCACCAATATTGTATGAAGCCAGTTGTAAAAAATATCCGTGCTAGATAAAGAAAATAATAGAAAAAAAAAACTATAAATCTAAAAAATCATAGATGCTCTAGAGAATAAAAAGTCAAGTCAAATCCAACAAGGTTAACAAAAGCTTAACAACCACACCATCACCAAACGAAATACCCTGAGGGTACAATAGGTATTAGCCTTATGCCGTTGCTATTAATTAATTAATTGAGGGCAATTATCTTTCATCTGTAAATGGACCGAGGAGGATCGAACAATTACTAGGTATAGTACAGGATAGGACAGGATACATCAATATTTATGTATGTCTTTACTTATACATGTTGTAGATGTAAATACTATGAATATTCTCTTCTAGGACCCATCAACAACTTAGATTATTAATTTACAATATCAATAGTAAATCTGTATTGATTTAGTAGTAACAATGATATAAATACGATGGTTGCATTGGATATAAAATCAATAAAAGGGTATCTACTTCCAACCCATGGACTAAGAATAGATATGAAAATTGATTCTTAGTGAATCATTGATAAGCAGAAGCGAGATAGCATAAACGAATATTGAAAGTAAATCAATACTACTTTGAGTTATATAGTCTTTGACCAGTATTTTATAACAAGGCGTACCTACTAATCTACACCCACAGTTCGCCGGTATGTTTAGATCCCATGTAATGCGGGGCGAGCCTATTGCCATTAACCGGGCACAAATTCCTAACTACGAGCTGCTACTCGGAATTTCATAGAAAAACCCAATAACACTTGGCTCGACCTGGGAATCGAACCCAGGACCTCTAGCGTAGCAGTCGCGCTCAGGACCACTTAGCTAATGAGGCAGTTTACTCAAATTATTTCCAGCTCTATTCTAGATTCGCCGTAGTGTTGTGAAAATTATTGTAACTAGTTCAAACCCGACTTGATTCTGTTATCGGCAGTAGTGGCGAGCGGTAACAAATACAGACAGACAGACTTTGGTCTTGTTCCAACTAATGTGATCCAGCTAAATGTCACTTCAACTCGCTGAAAACAAAGTAGTTTTCAAGCTAGATAAAACCTTTATCGTAGACGTCCAAACTCAATAGGAAGGAATACCCTTTTATTTTGGACACTAGATGGAGACCTTCTTATTCTGATTTCACTTGCGCTCTAAGAATTAAAAAAGTTGTCAACCAAATATCTAAGCCTAAAGTTTTTTTTTTGTTTTTTTTTAGGTAGTTTCCAAGCTAGATAAAACCTTTATCGTAGGCTACAAAACTCAATAGGAAGGAATACCCTTTTATTTTGGACACTAGATGGAAACCTTCCTATTCTTATTTCACTTGCGCTCTAAGAATTAAAAAAGTTGTCAACCAAATATCTAAGCCTAAAGATTTGATTATGCTTGTGTTACCATTTCTCACCATCGTTATTTATTTTGGGAATGAAACTACCAATTTAGCAGAAATAATATGAGTTACCCGCTCTATTTATAACTCTTTACTTTAATGCGTTTAGTACAAGTTTTTATTGATGAAGTAGCACTGTTTAAATTCAGCCTATTGTCAATTTAGCGACGCTTAAAATAACTTCCACAATAAGATAGTGTAGCTGTGGTTAAAAATACATAACGGATATGAAACGCTTGGCATTTAATTAGTGCTGTCGTGTTTGTGCACTGACTACTACGCTAGAGGTCCCGAGTTCGATACCTAGATCAAGCAGTCTTATTGGGTTTTCCATGATATTCTCAGTAGCAGCTCAGAGTTTGAGATTAGTGCTCGGTTTATGGCAACAGGTTCGCTTTCTATTACATGGAACCTAAACATACCGGCGAACTGTGGGTCATTTAGTACACCTCTGACTAACCTTTCGGGAAAAACAGGCGAGAACCGGGAACCAGAACCGAGCTTCTAGTGAGAATTAAAAACTCAATAACACTGCTCAAACTGGGAGTCGAAGCAAAGATCTTTAGCATAACAGGCAAGCTTTCGACCATTGGACTGATGAAGCACTTTGAGTATATAAACTAAAAGTAATATGAACGAGGCAATTACAGCGAACCGAACATAACTACACACATAATCAAACATAGGTAGGGTACACATAATCTCATCTCTCATGCAATTTCATTCTACAGCAAATATTGTATTTAAGTCCACAGAAGGACCTAACATAAAAATAGCATATCTAGATTTAAATCTCAGCAATTTTAAGGCAAAGTCGCTGAGATAAATCCAATTTGTTATCGTAAAAAGCTGCAGAATCAAATTAGTTTAACAGATGCATCTGGATTTTCTTTTCAACACAAAGAAAACAATTTTCCCTACAGAAGCCAAGTTCTGCAACGACTAAGCTTCTAACACAAGTTTCAATACATAGTTTTACCGTTACTTAGATACGCTATTACTTACTTTGAGAAATGGAGAAACTGAGTATGACATTGTAGTGAGAAGTATATATGTATATATTAGAGAAACTTGATGTAATGAAAGGCTGTTACCCCACAAAACTATTTCTTTTTGGCTCTTTGTAGCACAGTAAAATCCTAGAGGCATAGTTTATTTTAAGTAGATGTTATGAACTTGTACATGGTAATTCTTTTTCATATTTACCTCGTCGTGTTATAAATTAAAAGCGATCATTTCAAATGATAAGTTTGTGAATTGCGTTAACATTTTCTTATTGTTCGTTAACATTTTTAATTTAATAAATGTACTATAAATAATAATATTTTATGCACATTCATTCAAATTTAAGTAGCAATTTTCGCGCGTGATTCAGCATAAATTATAGCCGAAATAATACGATATAATATATATAGTATTAACACATTATTTTACGCAGCCAGACAAGCAAAATATGAATTTGATACCTAACTTTAATCCCAATACCCGTAAAAGATATTCTTAAAAATCTGTGCCGTCCTACATACATAATGATTAATATAAACACATTAAGCCACTTTGCTTAAAAAATGGGTATCTTTATCTTTGTTTATCTAAGTGAATAACGGATTATTATATTACCTACCTACTTACTATTCTCTCTTTGTATGTAAAATATACCAGTGTTACTCCGACGAAATCGAGGTTATGAGCCCTATTTTGCTTCAACTAAGCCAATACGGCCACACGATGAAAGAAGTTCTACCACTTTGTTTATCGCGTTAGACAGTTTCAAATAATGGAAACTACACCCACATTTTTACTCAAAAATACGCTCGTCACGTTATTGTTTATTACATTATAAAAAATACTTCATTTTAAACGAGATTTCGCTTCTACATTTTCTATTCATATCTGATACACTTTGTATGAAATACGTGCACTGCTATTGTTTTATATTCCCTGTAATTGAGTTAGTTCTCCTGAACAGGATGGCAGTAAACGAGAAAAGTGGTCGCTCGCTATAGCCGTTCGTTAAAGTTAATAGACTAAAGCTATTACTAGGCGCTACAACTACGACGAGTTGAGAAGTCGTAAAAACGAGTGTAGCAGGGACCTTAACTAAAACATTATGTTGGTAGCATACCCTCCCAGGACCTTGTAACTACAAATTTAAATTTAAAAAGTCTGTAAGAGATAAATGAACGTATTTAGTGTGCAAAAATGGCTCAAGATAACGCTACTTATGCACGAATCACGTTGAATTCGGTAAATAAGCTTACTCCTAAAACAAGCGAAATTGAGAAAATGAAAACATAATCTACATTTAAATAGACTGCTAATATTAATACCTACACTAAAAGCCGCAGTAAACACGATCAGAAATATTTATAAATAGCTTATACTTATACGAGAGCGCTGTATGGTTTATATTAACTTGTTTTTAATGAAATGACAAAACTAGAAAATTTTACAAATTATTGTCTTTCGGTCTACTGAATATGTGTCTGCTACTGTTTTTTTTTTCTCGAACACATCTAAGAATTAAATGCATCTGGAGCAACAAACAAATGTTCACATGAGTCTTAGTACAAGATCCTATTTTATATGTAGATTTCTGTCACCGTATTCTCTCAAAATTGTATTTATGTAAATTTAAATTCACAACACCTGCGAACTACATAGTCAATATGGATTTAGTGTATATCAAAAACTTAGGTACCGTACAAAACTAATCGCAAATTATATGCATGGAAACTGTACAAGTCTATCCCAGTTAACTTGTCTTTTTTGGTAAACAAATATGGCGTCCTAGTAACCAGAGATAACTGATAGTGGTTAGATAATGTTGGGAAATCATGAATGAATGACTGAACTAAATATTCTTAGCCAAGACTATTGAAGAATGATTCTCACCTTGACGAGTACTGATTTGTTTTTTAATTTTAAATATGAAGTGAATTTGTGAAGTGAATATGAATAAATAAAACGACAACTGCAAAACATTAATTTATTAGTAGTTCCTCTGAAATACACGTGTCAGAATCTGATGGCTCTGAAGAGTCATCAGATTCCGATACATGTATTATGAAGCTCTGGTTCGGTTTATCTGATGCAGTATCATTGTACCCGATAGAGTAAACCCACCCCCACCAGGTGCCCGACAAGGCAGTCCACAAGGACTTTCGATTAGCTTGCCCACCTCGACGAGCAGCATGGCTCCCGGCTTCGCAGAGGATCTGCTTCCCCGTTTTCCATCGGAGTGGAATTGGCCCCTCGTGCGCTAAGGAACTCCCTCAATCGAGGCCCGAGAGCCGCCAAGGCCGGGACCCACTCTTTGCCATGCAAGCCGTCGGGTCCTGGAGCAGTATTTCTGGCCTTGAGACTTCAACCACCACTCATTTTTACGCCGTTCACCTCGGGAACAACGTCGTCACTGTGGTCCGCATCGGAATGTCTGCCCCTTCTTGACAAAATTCCTAGCTAAAACTATGATTGTTCTTAATTCTAATTCATATTAATTCCATCTGTAATATTTCATATTTTGATGTCAGCACAGGGTTCATGATTAAAAACGTAGTATGCTAAATAACAAAAAAATGCTATGGATAATATTGTACATTAACAATATTATTTTTGTGAAGATAAGGACTTTTTGGATATTTTGCTCATTCACTTAAACAAAATCTTTCATTATTTTGTCACATCCCCTAACATTCGTAGATAATCTAGAGTTTTGAAATGTCAAATTGTCATTTTTATTTTATTCTGTGAAAATGTAATTACATAAAATTTCGTTTTTATTAAAAATAATAGACTTTTATAGTGATTTCGAAGCAGTTTTAGGTGTAAATTAAAGTGTATGTGTATAATGTAAGTTTTAATAAAATCGTTTCCTACATCAAGTGCGTGATTAAAGAAAAACTCGTGATTTTCGCATCGGGAAGGGTTTGTTTACCAAAAAAGACAAGTCCAAAAAAACTGACACCTATCAGTATAATGCACATACAAAGAAAGTGTGTAACTTTATAAAGTAGCCACTGAAATATTTAAAGATCGTGAAGGTCCGACAATATTATGTAACACTAGCAGTCTTCTAGCAGATTTACTTTTTATCATGATGAAACAAACACCAGATTTAAGTTTAATCTCTAGCGATTTATCGGTGAAACGGACAATTCCATGCAGTCGTTTTTACGTGATGCGTGTAGAAACATACAGACAGACAGGCAAAAATACTAAAAAAAATATTTTGGCTTCTGTTCTCTAACAAAACCCCTCATATTTTGATTTTCTTCAATATCCATAATGCCATCCACGTCACGCAGTCTTTCCTCTAATTATGAAATGCTGCGTGACTTCGTGTGTGAAGTACCAAGTGTGTAGAGTATAGTTACCATCATGCACCATCATACACTAGGCATAATACTTGCCTTATTGACTTTGTTTAAAGAACATGACCATGTTAGTTTCATTAGGTTTCAAAACGCTCGCTATCAATTTGCTGACTCTCTCTGTCTCTGTGTGTCGTTTCCTCATTTCTGAGGGTCGTGACCTCCATACATGATTTTCTCCTGCACAAGGGTCTTCCATTTGTTGCGATCTTTAGCGACGTGAATGGCGTCGTGGATTCTGGTGTTAAGTATAGTGCGGATTTGGTCTGTCCACCGCATGGGGCTACGCCCTCTAGGCCTCCGTCCTTCGATTTTCCCGGTTATCGTTAGCCTCTCAAGGTTATAAGGATTTCGCCTTGCAATGTGGCCAAAATATTCTAGGGTACGGCCTAGGCATACGGTCGAGAGCCTTTTATTAATCTTAAGCTCATCCAGTATTGAGGCGTTTGTTCTTCGATCAGTCCACGGTATTCTCAGCATCTTGCGCCAGCACCACATTTGCTGACTAGTTAATATTTTTATTGAGTAACTCATACTAACGCAATATGACACGAGAAGAAGAAGATTGTATAACGGTAACGTGGCTAATTAGTCGTATTAGAATGTCATGTTTACGTAGGTAGCTCATTCGACCATATAGTACGGTAAGCACGTGATGCTGGGCATGCTTCCAAACCGGTCCGCCAAATCTATCGCCCTCCTTACCTTCACATGACTGTCAACTCACATGATTCCTACGATTGTAATATATTCCACAAGCCAGTTAAACATCACTTCTTGTACGAAGTAAATAAAAATAAAAAGTGACAAACAAATTGTCACATTTTATTTTTATTTTATGACTAAACTCGTTCATGTAAGCATATTTGCATACAGGTGCACATGCTAGAATATAGATACACGTATAGGCGTAAAGGGAACAGTTTTGTTGTTTGTTTTTTTATATTTACTTGAACGTGTTTGATTCGTACTAGTCTTGAAAGATCCAAACAAGGCAGAAATCACAATTTCATCACTGCAAAGTCAAAGCTCTCGAGTTCGAATCCAAGGCACGCACTTTGACTTTTTGGATTCATTTGTGTAGTAGGTAATAATCAATTATCACTGGCAAACTACTACCTTTTTTTAGTGCTCTGGGTGTCTTTTACGCATGACCGAATTCAGTAAAACTTTTTTCGATCAGTCAAGAGGACCGAAATTATTCTTCAAATCCTGACACCCAAACATTTCGTTATTTTTATTGTTTCAATATAATCAATCAAGAATCGATTGATTTAAAAATAATAAGTAGATACATAAACATTTTCCAAAAAAATTACCCAATAGATAAGTATTTTATTGGTTCAATGATTTGTAATTCTTTGTGCACATCGGGACCTTCCACGAGCTCAATGTAACTTTTAACGATAATTTTAATATAAAACTGTATCTAGTTAATGAAGACATCCTGCGAGATTGCGAGCAGTGTTATTTGTTCTTCATAGTATGAAGGAAAAGTTTGCCGTCTCTACAAATAAAACTCAACTAGCGATATTGCGTTCTATTGACTTGTCAAGAGATTATTAAGAGGGATTATACGAGACTTTATTAACAATGATAAGTAGACTGGATATTATACAACGTTAGCGGCCGAGTTACTAATAATAATTATTTTATTCTTATTTTATTGAAACAACGGCAATGTCGACCAACTAAGGAATTTACAAAAGTACCTTCAGCAAAAAACTCAAATGAAACATCTTTTAAGATCTGTTAATATTAAATGACATACAATTTATATTCTCGTGATAAGAATTTACATCTCATTAACTATATTTGAGAATCACGTTAATATTTTTTTATATACACAGCAAAGTTAATTCGTCGGACGATCCGCTCAAACGAAGGAAATGTTTTTTCTTAATATCTATTTCCTGTCTCATATACCCGCCAAAAAGAAAATAAACTCTCCTCTCTTCCGTCGAATCGCCCTAAATACTCAAGAAAAGTATCTCTCCATACATATTCCCGACTCATGAATAAATATTGTATATTTATCGTATAAAAGCTACTACCCCACAGCAATTTTGAATGTTAAAAGCTTTGCAGAAGCCATTATTTTATTAGCTATTCCAATTTGTTTAATAAATTCACAACATTCTGTTAGCACTTTAACTTTTATTTAAATTTTTTAGACACGTTTACATACACTGAAGTTAAACATTACATTTTACAATTGTTATCCAGTAGGTTAGTACCCCTTAGTTGAGGCGTCAGCACAAAAAATATTATCCTCTTAAAAAGTGGAGTGCATCATTAAATTTTACAGCAATAAACGATACAGCGTACGCAATATTGTTATAAGCAGTAACTGTCTTCTGGAAATAATATAATATTGACCATATTATAACAATTTCATGTATAATCTCACAAATACTAAGCCCCTCATATTTTTTGTTCTTGCTTAAGTGGCTGCCAGTCTTGCTTGTGTGATCATCACGTGGATCTATCATTCATGTTCGTATTTTTTTTTTGTACTACAAAGACGAGGTGGCAAACAAGCTTTATTAACATACTTTTATGTCTGTGGTAAGTACAAAAAAAAGAATGAGGTACAGCGCTTCAAAGACAGAAAAGAGTAGGTACCATTGGTGTTTGGTTTTTTAAGGTTTTACTACATACGCTATGGGCTTTGACTATCTATCTATAAGGACCCGCCTCTCATGATCCTTCCCCTCTGTCAAGGTAGTGGATTAAAAAATCTAACGCGTTTATCAAAACTGTTTCCGAAATCGATTTTTCATTAACAGAATCGTTTCCGCTCAGTAAGGTCATCATAAATGCTCCGTGTAAATACCGATATACGTGCAGTTAATGTATGCAAAAAAATATCTAATATCTTATTTAGATAAAGATGGAGTTATTTTCCGTATGTAAGTATTAAAGTTCATTTATTTCTATTTAAATAACATAATACAATTTATTAATAAAGATCGAGGACGTTACCGATTCAATAATCGAGTATAAAATAATCGTTTAGTTCAAGCATGCACTCCCCACGAGACTACCCGCACTCCCCACGAGACTATCCGCACTCCCCACGAGACTAGCAAATTTTTTTTACTAACAATATCAGCCTTCTGCTAATACACGTAAGATTTAAATTTGAAATATCCATCAAAATGACATTTTTTTATTTCAATTATATATCATCCAATAGGATGTCACCATTTCTGATTTCCAATTATAGGTCTTAATGCAGAATTACCGTTTTTTGGCAATTATAGGCCTTATATATATTATGACATAATGCATAAAACTCGATTTTTAAAAAGTGTAGCGAGACTATGTCCCTCTTTTGTTTTGTCATTTTAATTAATGATGTGATAGTGTTTGTTTACGATTTCGAATCGATATCGATATTATTTTCGTGTTCAATGTAAGACCAAATTATAATAATTGCTAAAGATCACTAAAGATGAATATCATGAATTTATGATATCACTATATTTTAATAAAATAACATTTTTGGAAATGACGTAACTAAGATTATTGATTATTTTTGATATCCAGTATTAGATATTTTATTTGTTACTTTTTCAGATCTACAAAAGACCTTAATTTAAAATGATATAGGTGTGATTGATAAATAATAGCTTAAGCCGTTGCGGATAAATTTGTTGACAAAAGAATTTATAAATTAACATATTTAAATCGTATTTCAAAAATCATTGAAAATGATTTCTAAGATACGGTATGGTTAGAAGGTCTGGGGTTTCTTTTACCGCTTAGGTGGAAAACCAGCACATGGCCCGCCTGATGGTAAGTGTATATATAGTGTTAATGTACCCTATTATATGAACGCTTGCAACACCTGGGGTATCACTCGCCCGTTGCCGAACCTGTAAAAATCTTTTCACACCCGGTAGACAACCCACAACACCGGTACCCCCACTGCCAACATAACGCTTCCTCGCGGAGCTCTGGCGATCTTGCAGCACAAGGAAGGAAAACAACATAGTACAGTCACAGATAATAGAATACTAGTAGTACAGTGCTATGTTATTTGGCTACTATTTTCTGCAAACTGTAGGTGTTTCCCCAGTTGGGGAGCTCCAATTGCAAGTGAGTTATTCAATTCCACTATGCCCTGCCTCTCGGGGTGTTTCTTCAAACACATTATTTTCTTTTTTCGATATCCGGCTCAAAGAAATAACGAGAGTACGGAACACGACATACTATCACGTCTTTATTCCCCGAATGGTTAGACAGATGCGTACTTAGGGGGCGAGCCTATTGCCATTAATCGGGCATCAACCCTTAATTTTATAGAAAAACTCCAATAACACATTGCTCGACCGGGGAATCGAACCCAGGACCTCTAGCGTAGCGCTTCTGTTCATATTAACGCGCGACATAATGAACAAAATCGTATTTACTCCTACTTATATCTCGTGGGAAACAAAATGCTCTGTCTAGTGTTATTCCTAATATATCAGCCTGGCAAAGAAAAGAAAAAATCAAAATGAAAGAATCAAACTAATTGGTATCAAAGTATTTGTAACATAACGTCCCCAATATCCGCTCTATCTATACTAATATTATAAAGAGGAAAGATTTGTATGTATCAATGTATGTAACAAATAAACTCAAAAACTACTAGGCCGATTTCGAAAATTCTTTCACCATTTGAATGCTACATTATTCAAGATTAACATAGGCTATAGAATATGTATTTCGAAAAGTTTGCGATTTCTCTCACCCGTGCGTTTATTTTCCAATTACATAGTATGTTACACCTATTTATCTATACCTAAACAGTTCTTTTGTTTTGTATTTCATTAGCATGCAATGAGAGCATTGCATTGAAAATAATTATGACGTAAGATATTAAAAAGGTGTGTATGGATTTTAATTTTGCAAATAAATAATTACATATAAAAATAATTTGTAATGTTGTTACGTTTTTCTCTATTCTTCCAAAAATAATCTATCGATATAAAATATCGACATAGTAGCTTCCTAATTATTTTTATTGTATAATACGTTCGTATTGTCGTCAATTCTTGTATGTTGACGTATTTGAGCTCTATGTGTGCGTAAATTGTGTTAGTGGTGAAGAATTTAATATGTGTGAGTTCGTGGCGATACAAAATGATTTTGAGTATGTGTGCAGCAATGTCTATGTAGTGTTTCCTCCCCCCGCACCAAAAGTGACAGAATTTTTTGTTCATAGAATTAAGCGCGTCACTTGTCCAGGGATAGATAGTCAAAGGCTATGGGCCTCGCTTACCAAGTCAATTATCTATGGTTGGTAGTTTTTATTACAATTTACTCGCCATGGCAGGATAGGTATATTGTTCACGTTTTCTTTAGTTCATTCTCCTTGTGATAAACACCTTAAAGGTTTTTTATTACCCAAACATAAATAAAATTATCTTCAATTAGAATAGATAGGACGCAGAAATGTTAGTGGAAAATATAAACATTCGTTCATCATGAAAATCTCGTGCTAACATCTGGATAGTTTATGGCGAGAACTGATTCGTCTTGCGAATGAACGGAGTTGAAACGCCGCTCGTTTTTATCAAACCTTATCGTGCACACACATAAGCTTTGAATTCAGCGTCGTAGAAGCTTCGGGTATGCGTCCTAATGTAAATATACGCGGTACCGTAAAGCCATGTTTGTGAACCTTAAATGTATATGTACATTGCTTTACACCTTGATGACACAGCTTACACATTGAATTATACTGAAAACTCCAGGGGACCAAGTCTGCTATTTTTTGTGACAAAACTGTCATGAACGATTTCAGACTTGTAGATTTTTGATAGTTTTATCTTCCAAATCTGGCAGTGTTTATCATGCCATTGATCGACCATTCTGATACAATTGCATACTTGAGCGCCATTGCGTTATTTTCTTTTTATAGCTTTTCACTAGCTTACAAAGTTTACATTACGTAAAATAAAGATTTCAACAAAATTTAAATGCTATTTTTTATCGACTGTCGAGAATGTTGTCCAGCACATAAAAACACTATGCTATTACAAAGTAATCATCTTCTCACTTGTGCCTTCGTGAATCAGTCGGGTTTCTGATATCTCTGTTCAGATATTAAATTGTAGAGATGTGTTCCCCACGTTGCGGCCCACACCCTTCTATAAATAACGGCTGGGGTAGCTCAGAAAATATTTTCTCAGAAATAATAATTTCGTTCAGATCTACTTAAAGGAGAAATCTTCAGAGGTTCCTCTCTTACCCACCGTTCAATACTAAATGGTTGCGAAATTCTCGTCTATTTTATAGATAAACAAAACTTTTACGCTTGTATTCCTATAAGTTTAAGCAGAAGTGTAGGTACCAGGTATACTAAGTACAACCATAGTCTGCCGATATTTTTATGGCTTTACCGTGTAACAGGCGAAGAGCCTATTATCTCTCGCTATTAAAGCTCGAAGTTTGACCTAGAGCTAATATTGAGACATGATCAGTACCCAACATTGAGACCACTAGATCCATGATGTGTAGTTTATTTTACACACTCCACCTCTAGCTAAAATAAATAACCATTATTATAGTACCAAGATATTACTACAAAGAAAGTAAAAGAAACATGTCAGGAATATTACATTTCAAGCAAATCAGACCTCTTAATATTTTGTATGAACACTTGAAGCCACTTAAGACTGTAGTTACCTACTTTATTAACGATTTCCGCATTAATTAACTTACAATTGCTCAGTGAAATGCGAGTGGAACTCGTATTTATTATGTTCGTGAACCAACGTCGTAAATGCTTCAAAATACTTCATAATATTTACTTACAGCGCGTATGCTTTCCTTTATAGGTACATTATTTGGTATTTCGCTTTTACGCATACCTACGCGTAGTCTTAAATCTATACGTGTAGATACATACTTACTTATCTTTATGAACTATATATTATCTGTAGAAATAATATACAGATGATTCTCTATAAACTTCAAATAAAACTAAATCTATTTCGTGAAAATATTCCTGTTTCATGACAATTATGTTCTTTTCCATAAACTAAGTTGTTGAAAGGTAGCTATTAATTTATAATTACCAAGAAAACCTGTTGAGGATGTTAAATATTTAAAAAATCCTAATGAAATTCAAACTTGAAAACTTTTATGTTCCACCTCCTGTCGCTTAATTTAATAAGAACAATATTTACACAGCTATAGGCTTGAACCTTGAAACCGGCAAAGTTCTAAGTATTACTAAGGATCATTATCAGCTTTAGTAAATATGCGAAGATATCAAATTCCAACCTCTAAACCAAAATCCTTTATTTTGTCAGCCTCTTCTACCTCATTTACGTGTAGATTCCCCTTGTGATTTGTTTGAAAATATTCTTAGCTATTTACACCTTGGTTATGTATTCATAAGGTTTATTTTTGTCCACAGCCATGGAGAAGACTTGATCGTGACGCCCTTCGCGCAGGTCCTGGCGAGCCTGCGCAGTGTTCGCAACAACTTCTTAAGCCTCACCAACGTGCCAGTCGCCAAGTAAGTTATGCTTTATTTTTATGCCTCGCCACTATCTACAAATGAAATCATCAAAACCTTCTAGTTTTTAAGAATACCGATTAGATACCTGCATATTATACGTAGTTCTAGGTATATTATGCCTAAAGATTACCCATCAGCCGAACTGCAAGGTTAAGCTGCACCTGTCATGATCAATATTGGGGATAGCATGGGTGACGATACTTAACATATCGAGACCCCTGCGTGTCTCGAAAAATACAAACCGTGGTCATACAAATATCTTTGAATCGTTATAGTTATCAGTATATCATACTACTAAGTCGGAGAAAAAGGCTAGGTAATGTTGCAATAGATTAATAATAAAAAACATGCGGGGAAAAAACACTGCTAAGTTAAACTTGCATAAAAGCTAAGTCCTACCAATACAACTAATTGCGGTAAAGTTTCCGACAGGCGCCTACAAACTAAAGTCGGGCAAACTAATAATGAACTGCAATTTGCCAAGCACAAACAAGAAACGACAATACATACTATTCATTAATTTCAACATTATGAATTAGTTGCGCAGATGAGCCGCGTTTCCGCTCTGAAACAAATCACATGCCATTTAGATTACCCTGACGCTACGAATTAATTCATAGTAATTAAAATTTGAGATGAAATACAGCCAACGTACGTGGCATTTCATATTTATTTAAAATACTGCCTAAAACAAAGGAAGTGTATCTCCTTCCTTATTATACTGACCAATGGAAAATCCACACTTATTGTAATACCTACCTAACTACGAGTAGGTACCTACATTTATGAATATACGAAAATGTGTCTATCTGTCTGTTAATCACTTCTTCACGTCTAAAATACCTAGCTTGTATTGATGACGCAGTAGGTTCACAGATAACCTAAATCCTCAAGCGGGGTTTAAGATTTTTATGCTAATAAATTATGAAGGGCCTACCCCATAATGTAACTACGTAGATAGAACACATCTACATTATGAGTCTAGTACCTAATTAATATAATAAGTAGATAACTATGCGCACCTAATACGAAAGGGTAGGCACTGTTAGGTATTTATAACCAAAATCTAAAATATCTAATGTACGGGGTTACTCTGTTTCCTCCTAATACCTAATAAGAAGCGTCAGCGTGGTAAACCCCGGAAAAAGTTGTATGCATATCTACATCACAATAAATTAACGTATGTGTACCTAGACATTATGACGTAATAATAGGAAAACAACAAAATACGTAGTACAGAGCCTACTTACACACGGTCCGCATTTCTTATCTCCTTTGTGCGATCGTTTCAATAAACAAAAGGCGCTTTAGCTTCTTTTCATGTTCTTTTTCGCAAATTTTCTTCCGCTCTCTTGTTTCTTCGACAAAAGCTATGTACATGACTGCATAAACACATCCTCTTAACCCTCATGGCGCTCGTTTTTGATCTCATCTTTGGCAAATATTACTTTCATACCTTCCATTAATTTATTTAAATGCGGCGTTATCACGATACGTTTGTATATTAAAATGTCTATACGTATACAATCTGTATACGTGTTAAAATCACGAGTGAATCTGTTTCTACTAGGCAAGCGCGTTCCATCGTAGATTCGTAGATCGCAGTACGAACTGGCGGTCAAAAGTAAGCAAATCAAGAGTAAAAAAAATCTACTGCTAATACCCTTTGGAGGGAGATATCTTTATGGTTTATTTTTAAAAGAAATTCTAGGATTTCCTTTATCTATTGTAAAAGGTAAATTAATCTACGCTTGAATTAATAAAACTCCATTTTTTTTTTACTGTGAGCAATGCGCTGTCTCTGTCTATAGAGGCTTCCTTATATTATTCTTGATAATACAACTACATATTATTACTGGGGATAAACCAAAACGAAAAAGACTTGTCATTTTGGAAAAGAATACCTATAATTATGTGAGTGAACTCTTTTAGTGAAAAGGACCTAAAGTCTTAATTTCATCTATCACTTGATTTATTTTAAAAACTTGATGTAGTCCTGATCTAATTCAACCAAAAAATCCAAGTCTGGAGGTAAAGTAGCCATTATATTGCATCGTGACTGAGAGAAAGCCACAAAGTCAATGCAAACCTTTATCATAATGAACTGTACCTTAACAAAGGAAAATCTTTAATGACATTAGGTACTATATAAGAGATTAACTGTTCACGAATTTGCATGTTTCACATATCCGTATCTCTTACGTTTATCTTGACTTCGTCATTATTGTTGATATTATCTTTATGCGCGTGAGTAAATTCAAGGCCTTCCTACCGAGATGTACAAAGCTTTGGATGTGCAAAGTAACTGTGCTCAGATAAATTCCACATAGGTATTTAGTAATTTTTTGTACTGAGTATCGTAATAAAGTATTGTAATAACATTTATGTACACAATACCTGTAGTAAATTAACTGATAAGTTTAGCTTATCGTGGTACTCGAAGTGTGATTAAAAGCTTCTGACGGGCACACAAATAGTGCGATGTTGTGGGAACACCGCACTTGTTGTTTAATACACCACAAACGGGCGCGTGTTTATTGTACCAAAATATATTCATATATTTTTTACTCTCATTATTACTTGCTGCATTAATTAATAGATCTGATGAATATGAAATTAACAATTTTCAAAGCGTTTCAAACTTTCTATAAGTATCATATTTTCTTACACTTGTTTGTTTGAAAAATATGTCCAAACGTGAACCCCATGTTGTTAGAGACTGATACCTAACGTAGAAAGTCTATATTGCTGGTTTCTAGTAAAGTAAGATATAATTTTTGAATTCAAATCTTTGGAATATTTTGAAACTGATCTTGTAAAAAGAAACCATTTTGCTTCTATTAATCATCGGTACAGTAATGCAAAACGTCATAATAATTATTAAACGAAGCTTCTCCATTTAATATTGGTTCCGATGACGTAGGCGATGACGTAGCCCTGTCGTCGAGTATCGTGGTGGATGACGAAACTGCCGGAACGCATGGCGGCTAGCACGCGACCGCCGAATCAGGTGCTCGCGCGGGTTGACGTCCTCGCCTCGTCACCCACGCGGCGCGACACCCAGCTAACCACATGACGAGATTAATGATTAATCAACCTATGTTTAATTAACATTATACAATAGACTTATGCAAATCAGATCATTTTTTTTTATGTGATAGCGGAGCAAACTAGCAGGCGTATCACCTGATGGTAAGCGATAACCGCCGCCCATGTACACCCGCAACACCAGAGGAGTCGCAAGTGCGTTGCCCGCCATTTGAAAGGGTTTTGGCCTCCGGTAACCTCACTCACTCGGCGAAATACAACGCAAGCGTTGTTTCACGCCGGTTTTCTGTGAGGCCGTGTTATCACTCCGGTCGAGCTGGCCCATTCGTGCCGAAGCATGGCTCTCCCACTCGACATGAATATCACAAATACTTTCATAAAATTAGAAAGTTATGATTGCCCATTCAACCCTCAGAATTACAATTGATTGGAGGAGCCACATGATACCTAAATAAAGGTTATGCTTGACGTCACCATGGAGCCCTTAACCTTTAGAATTTGTTACTCATATAAAGGTGGCAGTAAACAGTAACAGTGTCCACAATTTATTGTCTACTATTAAGAATCGATTGTCATCAAAATAATCAATCCGATTGTACCTGTGAAATCATACGGAAATCGACCCCAGACGACATCACAAGCTCGGTGTAATTAGTTAATTAACGGTCGCACCACACTGTGTACGTATTTTCCACAAAATGTATATCGTAATATGAACCTTTATCGAAACTTTAATTAATTGGAAGCTGTAGTGTAATAATTTCAGTGCTCTGCAAAATAATGTGTAGACACTGACAGGCTTTACAACAACACTATCTAATATGGTATTATGTCTTTCCGAGCTTAATTATTCAGGTAAATTAATCTGCCAAACGCAAATTTACCAAATTGTAAATAAAATTTACTTTTATTTACAATTTGACCTTAATACCAAGCATGTCAAATAAAATTGTCTATTTAAATCAGTCGCTGGTCAGAAAATAGACAGAAGCGTTTGACGACGTTTATTTTAATGTTCAACAACGTATTAGGGTAACAGCTTACTTTAATAATGTCGTTCTACACTATTTTTCGTAATTGCCAGTATCAACCAAAAATGGCCATTTAAAATAATATTCATTCAAAAGTAGTAACCATCTAACATAATTGTCGTAATGGCTCTAAGCCACGTGCCGCGTGTTCGATCCTCAAAATATTTTATTTGTATGACTTACACCTTCAAATATTTTTTCTCTGCAAGAAAAAGTAGTATTTTTAGAAATACTTTGCATTAATGTACAACCTTTTTATTACGTGGGAGAGCCATGCTTCGGCACGAATGGGCCGGCTCGACCGAAATGATACCACGGCCTCACAGAAAACCGGCGTGAAACAACGCTTGAGTTGTGTTTCGCCGAGTGAGTGAGGTTACCGGAGGCCCAAACCCTTTTAAAAGGCGGGCAACGCACTTGTGACTCCTCTGGTGTTGCGGGTGTCCATGGGCGGCGGTTATCGCTTAACATCAGGTGATCCGTCTACTCGTTTGCCCCCCTATCCCATAAAAAAAAAACCTAAATGATCTGTATGTACCAAATGTTACAAATTAAAAATTAAAGCCAAATTGATCGATCCCCTTATGTGTACCTATTGTGTATAAACTGTTGTTAATCCCATCTGTCGTATATCGAGCCTTGACATGACCTCACTAGAGTTATCTAACACATGTCTCAATCTCGATACTAAATTTAGATTACAAGCGACGCAGACCAAACAACGCTAACTAAACGATGGCTTTTTCTAATTATAGGATTGTTATTGTAATTATCTGTTTACGATCGAGAATGATTTTACAACTACAGAAAGGGTTGCTCATATACATGAATTTCTTAAGACTCATCTGTTTCATTTCGTTCTGAATGTGAAGTTTCATTGTATTTTATTGGTTTAGGCAGTCTCTTATTCCCATATTATGAACCTTGTGTGTAAAACTGTTTAATAGTGCCATAACTGGGTACAACAACGGCCTAAACGTTGCCAACCCTGCTTGAATTATCAACATAACAACTGTATCGTAATCTAACAACAACATACGCATTTAGATCTAAGGAATTTGAACGAGATATGTAAAGAAAATCAAACAGCCACACCTTCTGGAAAAAATACTACAAGCGAAGTACATTATATAATATATTGGATAGTATTAGATATTCTTGGAATGAATATACTTGTATACCTGTATCTATTATCGTATTTAGTATAAACCAGCGTACCTAAATATTAGAAATATGTTTGCATATTCCAACTCGTGGTATCTTCTTTAAAAATAAATACAAGAGAGTAAGCTCCCGCTCCGTGCCCACTCACTACCATCAAAGCCGATACAAGAACAGAATTTAATATCATTAAATTTAAGAGCTTTTTCACAAAGTACGAACGGTTATAAGGGGGTACTTATGATCTTTAGATGCTTACAGCTCTAGGTTAAATGTTATTCATACCTTTCGAGGTCAACACTGTCGATTATTTATGCTATAATTTCTATAAAATTTTTACTCTTCAATCATAGAATAATAATTAAATAGGTACAAGTACCCCCTATATTTGCAGTGCTGATTACTTTTTAAAACACGTTGACTTTCTATTAGGACGTCAGCACATAAAACCTAACTTCTAAGTTAAAAATTCGTATTGATGTTAGTTTGTTCGGGTCAATAGGATTACACGGAGACTAGATATAATTTATTATATGCGTTAGTAACAATTGTTTAATGCGTTGTCATTATCGTTTCAGATCACGAAGGTCTTCGGGCGCAGCGTCAGCTGTAACACCACAACCTAAGAATTTCAATCCAGGAGGTAAGACCATCATGAATATACAAATATTACTACTATGCTTCTAACTATCATTCAACTCGACCCTCAGCATCTATAATAATAACTTACCTCTATAAATTATAGTAATTAATAAACTAAATGTGTTTCAAAATCAATGATATTGATTTATAAGTCGGTAAATCATTTTTATTGCCGTATTTTTTTACCTTTTCAATGACAAGGTAACTTACGAAATAATGAATTTTTTTACATAACCTTCCAAGATTTAAAAATTGACACAAAATAATAGGCATTAATTAGAAACGGGAACAATGGTCAATCCAAATATAGAACCATCAATGTATGAGGAGATCTAAGGATTTAGATGAAGCACCTCTACCCTTTTCAAGTGCGAGAAAGCGATTAAGCTAAGTCTCCGTTTGGGAAAACTCATTTAAAGGGACTAACGGCCGACCGTCTGTCTCTGAAGCACTTAATAATACCAACATGAACGTAGTTTTAGCAAACTGCCTGTAATAAATATAATGTGCATAAGAAACTATTAATAATAAAGATGAAGATGAGAATATAAACTGATACTCAACCATTACCATTACGTGCATGTTAAAGAAAATCTTAATTAAAAGCTATTTATATCAAAACTATTATATTACTCTAGCGCAAACGTGGGTGGATGCTAATAACCTGTCATTTGAGGGATTAAAGTTAGAATTTCTATCAGTAGAGTTGAATAAATTGTTTGCAACGCTAGACAAATTTTGCTATTTTCTACACTAAATTCTTTATGTATTTATGTAAGTTTAATTTACGCAAATACATTGCCTTTGCAAGGGTTTCAAGGGCATCAATATTTATGAAAGCTCAAAGCCTAATCTTATTTGAACATAATCTTCGTCTTGGTCATATTTATTTTGCTCGGTGGCAAGTCGTACATACCTAAAGCTTAAGCGTGTGTTTAGACATCGCGCGTGAAAATCAGTTATGTGGTCCGTAGCGACTTCTTTGTAATAGATATGAAAACAAATTCTAGCTAGTGTGTAACTGTGTTTGGTACTATTTTGTTTGTAGTATCTCTATCTCCTATGTCCATTTTCTCTACTATTATAAAATTGTAAAAAAGCTGTGTCTGTACATTGAAGATATTTAAAAAAAACAAGTGGTTTAGGGTGGTTAGGGTATATAGACGTCTCCGAACCCAAAACTGTGATTTTTAAAATTCTTGTCTGTTTATCTGTTCGTTACGGGTTGGCGCAAAAACTACTGAATACTTATATTTTAATTTTATTATCACGGTTAGAAAGTATGTGCCCCACCTTAAAAACTGGTGAACTTTATCTCAAATAATTAAGCGGAACCTGAGATACCACTTGACCTCTCTGATGTATACAGACCCATACAAAGAAGAGATCATCATTGTTGGTTTCCATTTTTACTCCTAATATGCATTCATGCGAGCGAAGCCGCGGGCAAAAGCTAGTACCTATATAAATAAAGACGTGTTTCATTTTCATTTTTCAAAAGGATTTTTCACATTTTAATAGTTTTGATATCACTTTAGGTCGCAAGTGAAACGCGGTGAACAGCTAGTAATTTGATAAAACTAACTATAACATTGTTATACATGCAGGTACCGCAAACAAAAATAAAATCTGCAGTTAGTTTAGTGAAGTGACAGTTTGCTTCTTTGCTTCAATAACGCACCATCTCGAAAAACAACAATAAAGTTGTATTTTACCAGTAGATACGAATAATCAAACCGTATCTATTTTTTTTGCATTCTATACCAGTACCAATATACGTAAGACGCATCACTACGCTAAGGACATGTCAATTTGTAGAAAACGCTAAGCTGACACTGACACTAGAAAATATCATAGACAATATTCTTGTACTTCACGCTCACTTCACGTATAATGATAAAAATGGACGCAAATAATACCCTGAGATTCTTTTATCATTTTTACGTTTAGTTTACCCATAAAAATTCACTATCTGTAAACATTAAAAAAGAAAACCATCCACATTATTCCGAACCTCGGATAACATTATGTATCAGATTTAAAAAAAACAAGTTCCAATATTGATCAAAACAGAATGTCGAACATTTGAGATGTGTTTTACTTACGCTTAATTGTAGCAGCAATAACGTTTGAAAACTAAGTGGTTAGGTCAATATTGACTGAAATGATTGCGATAGAGCACTTCCAACTCAACAAAGAGCCCTGTTAAATAGACTACCATAGTTAATTGAATGCGGCCTTTACTGCCTCCATATTTGCTATAAAAAAAACATGCAGCTTGTTTAATGTATTTGTTAAAATTATACACGTACTTGTGTATATAGATCTGTATATTCGAAACGAAGCAGGTGAGTTTAAGGCGATAGGCTGTTTGTTTGTTTGTGGCAACAAATGTTTCCATTTATCTCAATAATGGTTTGACGGATTTGAGGCACGGTTTTCTGTATAGACTGACTTTCTTTAATTTCCGGTTGGACAAAGAAAGGCTCGTGAACAAAGCTATACCTAGGTATCTAAATATAATACCCGAGAGTAAACAAACGTCGCAGATATTACACATGCTTTGTTTACAACTTTATCAGCAACGTGATCAATTCTCCTATGCGATATAATGAGATTACGAAGAACAGTTATGTCATAGGGTAAACTGTCACATTCTGAGTAATATTCGTTCCAGGAACAGATTTATATCATTAGCAATCTCCAATAACGGATGTAATGATTTAATTGGTGAAGCATACATACTTTATAACAGCACATAACTTATTATTTGTAAAATTTTCCATACCACATTCTTGTTAGGTAGAGTTTTTATTTATTGTAGTAGATACACATTTATTTATTTCTGTACCTCGTAATTGGATCTATAATCCTTCGTGATTGGATTGTGCACCGCCTTTAGCAGAAGCCAGACACGACAATCCCGCAACAATTTCTTTTCCTTTATTCAATGCAAAAAGAAAATTTTGCTCAGATAGTTCCGCCACGAAATGCCCATTGAATTTTAAATATTTACAAAATTTTCCTTGTAGGTATATAAACACAAATTTTCACTACCTACGCATTACGACGATCGCAAAAATTGATTTTCTGAGAAACATTTCTTAGTCTTTCTGACTGAACAATATCAACAAGGTAATCCTTTATTATTCTGATAAGTGAATATTTATACGCAGACGGCTTCCTGTTTCAGAAAGCGATCGTGTGATTTATAGATATACAATCGAAGTAAGATAGATAGTAAACAAACTGTTTGCTACACGTAGCTACTAAGAACCAAGCTCGGAGATGGATTCAGATACAGTCAATTTAATTAAGGTACAGTTGACATATCCCAGTCACCGTCACAACGTGTTATAATAATTTGATTGCGGTTTTAAACTAATATAGACCAAATTAAATACACGTACAGTTACACACGTGTTTATGTTGTTTGTATTATATTGAGCAAATCAGTTTTACGACATCACTGTTAAATATACATCACATACGGCGTGTAGGTATGTATGCTCGAAGGGTTAGTCAGAGGTGCATTATTTATACCTAATTAATTTTAAACCTCATTAATTTTATAGTGAACGAGCCTATTGCCACATTAACACTGTATGCTTGCACCACACTTGTACAGAAGTGATTGCGACCACCATGCCAATGAAGCATTCAATAAATAATATTGCAGTGAAGTAATAATATTTTCATCCCATCTATTCGAAAAGGACGAATTGGTTCGCCTTTAAGTGCACCCAAAGGTGGTGTTTTCTATTACAAACTTTTAGCGGGCAGTAATGAGATTTTAATCCTCTATAAGTGCGCCGCAATTTACTTTGCCGCGCACTTTTTGAGCGGGCAGTAATGAGCTTTTAATCCTCTTTATAAGTGCGCCGCAATTTACTTTTCCGCGCACTTTTTAAATTTGGAACATCTTAGTGTTCAGCGCCAAAGAGATCGAACGCAAATATTGTTTGAATAAAGACTGGCTGGTACGACGGCCTAAGGTCGCGCCGTCGGCGCCGCTGCCGGTTGATGAGGTGCATTTTATTTTCTCGTAGCGGGTGATGAAAACTAGAGTGTATCACTCGGGCGCAAAATATATTTTTGGCTCGGGCGACGTACTTTGAATCCCTCGCTACGTTCAGGATTCTACCAAAGAATCCCTCGCTTCGCTCGGGATTCTACTCTAAAATCCCTCACTTCGCTCTGGATTCGAAAAAGCGCCCTCGCTGTAAAAATATTACTTTGCTCCCTTATAATACAATCTACTATTTTGCTATGTATCTTGGTACGGGCAGGTAATGAGGAGGACGTAAAGCGCACGTAGCTCAAAGAGGGGTGAATATTATGAATGTGGAGAGATGACAGCCCGAAAGAAAGGATACATGGATTATATTAAGGCCGATTTGATGGAAAAGGACACGAAGATTATGATGCTGATAATTTTTGCTGTTGGTGTTATATTTAGTTTATATTATATAAAGAAATTGCGAATTTAGTTATTTCGCTACATTTTTATGTCTGAATTATGCAGCACGAGTCTTCTCATTTGTCTTATACTATATACCTACACTTCTATACTTCTTCTATACTTATATATATACTTCTACATAATGATTCGGAAAAAAGGTCTATATAAGAATTGAAAAGCATCCTCTGTCCTGATGCGAGACCATTGCATTGTGCCAATTTGATATCTATTTCATGTACATTCTTGACTTCAAATATCAAAACGTTGACATTTATACTACTTAGGTATTAGTAAGATTGTGTGAGCTCTAGAAACGACCTTGTCCTGTGGTTTATGACGCATCTGCACTAAGTATATAAAGCCCAGAAGTGCCCTGTATGCTCATTAGTCCTTTATCCTTAAATGCATACAAGTGTCTGTGTAAACCCTCAATTAAGTTATAAACAAAGACTTCTAACATCAGTTACTTTGCCAATAGACTTATTAATTTATTTTCGATTGGAAAATGACCACAGTTCGTGATAAAACAATTGTCACCTTCGACATAGTTACCAGCGTTTTGGAGGCGCCTCAACTAGAAGAGCAGTGTCTGAACGACCATCACTGCGAATTGATTCTGTGTATGTTTGTGTTAATTTTTAAAAACTACAGTGGTGTCTTACAAATACCATAGACAGCGTTTTGATGTGGTAAAGTGCTTCTAACAATCTGTAACCATGTGACTGCAAAATCTGTGTGTTCTGTGATATTAATTGGGTGTACCTACGTACCTACTTATCTTAATGTAGTTGGAGCCATTATTGAACGTGAGTAGCGCTAGTTCAATCCAATTAATCCGATTGCTTTAAAATTTACTAACCGCAAAGGAAAAATACTAATTACCACGGACCATAGACATGGCAACCCAACCGGCCTGAATCTATGAATGATTTAGGTACTGTTACTTCCGACATAGGTATCTAATAAAGTCATCTGCAAAAATTAAGAAGCCTAATATCGTAACTATTCAGTGTGTGAACCATCGTGTCGTCATTGATTATGTTGCCATAAGTTTGACGTAGGTATTGCGTCGCCGCAAAGAGGTGTGTCATTATATCTCTTAACAGGTCATTGGTAATATTTATAATTAATGTGCGTATTTAATAATGCTTGTTGTTATGGCATGCACCCATGAATTTTTTTTAAGTACATTAGGCGTAAGTCAATATTGTAAGGCTTTTAACTAGACGGATACATAATTGTAATATGAGAGCGAGCACGTCCGCAGATGAACATCAATATAAAAACAAAGTATTCTCGCAAAGCTCTCAAAATTTATAAATGACTAAAACGTGCCACTTCTATTTGGAGCGTGACAGGTACTAATGAGTGCCAATGTTGGTTCCCCGTCACGAACTGAATTCAGGACGCGTGCTGTCACTCGCCACACTGCTTCCAGGAAAATATCAAATGTAGGCCGCTGACGGACTTACCACCGCCGCGCGCCGTGTCTGTGGTCGTTCCAGTATTAGGCAAATCCCTTGCATTGCCTTCTCCTTATTAACATTTTAGTCTGAGGTACTTCATAAGTTGTTGTTTGGAACGAACCACTCGAATAATTTGATCAATCGATAATCATGCAACGGTAAAAACGATTAACCTACGGAAAAGTAAATAGTTTGCAAACCTCGTCCGGGCTTGAAATAGATGCCAGATCAATCGTGTCAGAAAGTGCAATGTAATGAATAATGCGGAAACAATTTTTTATTGTTGTAACTATGTCACACCAGTCATTTGTTTTGTTTGCTTTGTTCAGGTCAGTACCTATCTACTTCCAATACATCTATTTTAGTACTTCCAAGCAAAAGTTTTTTATTATTTTTAGTACCTACCTAAAGTAACTTTTTTGACGTAAGCAAGGCATTGAATCTGGGAAAGTAAACCCAATTTTTTTCAAGAATTATAAGTATTTATCAATTCTGAAACTCTTAAGCGATATAAGCGTGACTTAGGCGGCGGATCCTTGAAATATGTATAGTAGTGCTAATGTATCTTTTCATTTGTGATTATCTTCTACACGCTTAAGTTCTTTTGACGGAGTGCTGGCTAATTTAGTATGCTCTAGTTTCCTCAGTGGCTGGAGGCCGTAACCATGAGCTATATAGCTCTGCGATATTTCAAATTTCTCATCTTACCATTCGTACAGAACGCATTTTTTTCCGACAGTTCGTATTAGTCACGATTTCTTCAGTAGGAGCGCTAATTACACAATTATGTTCGAATGAAACTGTCGAGCTTATTGTCAAGCAAAGATTTGTTCCTCGCAAATATTTGTTCATATCAAGTTTTCTACGAATATAGGACGGAAGATTCAGTTTCATATTATTGTTTGTGTAGTTCGGTATATTCTGAGGATGATTCAAAAGATTAATCTTAATAATGATCTCTACATTATGGACAGACAGATCGGTAATGACCATATAGATGCCTCTTCTCACAAAAAACGAAGATCATTCACCTTACGTTCGATCCAAAGGTCAGTTTTTCCTATTCGCTTTTTTTCCACTTCCATCCTATGTGGCCTCAAACAAAACTACGTGTACTGTGCGCTTATGTAATTTCTTCTTAGCTGGACTTGTTACGATCACATCGTGACAATAGCAAACCTATTTCATAGTTCTATTTCCAATATTTACGGAAAATCTGGGAAATCTATATAATTAAAATTCTTTAGGATAATCTTGTGCACGCATCGTTATTATACTTGTTATAAACTACACTCGGAACATGATTGTATGAGTGCAAAGATCATTGTCATGATAAATAAGACTGTGAAGTTAGTTCCACAGATGTTCTTAAATATTTCTTCCATTTTTCTCTTTAATGGCTCGAGTTATAAATATGATCACATCTTTATAGCTCTGTTTACCTGAAGGGAAGAGGAAAATAATACCTTTTATCCCGACTGACTGCATAAAAAATTACATGAATACAATGATTAGGTCTGTAATGGAAGTGATTCACTTTGCATGCAAATAATATGATGCCACTAAAAACAACTTGTAAAAATCCAAGTCTCTCAACTCAGTTCTCCTATCGTAAAAAGTTGTGAGATCCATTTAATATCAAGTCGGTCAATTTATTCACTCCTTACAGATCCTTCTGTTTTAAGTTATTACGTAATTAGTTAACTTAACAACATTTTATAGTGACCATATCAATTTAAAAAATCTTTTACGTTTTAAATAAATAGATTGATGAGAAGTAATCCTCAATATGTAAAACGTGTTTAGGTTTTGAACAGAGACAAGGCTAGTCATTTTCATTTTCGTCGTGGTTCGACCGGAGTGATACTACCGCCTCACAGAAAACCGACGTGAAACAACGCTTAGTGGTGTTTCGCCGAGTGAGTGAGGATACCGGAGGCTCAAACCCTTTTAAAGGCGGGCAACGCACTTGCCACTCCTCTGGAGTTGCGGCTATCCATGGCTCTACTGCCATCATCACCATATCTTTGAGCTAATTTGAAAATCTCAACGAGTTCTACTTTAATTCGAATTCAACTTTCAACATTATTTTAAAGACTAAGAAAATACAAGTGAAGATGAGAGAAGTAGTTAGTAAGTTATTAATCTGCTACTCTAGCAGACAGTCTGCCACTATCAATATTATTTACATTCAAATAAGGTCAAAATGAAGTCAACCCCCATATTATCTGATGAGAGACCATTAGTGACGCACGAAATCACGGTATGTTGCTGTGATCACTACACATACATAAATAACGTGGTATTAAACTGTAGGTACCAATCATAATATCCTTCAATAAAAATAAGTATTAATCATTGTTATGTTTATAACAAGGTCTAGAACAAATTTGATGAATTGTGGCTTATTGTACCATAATCAAAAATAACAATTTTATCTATTTAACATTGAAAATGTAATCAATTAACATAATATATGTATGTATTATCGCTACTCCACGGAATTTTCAAAGTTCAGATTTGTTTTGTGTTATTTTAATGATAATTATACGATACAGATTAATTAGCCTACTAATAATAAATTTATATGAAAAAATAAACATAAATAAATAGAAAAACTTTAAAATGAAATAATAACCAATTAACGAATAGGATGTGGAAACTAAACCGTAAACAGTAACTGAACACACGTTTTGCGGTTTTGAATCTCATTGTTTACAAACTATATAGCTACAAATGTACCTATCTAAGGGTATATTATCAGTATATATATACCTTACTTGTTGTGTACCTAATGTACTTAATGTTTGTTTCAGACGAAGCCTACATGAAGCTAGCTTTAGAAACTGTGGAGGAGCTGGACTGGTGTCTGGACCAGCTCGAGACCATACAAACACACCGCTCCGTCTCCGATATGGCTTCACTCAAGGTCAGTTTAACTGCACTCTAACCTTGTATGTATTCACTATAATACATTTGTCAATAAATCTGACAGATAGATATTTTTACACACCGCTGATTATATTGACAAGTCCGAAAATCAGGTGATTGATCTCCTCTAAATACCTATCGCGACGTCAGTGATAACCAGCGATGGGGTAAAGAAATAAATATGATTCAATGTTGAAAGAATCTTTAGCCAGCGCAAAGATAAAACAACGAAACTTTGTCTCAATTTACGGCGTTTTCGAATACATTCCAGTTAATACGTTATAAGAATGGACTCTTTCATTAAATAATGGCCTCGAATAATTTTAATCTATTTTATTTACTTTAATATTTAATATTCATCAATGCCCACGATCGTTTTTGCATCGGCGCTTATGTATTTTGCAGCTGCATCTGTTTAACCGCGGTTTGGCAATTGTTTGCATTCGATCGTGGAAACACGCATATACGCTAGCCGTAAAGTTAGATTAAATGTTTATTAGTAAGTTGCATAGGAACCACCATTTAAAAATAAGTAACCTTTTGTTACCTATCTGTTAACAATGTAAAAATGTAAGCTTCAGGACCAACTTCTGGTACTAGTGATCATAATATCTGAGTGGTCGATACTTCAATGACTGAAGTAATTTACCGTTAAAATTACTTTATCGCCATAAGTTGATGCAAAACGCATCGTGACTGCGTAAGCCCTAATTAGTAAAAACTGTTGCATTTTCCAGAAACAAAGTCCAATCTTATAAGCAAATTAACTGGGTTTCAGAAAACCTCGTCACGTGCATTTCACAAACAAGATCAGTTGATATCACATACATAATGACTTTTTCTTGTCGTCGAGTTATCTACTAAGTTATTGCAGTTAATCAAAATTGCGACGTTTTATTTAAATATAGTATGTAGGTCAATGATAAATAATTAGCTACCTATCTATATCTTTGTATCTAAGACTGATTCTATTAATAACAAGTAGGTAACGGTTACAAATTACCTATATTTACTAGGGTACAATACAAGATGGCAATCGTAATGAATTACGCGATATATACAATCTACCTACCTATAATATATACAATTAAAAGGAAGAAATATCGGTACTACAGTATTATATAAACCCTCTTTATGCATTTCAAGTCAAACTTTATGTCATCGTGCAATTAGTGTAGCATCGTTTATATAAATCATAATATTAATTTAAAAAAACTACACAAATGCATTTCTGACACTTACGCGATCCGAAACGTCGGGAATTTAAGAATAACAATACGCCATAAAATCCGTAAAAAGTGGTTTAATTTCATAACTCAAACGAAGTAAAGTAATTTATATAAAGGCGAGCCTTCCACATAAAACTGAATCATTTAAATAAGTAGGTTATATTGTTTTTAAGTAAAATACATAGGTATAATGCATCATACACACTAGGACACATAGGTAATAGCCTTGGAATGTGTGAGACGATGTACTTTATACGTCTTATCATGATTTATGATGATGAAGACGTTACTGATGATAATTTACGAGAATTATTAAGTACTGTCACTTATTGAGACAACAATATCAACGTGCCTATCCCCTTGCGAATGCTTGTAACATTCTTCAGCAGTCTACGTCAGCGCACATAACAAATGTCACTGTTTGCAATAGGTAGGTATTAAACAACGCAAAATTCTAGAGGAAATCTCCACAATTCCTTTTATTAAAATCTTTGTAAATTGTAGTAGTTCCAAAATAATTTTTACCGTCTTCATATACGTAGTTTCTTATATTTTAATATCACTTCGGACAAAAAAATGCAACTTCGAACTATAAAGAAGTGTAACAGAATTACATGCTAGAGGCAAAAGTAGCCTCAAATTCAATCTGGGTACTTTTATCAAGGCATATAAGTGTAGAAAGCACAGTACCCCCGTCATGATGTCATGGTGGCCACCAGGGTGGTTTCAGTGGGTAAAAATCCCACACTCCACGGTCTAATACCCTAAGACCGGACGCCATTAGAAGGTTTTCCCTCGTCACAGATAATAGAATACTAGTACTTGTAAACAAAAAGTCAAAAGTGTGACATAAAAATATTTTTGACAACAATACTTCGAGAAAAGGATGGGACGACCGTGCCGCTTGATTTTGCTCGACTTGGGGGGCACTACTGTGCCCAGATAATTAAGTAAATGATATTAAAGACTAGCGCAGCTTGCCGCCGCGACGGCGCATATTTTTTTTCCCATGCTTTCCAATATTTCCCGGGGATTAAAAAAAATCATTCATTAATACAATACCTACTTGTCCTGGAAATTATGAATACAACTAAAAAAGTAACCAAATCGGTGGAGGCGCTGTGGCAATTAATTAATATTTAGAAGATAAAAATACAGTTATAATAATTGTTATTGCGTGGAAAATAATATTTTGGCAAAACTGGTTTCAACAACCTACAAATGAGGTCTAAAATTAAAACATAGAATAAACGGCACTTTCTCATACATTAGGTTCCTATATTTAATGTGTCCTAATGTCTTGTTACTATATGATATGTTTATTATCTACAGCTATTTACAAGAATTGTCAGTAAATTGCCAACGATCACGTACTTACCTACACACATAATTGCGATAAGTCATCAGAACTATGAATGAACCAAGAGTGCAACATAATGCATCTCAAAGGTGATAATAACATGAATAAAATAAATGTAAAATATTATCCAAGACTCGTGGAAACTTACTGATAGCGCATCTTGAAAGGTAACTTGTGAATTGACACACATTAGTTTTACAAATATTTTAAGTATTGTCACAATGCAACATATTGTAAAAGCGTGCTATAGTTTATGGCACAGTTACGTTTTATCACTTTTAACAATTTATTACAGCTAGTTGCTTAGACTAATATACTCTAAGAGCTAGTTATTGGTCGCCCGCTGCTCGAAATTCAACCATAATTTACTCCATGCGTTCAACCTTTATACGTTAACCATAAACAAAAGGTGTGTTTCAGTGTGTCAAACGCATGGTAGTGTGTGTAATGTTTATTTTTTATTAAATAAATGTATTTTTAAGCATTAGAAGACATTGGCAAAATGACAAAGAAAATAGAAGAAGCATTATTATAAAAAAAAAATAGCATTCTGCACTTCTCCTCCAAACTTTAACTATGTATTATATACATTCGCACACTCCTCCATGAGCGCAATATATTAAAAAAGGGGTACAAAGTTTGCTCTTCACGTATTAATATAATAATACCTTACGATAATGATAGGTTGGTATATTATAGAGCTTCCGATGATGAGGTATTCAAATTCAAATTATTTATTACGAACTAAGTGTACATAATATGGCTTTTATATAATATTAATAACATTTTCGTGTAATTTTAAGCTTCGTTACATTGTTGGATTATTCTAAATCAACATTTGATTAAGAAAAAAGTTGTAGGATGGTCAATAAAATACAATTTTAAAATATTAAGTCATTAAAGAATGAATGAAAGGAGACTGACTAAACAGATATAAGAGACAAGTGAATGGGAATGTAGGAAGGGGAAGGCCTAGGCGAGCGTTCCGAAATCAGATTGAGGACGTTCTGAAAAATGGCTCGGTCAAGAGTACCCTAAACCGACGTTCATGTATGAAAAGATTGATGAGTGTGGATGAAGCTAAAGAGGTATGTCAGAATCGTAGCAAGTGGAAGTCTGTGGTCTCTGCCTACCCCTATGGGAAAGAGGCGTGACTTTATGTATGTATGTAAGTATGTAAAATCATAATGAATATTTTTTACTGTAATAAAAGTAAAATATATATACATATTTATATGTTGTATGTAGTACAATGATTATGCGTTCTTAGTAAAAAAACGCCTAATCATTGTACGAAATTCTTACTATTTAACAACGTCATAAACCATTAAAGTATTAGGATTTTCCTCACCCACCGTTTTCAAGAATAGAAGAAGTAAGGCATAAAGCGTGAAACAACTTTACTACATAAGTAAACATCATAGTTTACATTCATTTATTGGAAAACCAGTTCTTATTAAATACCATTCTGTGAACGCTTTGAAGCTGTGCCTTATTCATTTCATTCATCCGTTCACTTCACATCGTTTTGAAATCTGTTAAAACCTTACCTAATCCAGTCAGGCGATTATTACCTAATTAAAAAAGTATTTTTTCAAATTAACAAGCATTTGAAAACTAAGATAAAATACATTATTAGCATTAGTATAATCGTAAAGAATGAACTAAGTAGATAGTATATACCTCATTTTCTAAATCAGAAACTTTTAAAAACTCTGTAAGTTAAATATATTTTGTTGGTTACCTTATTTAAATCACGTCTCAAGTTAAATATAAGTTTCCGCGCCTTCGATCGCACGTCAACGTTGAAAGCTTATTTGAGACGGAAAAGTTTTAATGATTTCGAAGCCAAAAGACTTACCTACTACTCATACATATTTTTCTACATAAACGAAATTTTCATGTAATATTTTTTTATATAAATATTATAAGTATTATCGGACACCTAAATCATTAATATTTACAGAAACAATTACTACCATTTATGAATCATATAGGTCCATAATCACAAAGGAAAATAGTCACAATCATTTTTTAACAAAGAATTAAATACTCAGGCCCACTTGCACCAACTTCTTAAATGTGTTTGAATTGTATTTAAACACGAAATTTCTATGAAAAATTGTGTTTAAATTCAATTTAAACATATTTAAAAAGTTGGTGCAAGTGGGCCTCAGTATTAGAATGAACCTTCTAGGTCTCAAAATAATCTAAATTCATTTGAACTTCACATAATATAATTAAAAGTTCCAATTCATTAATCAAGTTATTTTAGACTAATTATATTTTACTTTAAACTGCCTCATTAGCCAAGTGGTCCTAAGCGTGACTGCTACGCTAGAGGTCCTGGGTTCGATTCCCAGGTCGAGCAAAGTGTTATTGGGTTTTTCTATGAAATTCCCAGTAGCAGCTCGTAGTTAGGAATTTGTGTCCGGTTAATGGCAATAGGCTCGCCCCCTATTAGATGGGACCTAAGTGCTTTAGTTTGTTAATTTACTGGAGCAAGTTTTAATAGGACACGACCGGCTAGCATTGCACCACTTTACACCGCTTTTAAATTGAGTGAGTGGCAGTTAGCTCTTAACAGATTTGATATCACGTGAATATATATAATACTAGCTTCTGCCCGCGGCTTCGCCCCCGTTGAATTCGGTCTGTCATCACATCCCACGGGAACCGGATAAAAAGTATCCTATGTCCGTCTCCTGGTTCTAAGCTACCTCTCCACAAATTTTCAGCCAAATCGCTTCAGCCGTTCTTGAGTTATAAATGGAGTAACTAACACGACTTTCTTTTATATATATAGATATAGATAAGAATAGATATATAGATTAGCCTGGTTACATGAATATAGGATACATAATGGCAGTTGCTACATGTTGGCAGTGGGGGGACCGGAGGTGTTTAAGCATCACACTTATTGTCTCCTGTGCTGCCAGCCCCGGCTTTGCCAGCTGTCAAAAAGTCAAAAGAATTGCAACGCGAGTTGCAAGCGTGAGTCAAGCACAAAAGATCCCATTGGGTCGAAGTGCTCTGAGGCCTTGCTGCCTCGGCCCCACACAAGATAAGATAAGATACCCCTTGTGTTGCAAGCGTCCATAGGCTACGGTAACCGCTTTCCATCAGGCGGGCCATAATATGCTTCTTTGCCACCTGAGGGGTATAATAAATACACTAAATGGTTACAGAACTTCTAATCTTACCTGTACATCGTACTAAGAGATGATTGACAAGTAGGTACCAGTGAGACTTGGTGTATCTTGGTACTGCTACATTCAAATAGTAATGCAAATTAGGACAGATTATATTTTCTTATATTTATAGTATAATTAAATAGGTACTAACGACAGATTAAAATCGATCATTATTAGAGCGATCGATCGATATTAATCGATCATTATTTGATGAGGTATATCTTCAAATATTTTTTATGTAAAGCAAGAGCGTTGGTCATTTTAAATCGTCCAGCTTTGAGCCTGAATCTGTACATTTTAAGAAAAGTTTTATTTATATATGTATGTAAATGTCAGGGTCAGTCGCCTTCGACCTTTGAATGCTTTGTGTAGCAAACTAATACTGGTATATGAGTTTCTTAACGGGTGTGGAAATGATTACTTTACCCTGGATAACTTCCTATACGGGTATACAGTAGTCGGCTGTCGGCGTTAATAGAAACATGTGTGCGTGACGTCGTATCATTAAAACTGAAGGGCAGCCCCGCCATACCCTCGTGAATGACGCAAATCCAGAGGCCGAAAAATACTGCGTGTATGATTTACCATGTAGCAATGTTTTACAGTTTTTTTTATACGGATTAGATTTTAATTAAGCTATGCCTCCGGCCACTCCGTGTAATTTTACAGTGCGGATGAGGATGCAGCGCAGTCTGTCAACAATGTTCTGCGGCTTTTTCTTTAGTTTCGTGAGCTGCAACTTCATTTCAGACATAGATTCTTCAATATTTTATTTTATACCTTCACCTTAATAGTCTGTAGGTATATCATAGTATTGTATTTTAAATGTAATTTATACTATTCGGTAGCAAAAATATTTTATGAATACTGAAATAACTGGCACAGAACCTCACAAATTACAAAAAAAAATCCTATTATGATGGCAAACTACGAAGAATTAAGACTAATTTCAAATAAAATTACGAAAAAGGGCCGCCGACTGCCCAAGTCCATTTGAAAAGGTTTCCATTCAGCTCAGTTCCGTCGAAACATTTGAAAGCCAGCCTCGTAAAATTACATTTTTTAACCTTACGACAGCCTCGGTTTACCTTGTATTTTTATTACTCAGCATCCTTGGACCTTCAGCAACAAAACAAAACTAAACAGAGCTATTTACAAAGTCTTGTCGTGATTGTGACGGAGAGAATGCGTATCGGTTAAAAGCATCAATCCGCGTTAACTAGTCCGGAAGGTTGTGCGTGCGGGTTTCAGCGTACAATAATAAGTGATAAAATATTTTTGTAATGCGTCGTGTGTGCGGGTAAAGGTCCATGGACGGCGGCTGTCCCCTACGCTCGCGCGGTCACGTACGCAGTGCTGGGGCGATGCGACGCTGCCGCCCGCCTTGCCAGATCAATTGTCTCATGACACACATCTTGAATTATTTATCTTAAATCAAACAGCAGATGACCTAAATCACTTCACATCACGTCTATCTTTATCTATATATATAAAAGAAAGTCGTGTTAGTTACACTATTTATAACTTAAGAACGGCTGAACCGATTTGGCTGAAAATTGGTGGAGAGGTAGCTTAGAACCAGGAGACGGACATAGGATACTTTCTATCCCATTCCCGTGGGATGTGATGACAGACCGAATTCCACGGGGGCGAAGCCGCGGGCAGAAGCTGGTTTTATATATATTTCAGCTGAAATTAGATAGGATATTATTTCTTTTGTTTCGACCGCCACCTAAAATATAGATCCTAATTTGAGTTGAATAAAGCTACTGAAGAAAGGATTTCTTAAAAAGAGTATCATATAACATTCCCTATTATTTTTATATCACCTGAAAAGTTTTCCTGTATGTATATTTATATAAATAACTATCATCCTTCACAATTCTCATGATTCGTACGATAAATAGAATGAAAATTCGCTGAATTGGTAAAAGCCGCCTACATGCCACAATCGTATATTTCGATTGAAATATTTATTATTGAATTTACATGCAAACTACAAAAGAAATATATTTTGTTCCTTGATCATCACGCAGTTGGAAGGTGTTTTAGTAATAAAAATGAAACATCAGTTTATAGAAAACTGGCTATGCTTATTTTTAACACAAGTAACTATATAGACACCATCATTGATAGCTTACCACCATTTAGTAAATAGTGAACCGAACATACCTAAATCTTAGTTTTTCATTAAAGTATTTTTGATCTAAGGCCTACGATTCACAGGCCATTCTAAGCGAACTTATACTTCTATAATTAAAAAATCATTCAGTAAAAAAGTTGACTTAGACTCGTCTCGGAATCTAAGACTAAGTGGAATGCAATATATGAACATCTCTTATTATTATTATTATCTCTTAGTCTCACAATTATTATGCTCTGAAAATATGAAGGTTTTTTTGAAGAAACGCGGCATCTGTGATCTGTCACTACTATAATATGACCTACAAGTTGTCGGTTTTATATTATTTTCCAAAACTTGTGTTTCTCCGAAGTTTAATGTGTATAACAGTTGATAATTAACTATTAAGTGTTCGTCAAAGTAGGCGAATGTAGGCATATTATATAAAAATTAAAATTGTGAATTTTTATATTCACTATTAAACTCCATCGAAGCTTAAGTGGGCAACTGATGAACAACTAAGGGTAACTGATGTGTTATTTATTAGGACTTGATCTATGTTACTGGGTCATAAAAAAATATATGACCCGGTTAGAATGTTATTGTATGACGTATGTTCTGACCTTAAGTGTCAAGTGTCCGCCCGCAACACCACGAAGGCTGACATGAGTTTCCCGCTGCAATACAACGATATGTGAAAAGTTACGTTCCCAAATTTAAGATTAATTAACCGGCTCCTTTACACTCTAATACAATTTCTGGAATTATTAGAAAGCTATAGATTGATAATAGGATAAACTCAGAACACGAAGCATTTTGAACGCATCATGGGTTTTTATCATTTTCCAAAGAAATTCATTAGACCTCATTATGATATGATACAATTACCCGACCGAATTAGGTACACCCAGATTATTAACATTTCTAATCTTATCTATGTTACACTACACTTTCCCTACATGCTTTTATATCTATACTTCTATACTAATATATAAAGCTGAAGAGTTTGTTTGTTTGTTTGCTTGTCTCGCTACACGCGCTAATCTCAGGAACTACTGGTCCGATTTGAAAAATTCTTTCAGTGTTAGATAGTCCATTTATTGAGGAAGGCTATAGGCTATATATAATCACGCTACGCGGACGAAGTCGCGGGCAGAAGCTAGTAGTACAATAAATGGAAAGATAGGAAGGTTTCCACAATACTAATAAATTAAATAGGTACCTACTCACTCAGACATTAGGTACCTAGTTTTATGGCATGAAGAACAAGGAAATACTGCGATTATAAATTAATTATTAATTTATGACAAATGACAATGGATTTGTGACGTACTAAAATGAATACGTCACTTCCAATACTTGCATGCCAACAGTACTAAGTACATATATTGGTTGGTATTTTCTCACTGGGGAACCTCAACTGACCTTTGCGTAGTTTTGACCTCAACTAATCTCCTAGGAATTTAAGTACGTCATTATTTACCACGATAAAGAATTAAATTAACGTGGTAAGTAGTAATGAATCATTCGAATACGAATTAATATAACACTTGACGATTTGATTTAAATTTTATAACCTCATAGTTGTTTTTGTCATTCTTAGAATTAAATAATAGTTTGAAATGTTCAATAAAAAAATATTTTTAATATTCAAGCCGACTGATAAAATTAAAACATTAAAATATCGGGACATTAAAATTATAACTGTCTATTCTCAGTACAGCATGACAGAAAATATAGATAATATCTATCTATCTTTACGAAAAAAAGAAGTAGGTATACATAAAAAAAATATTAATATTATTGATCAGGAAAACCTACCCTCTGCCTAACCTAGGTTAGATCTAGTTAGTAGTAGTAGTAGTAGTAGATATAGTTAATTTTTAATTAAATTAATAATTTTAGTGTGATTGAACAATAAATTTAAACCGTACATACGATTTATTATGAATCGTCTAACTAAACGTCAAGGCAACACTGACTAGATTCAAGAAGTAGTCACGGTCAAGCCGCCTCGTTAACTGACCATCATTACGTAATATATTATAACCATGTAATGCTGCTTTATGTACGACATATAAATTGTCGTAGAACCACGAGCTCTTTTTTGCTAGAGTCGTTCGAGATTGACTTGCTGATATTATTTCTAAGTATACATAATACGTTTCAATTAATTAATTTATACTTTATATTACCTAGTTTATACTTATTTCAGCAAATAGTGTTCACTGAATAAATTATTCTATTCTATTCTATTCAATAGACTCTATTAAAACGTATTTTGTTGTAAAGGTTGATCAAAATGTTGTTCCAGTATTGAATATATGAATAACATTTTTACTTAATACATTTTTGTCGGGACTGTCGGGGACTTATACTTAATTTTAGGACAATATTTTTTCAATCAGAAGGCAATTTCTTTTGCTATAAAAATAAACTTCCCAATTGAGAACTTCCCCTTTTTTAAGTCGGTTATTTTTTACGAAATACCTATACTTAATTTCGGTCTAGTGTCAGTATCATAATATGTCAAATATAACCTTTGGATCAATTTTCGATCTCGACTCAGTGTAACTCATTCGCGTTTACATTATTCATTTGATTAGAACACCATTTCGCATCTACAAAACTGATGGGTAAGTACTAGATCGGAACCATATTCAGAATTTCACTTCAACCCTGAAGATAATATTGATATATTGAAAGGTTCAAAATAGAATCCCAGCAGTTAAAACATCACACTGTGCCAATTGCCATTTAAATAGAGTTTAGAAAGAGCGCGACAAACAGATTTAACACGCGTTAAATGGTTGAATAAGCGCTCGTACGAACATACGATATCAGAGTGTGTTTTAATTAATATACACTATCAACATTAATTCCAAAGTTATATTAGATACGTGTATAATATTATAATCTAGGTCAAGGTCGGCCACCATCATAAAAACATCTGAACATACTAACTTGACTTGTTTTCGTCTGTAATCTTACGTAGGTATAGGTATGTATCTTATCTTGTTTCAATCAACTTCTCGTATGTATAAATAATTAAAACTAGGCAGATTACTTCAATCACATGTTATACGGTAGCACTGCTTATCTTCATAGCAATTAGTTAGTATTTTTATCATAATCGTAATAACAAATTAAAATACATATTATTATTTTAGTTCAAAGTATGACTTTGTGTAATACTTGTGTGTATCGAAATACAGGAAGTAAGATATAGGTACATATCTATAGGTATTCATTATAACATTTCAATAATCTATGTGGCAAAGGAACAAATATCAATGTTATTTAATTCGCATGATATACATATGACGCGTGAAGAAAAATATGGTACATTTTCATTTTAGGATGGGACCTACATAAGTGCTAGTACAATTCGTCCGGTGATTGTTGTTAAAATGATTATTTTTGACGATTACATGTACCTAAGTATTTTTTTCACTTATTTAATTTTACTTTCTTTTTGTCCAATGTTCTTCCTTCTCAGCAGCACTTCTCAACTCATACTGACGGATAATTACAGGACACAAGTCAAATGATGAATCGAGAATATCTTAATATCTTCTACGGTTACTGTCCATGCGTAAGAAATGTGTGTTAAAAAAATATACACTGTCTTTTATATAAAGGATTTAAATGATTTCTAACGTGTGAAATTTGGGTCCGTAGCCGTTTGTTTGTGACCGTATTTGTGTGTAGCTGCCACGTGGCATCAAATTAATGAAATCGACATTTCATGAACAAATTCCTCAATAACATTTGATTTCAATTTATCTTAATTTTACACGTAAAGTAATTCGGTTTAAATTATTATTATTGTTAAAATATATATTATCTCCAGTTGAAGTGTTGTCCTGTTAAGAATCCCCATTATTACCACAATTATTAATGTTGTACGTCTATGCATTTTCCAAGTACTTAATACACCCTATTATAATCTAACCACTTAACCACAAATCGTAAGCAAATACCCAACAATACAGAATAAAATAAGTATTATACATATTTTTTTTTACACGTAGAATATATAAGGTGCGTTATTCAAAGTCTTATAAATAGTCAAAGTTCAAAGAAAATATCTTAGTGATGTTTTTTTTTCTAAAACATATATAATGTAATATAGACAAACTTTTTTTTTATAACACGAAAAAAAAAAAAAAAATAGAGAAAATAAGTCAAATAAAAAATAATGTTTATATTTAAAATGTCACTAGGTTCACTACAACTCGGGGCACCGGTGCGTTCATTAGAGATCTCGGAGCCCCCTCCACAATGTGCTATAGATGGCCGTGTGTTTTTAGTCGGTAGAAGTCCGACATAACCCCCCGCCTTTCCTTCTGATAGACGGTGGGCATCCATGAGGATTTTCACACGCAAAAAAAAAAAAAAAAAAAAAAGGTTCACTACAACTCATGAAAACTACTACCAACGTGATGAAATCAAAATGGAATATATAGCCCAGACGCCTGCTTTATGTTACAGTTTAAAAACCGATGTACCTACACGTATGTAGCCAGATCATTACATTTAATGAGTTTGCGAAATTCGCGGAAATACATCCAAATTACAATTAGGTACATCGGTGTGTTGAAAAGCATGTTATATATAAACTGATGATACTTCGTTAACCTTTTGTGAAAATGTAATTTTACTAGTCCCGACAGAGTAATTATAAAATATACGCTTCACGCATTACTTTTATTGTTTTCAGGAAGATCAATTAATGTTTAAGTTCACAGTTGTGTTGAACTTTGTGGTATTAAATTACCTATCAACTTAAAAAAAGCTTCAGATTTTATATTCGTAATATAAACATATATATATTTTTAGTGACAAGCATGGAAATACAATAGTAATAATAATATCTCTTAGGCCATAAACAAAACCTGTATGCTATGAGACTCGATATTACGAACGTTACATCTGAAATACAATTATAAAATACTAGCTTCTGCCCGCGGCTTCGCCCCCGTGGAATTCGGTCTGTCATCACATCCCACGGGAACGGGATAAAAAATATCCGTCCGTCAATCCGTCCAAAAATGTCCGTCTCCTGGTTCTAAGCTATCTCCACCAATTTTCAGCCAAATCGGTTCAGCCGTTCTTAAGTTATAAATAGTGTAACTAACACGACTTTCTTTTATATATATAGATATCGATTTCACTTCATACATGATTCCTTCAAATTTCGATAGTCTGATATGATCTAGGATGATTTAATGATGAAGCGATGATTTAATCACAACGCGAATGATGAACCCATACCGTATGGTGACAAATTTTTCGTTAAAACGCATTTATCAAGCCTTGCCCGATAGTCGCGTCATAATACCCACGCCGTAATCACGTCCCGTCATAACCCGTAGCATAGCTATTAATGACTATGCTTGTAGTCATAGTAATTTATTTAACACCTAGGTATGCCTGAGATTCAAATAGTAACTTATCTCTCGTTTTTGGACGTCATCTTTGCGATTTTAAGTTATTAGCGCCTAATCTGCGTCACATAGATTTTGGATTTATTAAATACGTGAACTTCTTCACATGTTTCTTTGGTGGCCGAGTTGATATCTGAATGATAACGTGACCATCAATTATCCAATCGTTCTAAAAGAACATCTTAGTTATAGATACGTCTCTACTTTGGGGAAATTTATTCGTATGTGCAACGACAAGCTAAGATATTCTTGCTGATGGGTTATATTTCATACTAGCTTTGCCCGCGGCTTCGCTTACCTGAAGCTATATTTGGATTCAAAAAATATTTTATTGAGAAACCAACAGTGATGATCTCTTCTTTGTATGGGTCTGTATATATCTGAGGGGTCAAGCTGTATCTTAGGATCCGTTCAATTAATTAGGAGGAGTTCACCAGTTCTTAAGTTGGAGCATATACTTTCTAACAGCGATTACAAATTAAAATCTATTCAGTAGCTTTTGCGCCAACCCGTAATAAACAGACAAGAATTTTAAAAGCATATTTTTGGGTTCAAAAACATTTATATACCCTACCCTAGCCCACTTGTTTTTTTTAATATCTTCAATATACAGTCACAGTTTTTTATGATTTTATAATAGTAGAGATTTTTTAATAAACCCTAAGTTTTTATCGATTCTAACGTAGTATTGTACCTACATACGTTACGAAAATCATAATGATTTCTCCTTCACGAACTTACTAAGTACTAAAAACAAACTTACTACTAAGCCAATTTATTTTACATGCAGCAACAAAAATGTTATGCTAACATTATTATTTCCTGTACCAGCTTCAAAAACTCTACTCGAGCTTTTACGTCACGGTTTTAGCCATGAATCAATTTAGGTATATTTAATTCATTCATCCACCCACGCCCACACGACGTCACAGGGAAATTGCGAAGTTAATTTCTTTACCCTAACCATAAAAAGCTGATGCTATGAAGCAGGAAATACATGCATTTAATAGGTAATTGATGGTAGAATACCTAGGTGATATTGGTTTTTACAATATTTAAAAAAAGAATCTGAACTGCCTCATTAGCCAAGTGGTCCTGAGCGCGACTGCTACGCTAGAGGTCCTGGGTTCGATTCCCAGGTCGAGCAGTGTTATTGGGATTTTCTATGGATTTCCTAGTAGCAGCTCGGAGTTAGGAATTTGTGCCCGGTTAATGGCAATAGGCTCGCCCCCTATTACATGGGACCTAAACATACCGGCGAACTGTGGGTGTAGGTACATTAGTACGCCTCTGCCTAACCTTTCGGGGAATACAGGCGTGATGGTATGTAAAAAAAGAATCATTCTTTATCCTGATGACGGTTATTAAGTTATTCAAGAGGTACCTAGGTAATAATTATTTATGTAGACTGAATTGCAGAAAACTAAATATTACTAAGTATTAGTTAGTTACTATACTCAAAGTCTCAAGAGCTGTAAGGTATTTAAGACATCTCAAAAATCTAATTCGCATATAATTAGCATAAATATCGCATTAGAGTCCTAGAAACATTCCAACAGCGCGAATATAAACAACAACACTTTATTTTGAACACGTTTAATGTTATCCCATTTTTCGTGACTGTAGAAGTAAACACGTAAGTATTGTTTTTCTTCTTCAGTTATGAACACAAACAAAAACTGTGTTTGTTGATAGAAATATTAGATAAATACTGCTACATAGGTTTATAGTAATTACTAGTTGAAGTTGTCAGTATCCATGAGCTGTCAGTGATAGCCTAGTGATAGACCATTGGACTGCCAAATCAAAGGTCTCGAGTTTGAATCCAAGGCACTCACCTCTGACTTTTCAAAGTCTTATAGTTAATTATCACGCGGTGAAACTGTGAAAGCAAACATCGTGAAAATCACGGCCTGTGAAGTCTGCCAAGCCGTATTGGACTAGTGAGGAGTATAGCCTGTAAGCCTGCCCTAATCCCTCTCATTCTACGAGAGGATCCGCGGCCAGCAGTACGACAGAATAATGGGTTACTTATGTGTCTTTAATAAATCGAAAACTGTCTCATTAGCCAAGTGGCCCTGAGTGCGACTGCTACGCTAGAGGTCCTGGGTTTGATTACCAGGTCGAGCAAAATGTTATTGGGTTTTTCTATGAAATTCCCAGTAGCAACTCGGAGTTTGGAATTTGTGCCCGGTTAATGGCAATAGGCTCGCCCCCTATTACATGGGACCGAAACATACCGGCGAACTGTGGGTGTACATTAGTACGCCTCTGCCTAACCCTTCGGGGAATACAGGCGTGATGGTATGTTATGTTATGTTAAATCGAAGTCGTAGTGTTTCGCCGAATGAGTAAGCATACCAGAGGCCCAAACCCTTTTAAAAGGCCAGCAACGCACGTGTGACTCCTTTGTTGTTGCGGGTGTCTATGGGTGGCAGTAGGTAATCTTATGGCTAAGCATCAGGCGATCACATTGTCCCCCCATATCTCATAAAAAAAATAGAAATGAAATTAAAGGGTTAAAACAATTGTGCTTCTTTTGTGTCTGCTAATTGTTCCTTGATCATGAAACGAAAAAGATTTTTGCCACTACATAATAGTGGCAAAAATCTTTTTCGTTTCCGTAGATTGGTAACAGCATACAACTCTCCAATTAAGTAATATCTGAATCACTAGACACGTGAACTAGTTCCTAGTGAGAATGCTATATCATTAAATTGCCACGTTTCCACACCAAGTGACCTGCTGCTCTATTCCAGTTTCACGTTTTCAGGACATGATATATGATTGTTTATTTTGTATTCATATTTACATGTACCTACTCTGGAAGTTCTTACAGTTCGTTCTAGTTATCTGTTATATTTTATGACTGTACTAATGGAAATCTAAAATTGTAACAAAGTTTTCATAAGGAACACTAAAAGACGTTTTATTTATCTTTTTATATCTAAACTAATTTTAAATCCTATCAAGTAACAGTTGTGCAGAGTTCTAGAATGTTCAGTTCAATCAATTAGAACAATTCGTCGTATCAATTTGATTTGAAATGAATGGCCGTAGGCTCGTTTGAGTCGCCGGAAACCGGAGCTGGTCAGTTAATATAAATAAAAGTTGGTATTAATTGAATTAATTTTGTATATTATAATGGAGAAAAGCTTTTCTTCGTGATTACATATTATTAATTATACGACTCTTTGATATCAAAAGCATTGAGACACATATTTAGTGACAGAACTTTTTATATAAGTACGTAATTGTAGAATCGAAGACTGACTTGACAATAAATAGTGTTTTTTCAATTAGTGCTAAAGAAAAAAAAGAAACCAATAAATATAGCTGCAGCAACAGTCAATGACGACAACTGCTATGACGCTCTTTGTTTTACCACTCTTATCTTAATCCGAACTTATTTTAAAACTAAATCTGAATGAACCTGCTAACTCCACATGAAGGTAATTTCCTTATTTGAGACGCCCGGGCTCTTCACGCTTCACGTTGACTATCATGGATCAAGATTAGTAAGTAAGTAAGCCGATAAAAAACTATGTCAAGACCAATTTTCCACAAATCTACGTCTCATCTCATGGCTGAAAAATACTTAAATAGAGGAATTCCTGCTTATACACTATCTTGTAACTAGTTTTGGTTTTAATATATTTGTTAACATATCAACATTACTACGTAGTAGAACTTCTACTATTTACTAAGCATGTTTTATCGTACCTAATTCTTGTTCAAGTTGTCATGTATCACCAGTTAAGTTCGGACTATTCAAATTAATTCAATAAAACCGTTTCAACAATCGAAAAGAAAATCAGAGCTGGCTTCTACCGGACTAAAGCGACTCCTACGGGACAAAGCGAATGAAAACTCGTTTAGTACGAATCAGCCAAAAAATGTAACATCCAACACATATGTCATGCTTCCAGGCAGCTTACTAATATTGTTTTAGTAGGAACTGACTTTCCCTCTTCACTGTGTCAGAGGAAGCACGAACGACTGAATCTAGATTACATGTAAAGCACAATACTGGGAAAGCGGTATTTCTGTAGTGTACAGAGCTGTGACGATAGTCGTGCTACGCTTATTACGAGGCCGCGTCGGCGCGACTGCTTCAGTTTGACGATAGCGCTCATAGATAAAACACGTCCTAACGAGACATCGTGAATATATTATTTGAGTTCGGAATACGAGCTTAGTGCTTCATTTTGATTTTTTGTGTTTGAGGAATACTTTTGATTTGTGAAATGCGCGTGTGCGCCGAGAGACAAAGCGTTCGTTTCGCACCTGCACGGTGGTTGAGGAGTCGCGCTGTAACAATGGCCCGTTCAATGGATATGTTGCACTTGCAGTTCAAGCGCATGCTGAACAAGGAGCTGAGCCACTTCTCCGAGTCCAGCAAGTCCGGCAACCAGATCTCAGAATACATCTGCTCCACATTTTTGGGTAAGTGTTCATTAACTTGTATTGCCTTATATTTTAACTATTTTAATAGGCCTACGATATGGATATTTTTAGTTGAATAGGACGGACTTACTTAAATATTTTTAATGTACCTAGATAATGTAAAAAATATTTGACATTATTATTTAACTATCTTTTTGTGATTTTTTTTGCATTTTTCATGCTAAGATTATAAAGTTATTTTAGTGAAGGAAAGCTTTATTATTTAAGCTTTATTGTTTATTATTTATTTATTAAATTTTATTAATGTGAGATCGATAAAACACTCACGTTTAAAACGAGGTGCGAATGGTTTGTGTACAAGTACATACTATGCCATTCATCGCAGACATCGAAATCATTGTGGTCACCCGCCAGGGTTATGCAATGTAACCTTTTTATATAATATAGATAGGTACAATTACATTGTACGTTTGCGTCACAACGAAACACAAATTTTTAAGACAGCGAGACTTCGCTAGAGTAATTATTCACCAATAATTTAACTGCCTCATTAGCCTAGTGGTCCAGAGCGCGACTGCTACGCTAGAGGTGCTGGGTTCGATTCCCAGGTCGATCGGAGTGTTATTGGGTTTTTCTATGAAATTCCCAGTAGCAGCTCGACGTTTGGAAATTGTGCCCGGTTAATGGCAATAGGCTCGCCCCCTATTACCTACATGGGACCTAAACATACCGGTGAACTGTGGGTGTACATTAGTACGCCTCTGCCTAACCTTTCGGGGAATACAGGCGTGATGGTATGATGGTATGTAAAAAAGAATAATTCTTTATCCTGATGATGATTATTAAGTTATTCAAGAGGTACTTAGGTAATAATTAAGCATTCATACTCGAAATCTCAACTACAGATAAATAAACCTAACAGAATATAAATGTAAATAAATGTGTTATCATCAGTAGTGATAAAACTTGAATACCTACCCCTTGCCACGCGCGAGCTCTTCCCACTCCACGACAACATTGAACATTCATGTAGTCCTCTTTCGTTATTGAATCAATGTACACATTAAAATCTTATAATTTAAAAACTACATATATTTTATATCGATATCACAGGGGAATGCTACTTTACATACACACATCAAAAATAGTTTGCGATCACTAGCTAAAGCTGATATACTTTTTTAAATTGAACTTGATCAAGAAAAAATCTTTGTTGTGTGTTTTCTTTAACAGGGAATTTCTATTTAAAGAAAACACACAACAAATATTTTTTCTGATAAAATTCAATTAAAATAATTATATCTAATATATTTTTTTTTTGATGTGTGTATGCTTGTATGCTTGTTCATAGCAAATTCGTCGCTTTATGGGACATCCCATAAAGCTATGAACAAGCTAAATCTTAGTAGTACACCACGATCCTTATCATAATGAATATTCAAGGAGATCTATTTAATTGAGGACATAAAATATTCGGGCCATAGATATTTGACTATCTCAACGAACTGTTATTGAAACAATTGCCAAATGGGAACGTAGGAACTTCGTAGTACAAATTTATTTGTTTGTGCCATTGAACGACCATGACTAATGATTTATGAGGACTAAATAATTGGCTACTGTTTTCAACGATAGATAATATCCGCATCACAATAGATACTATGCAAATACTGTCAATTGTGTAATGTTTGAGAGTAAAAATTATATCGTAATTGTACCTACTGCGATATTATTTAAAGGTATTGAATCTCTTTATAATACCAAACTATAAAATATTAATGGTATTCACATGAGTAAGTTTTAATATAATAGTATGTACATAGATAGTAAAGTAATAAAAAAAATATTAATACCTAAGCTATTATAACATTTTTATTGTTATTAATTTTCTCAAAAAAACAATAGTGATTTTGCCACAAATGGTATTTATTTGATTTGATTTTGATTCAAACTATTTGGCTGAACCTGTTAATAAAAACTGTTAATCAAAATGTAGGATGGTAGATGATTTAAAAAAAATAGTAATATAATAAAAAGCTTTATATGACATATGATGAAAAAAAAATTTGGCATATTACAGAAACACATTATTGCATTTATATCTCCTATGATTTGACCGGATTCTCTTTCATCTATTTAAAGAAATTGGACTACAAGTGTTTTTATCTGTTTAGATAGGCAGTGAACGCGTAGTACTTAGGTATATCATATAGATAGCAAACTAATCCGTTTAATGTTCTCGGATTATGATTTCATCACGGTGTATCATTTCACTACAATGTAGGTAGGTATTTGATACAGATGCTTGCAGCATAGTGATTTATCATAAAATCGGATCTGCTAAATCACCATACCTACCGAGGCCCCTTTAGAGTAAAAGATGACTTGAATGAATATCTTTTCAACTCTTATAATATATTCTTCATTACTTAATTAAATTAAATTATAGTTATCGAAAAACGATGTGATTATCCTCAACAATGTCTTTAGTGTTATAAAAATTATAATAATTGGTAGGTACTTGATATCATATTGTAATACAGAAATCTTAATAATTTCACTGCTTATTTAAACTTCCTTTAATTAAGTCAGTTATAGGTACGTGTACCTACCTAAGCTAAATTGACAATGCTAAATGGAGACCGCGCGGCTAGTAAGCAATTCTATGTGAACTAAGTATAGATACCTATCAAGGCTACCATCGGCGTGATTGATAACTTATCTATACTTAATATCAAATCACGTACCTACGCTGACCTAGTAAAGTATTAATGAATGTATTAAAATGGATACCTCACATTTCCACCCACTTTTTCGGCATCGTTACCTAAAAGCACTACTATTTGGAAACGCAATAAAACATATATGTACCTAATTCTTAAATTATATTTATATTTATAATATAGAACTTCTTGTATTAGACCAGCTTTAAGCCAATAAAATATTAAATGTGGTAACTACAATCAGGTCACCACGCCTACATTCCATTCAACTCAATATTCGTATCAACAACAATTATGAGAATTATATCAGGCTATAGGTTATACTTAACCAAAATAATAATCTTAAACGATTACCTACTTAACACTAACATTTTATTAAATTAGTTCAATTTATTTCCAGACAAACAGCAAGATATCGACTTACCATCCTTACAAGTGGACGAGGTTGCTGAAGCGCGTGCCAAGAAAAAAGACAAACCGCGTCATGCAGGACCAGCAACCACCATGTCACAGGTAAATTAAACTTGTCTTGTCCATTTCTATTGCATATTGGAATTTAAGAAAAGAAGCGTCATTTTTAGTAAAACATTAATTTGTTTTTATTTCCAGATATCTGGCGTTAAGCGAACACTGACCCACACCAATAGTTTTACTGGAGAACGCGTGCCAAGATATGGAGTAGAAACTCCCCACGAGGAAGATTTGGGTCGACAACTTGGTGAAATTGATCGATGGGGTGTGGACATCTTTCGCATCGGCGACTTGTCTTGTGGACGGCCTCTCACTGCTGTCGCTTATGCTGCGTTTACGTCCCGGGAGCTACTCGGCACTCTACAGATACCGGCACGCACTTTTCTCGCCTTTGCCATCACCCTAGAGGAGCACTACGTACGCGACAATCCTTTCCACAACTCCCTACATGCTGCCGACGTGGCCCAGTCCACACACGTCCTGCTCAATACGCCGGCACTCGACGCAGTGTTTACTCCTATAGAGACATGCGCCGCTCTGTTTGCGGCTTGCGTGCACGACGTCGATCACCCTGGCCTCACCAATCAGTTTCTTGTCAATTCCAGCTCGGAACTCGCTCTGATGTATAACGATGAGTCAGTTTTAGAGAACCACCATCTCGCCGTAGCGTTCAAACTACTCCAGAATGAAGGATGCGACATATTCATCAATCTTCATAAGAAACAGAGACAGACGCTACGGAAGATGGTCATAGACATGGTGCTCTCCACAGACATGTCGAAACACATGAGTCTACTGGCTGACCTCAAAACTATGGTGGAAACAAAGAAGGTAGCCGGAAGTGGTGTGCTACTACTAGACAATTATACAGACAGAATACAAGTGTTGGAGAATCTCGTGCATTGTGCCGATCTGAGTAATCCTACGAAGCCGCTACCGCTTTACAAGCGATGGGTAGCATTACTTATGGAAGAATTCTTCCAACAAGGAGACCGCGAGAGAGAGCAGGGAATGGATATAAGTCCAATGTGTGACAGGCATAATTCTACGATAGAAAAATCACAAGTCGGATTCATCGACTACATTGTCCACCCACTATGGGAGACATGGGCGGATTTAGTACATCCAGACGCTCAGGACATATTAGACACTCTAGAGGAAAACCGTGACTATTATCAGAGTATGATACCACCGTCACCGCCACCAGCACCTATCCAAACGCACTCACTTCCCGATGATGACCGCCCAGAACAAATACGCTTTCAAGTAAGTTATAGATTTTCCAACTAATAATATGCATTCGAAAATATCGAAAATTTTAAATGTGATCCCTTGATAAGTACTTACTACTAGTTTTTGTTTAACGCCAGTTATGCTAAAGCGGCCCTGTCAACCCCAAATCAAGACTCCAAAATACAGGACACTAAAGATGTAATTTGTTGTACAGGTGACACTAGAGGAGGGTGAGGGTTCGGAGGAGTGCGAGGGTGAGGGTGATGGTGGGATGTGACGGAAACTACTGGGACTCTGCAAGAAACTCACTGAGAAGATGCAAGTGTGAATACTACGCAATGTTGTTTAGAATAAAAATACCCAACAACTAAATAATTATGTCCCTCCAATGACTGTAACTGTTCCATTGTCTAGTATTTTTACTATTGTTTTGTTTTGTCTAACCAAAGATATAGATATGAAATGTTCTTTCGTTCACGGAGACGTTCGATAATCCCTGTAAGTAGTTAGTATTCGGTTCTTAATGAGTCGTGTAAGTAGTTATAGTCGTCGGTGCCGCATATATCGGCTCGACTAATTAAGGACATTGAAAACGCTTATTAATTGGTATGAAAGGGTAATTTATATTGTCATATCATCCACGTTTCTCATATTTAATACGGGTTTGCGATAATGATGTTATTCACCAAAATATATTAACATGATAGATATCCTAAATATTTTAAGGTAAATTTTAAAAATTGCCTTTCGGAGTTGTTGTTGTGTCTTTTTTCTGAATATATAATATTCGGCCAGTCTCATATTGCGGTAGTGATCCTACCTCCAACAGCTCCCGGCCGAACCGATATTTACAGAATTTAGAGAAAGCACCGGATATTGTTGTTTTGTAGTTCGATACTACTGGACGTGGATACTAACAACGCCGCATGGACCTTGTCTACAAATCCGGTATTAGGATTAAAATGTCGTTTTCATACTTCAGACCTCTTGTTTCGTATTTGGTCGGGGGTCAAAAAGACACTTTACCAAATTCATCCTATTAGAAAGCTTTACTTGATTTTTGTGAACCTAAATGCACCTCATTACTTATGGAGGATCGCTGGCGATCCGTTTACTTTTCTCTTTAGAGTAATGTATTATTTTTGTAATGTTAAATATTTTACTCTAGTTGTCTTTTATCCGAATATAAAACTTTTACAGTGTACCTTTTCGTGTACGCAACTAACGGCTTGAAGTGTTCGATTAAACTGTTAAGTACTAACAAATGAGTGGTTTGCGGCTAAGTTTTATTTTGAGTGGATACAAATATCTATTTGCCGATTTAAGTAGGTAAAACTTATCGGCGCGCGGGCCGGGTCTTGCAATAGTAGAAGGTAGTCCATGAAACATTTCGCAAAATTGTTTCTAGTACATCTATTTCAGGCCAAATATACTCTTTTCATAAATTTATAATCATATCAAACAATATCAGAATCGCGGTGCAGATCTGATTCCAAATATAACCACATTTATATAATATGTGTACCTACATAGGTTCCTCTTGTAAAAAAAAACGTAACGATACTCTTAAATAATATAACAATCACTGTGTAAAAGATGTAATATAAATAAGTAGATGTCTGAAAATTGTACATTGGATGAAAAACTAGGTTTATCGCAGTTTCATGTTCGTCGGTTGCGACCTTTTCATGGTTATGACAATGTTCTATCAATTAGCATGCACATAGCTTCTTCGACATTCAGCCCATCTCGTAAATAAATTTCGCATAGGAACATTTACAATAATATTATAAGGAGGGTAAAATATTTAAAGAACCTGTATTATTTTTGCATTTCATCATCCATCTCGTTGTGTTTAATGGTCAATTTTAAGAGCTGGTCTCTAATCCTTCGTGTACTCAAAAGATATTTTGATAATTATATAATATACTTACTGATTAAAATGATTTTAGTTCCTCGCAATTCACTTGTTTTGTATTTTTGTTATAAATGTCCCTAGTATTATTATGAAAAGTATTCTCTAAGTCATCGTTTCTGTCATTCATCGGCATCAAGAAGGAAGGTCCAATGTACATTATTTTCGTAGATTTAAATAGGATTTTATCGGCGATCAAATACTACAAGCATGTGTGCATCGCCTATCTTCGAAGTGTCTGATTTTGAAACTGCATAGTTTAGAACTTTGGTACATACCTATTTCAACGTAATACACATACTTACATACCTTCTACATAAAAAAATTGATACGCTTAACTACCTACGTGTGTGTTATAAAATAGAAATATTACCTACGCTTAGAATCTTTTTTTTTTAATTAAAACACGTATTTGTAATTACTGTAAATTAATTGTGTTGAATATGATATTCGTACTGCAGTAGATCTGTGTATTACGTACGAATCCAATCTTTGATAATTCACATAATGTGAGTATTTCCATGTACCTAGCCTAACCTACCTTCTTTCTTCCTTATCCAAATTGTCATAATCATTGTGTTATTATAACTGCACAATAAACAAGATACGTGAGCCGAATGTTTAGATGATGATACTCGTTGTTTCATGTCTTATATCGATAGATGTTTTCTAATTGCCTACCCATGCAATAAAATGGTAGGTAAGTACCTATATAATGTAACCGCCGCCGTGGCATGTCGGATACGCTAAGAAACGCTTGTTGTGTGCTGTGCAAGTACTCTACCTAACTCGTGATTATTCTACCAAAGAACATTTGATAGTAATGAACATAAGAGCAAACGTTTGCTTAGCGCCCCGGACATGCCATAATTATTCAATAGCAAAGTAGAAATACTTGTTTACACCAAAGGTTTTCAGTGTTGTGTATACTTACCTTATGTTTTAACACTATGGAACTATCGCTAAGATTGGATAATACCTAGTTAAATATTAATATTTACCGAGTTAAAAGTGTGCAATGCTGGTCATTTGCATTACTTATTATTTATGTTTAAAATAGCTTGTAATAGTTTATGAATATTTGAGTTGAATTAAAGAATATTAATGTATTTAGAATAAAAGATATGGGAGAAAACTCTACAATCGTTTCATTTACTTACTTTTATCGTAGGCTCGTATCACCGCGCAATGAAAACTGCAACTAATGACAGTAGGCATCTAAGTATAGATACCTACCGACAAGTTTCATGTAAGTGTTTCAGTGTGATGATAAATTAATCGACATCATGGCAGTTTAATATTGTCCTTCGATATGATACAGCAAAAATATATGAAAAAAAAAATGAAAAATAGTTTATTCACAGAAATACATATTGAACACTATAAATTTTACCTCTGCCAAACTGCAAAGCAGTTTGTTGGCAGCTGTAGCTCCTTTTGTCTAGCACAAACATTCACAGCTAACATTTTCTAAATATCCTCAACCTTGAGGGTTTGATATGTAGTTCTGAAAATTAAATTGGTGTTATTCCTCAATAGACACAAAACCACTTAGGTCCGGTGGATCTTGAATTGCCCACAAAAACGTAATACCAAAATAAATCGTAAAACAATATTTTATCAAATTGTATTATTATTCGGATTGAGATACGGTTAATCTAGGTTTCTACCGAACCATTTCGACTACTACGTACCCTACTACTTCACTGGAAATAACCGACTGGAAAATCGTTCCAAACTAGGCAGTTAGCAAGAATTACATTAACTTACTTATATTTTATTTCCACTGAAGTATTTTGGACGAAATGGTAAAGCAGGAATGGTAACGGTATCGGAACACACTGAATAAATTGTGGTTCAATTACGATTGATTTTGATATAACTTTTGTATTAGAAATTCGGTCCGGCTCCAGACTCTTTAATTATCATAATAAATTATGTAGGTAGATGTACAAGGACAAACAGTAATAAAAAATGTAAAAAATATTGCACAAAAACAGAAAGGCACCGAAGGGCACCTCACGCCCAATCTATCAAGGAACTGATGTTCAATTCGTCTAGTTATGGGACCACTCATAAATTACGTTACACGTTCGATAGAGAATGGGGGTCGACCAAATGTGACATTGTGTGACAAGGGGTGGGAGGGGTCATCGGCTTTGTGATGGCACATTTATAAATCGTAATCTCTACTATTATAAAATTGTAAAAAGCTGTGTCTGTACATTGAAGATATTAAAAAAAAAACAAGTGCGTTAGGGTATTTAAACGTCTCCGAACCCAAAAATGTGTTTTTTTTAATTCTTGTCTTTTTGTCTGTTTGTTACGGGATGGCGCAAAAACTACTGAATAGATTTAAATTTTGTTATCACTCTTAGAAATAATGTGCTTCAACTTAAAAACTGGTGAACTTTTTATCTCAATTAATTGAACGGATCCTGAGATACAGCTTGACCTCTCCTATGTATACAGCCCCATACAAAGAAGAGATCATCAATATTGGTTATATCATTTTTACTCTTCATATAGCTTCACGTTAGCGAAACCGCGGGCAGAGGCTAGTTTAATAATAAATAGGAACTGCTGTTTTGCTTTGAATTATTTTTAGATGTAAAATATGTGACGTAAATCTACGGGGAGGGGATATCACAAATGTGATTACGTGTGTGTGACATGGATGGGGAAGGGGGTCAACTCTGAGGGGGTCAACAAATCATGAAATTCGTGAAGTTATATATGGTTAAAGCTAGATACTGATATTTTATCCTTGTGAGGACAGTATTTGAAAAATTCGTTGTATCCAAATAAGACGAAACAGAATATTCGAAAAACTTGTTGACTTACTCAATTAGCCCTATAATAGTTCTGATGATGGCCTATGAGGTACTTTAATAATGACAGTGTGCATCTGAAGTTAGCATTGAAGTAAGTGTCTTATTATTACTCTGAGGAAGTTATCCACTGCGAATAGCCGCGCCTCAGAGCCGCCCAGATGCAAAAATATCAAAATCAGTAAGTAGGGGAAGATTGGTACCATTCGTACACTTTTAGACATTGGTTTTTGAATATTAAAGATAATTTGCTCAATCAGGTAATATAATATGTAACATTTTGCATATCTTCCGCTGCTTATAATAAGTATGGAGTCTTCTTTTTTTATTAATAAATGAAATACTTGATTTAGTTTTAGTAAACTGTAAAAGCAAGCTATTCCTAATCTATCCCACCACCCGAAGGGGTTCATTCGTAGGTTGGGTAGGGCAACTTTCAGACGGTGTGGGGTAGCTTGGTATAGGTCAAATTAAATAGCAAAGTAATTATCAAAACTTGTATTAGTGGATGTTAAAATCTCCAAAATTCTTAATAAATGACTGTCACGCACGTAGCGCCAACCGAAGAGGAATATGAACTGTCAAACATAAATATAAATATTCTTGACATTTATACACAGCACCATCTAGTCCCAAACTAAACAGAGCTTGGACTATGGGTACTAGACAATGGATATAATACTTATATACCTACTTACTTTTTTTTGTAAATACATAATAAACACCCAGACGAACAGATAAATTCTGTGTAGTATGGGAATAGGCTCGGAAGAAGAAACTAGCGCCGGTGGCGACCGACGGACGGCACCACACGACAATACCAATCCTACCAATAAAAGGTAAGGGGTACGCAAAAAGAAAGCTAAGCTATCCTACCTAATCTTCCCCATCGTATCGTCCACATTTATCAGGCATATCGCCGAGATGTGGAATGCGCTTCCCGAGTGGGTCTTCCCCGATAGATATATTGTCTTTAAATAATTACGAGTGAATCGGTTTCTTCTAGGCAAGCGCGCTCAATCTTAGGTAGCAGTGTTGCTTAACATCAGACGAACTGGCGATCAAGCGTAAGCCTAGCTATCAAGAATAGAAAAAAAAAATTAAGTGGTTAGGTATATAATGTGCCGTCGATAATCGGTTGCCAGCCCTTATTTGCTTGCCACTAATAACTTGTCAAAATCAAGTGGCGCTAGTTTGTATGAAGATTTCATTGACAGCGACGATTTAGGAATTGGAACCGCCGTTCTTTTTTTAAATTATTATGGTGCCACACTTTTTGTGTATTTGCCAGTGTCAAGTATTAGAGTAATCAAATATTATTTCCCATTGTTGGATTGTATTATAATAATAATAAAACATTTATTTCAGACGATATACATAAATAGTCCATATTTTAACACACATGGCATGGCATTATGGCACCACACATTTTGTGTTCGCCAGTGTCAAGTATAAGTTGTTCAGTACCTCGACCATGAGTTTTTCTTAGGTAAACTCGCTAGCGACGCCGCAAAATATTTGTATGGAAGACCCACCAACGCCTCTAGCGGTTACGTAAGGAACTTAAATCGGTAGTATGAGATTACAGCGTTTCGATGCATAAAAAACCTATCGAAAGCAATTCGATAGCGACTCGGATCTGTACCTCAACCATGAGTTTTTGTTATAAAGTTACGATAGGTAAACAAAGTCGCTATCGTACTTACGTGTATCGGATAGATTTCGATGGCACTTGTACCATGAGTCATATTGTTGAATACGTCACACGCTGTAGTAATCTCGATCGTAGATTTACGTAGCATGTCGTTAGGTTGGCATTAAGTATGTAGTCATCCTTTTCTATCAAGGTGTGAACAAAAGAGAAACAAAATAATGCTCCTTTTCCCGTGTAACCCGATCGTATGTACCGATGTATTCGTAATAGTGTGATTTCGTTTGTTGCTCTCTAACATAAACAAATGAAATGGCATTATTTCCTACCTACGGCATGTATCTACTAGGTAGGTACTAATCCTACTTGTATTTTTGTTAATTTTGAATGATAAACTAAGCCTTTGTTTGGTAAATAACTGCCTCATTAGCCTAGTGGTCCTGATCGCGACTGCTACGCTTGAGGTCCTGAGTTTGATTCCCAGGTCGAGCAAAGTGTTATTACGTTTTTATATGAAATTCCCAGTAGCAGCTCGGAGTTTGGAAATTGTGTCCGGTTAATGGCAATAGGCTCGCCCCCTATTACATGAGACTTTAACATACCGGCGAACTGTGGGTGTACATTAGTACGCCTCTGCCTAACCCTTCGGGGAATACAGGCGTGATGGTATGTTGTTTGGTAAGTCGCTATACCTAGGTGACTTTTATATTACTACTTCCACGTTAGATATGCTCTCCGAGACATTATTAACAACAGAACTTTAAAGTATGAAAGTATGAAGTAAGTCATTCACGGCAAAATTTGACAGTGAGTAACGTAACTACTATCGTAATAGTTTTGCTCGATAAAGTATGTTAAAATAATGACTCATGGTATCAAATATGTTTATCTTCCATACAAATCCGAGTCGGTATCGAATTGCTTTTGATAGGTTTTTTACGCATCGAAACGCTTTATTCTCATACTACCAATTTTAGTTCCTTACGTAACTGCTAGAGGCGTTGGTGGGTTTTCCATACAACCAATGATTAATGCTCTGTTAAAATAATGATAAAAAATATTACAACACTATTTTATCTTATTTGGCAACACTCAAATATAGCATGCTCTGTATTTTCGTCTCTTTCGCACTTACGAAATATAACAATTGCTTATCCTGCCGTCATTGTCAATAATTTGTGCCTGCTGCCTGTGGGATCTGGAACTTTGGAAAATAATTCTATTCCAATCCGCTTCGTTGACTTCGTTCGTTGATTAGAGGTTAAAAAACTACACTTGCATTGCATGGGAATTTTACTTTTTATTACAATTATTTTTGATTTTACGTTTCAAGAATAATAAAATTGTCGCAATGGCTGCCGTTGAGACAGTGGAAGATATTAATGAAAATGAGGTAGTAGAAAATGGTGATGAGGACGAACTAGATGCCGTTGAAGAAGGGGAAACTAAAGATCCCGCTAAGAAGAAGAAAAAGAAAAAGAAGAAGAAGAAGACAGGTTAGAATAATATTATAATATTGAGAAAAAAAATTGCTCTATTTCTAATTTTATCCATTTACTTAAAGCATAGTAACGAGGCGCCTACGCTCAACCTGATGTTATTACGCCGTTTTTAACATTCGAATTATGTATCTGTTGGGGAAATACGTCCTTGTAACAATCTCATGAGTCTAAATACTAAAATAACTACATAGTTATTTTGAAATATGTATTATTTGTATAATGATACCTCAATTCAATGCATGTTAAAAAGAGATTCCTGTCTAGAGAGGTATGTAAGCCTATGTATTCTCCAAAAAAATTAGAAGCATATAGAAGATACATTTAGAACTATTGGAGGAGAATACTGATTTTTACAATATTTTTTTTACCAGAAACAAAATCCATTACTTTGAACATTGGTCAAGTGTCTGTATTTTATGAGTGTTTTATGCTGAAAGTCGAGTACCTATACCTACAAGTTTTTTTTTTCAAGCCTCTAACAACTTAATTTTTTCCCCTTACATATACAGCCTTATTTATTTTTATATAAAATATAATTATAATGAACGAAATACATCAGATTGTTTTTCCCTTTAAGTTGGCATGCCTTGTGACACATAGGCCTCCTCCAGGTCTCTCCACTGCAAAACATAGCCATAGTGGGCCTGCTATTCTTTTTATATAATCAGACCATCTATTTCATGGCCTGTCTTTTTTTATTCTTATCAATTCTATCCCGGAGCATATGGCCAGTCCAATTTCATTTTAGTTGTAATATCCTCTACTCTTGTACTTTTCCTTATGTTTACAGCAAGATTGTGGCCCATGTTTGGCAGCCAGGCAGGCAGTTTGAGTTGCCTGTTATCAGCACCAGGTTGTCTGTGAACCTGAGATCTTTTAGTCTCTGACCATCAATATTAATGCCAATATTGTCCCATTCTGTTCCTGATAATTTCCTGAAGGACTGCTGAGAACAGCTTAGGTGAAAGAAGGTTACCTTGTCTCATTCCATTATGCCCTGGAAAAGTCTTGCAAATAATTTTACTTGTGCTGTGCTGTAGCCAAAGCACAAAGAACTATCGAATTTGTATTGTAAACATTTCTATCGGCTACTTTTTTCAATCACTTGACTGTTTGAACATAATTCTCTGATATAGGTCCCAGTGTACCGAAATCCGACACATTTGGCGGCTAAGCGATCGGCTTCTGCACTATGTGGGTTGTATGTGTTGTGGGTTTGACCCCTACACAGAGCAAATATTTGTATGACCTACAGGTAGTTGCTGTGGATCAGGAGAATGTAAGAATTTGTGTTTGTAAAAAGAACTCAAGTTACAAGAGAAAATCCTAGTGTGGGGCAACATTAAAAAAAAAGAATATAAAAAGCTAATTTTTACCTTATCTGTACTACCTATTCTAAAATTGTAAAAAAGCTTTATCTGTCACTAGCTTCCGCCCGCGACTTCGTCCGCGTGGAATGGTTACTTAGTCTTAGCGTGATGATATATAGCCTATAGCCTTCCTCAATAAATGGGTGATACACTGAAATAATTTTTCAAATCAGACCAGTAGTTCCTGAGATTAGCACGTTCAAGCAAACAAACAAACTCTTCAGCTTTATATATATTAGTATATTTAAGCACAAAAGATCCCATTGGGTCGAAGTACTCTGTGGCCTTGCTGACTCGGCCCCACAAAAGATAAGATATAGAGAATAGATTGAAGATATTAAAAAAAAAAAATTGGGGTAAGGTATATACACGTCTCGGAATCCAAAAATGTGATTTTTAAAATTCTTGTCTGTTATGGGTTGGCGCAAAAACTACTGAATAGATTTTAATTTTGTTATCGCTGTTAGCAAGGATATGGTCCAACTTAAAAACAGGTGATCTTCTTATTTCAATTAATAAAATGGATCCTGAGATACAGCTCGACCTCTCTGAGGTATAGAGATAATCACTGTTGGTTATTGATTAAATTATTTTTGGAATCCTTTTCTAATCGTAATATAGCTTCTGGTGAGAGAAGCCGCGAGCAAAAGCTATTATAGTGAAGTATTATATATCTATAATATATAATACTTCAATTATGTTTATAAAATGATACTTTCCTTCAGAAACAGAATTAAATGATAGTGAAGTCACCAATGCTTCAGAGAAGGTTCAAGGTTTGGCTGTTGACGAAGTACCTGGAGACGGTGATGAGAAAAAGAAGAAAAAAAAGAAAAACAAAAGCAAATCTAGCAAAGGTCCATCAAAGGAGCAAACCAATCCACCCACAATACCAATTGCTGAATTATATCCTGAAGGTATAGTATAAAAGTAACACACATGTTCTCACTCATAAAATACAATCATAAGTAATGGATAACTTAGCATCACACCTGTTTTCCCTGAAAGGTTAGGTAGAGGTGGGCAATAAGCACCTACAGTTCCCCTGAACATTTAGGTTCCACATAATAGGGGGCGCCTATTGTTATTAACTGAGCACAATAGGCTTAGATTTGTGCTCAGTTTTCGGAGAGCCCTGAGAAGTTCATAGAAAACACAATAAGGTTGCTCGACTGTATGATAATATGGCCATATCGGTCATTGGTTAGGTTACAACAGTGACCACACAATGAATAGTAACCATTATACATTTGGCGACCTCTGTGGTTTAGTTGTTCGAGTACCGGACTGCTGACCATGAGGTTGTGGGTTCGATTCCCACAGAACACAAAAATGTATGTGATGAATATAAGTGTTTGTGTTCGTCTGGATGTTTCTTATGTATTATTAGTATTTATTTACTAAAGAAAAAAGTATATGTATAAGTATTATATCCATTGTCTAGTACCCATAGTACAAGCTCTGCTTAGTTTGGGACTAAATGGTGCTGTGTAAAAATGTCCCAGAATATTTATTTATTTATTCATTTAATATTGTGGTACATAGGTAATAATAGATAACATTTTATAAAGTAGTAAACGTCGTCCAGCTATGACCACGAAGGCATACAATAAAACTATGGATAATTAAGCTTAACATATACATGAAACATTAATTTAAAATTACAAAATGGCAGAAGGTATTCATTTAATTTATAATAACATTTGATTTCTGACACTTACGCGAATATTAGACATTGAAATGAAACTACTTTTTACGGATTTTATCACGGTATATTGATATTATTTAGTTCCCGACGTGTCGGATCCTTTACAGCATCCATGGTCACGGGCAGACTGAGGTGTTGGACGTCTTGATGTTAAAATTGCTAACAGCTACCTTACATTTTTGTTAATTATTAGCGATCCGATTCACGCAGAACGACCTCACCATATCCTTTGGTCTTGCAGCTTTGGACTTGGATTTAGATTTTATAGATTCTATAACGGGATTCCAAGCAGCTGGTAAGACCCAACCATCTTCTCTATTGAAATTTGGGTGTTTTTGGATTTCAATAGCCTCACGAATCATCCTGGGTAGGAATCGGTGCTGTCATCCGCAAAGAGGGTCATTTCATGATGAGTTATTAAAGGCAGATCGTTAATATAGACCAGAAAGAGTAACGGCCCTAACACGCTACCCTGTGGTACTCCAAACAGTACCCCCGAAACATTTTTGCATTTTTCATGCTAAGATTATAAAGTTATTTTAGTAAAGAAAAAATTCGACTTGCGGGCTGCATTCGAACCTGCGTCGTCTGGTTAGATACACCAGACGCTATGACCACTATGTCGACCCGTGTCCCACCCGCCATGTTGAAATTTGCCTTCACATTCTGTTAACTGATATAGTCTTAGAGGTAACGTCTGTGATATTGAAAAGCAAGTTACTTGGCTTCTCAACCGAAGACTAATTTTGCAGTTAGTTCGATGTACGATGCCACCTTGCCTATCCTTTTGTATTGCATTTTCCATGCTATAAGAGATTATAAAGTTATTTTAGTGAAGGAAACATTATAAAATTATTTTAGAGAAGGAAAAATTAAATGTTTAGTTGAGCTGGCCATATTGTGACATACAACTACATATTTCATAAAATGGTTAGATCGTACAATTTACCACATTATGAAGTGGTCAATTGGTACGATCTGGCCACGAATTATTGCATGTTCATCGCATTGGATGAAAATGCTTGGAAGATAGAATACACATATGGATGTGGTAATACTGCTAACTGCCTCATTAGTCTAGTAGTCCTAAGCGCAACTGTTACGCTTGGGTTCGATTCCTAGGTCGAGCAATCTTTGTATATATTTTTATAATAGATCTTTATGTCTGACATTTATATGTTAATGTAATATGTGTCAGCTTCACCATTGTTCTTATTTTGCACATCTAGCTTGCACACATCCTCTTTGTGTGTAATATCTAATACAGTATCATGTATGATTAAGTATTGTTGTTAAAAGATTTATTTTTCAGGAAACTTCCCTGAGGGTCAGATAATGGAACATGGTTCAGCTGAAGGCATAGACGAAAGAACTGCAAAGGATCGCTTCTCCAGTGAAGAGAAGAGGGCTTTAGATAGACTGCATCAAGACATATATCAGGAAATAAGACAAGCAGCTGAGGCACATAGACAAGTAAATAATGCTTTCTGAATTTTTTTTTATGGGTAAGGGGAGCAGACGAGGAGACGGAACACCTGATGGTAAGGGATAACCGCCGCCCATGGACACCCGCAACACCAGAGGAGTCTCAAGTGCGTTGTCCACCTTTTAAAAGGGTTTGGGCCTCCGGTAACCTCACTCACTCAGCGAAACACCACGCAAGCGTTATCACGCCGGATTTCTGTGAGGCCGTGGTATCACTCCGGTCGAGCCGGCCCATTCGTGCCGAAGCATGGCTGTCTCATGTAAAAAAATATTTACTATTTATATTGTCATCAATCATCTAATGTCGAGCTGCTTGACACAGTTATCGTCCAGGGTTAAATGCTACAGTATTTCTAAATACAACAATATAGCAATGTGGATTAAAATGTACTCGGATTTTTATCGTCTTCATGTGTACATACTACATACACATGAGAGTATAGATCTTGATGATTTATAAACAGTTCTATTAAAGCCAGTTACAGCACAACACAGTTAAATGTAATTAATGAGATTTTATTTATCAAATTAGATTTGAATTATTTTAACAACAGTCAGTGTGGTGGACTAAATTAGCCTAATTCCTTTTATTCCGAGAGTAGACCTAGCTCCCCCAGCTATGAAACAATATAATGTGTTGATGATGATTAAATGTCACGTCATCATCATGTTCATAATCAACACATTTGCTGTCCCACTGCTAAGCACGGGATATATCATAGTTGCATTGTTCCCCATAATTATTATTTTCTCTGCTTACCACGAATGATCGGCCGATGTCGGTGCCGATCGCCTTGAATTCGGAATCACTCACATCTGTTCACATTTCACATTGCAGCAACGGATGCCGGATTCATAGGGCCACTTGCACCAACTTCATAATTATTGTATTTAAATTGTAATTAAACACGATTTTTCATAGAAATGTTGTGTTTAAATCCAATTTAAACACATGCAAGAAGTTGGTGCAAGTGACGCATAGACTAACATCATTGATCAACGTTTTTTAACGATCACTAGTCACCAACATGGGATTTGTAACATCTACCACGACCGTGACAGGCTGCGGTCTACTGTAATTTTTTTTTTTTTAAAAGCTTACTTGTTATGTGGGTCACACATTACTAGTATTCTTGTTAACCCCTCGTGCTAAGCTAAATGTTTGTGTTACGAGTGGGTTCACGTCGGTAGTGCAATGGGTGGGGTTCGAACCGGCAACCACATGATCGCAAGTCCGACGCCCTAGCCATTAGGCTACCGCCGCTTCTATTATTATTACATTTACATAAAGTCCAACTTTATAATATATACTTGCATAAGGCAGCTATGAAACTGTAAACCAGGGTTAGAATGGGGGCACGGTGACCTGTAATACAGGTGCGACAGCACCTACCTCAGGCACCAGCGAACCACAGCCGTATATATAATTGTCAACCATAGCCTAGTATAGTACCTAATGAATTGCGGTTTTGGTAAGCAAATAAAATGATTTTTTATTTATTTAATTTTATGTATATTTTTTATAGACACGCAAATATATGCGGGACTGGATCAAACCAGGTATGACTATGATTCAAATTTGTGAAGAACTAGAATCAACTGCCAGGCGTCTCATTGGCGAAGATGGACTTAAGGCGGGGCTTGCTTTCCCCACTGGTTGCAGCCGCAACCACTGTGCTGCTCACTACACTCCAAACACTGGTGAGAAAAAATATTTTTTTTATATAATAATTTTTACGAATTTGGACAAACGGAAACAGTATGTGTCTACAAATCTACATAATATATGTACCATACCTACATAAATTCACAAATATTTCTTCCAAATCATCTTAATTCCAAATCATAATAAGGTTATTTCAAGTAAATACTAACATAAATAATTCAATTAAAATCGTATTTTTTTTTATTACGCCAGATAAATAGTAATCGTAAATTAGCTTTTAACAAACTGTCCTCCAAAGTTAATTAATTTTACATTTGATATGACAGGCTATTTTGATAGTCTCGGGAAAAGTAGACCAAGAATAGAGCCTATCAACAAAAACAAAATTAAAAAGGGCCAAAATTTCAATGAAATCTCCTATTTGTAAGATGCTTAATCAATAGCAGTTGCCATTTTTATATAAAACTAGCGAGCCCAACAAATTTCCTGCCTTGAAAACACAAAAAAATATTGTAGAACCCGATTGTGGTGCCACTGGCTCAAATTGTTAATCTAAGTAAGGCCCACTTGCACCAACTTCTTAAGGGCCACTTGCACCAACTTCTTAAAAGTGTTTAAATTTTATTTAAACACAATTTTTTTATGAAAAATTGTGTTTAAATATGAAAAATTGTGTTTAAATATGATTTAAACACATTTAAGAAGTTGGTGCAAGTGGCCCTTAATGTGTTAAAATCGTATTTAAACACGAAATTTCTACGAAAAATTGTGTTTAATAGCCTTACCGAAACAATATACATATATCTTTCTTCATACTACAACACCGTGTTCATTTATATGAAATCAGTCAATCCGTTCCTGTTACAAAATGTATGAAAAAATATTTTTTCTTCTCAATCTTCTTTTCTTTTTTTTATGGGACCTATCCCATAAAAATAACGAGCAAACGAGCAGACGGATCACCTGATGGTAAGCGATAGCCGCCGCCCATGGACACCCGCAACACCAGAGGAGTCACAAGTGCGTTGCCCGCCTTTTAAAAGGGTTTGGTCCTCCGGTAACCTCATTCACTCGGCGAAACAACGCAAGCGTTGTTTCACGCCGGTTTTCTGTGAGGCCGTGTTATGACTCCGGTCGAGCCGGCCCATTCGTGCCGAAGCATGGCTCTCCCACGTGCAAACCCTCTTTTCGTGTATTTTGCGATGTTTTAAATACCTACTTAAATTATTTTTGCTGCTATTCTGCTATTCGGGGTGAAAACGGGGTGTAGCGACCAGCCCCGTATATTATAGAAGTACAGTTGTTTAAGTGTTTTTTTGTATTGTGTGTTCATTAATGGACGCGAATAAAAGCTTTTTCTTTCTTTCTTAAATCGCAGTTTCCTCTATTTTTGTTTATTTGAAAGAAAATAAATTCTTTTTAATATCGCAACTTACAATACAGCCAAAAGGAGATTAAGAAAAGAAATTGCGGCCCCTTGACTTCTATGTATTAATTAACAATAATGTGTTAGATTGTTAATAAAATGTTTTAACGCATAGGCCTGGTGCATCAAAATAAGTCAAGGTAATAATGTGAATTTACAAATTCTATTGTAAACTTATCCGATTTGTATAGGTGACACAACCGTCTTAGAATATGACGACGTCGTTAAAATTGACTTCGGCACCCACATCAACGGGCGCATCATCGACTGTGCGTTCACTTTAAGCTTCAACCCACGTTATGATCCTCTGGTCAAAGGAGTGCAGGAAGCTACTGAGGCTGGGATCAAAGCTTCCGGAGTTGATGTCAGGCTGTGTGACATAGGTTCAGCCGTACAAGAGGTAATCCTTATCTGCATTAGTCAATAAACATCATTGTTGCATCCTTATTAGTACCTAGTCTTTCCGCATTTCGAGCTTTAGGTTTTTTTAACTAGCTTTATTAGCTTCCGATAACCTCAACAAAATGTACAGTCACGAGTACAGCTGATATGTATGTACTTGCCAAATTTCAAAAGATCTTTTCTCTTAGAGTATTAATTGAAATTTTATGGTGTATGGGCATAGTATTTTCGAACCAATAATAATATGTTATTGATATTATCACAACGATTGCAATCGTGATTTCACTTTTGTAGTGTATACATATTTATGCTTGTGACTGTACATGTAAATGTACTGATATTGTACCATATCTGGTTAGAAGTGGTCAAAAGCTATACTAACCAAATGTGGCTCAACATCAGTATTTATCTGAAGCAATAAGATTTCTTATGACCATCGGTAGCTTAAGCACGAAGAACTATCAAATTCATATCGTAAACAAATGGGTTTTTTTCTGCTACAAATCTCATACATATAAACATATTTTCACACCTGTCTCCCATTGGGGTAGGCAGAGCCTATATTTGCTACGATCCTGGCACACCAATTTCGCTTCATCTACGTTCATTAAGCTCCTTCTCATACAAATTATTCTCGATTTCGATACGAATACGTTTTCGAAAGTGTTCTTGCTGGGGCTACTGGTCTGTCTCCATAACAAACATGAAAATATCTGTTTTAGGTGATGGAATCACATGAAGTAGAACTTGACGGTCAAGTGTATCAGGTGAAGCCTATACGCAATCTCAATGGACATTCTATCGGACCCTACAGTAAGCCATACAATATTAACTATTTTAATTAATATTAGGTCTTTACCTATGAAATTGCCGTTTTGTATGAAAAAATTTAAACGAATTTTTTTCATGTATTTTTTATTTGTATTATTCGAAGTAATCACCCATGCAATCAATGCATCTTTGCCAACGCAGTGGCAGTTTATTAATGCCCTTCTTAAAGAAATCAGCTGGACGCGAGGCAACAAATTCTTCAAAGGCATTTTGTACTGCCTCTCGGGTATTGAATTTTTTTCCCGTCAAGAAGTTATCCAAATTCTGGAAAAAGTAGTAGTCTGTAGGCGCAAGGTCTGGTGAGTAGGGCAGATGACGGAGAACTTCCAACCCCAGTTCTTGCAACTTGGAGACCGTCTGCTGTGCAGTATGAGGTCGCGCGTTATCGTGCAGGAGCAGCGGAGACGAGCGATTGACCAATGCTAGTTGGGGATGTGCCAGCTTCTCCATCATTGTGTTCAGTTCTTCACAGTACACATCTGCAGTAATACTCACCCCGTTTGGTAAGAAGCTGTGATGAATCACACCGGCGCTAGACCACCAAACAGAGACGAAAAATATTTGATTTGAAATGGCCAGTACTGCAGAATGGCAATTTCATAGGTAAAGACCTATTATACCGACTTAGGCATGTTGTCGGTAAAAATATTTAATTCCATATGACACGCAGTAGAGTTTAGACGGGAAAATGTAAAGTGCACTTCAATTTCTCCTAAGTTTAATGTGTAATTATGGAGGATAATTAACCATTAAGTGTTCGTGAACGTCGTGTAGGGATTTGATATAAAATTGAAAATCGTGACCTTTTGGGTTCACTCCTAAAACTCTATCGCAGCCTCAATAATGTTTCACAATGTTATAAGCTTATTATGTTACCTGATTCTCCGTACAAAAACACGCTCACCACGTCTGATTACCCCCGCCCCGCTATGCGCCCGCGCCTAGTACCACTATTAACTACCGTAACTTTGGTTTTAACTTGTGCGCGTATAATTGCGGAAAGATGCTTTGGGCCACTTGCACAAACTTCTTAAATATGTTTAAATTGTATTTAAACACAAAATTACAATAGAAAATTAATAGTGCTTAAATATAATTTAAACATAATTAAGAGCCATTTCACAAAATGTTAGCGCTCGAGTTTAGGTAAAAGACGGCAGCATTGTGTATGTGTGCGTAGCTACCAACACATACCCAATACAAGCAGCGTAGCGCGAGTGTCGAGACGGAATGTACAATCTTGAGCCATCGCGTTATAATTCTAATCCTTGGTTTATGAAAGAGATTTATCAAATGAATTATTTCATTTGTTCAGTCTATTAAGGTTTTGTAGACGAATGAAAAGAACACAAAGTTGTATTATGTAAATTAAATATTAAAATATACTCGTACATTAATATATACTTTACATAATACAACTTTGTGTTTTTTTCATTCGTCTTGCTATAATTGCTATTATTTACAATTAATTAAAAGAGACAACAGACAATATTATATTGATAATACAATTCAGTAACGTCAATAGATGTCTGTTGTCTCTTTTAACTAAGTACCGGGTTACGGTAACATAAACATAATACCTAAATTAATAAAAGTAAATATAATTTTCTTTTATTTTATTAAACAAAAATATACAGGTCCTAAAAAATAAAAGATATAATTAATATAGTATCTACCTACTACTTATAAACTTCTTGTTACAAAACATATTTTAAGAATGATGTAATATTAAATAAGTACTAAAAGTATTTACGATTGAGTCCGATAGTTCCATTGATTCGTGAAGGTCAGCGTCTAATGCAAATTCTGGATCATTTTCCTATAAAATAAAAGAAATTATTATTATAATACCTACTACTAAATAACTTCTGTTTTAAGTTCTACTATCTTTTTGTTTTATAATAAAACTTACCATTTGGCTGAAAAACGCAAAAAACCCATATTAGCAAACTTTCACCATGAAAAGTATTTTTTTGCAATTGTCAGATCGATGGGGACTTTTCACATTTCATTTATAATAGTGTTCCGAACATACGTACAAAATTCAGCTCTATGCTAATTTTAGTAACCTTACCCCTATTTTCTGGGCTAACTTGACCGGACTATTAGATACATATAAATAATATGTAAATACTATGTCACCGATTACTGTGTTTATGAATCAAACAAAAATAAATATTTTGTACCTCGCTTCTGTTGCTGTCTATAAGGCTGCAGAATGTTTATTTTTCCTTTTTTTGATACAATGGTAAACGGAACCCTTACGCCCCATTGCTAAAACGAATAAAACATAAATATATACAATAACATAACATACCATCACGCCTGTATTCCCCGAAGGCAGAGGCGTACTCATGTACACCCACAGTTCGCCGGTATGTTTAGGTCCCATGTAATAGGGGGCGAGCCTATTGCCATTAACCGGGCACAAATTCCAAACTCCGAGCTGCTACTGGGAATTTCCTAGAAAAACCCAATAACACTTTGCTCTACCTGGGAATCGAACCCAGGACCTCTAGCGTAGCAGTCGCGTACAGGACCACTTGGTTAATGAGGCAGTTACATATAAAATAGGTATTATAGTTATTGTATAAACTACTAAAATAATACTTTACTACTTGTTGATAAAAAAAACTTACCTAATAATAAAAAAATACGAAGTGTATCAAAACTTTGCAGTCGTAGTATAATCATGCGTTCACGATACGTAAGCTCATAAATCGGGACGCGGAAAAAAATGACACAGGTCCTTCCTCGACGGGCTCTCGAGCCGTACTAATAATCGGTGCCTGCTTCTGCATCGTAATTTATCTAATATTAGAGTGATTTTAATAATGTTATAACTTCTAATTAAATAAAGGGATTTTAACGAAACTTTGGAATTTGATTTGTTAAAAGGCATAGTTCATTTTGTCATATTTTTTAAAATGTAATAACGCTTTATTCTATCCAAAAAATCGGGATAAAATAACAATATATAATGTAAAAATTGGCTTACCACTTTATTTTTTTTTCTAATTAATGTTCTAAATTTTCGAAATTCTATGACTATATGTGACGACAAGATTATATCGGCTAATGCTTTGTGTATTTTTTCTGTCTTATTTATTAGTATTAATGATAGATATTGGAGTCCGAAATATACTATGCGATGATTTTTCAGTAAACTAGTTGTGGGAGATTAATTACCTACCACAAAATAAATAAACTAGTTTTTCTAAATCTGATTCTATATGTTTCAATATGAAAGGTTGGTTTAGTTGAATACATTTCAACAATCAAGCAAAGTATTTCCTAACATGGTAAATTAAGCGACTGAAATGTTAGATATTCACGCGAAAATGTAAAATGGCTCTTAAGAAGTTGGTGCACTTGTAGGTACCGAACTGTTTTTACCGAAATATTTTTAGGACAAAATATAACATGGTACCTGTTAAAATTTATGGAACCGATTCAGTTACTTATTCTGAACAATCCGTATCAGGTTTCGCATACATAAAAAATAATGTGTGTATAGGTACATAAACAACCCATTATACTGCTGAGCACGTGTATCCCCCAGAATTAGAGGGATTAAGTTATAGTCAGGCTAGCCTAATGCGGGTTGGCGGGTTGACTCTGAAAATCTCTCAGGAATGCAAGCTTCCTCACGATGTTTTCCATCGTGGATATATACTTTCCTTTTTATATTAGCAATTATTGTAAAATTTCAAAATTAACTTTTAGGGATTCATGCTGGAAAAACGGTACCTATTGTAAAAGGTGGTGAAACAACACGTATGGAAGAAAATGAGTTTTATGCCATTGAGACATTCGGTTCTACTGGACGCGGCCAAGTTCACGATGATATGGATTGCTCTCATTACATGAAAAACTTCGATCAACAGTTTGTACCGTTAAGGTAATTACGCGTTAGAGATAAATTCATCAATTTTTTTCCTGCAACTAAATTCAGCATTCATTTCTGTATAGTCTTAATAATATCTGACGGCACGATTGGAGTAGTGGACTAGTGGCTGAGAGATCGACTTCTAAGCTACGTGTTACGAGTTCGATACCCACACGAAACAAATATTTGTATGAACTACAGGTAGTTGTTCCGGATCTGAGCGTGTTACTAAACGCACCCACGATAAAGGAACTGGCGATCAAGCGTAAGCCTATCAAGAATAAAAAAAAGAAAAAAATCATAGTTTGGTGCAGTTTCTATATAAATATATATATATATAAACCATAATACAGACGGCACGTTTGGCGTAGCGTTTGAGCGATCGGCTTATACGCTACGTGTTGTGGGTTCGATCCCCGCACGGAACAAATATTTGTATGATCTACAGGTAGTTATTTTTTATACATACATTAAAAACCATAACTTCAATTTCAGACTGCAGTCATCAAAACAGCTATTGAACTTAATCAACAAAAATTTTGGTACACTCGCATTTTGCAAAAGGTGGCTTGAACGCGCGGGAGCTTCGCGATATGCCATGGCACTCAAAGACTTGTGCGACAAAGGCGTTGTTGACGCTTACCCTCCGCTCTGCGACATCAAAGGTTGTTACACTGCTCAGTTTGAGCACACCATCCTTCTAAGACCTACTTGCAAAGAAGTAATATCTCGTGGAGATGACTACTAGCGATGCTAATAGCTCTTTGGTTGCATATCGCAGCCAGCTTGATCACTTTTTTATTTTAAGTCACACATCATACACTGAATTTTGATCTAAGTTTAAAGATTTAAATCAATAGATTTATCCGTTTAAAAATATAATTGGTGTACTATTCATTTTTATTTAGTTGCTAACAATAGAAATTTGTAAAACCAACAAGCACTGCCTAACGTCGACTTGGCACTGTTTGAAAAAAAAAATGGTACTTTATAGTTTAAGTAGTCGTTTTTTGACTATATTGTTCGTCAACAACGACGATAAACTGTTTGTTGTATCATTGTTATTTGTTTACTAATCTTACGTTAAATCGTATTTTAATACTTAGCAATTGTGTTGATATAAACATATTTGAAATAAAGTTGTACTCGTACTGGAGGTAATAGTTTATTTCATCAGGCTCCTCTTGCCCACCGGGCACTGTCCAAGGGCCCCGCGATCCAAGGGGCGATAATTGCCAATACTTTTGATATTTTTTTGCATTTTTTTTTATTAAAAAACTCCAGTGCCGGTTTGCCCTAAGGAGCGGTGCACACAAAATATTACTCAATAAATCTGTTTTTTATCTAAGTTTATACTTAGTATATTTTTTATCTGCAATGCATCTATTTAATATCTACGCTCTGAACCGGAGGCGGCAAAAACCAGTAGCAGCAGCAGTACAAGATGTACCGAATCATAGTAGCAGGCGCTCCTATGAAACAAACTTGCAAAGACTAGTACAAATTTATACCGAATGCGAAAGAGAGTTCTACACAGTTCGACACGTGAAACAAAAGATTTGTATGAGAAATTAGGCAAATCTGGAACGCCGCTCTTGTGCGACGACGCTGCTAAATCTCATACTCAACTGGATGATCTCCACTTCTTCAGAAACAAACAAACCAAATTGGTTAATAAAAGTCTAAAGTTATTATGTTTCAGAACTTTATTTTTTAGGAAAACGCTAATTTATTACTATCGCAAATATAAACGATTACATTCATAATTTAAGTATGTAATACACAATATCGATACAAAACCTCGCCAATAGTGGATTTATAAAAATGTATAAAACTGTAATGACAACTGAATAATAACCACTAGCATTTACCCAATATTACTCTTCGATACTACAAAAACACCTCCATTCTAATATTTGCGAATACTTAATACCTCTAAACAAAGTTCAGTTGTATATTTACTGCTTACTGTAAAAGACATCATGAAATCAACATTCAGTCTCTTCTAATCTGTCTACTTTATTTTCAAATGCCATAAAAACACTTGAAAGGCCTCTTAATCGTCTACTAGTTAGGTACGTGCCGTAATGCATAATCTCAAAGTGCTAAACTTCAATTTTATGCTAGTCTTATTGAAATACTACTATCACGTTTAAAATGGTGTTGTACTTCGTAGCACGACCATGAACGCATTCATTATAACTTTAGATGGTAATAAAATCCTTTTAATTTATACTATTTTACACCACTAATTAGAATGTTTATACCTATCAATTATCGTAAATATACAGGTTTTGTTTTTCAGTCATCGTAAATAAAATAAAATGTAAATGATAAACAAATGTAGCTATCTAGTATGTTTTTTTGTGTAAGTGAATTTATTTTTTGCATTTAACACCATCTGTGTCAAGTATACAAATCACATACTTATAGACATAAAATGTTTTTTTGCTTTTCTAACAATTTACGGCAACTTACCAGTAATGAAATAAGAGTACATATTGAGTAATAATTTTTAGGCATGCTCCCGTTTCATCAACTTTTATTCCAGCTAGAATTTTAACCTTTTCGACGCCCATCTTTAAATAATACGCGGTGTCCTCCAGCGCCACGCTACAAATGTATAACTTATTTAGAGCAAAACGTAGGGATGGGATTAATGTCCTATCGACAAATACTATTATAGAACATTAATTTCAACTTAATTAATGTTCTATACAAGTTCGTGGCGTTGTGCGCGCTGACAACTAGCCACTTTGTAAGGATGGGTTTTTCAAACGGTGTTTCACTATCGACAATGATTAGAAAACCTATTTATTCTTGATTAAGGTGAATAAAACGTAGTTTATAGTTTACAATATTTATAAAATATTATTTATCACGTAATTTTCTTGCAATAATAGTATTTATGATCGTTTCGACGAGATGAAATATAGCGAGGTCTTCATCGTGTCCCATCACTGGCATACTTTATATCAAGTACTTGGCGTTGGGGGCATTAAAATATATTCTGGCGTTTTTGAATATAAAACAAACAAGAACTTATTATGTGTGAAAAAGTTAAAAATATGACTTAATACAGGGCAATTTTCCATAAAAACAAAATAAAAGGTCTTGTAAAAGTCGTAAATTTATTTTATACTATTATTACTTCTAATCAAGTAGTAGCGCTGAGCGCACGAAAATCTCGAACCTGTATACAAGTGATTGGCGTTCAAAAGGTTAACGTGCTGTGAAGGAATCTTCCCAGCACGACCTGTATATTTACGATAATTGATAGGTATAAAAAATCTTATTTGTGGTGTAAAATAGTATAAATTAAAAGGATTTTATTTCCATCTAAAGTATAATGAATGCGTTCATGGTCGTGCTACGAAGTACAACACTTAAAATGGCGTACATAGGTATGCCTTGATATACAATAAGGTAAGAATACATAATATTTTTTTCTGATTTTTGTCTACCTTGGATAATTCCAGCATGGTGCCTGGATCCGCTTATTTCTAGTTTTATTTTATTATTAGTGCAGATTGGATTCATGTAAATTATACCCTTTATGAGTTTACAATGACCAAATTGACATCTCGTCAACGCAATCTTGCACTACGAAACTTCAAATTACAAACTGAGGTCAATGATAGATGTAACAATATACGCTGTAAAGATTGGTTTGCTTTTGCATATCTTCTTTATTATGAAAATTAATCGCCAAATGTGTTGCTAAGCTCAAATCTCGAGAGCAGCTGAACCGATTTCGCTAATTCTTTTTTTATAATATTCCTTGAAGTACGAGGATGGTTCTTATGGAGAAAAATTTAAAAAATTGCCTGAATAAGTCTAAAAACAACACTTTTCTATATTCCCATACAAAACATTCGTAATGATACTTAAAAGTCAATTTGAACTTTAAAACCATACCATAAAGTTTAAAGTGTTAGTGGAGGGGTTCCGGGAAGGCAAAACAATTTATTGACGTTAGTTTCAGAAGAGACGGTACGAAGTTCGCCGGGTCAGCTAGTAAGCAAATAAATGTTTAAAATAAGGTTATTGATTAAAGTTAAGATCGTGGATAGTAAACATTACTATCCACAATCGGTTTAGAAATTTGAAAGCTGGCCAAACGTTTATACAAACGCTAACTATAGCGTTTTCTGTTTTTAATGAATAAAAGTAGGCATAAAAATGTGTAGGTTCTATACGACCCGTTCTATAATAAACCGCGATAGTTTAAAAGTTAAGATGTTTAGGTGTAGTCCGGTCAATTTAGACATCCAAGGCTACAATAATTCGCACCTAGCTGAAAATTGATAGGATTGTTCAAAACACCATTATACATGAAATATAAAAAGTCCTCATCGATCAGACACCTGGAAAAAAATTACTGAGGTTCAAAGGTCACAAAAACGGGTTTTTCGCTATTTTCAACGGTAAGTTTTATCATAAAACTAGCCCCGATAAAAATTATAGATCAGATAATCTATACTAATATATAAAGCTAAAGAGTTTGTTTGTTTGTTTGCTTGCTTGAACGCGCTAATCTCAGGAACTACTGGGCCGATTTGAAAAACTTACAGTGTTAGATAGCCCATTTATTGAGGAAGGCTATAGGCTATGTATCCTCACGCTACGCGGACGAAGTCGCGGGCAGAAGCTATTATCTATTAAAATATCTGATTATTTCTTTCCTAAGAGCCACCGTTTTTGACATACATAAAACTATTCAAAAAGAGTTGTAATCGTCATAATATGCACACGTTTCTATGGCACCTTCGAGGTAGTGTACTTTGCGCGTTTTTTTTTCAATGTGGTTTCCCAAGTAGGCCTATTCCACTGATCTGTTGCAATTTTGTTTACTTTGAAATTGTATGAGCTCGGACAGCTCTTGCGTAAGCATGACCATTTTTTCTAATGATTTCAGTGCATAAATCTCTGCGAGTACCTACTTCTTTCATGCTGCTTCCTTGCATTGTATGTCCAGTTGCTCCAAGAAAAGACATGAGTAGATGATAAAATCCTCCGATGTGTCTGATGATGATCTTCAATATTTCAGACCCGTCAGGTGCGGCTGATACAATTTCTCGAGCTTTTGCATATAGAGGTTGATCGAAAGTCACAATTTTTTCACTCCGGAATAGCACTCAAGACTAATAGTATTGAATGTATTGGGGATTCTAAGATAAAGCAGGTATACCACCCCAGCCACCCAGACAATTGAATAGGAGACATATGTTGCACAAGGTTACACTGGCGTATAAAATGAGGGACTCTGCTTCTTTTTTCCCGACATTCTCATATTTATAATATTTTATATGTGTAAGTTACACAGCGCGATAGAATAATATTTTTACTTGTATTACAGCTTCAGTGATGTATATGTCGCAGTGGAATAGTATAATTCGCTATTTTACATTACTGCTAGCTGCTTCACAAAACAGCTCTGTTACGTAAAATAGCTACAATACATATGACGTAAAATAGCTACAATACATTATGACGATTACAACTCTTTCAACTTTTTGAATCGTTATATCTCAAAAACGGTGGCTCTTATGAAACAAAGTATCTAGACATTTTTCAAAGATAATTATCTGGTCTTTTTGTTTGGGCATTTTGTTTTACAATTTTTATGGTAAAACATACGGTTTTGCTGAAAATCGCGAAAAACCCGTTTTTATGACCTTTGAACCCCAGTTTTTTTTTTCCAGGTGTCGGATCGTCGAGAACTTTTTACATTTAATTTATAATGGTGTTTTGAACAATCCTACCAATTTTCAGCTAGGTGCGAATTATTGTAACATCATCCCTATACTTTGGTCTAATTTGACCGGACTAGTGCGTCAAAACGTTTTATAGAGATTCAATTCACCGTATTTGACGTAACCAATTTTGAATTAACTTTTCGTAGGTACTTCTTGATCAAGCATAGAATAATGCTTCTTGAAATGAGGTGAATGTGAATACAAATTAATATGCTATTATTAGTATGAATTACTTAATTAACATTGTTTTTTTATTCGGTAAATTTACTTTTACGATATACATATTTCATCTATTTACATGAAGACAGGTGACATACATAATATTATACATAACCTTCAGACATTTCATAATACAGCATTCTGAAAACACTCAAACTTTACATAAAATCTAAGTATCCCCTTATTCATAAAAATATAAAATTCTTATAAGTAGCTATATTATGTTTTGTCTACATTTTCCTATCACAGAATATCACGTGTCAAAACAAGACAAAACATATTAAAGCTATGGAAGATTAGTTAACACGTTTTATATTTTTAGGAATGAGGTGGTTTGAGTTCCTGTTAATCTCATAACGATGACTATTAAACCAAACTGATATTATAATATTGCCTTATACCAAATCGGTAAAGTATCACAGAAATTAACCATACCTAGCTAAACTATGATGTCTTCAATAATACAAATGATGAACATTACAAAACCCAGATTTGGTCAATGTACGCCTATTAAAATATTACCATGCACACACACTAGTAACGAGTGCTAAGATTAATAAACTAGCGTAACACTCAAAACCTTCATAAAGAATAAACATTTGAATATGTAGTCAATTAAATGTGATTAGGCCTTGAAGTATTTATATTTAATTTTAATAAACTAGAACAAATACATATTTACAAATTCTTTAAACAATAAACACTGGTAAATGGGACAATCTTCACTGGAAAATGTCTTAACCCACTTTAACATTATCTAAGAAAAATCATGATAGTAGTAACCGTTTAATTAACAGTAGACGCTTACAGTGGCGGATTCAGAATAATTTCTGTACATTCTTAGTTTTTTAGAAAATCGGCACTTGTATCTGCAAGTGAACGCATGCGCTGCATGGCCTGCTGCATAACATACTTCATATTTAAAATCTACTGAACTTATGCATGCTTAATATTTATGAAATTACTTTATTGCTATTTTAATTGAATAATATTTAAGCCAATATTTTTCTTTTCAAGCGTTGGTAACACTAATTTCAATGCCAATCTTGAAGTGCATAATTATCATAATTTTTCCTTGACACTGCAATATAGGAAGACTAGAAATTCATACACAAATATCATTTAGTACTCATAGTTCTACAAAGAGATAAGTTATAAGTATAGGTATTAGTAACTTTAATTAACTTGATGTATTTCACCATCGCCGTTAGTTGTGAGGGTGGCGATGCCCGAGGTGCATGGCCAGTTATAGATGGACTGCAAGGGCACATGGAGTAATTCCACCAGATTTCTGTAGTTTGGTTCTGAAAATATTATACTTTTAAAAAAAAGAAGAGAGCTCTACTTTAGAATTGAATAAAAAGAGGATAATTATGCCGCACTACACAATTGCAGCCTATTGTGCTAGTCCAAGAAAATTGTCATGTATCACACCAATTTATTTTTCTATGATTGGTACCTACTTGAAAAAAATATTAAAATTGATCCCAAAATATCAAAAAAAATTAACCCACTACAAGAGTTATAATTTAACGTAAAACTGCACTATTACATCAATGTCAAACAATTAAGTTATTTAAATTTATCATCAAGGGGCCTAAAGTACCAGGCGAGCACACGTTTGTATAATTCGTTGTGAAAGCTGCTTCGACAGTTTTTCTTGTAGGTTGTCCTGTGTAGGTAGTCATTTATTCGAGGGTTTTAAAATATATATGTTGGAGCGAGACATGATTATGGATGGTATGTCGACTGATCGAGACGACGGCGACATCGTGCTAAATGGTATCTACTCGCTGGTGCGACTCGCTTGGAAGAGACGACAACTGCAGCGGTGAAGGCTTCACCGTGAAGGCGAGCTGCGTCGGTGCACAATCCCAAGACTTCTAAATGTGTTTTAATGTTCGAACCAGCATGACCTACAGTAGCCCACAGGGCATAGTCCCTAAGTACCACTTCTGATTACGAGACGGGTATAAACCCCACCCGATTCTCCGACATTAACAGAGCTGTTTTGTAAACAGTGAATTATACAATTCAACTGCTGCAACAAATCTTATTCTTACTTAATAAGCACTGAAAAAGCACAATTATTGTGATGGAATTAGGGGGCCAAGTTAAGCTTGCCCCAATGTCGTGTGTGTGTATGTGTCAGTAAGAATAAGATTTCAGTCTGAAATAATGGCAAAATAATTTATATTTTTCCTTTCTGTTATAAAATTCAATTCAACTTACCATTTTCTGGATTAATATAACCCTTGCGTATCAAGAAGTCTAGAAGCACTGGAGCACTAGTTGTCTTGAACTGGGGTGTGAGGGCTCTCTGAACACACTCTTCAGCAGTTAACAACTCAAAATTTTCAACTTCTCCATCAGCATTCTGGGGCATGAAGTCCATGGGCAATTCAAGATCATAAACATACTCTGTGTTAGGGAATAAGCCCCTTTCACTTTCAAAATAGAAACTGAAAACAATTTATCAGGAAAAAGTCATCAGTTAGAACTGTATTATCACTACTATAGATGGCAAAAAAACCTTGTGTGAATTTAATACAATAAGCAAAATTGCATACCTAACACAGCCTGCTGGGACTAACTTTTTCACTAGTTCTCCTTCTACAGAAGCCTCTTCTGCAGCTTCCTTTATTGTTGTCTCCAGGATGCCATAGCCAACAGCCAGACCTCCACTTACAAAGCAATCCCACTTACCTAAAAAAATATTGAACCAAAAATATTACCATCTACTTTATTGTTGGAATAAGTGGTACCAATGCATTACTTATTTAATATTACTATGATAATATTAAAAAACTAATCATTTGAAAACACACCTAGTTTTATAGATACACTGTTTCTATTTGGCATGGTTTTTAAGCATTTCAGGCTACATTTACATGTCTCAGTAAAAACCGTTTAAAATGACATCCAAGGAACAGCAATATTTGGTTGTTAACAACAGTTGCTCTTTAACAACCAAAGTTTAAAGTACTAGGTATCTTTGGGACTTTTTTGCTATTTACACCCAATATATCATTTTTTTATATACAGTCTTGACTGTACCTGTACTTTTAAAACATTTACCACAACTTCTAATACCAAATTTTAATACAAATTTGAAAAATAGAAATATTTACACTAAGCTCTCTGAATACAAGATTCTAAACTTGGCATTAATTTGAATTCTGTGTGTGACGCTTTTTGCCACACACTGCAGCTGTGCTTACATAAAACTATAAATAATGAGGTAGGTGGTTTAAAAAACAATAAACGGCTATTTAAAATGCTACTGTTTTTTTTGTTTTTGTATCTAATGGGAAATCCAGATAATTTGAGTAATAGCCAGGAGTTCCAATTTGAGTTCTGTTTATTAAAAATGTGATAATCTACACAACAAATTGGACCAGTGGCGTACCGTGGGTATCGGCTGCCCGGGGCGGAAGACAATTTTGCCGCCCTCTTCCTACTTACTACGCTACTACTAATACGCTACGCCACTGAATACGCAATACACAATACAGTAGACTCACGTTAATTCAAACCTACGATAATTCGAACCTCTCTATAATTCAAAGATATCACGAGTTCCCTACAAAATCTCTATAGATTTCGAACTAAATCAATACATTTTTATACACTTGGTAATTCAGACGAAAAAATCATTGCTACGTACCTAACACAGCGTCAAACACTCGACAATTCAAAGTTGTAGTTATAAGTTATAGAGACTCAAAGATTTGTTTGTTTAGTTATGTTTCAGTTACTGTAATCGTTGGTTCGTGCTTTGAAGCAAACAGTAATATAGTTTTCTTTTGAAAGATTAATTAATTCACTTTATGAATATGTACATGAAGATACCTCAAAACTTTTGTCACTGTTAAAAAGTAGCAGTTATTAAATAATAATTGATCAACACTTAATAATTCGAAGTTTTATATATTTTCTCTCAAAAATTTTGAACCATTTGATAATTCAAACACTCGATAATTCATAATATTTTAAGAGTCCCTCGAGTTTCGAATTAATGAGAGTAGACTGTATATCCTTATATGTGTATATTGAAAATGTTTTTACCAGGCCAGGTTTGTTTCGTGAAACTTCGCTGTTGTAACCAGATGCAAAGACCTTTCGCTGGGTGGTTGACATACCCAGTTACACTGACTCCATAGTTCCTGATACCAAATAGACACATAGCACTCCTGTCCATTTCCAACAGACTTTCTGGATAAAATTGTGTAGTGACTCCAAAGCACTGCAATTATAGCAACTATGTCATTATGTTCTGAAAAAATGGGAAGGAACTAACTTTAATATGAATGGCTAATAATAAGATGTATGTGTAGGATGTATGTATCAAATCCAGAAAACATTTATAATGATGAGCCCAGTTGAAAGAAATATATGACAGATATACCTCATCCCTCCACCCCTTTAACGCACATATCTCATTCTCTTTTCGCAAGTTCTGCAACACATCAGCAATCCTCATTGTTCTCTCTTTATAATCTCTAAATGCTGGATTTAGTTCTACATACTTGCCAGTAATCCGAAATACCTAAAATTAGTTTTAAATGATACATTAAGACTGAACATTCACATCCTACAAATTTTCTTTTGTTTCTCACAATTTTTACGTTCTTTAACACACAGTCACAAACCGTGCCAATGGTGAAAATTTACAAATTAGGTAAAGTCTAGCTGCAAAAACTTAGTTTAGTACTTATTTGTGAATATTCTATAATGTCGCGATTACTACTGTCATGACCAGTATAAGGTCCTAGAAATTGCGAAAAACCTACTGAAATTTGAGTTTAAGAATATATGAATATACAGTATGATTGCTATAAATATTAAGTAATACTTATAATTCGAAATGTTTCAATTTAAAACATGTTGCTTGACATATTATTCTATTTAATTATTCAACAACAATGGATATGCTTTTAATTGATATGAACCTACTCCTATAAAAGTAAAAACATCTTACCTCAGGAAATCTTATTAGATACTTCATAACATCAGGTCGAATTAAACCCACTTGATATCCAGCCACTATAAACGGTTTACATACTCCCTGATGTAAGCCTTGAACAATGCAAAGTATGTAAGCAAACACTTAGGTTGCTTCTTGGCAGCTTGTGATTACAAACACAAGTAGACAGGTAGCTTACACAGATTCGTGTATGACTATGTAACAATTACGCACAATCTGTAATAACGTACCTGATAGATAAAAACAGTTGAACTTTTTGGCTAATTTCAGAAGATCAGAAATGTTCTGTGTAGGCGAATACATATTTTTCATGTTATTGTTCCGGAGTTCCATACAAATAACTAATTACAATTATTGGACCCTAAGTTAAATTAACAGCAGCGGGTGTACTAGACGACGGAGGAAGACCTCTTCTATCTATTTCATTACATCAAGCAAATTCCACAGACGTTTTATTCTGCAACTGCTAGCAAGCACAAGCACTAAAACTCTAGAATATTATAGGTATTTAATATTTAAGTGACTGATAGCTACAATGTTGCCAGGTGAGGAAATTGAAAATGCAATCCCTCAAAACTTTAATGTTGAAGAATTGAAGAAATAGCATATTTGAGTACCTACATATCTTTATTCAGTTTCACTCACAGTTCAGTTGAACAGTTTTTTTTTTTAATTATGGCGCCACACTTTTTGTGTATTTGCCAGTGTCAAGTAATAAAGTAATCAAGTATTCAAAGAATCTTTCCCATCATGGGATTGTATTATGGCACCACACTTGTGTTCGCCAGTGTCAAGTATAAGTTCAGTTGCCCCAATAAAACGGTAGAAACTTTATTGAGGCTTCGATGGAGTTTACGAGTGAACCCAAAAAGTCACGATTTTCAATTTTATATCATTTGCCTACACACTCACACGTTCACGAACACTTAATGGTTAATTATCCACCATAACTACACATTAAACTTCTGAGAAATTCAAGTTTTGAAAAATAATAATTATAAAATCGACAATGTGCACTTTTCATTTTCCCGCCTAAAAAAAGTTCAACAGTTCACTGTCTTGTGTTGTTTTCTATTATTAATCTAGTACCTATCTCTTCACTATCTCTTAGTAGTCTGTGGTTGTTTTCATGTTGTTGTGTTTGGTGATCTGATTTGTCTTGCTGTGATTTTTTTTTGTATTTTGAGCGAGGCGTACAACTTTAATATTGTATACTCCTATACTCTTTGAGCGAGGCAGTTCAGAGTTTCGGATACAGACACACGCGTAGCGACAAAGTTATTATATTCGACCTTTAGCTGGGATCTGAAAATGACTTCAGAAAGTTTTGGTGTAGTAAATGACCTGGCTCCGGTATTTCGACCATATATTCAGAATATGTACCAAGATTTAAAACTTGGTAAGTGTACACTTGGTAAGACACCACGACTTACATTCTAAGTGGACAAAAATACCTCAACAATTTTTTTAAAGTAGGGATCTAAACATTGCTTTTTAACCATCCTCATCATCTTTTAGACAACATAAATGTTATTTTTTTATTATTTATTTATTGTAACAGCTTAAACTATCATTACAGGGTTTACCCTAATGCTACAGTTAAGAATTTAAATTATAATGACTATAAAAATATTAAACTATGTATTTACAAAATAACAGAAATTCAACTACAAATAAAAACATACACATATGTATAAATTATACACACAAACCAAACATTTCATCTCTTCGCTTCATATATTTATCTCTACTATTATAAAATTGTAAAAAAGCTACATTGAAGATATTTAAAAAAAAACAAGTGGGTTAGGGCATAGTCATTCTGTCACGAAGTCCTGTACGACCTTTATGTAATTGAAATAAAGTTCAAATTTCAAAAATTTAATGGCCTTCGTGAAATAGAATATCTATATATAAACACCTCCAAACTAAAAAATGTGATTTTTAAAATTCTTGTCTCTTTGTTACGGTTTGGCGCAGTAACTACTGAATAGATTTTAATTTTGTTATCACTGGTATAAAGTATTTGATCCAACTTAAAAACTGGTAAGTATACGTCATAAGTCAAATAATTTAATGTAACCAGAGATACAGCTTGACCCCTCTAATGTATAGACACCCATTCACAAAGAAGAGTTCATCATTTTTTGTTTTGGAGCTTCAAGCAAGTGAAGCTGCGGGCAGAGGCTGGTTAGGCTGGCTATATATATTTTAAGTTGTAATTGTAACAGGCTGATATCTGTACATTACAGATATTGAAGAAAACTATTTGGGGGAGAAAACTAGGAAATGTATTGAGGAAAGCTAAAACATTGTATTTTTAAATTTTGTCTCTGTCTGTTTGTTTTGTATATTGTATATAGGTACCCCCCAAAAAGTATAAGATGAAATTGGATGCAGTTTTCACAGTTGTATTGCTGGGGGTATAACTAAAATTCTGGTGCATTTTTCATCTTGATATACTGGGTTATAGTAAATCTTTTTAAGGAATGGAAGCAAGGGAAACCAAAGGCAGCAGCTAGTTTTTTATAAATATGGCTTTTTAATCTTTCATTACACTTCTTAATACAATATTCAGAAAACTTATTTTCTTTAAGAATTAAAAGTAGATTTGGTTGTCAGCACAATTTTGCTATTAATGTTGAATTTGTTATTTTCATATAGTTCGCGCAAAATAGCTTGAGCCAAAACTAACAGAGAGGGGAAAGTTTGTGCAGTACATTTGCGAGCAAAATGTACTAAAAAACGACTACTGCGAATCCGCCATTTTGGTTCAAGTTATTTTGCACCAACTGTGCAAAGGAATAACTTGTAAAATATTATCATTTGCAGGTTTATGCAAAACAAAGGTTGACTTTGAAAGGGTCTTTGGGAATTCTGAGGGGGGTGAATGTCAAATTCGTATAGTTTTACCATATTGTTCCAAGAAGTTGAAATGGGAAGTTATATTTGATGGTACAGCACCTTGGTTTGCACCAGATTTTAGATTTGATGATGATAGTTTTCTTATGAATGTTGATGAACAGTTTCTGGAAGAAAAAATACCAAGTCTGTCAAAATGGAATGAAAATGATCCAAAAGCACTCAGTGATGTTATTTCAGAACTTATTAATCTGTACAAACTTCATCAGGTATGTAGAAGATACCAGGTATTAGTTATAATGAAGTTTTCTTTTAAATATCTACTAGTACACCTAGTCTAGTCTAATAGATCTTGAGTGTGTTGGCTATGCTAGAGGTCCTGGTTTCAATTCCCAGGTCAGTCAGTGTTATTGGGTTTTTCTATGAAATTCTCAGTAACAACAGCAATGTTTGGATTTGTGTTTCGCCGAGTGAATGAGGTTACCAGAGGCCCAAACCCTTTTAAAAGGCGGGCAACGCACTTGTGACTCCTCTGGTGTTGCAGGTGTCCATGGGCAGCGGTTATCACTTTCCATCAGGTGATCCGACTGCTCATTTGCTCCCCTATCCCATAAAAAAAAAAATTGCGAGACCCACCCCAAACTAACAGACTGTGGGTGTACAATTAGGTACAAGCAATGAAATGTATCCAGTAACAAGTTTTATGATTTAAGTCATTTATTTCTCAAAACAGAATAGAATAATGGAGTTATTCCCAGTTGTCCCCACCGTCTATGTCTCCACTGGTGACAAATGGGAAAAATAGATACGTCCCCAGTAAGGCTAGAGCTGAATATATAGTGATGTGAATTCAATTTGTTTTCACGAATTATTTTAATTAAATGATTTATATTCTATTATAAAATGTACATTAAAACGAGAGGAATAAAACTTTTACACGTCACTTGTAAGACATATATTTTTATAAATCTAAATTTTATAATAATCGAAATTAAAACCACATGGAATTATGTCTATTTATGTAAGGTCAATGGAGGCTATTGCAACTAATAAAAAATAAGTTAAAACTAACTTTTGCCAAAATTTTCTACTTGACTTTATTGGGTAATCAGTTATATCTATGTGGTTATTTTTTTTTATTTATTTAAATTGGTTCACCAACAATTGCTTACACTAGTGTTGTGACAAAGGTAGCATGTTAGAAAGCATATGACAGTAACAATCACTTAAAGGTAAACTCTGCATGCAATATTAAAGAAAATACATTAATTTAAGTCGTACATTAATAAGCTATACTAATTTATATAATTTACGCTCATAAACACCTCGAAAGCTCAAAACAGAAGTAAATATGGATCAATGATCAATCAACATTGAGCATGGATCACAAAGATGAAGATGTACAGTTAGAAGATGTTTAATTAATATTACAATTTAACCTAAAATACTAAGTATTAACATTAAATGCTTGATTAAATTAACATTAAATACATGCGAAATCGTTTGTTATGGCTAATCTGAGTTGAGATACTTATGGAAGCAGATCAATTTGGTCACCACAACTGTTCACAACCCTACATAACCTCGCCACAGGAGAGTTGGCACCCAGAACCGTTCTACTCTGTGGCGGGCAGAGTGGCGTTATTGCCCTGCGAGGAATTCTTGAGGGGGCACGGAAGTTAAATAGGCTCAGTATCTGTGGGCAATCAATTTTGTGGGTCATCACTTTGCACACAAACATTGCGTCGATAAGGCGACGGCGCCTCTCCAGCGATATCATTTTAAAGTGTCTCAGTCTACCGTTGTAAGAACGAATTTTTTTAGATATTCCGCTAGAAAACGCCAAGTGCCATAGAAAACGCTTTTGAACACGCTCTAGGCGCAATGTGTGCGTGGCATAGTGTGGCCGCCAGACCATGCTGCAGTATTCCACTGGACTTCGAATCAAGCTGTTATACAGCATAATTTTGGTGTTATAACACTTAAATTGTTTAGAATTTCTTATAACAAATCCAAGCATTTTAGCGGACTTTTTTACTAGGTACATTGTCTACATGTGGGATGAAGGTTAATTTCCTGTCAAATGTGATGCCTAGGTCCTTTATTATGTCTAATTCACAAATTTTATCTTTATTGATATAATAATCGTGTTCCATGAAGTTGTGTTTTCTCGTGAATTTGACATGGTAACATTTGCTCGAATTAAGATGCATAGCATTGAGTTCACACCACTGTATGAGCCTGTCTAGACCTGTCTGTAAGTTGGAGGCGTCAGCTTTAGATTTAATAACTGACGAATTTTAGGTCGTCAGCATTCTTGAAAATATTTGAGTGTTGGAAACAGTTTGGGATGTCATTAATAAAAAAAAACCGGGCCCAAGTGGGATCCTTGCGGCACACCAGAAGAGATATCTCGCGTAGTTGATTGGAACCCATTGATCACGACATAGAAGGACCTATTCGCCAGATAGGAGCTCAGCCACGAAAGCAACGATCCAGTGATACCGTACGCTTGTAGTTTGTGAATCAGTACTTTATGTGAGACTTTATCGAAAGCCTTACTGAAGTCAGTATAAATGACATCAGCTTGATAACCTGAATAGATTGCTCTCGTTAATAATTCGGTAAATAATATAAGGTTACTACTTGTGGATCTGGATTTTACAAAGCCATGTTGCTCGTCACTTAAGTACAGTTTCAGGTGGTTTTGAATTAATGGGCAGATCAGAGATTCAAAATTTTTTGCGAGTGTAGATAGGATTGATATGGGTCTGTAATTTAAAATTAAGTCCTCATTGTTTGATATATGGATGGGTACGACTTTAGCCAGCTTCCATTTTGAGGGAAAAACACCAGAACTCAAAGATTTATTGAAAATAATTGATAGTGGAAAAACTAATTCAGTTGCACACTCATAAATAAAGATAGGTGGTAGTCCGTCCGGCCCCGCACCCTTATTGCAATCAAGATTTTTCAGTTTCTTGTAGAGAGCTTCGTGACTAATACTATGATTCGATAAACATAAGCTATTATTATGGAAGTTATTTAAAAAACTTGTGTCGCATCCATCTTTAGCAGGGCTATACACAGAGGAAAAATAAGATGCAAAGAATTCACAGATCTCTGAGCAATCAGAGGACGTGGCGATGCCATCTGTCATGGTTATAGGATAGGCGCTAGAACCACCCCGTTTGCTTTTTACGTAAGTCCAGAAGAGTTTAGGGTTAGTTCTGAGACCCTGTTCCAATCGCTTTATATAATTGTTGTAGCAGACAGTTGCAAGGTTGTCACATCGTTTACTGATAAGTTTTAATTCAATTTTATCTAATGGGTTCTTGTAAATATTGAAGCGTTTTCTGATCTTATTTTTACAATTTAACATTTTAATTAGATTCCGGTTAAATTATAATTTTTAGGTATTCGAGTGGATATATATTTTCGAATACCTGAATTAACAACGTCATAAAAAACCTCCAACATCTCATCGACGCTGTGGTGGGCCCCAAACAACTCCTCCCAGTTAAGTTCTTTTAAGTATTTTCGAATTGGTTTATAGTTTGTTTTATGAAAGTTTGGTCTCGAACTGACAAAGTTATATGGAAGTTTAGCCTTCTTATTCAGACAAATCACTATTTCAAGGGGTGGATGGTGTTGGTCAATGTTACTTATTGGATTTATACTTTGGCTCACATTACATAACGAATGGTTACACAATACGAGATCCAAGATACGTCCTGAAGTGTTTCTTATATTGTTGAATTGATTGAGCTCATTAACATACATGAAGTCCAGCAGAACCTCACTGGTGTTAGGTAGCTTAAGCTTAGCTCTCATAAACATGCATTTTTATATTTTTTCTTACATGGTGTAAAATACCCTATTCTAAAAACCATTAATTCGGTTTTAGTATCGCTAAATTAGTCTTCTCCATCTTATTTATTCCCAATTATCCTACAATTACAGAATGATTTTTTTTTACACAGTTAATGTATTTGTCGAAGTTAGATTGTATAATACGCTATAGATATAACCGCTAGCTATTTTACAAAACAGCTCTGTAAAGTAAAATTACTGTACAACGTCCAGCTGGATTGTCATGGCGATTCGTTTAGCAAATCGCTACCCACGATAGGTGTTTTGTAGGATGACTTATTTGCAGTTACGATAAGCGTTTTGTGTAAAAAAAGAACGTTTGAAAGACTGTTTTTTTGCAATCAAATTTAGGTATGACGGAGTAAATTCGCGATATAATAAGATATTTATATTGGTTAAGATAGGTTAGAACCGTGACCACAATCTGAGCGAGCGGTGCAACGGTAGCGGCTGGCGTAGCCATTGTGCATAGATAGTGCACTTAGAAGAAATTGGGTTATTTTGACGAGCTTTTACTGTTGTTGTGCCATACAGAGCCGCTAGCGCCTAATTTTGGAATTAAAATTTAGCTCTCTTCCGAATTTTCGCATATTATTTTTTATAGAGAAAATAAATATAGATCTGTTAATGCCTACATATAAATTAAATCTGTAGACTGCTGATAATTTTATTTTTACAGATAAAAAAACTAAATGAAGATGAAAGTTCTCGAGCCTATTTTGAATACAGTGCTTTGTTGGGTGATGCTCTTACATCTGAAAAGGATATTGAAGTATGGGTTGGTAACCATATAGTTGAGTTCTTGATCAGACTCAATGTGGATACATCAAGACTACCAGAACTATTTAGTGATGGGTAAGCATTTTGATAACAAAACAATCCCACCAAAAACATAAATGTAAAAAAGGAGAGCCAAGTTCAATACAAAAATTATGCTTAGCTGTGGGCTTCGCTGCAAAGAGAATGGAGATCTAAATGAGTGCCAAGTTCTATGCAAAATCGAAATAGGTATGTACCTATTTAAAGGAACAAAATAACATTATGAACAAGTATTAAACTCTGTTTCTTTGCTTTATTGGATACCTATAACAATTGCTGTTATTTGTGAGATCTTAAAGTTCCGAGGTTAGATTTGACTTGGCCAGTTTTCATTACATCAGTCATTTTATAAAGTTATATTCAACATATACATCTACACAACTTACACAGATGGCAAATTTAAATCCGCATCTGATGCTCCAGGAACGGTCTCAGTATCAATTTAAAATAAATTTATGGACCGGTATCCTCAATGGAAAATCCTAGGCTAACTCTTTCTAATGATTAAAATGGCAACATAACTTGTTTTACTCCAACAACAGAATCAGTTTCATAAATAAAGACGCATTTTTATTTGGATGACGTACTTTTAAATTAGGACACCTACCGGAATAATAGGTTATATTTTTTTTGTTTAACACAGAACATGTACATGTCATAGCATTTTAGAATCTTGGTAAAATGGGCCAAGTTTTGGTCAAACTTGCCTTGTCAGCTTAGTAAATTTTTTTTCAGTATGAGCAGTTAAAGATGAGTGATATTAAATTGGAAATACTTTTACCGATGATATTTAGTATTTTTTCTCAGAATATTATTATTTTTGGCTCTGCTTTGATATGAAAATACCTAATTAGCATAGCTACTTGAGATTCCGCAACAGTAAAAAAAATCAAATAATTGAAAATTCTAGTCATATTGCCGATAATTTTAACTCAGGGTAGTATTGTTGTGTTATTTTTTTAAATGGCTGGTACTATGGAACCGTAGCGAATACATCGATGAATATTTTTTTTCCGGGCCCGCCATTAGTAGGCCTTTCCCCTGTTGCCGGCGTATCGTCACGTACTGGGACATCTCACATTTAGAAATAACAGCAATTGTTATAGGTATCCAATAAAGCAAAGAAATAGAGTTTAATACTTGTTCATAATGTTATTTTGTTCCTATAAATACATATTTGGATTTTGCATAGAACTTGTCACTCATTTAGATCTCCATTCTTTTTGCAGCGAAGCCCACAGCTAAACATAATTTTTGTATTGAGCTTGGCTCTCCTTTTTTACATTCATGTTTTTGGTAGGTATCATTACTTTATGTAAAGAAAACTAGGCAGGTATTGAGATTTAATGTTTTTTCTTGCGATTCCGCTGCATGGTTTTCTTTTTTATACTATTGTCTGCATTCTCTTGATTTAGATAATAGTGCGCATTGCCCATTCATTATCTGCTACCTAACTTTTTAATACGCTTCCGTAAATAAGAAATAATATTTTACGGTATAAATTTGTTAGTTCGAATGGGGACACCACTTACTTTTTGACTTAACTTTATTTTTATATTTCTGTTATATATAGCAATTATATTGGTTTAGTTTCAAATATCTGCTTGTATGGGGACCGACCCAAATTTTTTTTATTTTTTTATTTATAGATTTTTCCTACTCTTACACACAATTACCGAGCTGGATTCCAAATTTCATCCTTCTAGCTCATCTGGAAGTAGGTTAGATTTAGAGTACTATAAGTGAGTCAGTCAGTGCTAAAATTTACGACTTTTTGACCTTCATATCTTTATAGCCGTTTGAGCTAGCTTCATGAAATTTGGGCTTCTAGATGTCCTTATAGATATAATAAAACACACGCAGTTTTATGTGTTTACGGTAAAGAGGTTTTGAGTTATAGAAGGGTCAAAAGTGGCACCAAGTGGTTCGTGTAATATTACACTCGGCGCTGGCTAGCCAGTTCCTTTGCTTGAACTTGGCTTCGTGTCTAGGTACTCTGGATATATTATGTAGGTACACATTTATATTATTGAAGAGCTGACCTGAGAGACGTTGTCCTCTCCAAGTTTCAACTAACTACCTCGAAAAATCTCATAGAAAAAAGAATTCGGGTTTCCATATTTTTAATACACTTAGCGCCATTGACTTAATTTGCAATTCTTAATTTTAAAAAAATGTTCCCAAATATAAACAGACATACCTACATAGATAAAAATCTCAAATAACTGTTTCGGCATCAGTAAAGATTAACGCACGTTGCAATTATTATTATTATTAAATAACCTTTTTTTTAATTTATTATACATCGGTACATACGTGGTATATTATTTTATGAATTGATTAGATAGAAATTCTTTAGAATCTACACTATGGAGGTTTCACATTATAAAATCAGTTACTTTAAAGCTGGATGCTTTAGAGAAGAAAAGAATAACTGTCAAAATTGTCAACTCAAAATGACACCTGTTATGGAATCAAATTTCATTGAGGTAATAACGATGTCGTGTTAGTCTTCTAGAGAATAAATTTTCATTATTTGTTAACTTCTTTACCCTACTCAAATATTTAGTTTTTACACCGGCTGATGCTCGCTGGATAAGTCCTATGTATGACGCGTGATGCCTTGTATAAGTAGAGTTTGAATAACTGTACTAATAATCAATTCCCGTTCACAATAATGGTTTCTGATTTCTTTGTTTTATTTTCTTGTTTTATCTTATTTAGTACCTGTGAGTGTATTTTTTTAATTTTATTTCTTGATTCTGTTATAATGTTTGACCCGTGCTAGTCTAGTACGGAAATACTTAAAAGGAAATTTGCTTCAACGGTAATTGTTCAAATTCTACGTTTTCAATCGTTAAAATGTTAATAACTTTTGATAGAGTGAACCGATTTTAATGAAATATAGCCTAAATGTTAATCCAAGAAACAGGCTATGAATTCCTGTCCACTTCCTCCAAATCTCTTCGGTAGTTATCATTTGATGCGCGGTCAAACATACAGACAAACCGACAGACAAACAGACAGACAAAAGTTCCAAAAATAATTGAAATGGATTGTGTTACTGATTCTGAGTCCCCCAAAATAGTTTTTTCTAAATATAAGCAATGTACAGACACGGCTCACTTACATTCTTATTATATGTAAGATTAATGACTGGATACAATAATAGTATAATGCTGGATAATATAGGTGATATATCCAATACGCGAAAAATTTAACAAGTGATAGAGTGAAACTGAGGGTCAAAGTATTCAATCAGAGCTTGGAAGGAGCCATCTGTCGAAGCTCACCACAAACAATGGCAGGACCGTTTTGTCAAAGCGGATTCTTCAAAGGGGATTCTTGCAAAGATTGAAAACTTTTACGGCCGACTTTATGCCGCTCCTGATTCTCGTCCACAGCGGGACAACTGCGTTTCAAAAGCCACCCTGATATTTATTTATTTATTTATTTGGACAACCAGTAGCTGTTACACTGTTTCATAAATCAAAAATATATCTCTATAATATAAGTAAATGTACAGCATTTTAAGGTGTCACAGCATGCATTAAATAGTTACACCGGTAACATTGTAATGAAAAAATAATAATTAAACAGCACAGAAGAAAAAGAAAAAAAAAACAGCAATTAATCTAATAAAAATTAAATACTTAAAATAGACTAAAATAAAATAAAGATTCAGATATTTTATTTTAGTCGACCGGATATCAACCACGACGAGATCGTGTTGGCTCTAAGACATAAAAAATGGAAGAGCCCCCGGTGAAGATGGAATTACTTCAGAATTCCTCAAGATAGAAGGAGCCCCGGCAGTCCGGGAGCTGCAAAAACTATTCAATTCCATCATTCACTGCGGGAGAACTACTAAGGCGTAGCATGGGAATGTGGTGTTCCTGTTTTATAAAAAGGGGACAAAACCTTTTCTAAAAATTACATAAGTACCCATTTCTCTTTTAAGCCTAATTATATGTTGTTCTCTAGAGTCATGTCAGTCAGCCTCGCTTTTGATTCTGAAAGCTTTTGACTCTGCTTGTTCTGGAATCCTTACAGCGGTTGCAAGAGGACTATCGTTAGATCGAAGTGCTGACTCTCTATGAATCTGCCTTTATGTATGTCTAAATACAGGACCAACATACTAAACCCATCCAATTGAGCTGAGGCGTTAGACAGGGGGACGTCATATCCCCGAAACTGTTCACGAGCTCATTGGAAGACATGTAAGGCGTAAACATAAAAGGCGATTACATTTCGCACTTACGATTCGCAGACGACATAGTCTTAATGGCAGAGTCGCTAGAGGAGCTGCAACAGATGCTGACAGCCTAGCATCAGCCTCGCAAAGCGAGGTGTGCGAGTGAGACCTACTCAGCATGAATTTGGATAAAACCAAAGTCATGTTCAATGATCACATTGATCTGAGACCTATTGCTGTAAATGGTCATCCTCTGGAAGTTGTTTCAGAATACACTTATCTCGGGCAGATTTTGCAGTTAGAGAAAAACAACTTGAAAGGGAGACGAGGAAGATCCAGCTAGGCTGGGCAGCATTTGGAAAACTACGTCAAGTCTTCTCGTCACCCATATCGCAAAGTCTGAAAATGAAAGTTTTCAACCAGTGCGTCCTACCCGTGATGACCTACGGCGCTGAGACATGGCCACTCACAGTAAGGTTAGTCCATCAATTTAAAGTGGATCAGCGACGTATGAAACGTGCTATGTTCGGAGTCTCTCTGAAGGATAAAATCCGCATCGAGGTTATCCGACAGAACCAAAAGTTACCGATATAGCAAATAGCGAAAAATACCGACGAACGCCACCAACGATACGTAACACCTAACGATAGTTGCGGTAAGACCCATCATGGGGGAGTGGCTGGAGAGACGCCATGGGGCTCTTAGTTTTCGGCTGAAGCAGGTGCTCTCAGGACATAGCATTTTTGGGAAGTACCCGTGTCGCATACTATGCCGGGACCCAACGCCCGGTTACCATTGCCCCTAAGAAGGGGCAGCACACACTGGAGGTATCTCAGCTTGGGCGGAGGAGCGCCGTGATCTTGTCGCGATAGTGGGTGGTGACTTCTCGCTTCCGGCCGTATTTCGCTCCATGGTCTGAGGCGAGAGCACGTGGTAATCCCTAATCCATCGCCTTCTGTTGCGAGGAAGTCATGCTTGCTAAGAAGGCTGCGGAAAGGAAGAAAACAATCCACCTCTCCCGATCCGGAGAAGACGTACCGCGCGTAGGGAGAACTCAAACAAATCACCGGCCTCCATCATCTGTGGCCTTCCGGCAGATGACTTGAGCAGTCCGTCGCCCGATAAGACAATGGCCCCTGTAGGGGGCGCGCGCACGACAAGACTACAAGATGAGGCGAGTGACAGAGGTCCATGCAAAATCAAAAAAGTTTATTTTCTTTGACATTTTTTTATTATTTCCTTTATTTCGACGTTTTAATAGTTATTCTGCTATTCGGGGTGAAGACAAATCATAAATATCGGTTCAGCCCTTCTTGAGTTATAAATGGTGTAACTAACCCGACTTTGTTTTATATATACAGATTCTGTGCTTAAAGGCAAATCCTGATTACAGAATAGAACAAAACCCTGGTATTGATACAGCATTATTATTAGTGAGATATCCAAATTCAACAAATGCTGAATTGATACTTTCACCAACACTTACTAAGTCACTAGGAAGTATTTCATTGCCATTGTAAGTACGTAATATTTATAACTACCTATTAAAGTTTTATTTTAATTAAATAACTATATAATAACTGGCTACTGGACAGTAGCCTAAGTATGAGACATTTATATTTAGCTAAGTGGTCCTGAGCGCGAATGATACGCTAGAAGTCCTGGGTTCGATTCCCTGGTCCAGCAAAGTGTTATTGGGTTTTTCTATGAAATTCCCAGTAGCAGTTCGTAGTTAGGAATTTGTGCCCGGTTAATGGCAATAGGCTCGCCCCCTATTACATGAGACCTAAATATACCGGCGAACTGTGGGTGTACATTTGTACGCCCCTGCCTAACCCTTCGGGGAATACAAGCGTGATGTTATGTTATGAATAATTATAACATTTATTTTAATATATTTTCTTTCTCCATTTTTTAGAATGCATCAAACAGGAGTTTTAATGGATTATGTTCCTATGGTAACAGAATTACTAAATAACAAGGTATGATAAAAATAATTATAATATAATTTCAAATAATTTAAAATCTTTTCCAAAGATATCAATTTAAATGGAAGAAAAATTCTGGATTCTTCATTCAGGCAGAGTTCAAACCTGCGACCCTCCAGTTAAGTACAGTCGCCGTCAGATATATTGTAGCAGATAAGGTGACCAAAAACTTCTGGACAATTTAAAATGTCAATAAGTTCCATACACTACAAGTTACCATTAATATCTGAACATTCATTACTTCATTAATATCTGAGCAAATGCTTGTCAATAATTTCTATACATATAACTAACCAAAAATATCTGAACACTTATAACGTCAAGTGTATCTGACACTTGACGTTATAAGTGTTCAGATATTTAGATTATTGGGATGGGAATCAATGTAGAACAAAGGAAGCATCAAGACGACATGCAAATAAAGTTTGGGAAACGTTTAGAGGGAGAAATTTTTGTGAAAAGGTTGTTGGTTCCATGCGAAAACGGTTACAGGACGTATTAAATGTAGGAGGAGGTTACACAAAATACTAATGTTTTATTAATGTTGTCCCAATTAAAAAATATTTAGTACCATAATTTTACAAAACAAAATTTTACAAATTTACAAAACCAAGATCTATTTTCTTTCGATGGTTTGACATTAACATATCAATTGCATCACTTGCATCCTAGACAAATGATTTTCTATACAATTTTTATTCCCTTTTCATCGTATTAAATCACAGATAATGTTTGGTTCATCCTATCTAAAACACAAGCTAGGTAAACTCAGTGTTTGTCTGCGTAGATACACTTGACGTTATAAGTGTTCAGATATTTTTGGTTAGTTATATGTATAGAAATTATTGACAAGCATTTGCTCAGATATTAATGAAGTAATGAATGTTCAGATATTAATGGTAACTTGTAGTGTATGGAACTTATTGACATTTTAAATTGTTCAGAAGTTTTTGGTCACCTTGTCTGCTACAATATATCTGACGGCGACTGTACACCGGACGCTTTAGTAAACTAAACCGAGACCACCGTATTTCCTTTATAATTTACTAGCTTCCGCCCGCGACTTCGTCCGCGTGGAATAGTTACTTAGTCTTAGCGTGATGATATATAGCCTATAGCCTTCCTCAATAAATGGGCTATTAAACACAAATATATTTTTTAATCAGTTCCTGAGATTAGCGCGTTCAAGCAAACAAAGAAACAAACAAACTCTTCAGCTTTATATATTAGTACAGATAGATATCTTTGGAAATATTTAGCATGGGTTAATGCAAAATACATATTATAATAAAAAATACTACTTTGGTTTTATCAATGTATTAAGTAGCTTAAATATCAAATAATTCACTGCCTGCCATTAGTCTAGTGGTCCCAAGTGCGATTGCTACGCTTGAGGTGCTGGTTTCTAAATTATTCTCAGTAGCCGCTCGGAGTTTTAATTTTGCCAGTTAAGACAATAGGCTCGCCCTCTATTATGCGGAACCTATACATACCAAAAGACAAAAAGTGTAGGTACATTTAGAAACTGACAATTTGAGCGTAACGTAAGGGAGTGGGAGAGTTATTCTTTGAGGCAATCTTCGAAGTGTACGTTACCCTAGCAGGAAAGTAGCTCCTAGAGTGATATGAATGGAACGTATAATTAGTGCGTAATTTGCTGTAATTGTGCGCCACATAAAAAAATTGTGCGCTTTGTAGTTTTGGAAAAAAACGAGAATAACGATTCCTGCTGGAGTAACGTTCTTCCAGCAGGAAAATTCTAAACGAATGATCGGAATGAGAAATATTGTATATGGGCAGAGAGCTTATATTTGTGCTTAAATGTGCGCCAAAAAAATAATTTGTGCGTCTTCAGGTTTTCGAAATATTGCATTTCCTGCTGGAGCCCAAGTCTGCTATTTCAATTGCCTCAGAATGACCGTCCAATGGCACTAAATGACATAAGAAATGACAGATTTCGTAGACAAAACTGTCAAAAATCATCAATTTTGAAGTCACTGAATCACAATTCTGACACAACTAAATAGTAGACTCGGCACCCTGGAGTAATGTTATGCAAATCGTGTATCTCTAAAACCATTGCATGTGCTTCTGTAGAATATACAAGAAACCGGCTCTACCCAAGATAATTCTGTAGATAAAAACGAAAAATTAGTGCGTTTATTCAAGAATATATAGTGAAAATATTAAGCTTGGAATATTTCGCATTATGTAGGTTTAAGCAAAAAACTAAGCATGTAAACAGTGGCTGATTATCCGACCAAATTCGAATGACTACAAAAAAGCGACGCATTCGTACATATTGGTGACCTTCTTAACTTTACTTACCTTCCGGTTAAAACGTGTTATGGTTAAGTACACTGAAGTAGAAAAGAGGTAAAACAAGAACTAAAATTCTACTAATTGTTTCTGTGACTGCACATGATTAAGTACTTACATTATAAAAAGTAGCTATGTGCTATTCCAAGGTATAAGGTATAGTACTTTATTTCATTATTTTAAAAGAAGAAAATGTGTTAAATCATGTTTCTTAATAAAACCTAAAAGTACTAACATTTCATAATATTTTATTGAATACAGCTTTTGACATTATTGTATTTTGATTTTTTTTATTATATTAACATATTATATTACACACATATTATGATTGATTTGTGGCCGTTTACGTTAAGAATAAAAATAAAGAGAATAAAAATAATAATTTCCACATCAACAAGCTCTTTCATTTGATATGGTCATGAGGTGCATTGTCAACGTTTGAACGCAACTGTACGGACACAGCTTAGGTATAATACGTCCAATAAAGAAGGTTAGCGATATGTACGAATCTGTCGCTTTTTTGTAGTCATTCGAATTTGGTCGGATAACCAGCCACTGTTTACATGCTTAGTTTTTTGCTTATATGTACATAATGCGAAATATTCCAAGCTGAATATTTTCACTGTATATTCTTGAATAGCTTCTGCCCGCGACTTCGTCCGCGTAGCGTGATGATATATAGCCTATAGCTGTCCTCATTAAATGGGCTATCTCTAACACTGAAAGAATTTTTCAAATCGGACCAGTAGTTCCTGAGATTAGCGCGTTCAAGCAAACAAACAAACAAACTCTTCAGCTTTATATATTAGTATAGATTAGTATAGATAAACGCACTATTTTTTGGTGTTTATCTACATATCTTGGGTTGAGCCGGTATCTTGTATTTTGCCGTCAAAGTTAAGACATCATTGTTTTGAGTTTTAGCAATATTATTCAATAATGCATGCATGTACACTTTTGATACTTTTTATGGTTATTATAAGCGTTAAGAAGAACCGAATACAGTTTTCAGCTGGCTTATAAGTTTACACATTTCGGCGCTGCGACATTTTTTCTGGTTTTCAAAAAAGCGCTATTACTTGAAATTTATAAATATTTTCTTAAATATAATTCTGTCACAAATACGCACAAATAAAGAGCTACTCGTGTGTGTTTATTCTACAGAAGCACATGCAATGGTTTTAGAGATACACGATTTTGCAAAACATTACTCCAGCAGGAAATGCAATATCTCGAAAACCTGAAGACGCACAAATTATATTTTTGGCGCACATTTATGCACAAATATAAGCTCTCTGCCCATATACAATATTCCTCATTCCGATCATTCGTTTAGTATTTTCCTGCTGGAAGAACGTTACTCCAGCAGGAATCGTTTTTCTCGATTTTTTCCAAAACTACAAAGCGCACAATTTTTTTATGTTGCGCACAATTACAGCAGATTACACACTAATTATACGTTCCACTCATATCACTCTACGAGCTACTTTCCTGCTAGGGTAACGTACACAGTTCGGTCGTGCATTGAATACCTAATGTTCGCACCTTTGGGATTGATCGGCTGAGTACAAGCTCGAGGCGTTGGAATCCGTCGAGAAACGTACCAAGAAGTTCATTGGCAACGTCTCTTGTCCGAGCTAAACTCCAAAGTCTGGAACATCACCACAAAGTCGTCAGCTTATCGTTTTTTATCGAATACATTTCGGAGTGTGCATCAGATCTCAACAATCTTATTCCCCTTTGCCCTTTCTACAATCGAACGGCTAGAAGCACGAAAGAGCGTCATCTATTTATGTTCCAAAAACCCGAACGGAACTATAGATGATGCAGGTACTTATTGGAAGTGGTGAGACGCCTTTAGTGTAGCGTCGCTTTGAGGTACAGAACCCTATATTAAATAGGCATATGGTTTCTTTTTACAGATTAAAGATTTGCTAAATAATGAAAAGTTAAAACGAGACTTGCTGGCACAACTTATTGTAAAATATGAGGGTGCTGTCCTAGAGCATGATGCAAATAATGCAACCTTTTTATTTGAAATGAATAGTTTTCACTGGATCCTGCAGATAGATATAGGTGAGTGTAACTTTGTCATATTACAGGTATATTTCAAATTTAAAGACTAATTCCATATTATAAAGATAATTTTAAATTATATATTAAAAGGATTATATAATCTGTGTATTTAATTAATTTATAGGAGTGAAGTTTCCTGAAAAACCTCCTGTGTTAATACTGAGATCAGTATATCACTCTGCTAAAGGAAAACCAATGATTAAAGTACTGTCAGGGTGCCCATATAATAATTTTGAGAGTTACATTGAACAGCAAGTAGAAATTTTCAAAAATGAATGTATGGGACTGCCCGCAAGTAACCAACTCATAAGCTTGGAAAATTAACCTAAGTAGGTTTATACTTCCGTATGTGTCCTATACTTGTGTAGGTACATGAAAATGGGACACCTGCTTAATTATTTTGTTGAACTTTGTTTTCATATGAGCGCCGACTACCGGCGCACCGTGCGCGCTATCCACTCAGTACATCTTGACGCCAAATTTTGTGCCTATACTGCTTTCTGCTGTGTCGGGTTTAGAGCGTAAATAGTAAATCGATTCGTAATTTCTTACGTAAATTAATAATTCCAACAAAATGTGTTTTTACCAACATATAAACTTAGATTAAAAAATACATTTTGTTGAGTAAATTTTTTGGGAGTGCAGCGCTCCAGCGCTCCTTAGGACGAGCCGCCTCTGTAGGTATGTACTAGTATATTGTTCACCAAAGGGAGAAAGTGATACATTACTAACGAGTGCGCATTTGAGCACCGAGCTTGCGAGGGCCGCAAACTACACGAATTTGTAATGTACCCTTTCCCACGAGATACTACATCTATGTACCATGTAGACGACAGTAAATGAAACCACAAGGATCACTTGTATTAACCCTGGGCAGTTATGCAACAGTGATAAGCTAATACTTTGTTGATTTTAGAAGTTTTATTTTGAATTTAATATTATTATTTAAACTTTTACAATTTTCTTAATCTCTACTATTATAAAATTGTAAAAAAGGTGTGTCTAAAGTTATTATATTGAAGATATTAAAAAAAAACAAGTGGATTTATGGTATATAAACGTCTCCAAACCCAAAAATGAGATTTTTGGCGCAAAAACTACTGAATAGATTTTAATTTTAACCTTTTCGACGCCCATCTATATAATACGCGATGTGTCCTCCAGCGCCACGCTACAAATGTATAACGAATCTATAGTAAAACGTAGGGATGGTATTAATGTCCTATCGACAAATAATATTATAAGTTGAAATTAATGTTTATTCACCAATTTACGAAGCTAAATAAAAACTGATACATACCGTATTTTCATATTTTGTTTTATTTCATAAAAAAATCAATATGAAAACCTGGATATATTTCCCATAATAAAAGAAAAGAATTGTAAATTTATTAGACGTGTGTTCTAGAAGGCACATCCCTATTTGTCTCCAAATGTAATCCTTCTACTTCATATCAAGTCGTTGGCGCTCGAGGCACGTCAAAATCCTTTCTGATATAAGGATGTCTAGATGTCGATGTCTATGGTATTTTTCTTTTTTCTATTCACTGTGGTCGAGTTTCACCTGCATAACCCAGTGGTGGGCGTAACTAGTTATATATGTAATCTAATTAATAACTGAATTACATAATAATTTGAATAAAATGAAATTTAATTACATATTATTCAATTACATTGTAATTAGATTACTTTGGATATGCTATGAAATTAATTACAATGTATTTAATTACGAAATAATTTGATTACAATGTAACCTAATTACATAGTATTTAATTATATTACAATTATAATTGCTTTGAATATGAAATGTCGCATGCTTGCATCGCACAGTTGCGATATAGGTACTGCATATGCGTATGTTTTCGTACGCGACAATGATCAATTGTCCGAAAGCAAACCGTTTGTCAGACGAAATGTTCGAAAAACGAGTGATATTATCCTTTTGAACGTCAATCACTTGTATACAAGTTCGAGATTTTCGTGCCCTCAGCGCCACTACTTGATTAGAAGTAATAATAGTATAACATAAATTTACGACTTTTACAAGACCTTTTATTTTGTTTTTATGGAAAATTGCCCTGTATTAAGTCATATTTTTAACTTTTTCACACATAATAAGTTTTTGTTTGTTTTATATTCAATAAAAACAAAAACATCAGAAAATATTTTAATGCCCCCAACGCCAAGTACTTGATATAAAGTAAGCCAGTGATGGGACACGATGAAGACCTCGCTATATTTCATCTCGTCGAAACGATCATAAATACTATTATTGCAAGAAAATTACGTGAATAAATAATATTTTATAAATATTGTAAACTATAAACTACGTTTTATTCACCTTAATCAAGAATAAATAGGTTTTCTAATCATTGTCGATAGTGAAACACCGTTTGAAAAACCCATCCTTACAAAGTGGCTAGTTGTCAGTGCGCACAACGCCACGAACTTGAATAGAAGTAAATCTGTGACGTCATAGCGGACGGGTTTCAAGGTCATAGTGACTTTGTGCATTTTAGTGTAGTGCAATGTTTACATCTTGCGTTGGCGCACGTGTTCTTACAAAAAAATGAGTGACGATGAATATGACGTTTCAGGAATGTACTTCCGTTTTCTATTAGTTTCTAAAAACAAGAAAAATCATTGCTAGTATTTTGCGACACCTATACCTACCATTAAAAAAAAAGATCTGTAACATCTGCGTAAAACAGTCACTTACCCTCTATTTTAATTTTAAAAAAAACACGTAGAAAACCACGTTTCTAGCTTCTATTGATTGTATTTGGTTCTATTTGTTGTAAGTAAACGAAATAAATTATGCATGAATCGGTTGAGGTTATGCCAGTGATGGGCAAAAAGTATTTAGATTAATAATTACAAATTACAGTTACATTGTAATTAGTAATTGAAATACTCTGTAACAGATTACTTAAGTAACTAATTGCAATGAGTACATACTGTAATTAAATACAAAGTAATTGAATTGCGAGTTAATCTAATTACATTATAAAAGTATTGGGACACTTCTCACAAAAATGCCCTATTTAATAAATAATAATTAAATGCCCTATTTTATAAAATAATAGGACGGATTAAATGCCTGATAAAATGCCCTATTTTATAGAATAATAGGCGGACGGGTTTCAATCTGTGACGTCCGCTTATGACGTCACAGATTTACTTCTATACAAGTTCGTGGCGTTGTGCGCACTGACGACTAGCCACTTTGTAAGGATGGGTTTTTCAAACGGTGTTTCACTATCCACAATGATTAGAAAACCTATTTATTCCTGATTAAGGTGAATATAACGTAGTTTACAGTTTACAATATTCATAAAAAAAATTTGCTTATGAAAAAAAAAAATTATTTATTCACGTAATTTTCTTGCAATAATAGTATTTATGATCGTTTCGACGAGATGAAATATAGCGATGTCTTCATCTTGTCCCATCACTGGCTTACTTTATATCAAGTACTTGGCGTTGGGGGCATTAAAATATTTTCTGGCGTTTTTGTTTTTATTGAATATAAAACAAACAAGAACTTATTGTGTGAAAAAGTTAAAATATGACTTAATACAGGGCAATTTTCCATAAAAGCAAAATAACAGGTCTTGTAAAAGTCGTAAATTTATTTTATACTATTATTACTTCTAATCAAGTAGTGGCGCTGAGGGCACGAAAATCTCGAACTTGTATACAAGTGATTGGCGTTCAAAAGGTTAATATAACTGTTACAAAGTATATGCTCCATTTTATCTCAATCTATTGAACGGATCCGGAGATACAACTTGACCTCTATAATGTATACAGACCCATAAAAAGAAGAGATCAATGTTGGTTTATCCATTTTTACTCTTAATATAGCTTCATGTGAGCAAAGCCGCGGGCAAAAGCTAGTATGTTGTATGTAGCCAAAATACCACATAACTTTGCCTTGTAAGCTTGCCTTCCAAATATTTCCACAGAAGGGCACTGATTTCCAAATACAGGTGTCTGTGTACCTACTTTGGAAGTTAGGTACTCAGTTGTTCACTTAGTTTATAAGCAGCCAACTGTCTTAGTAATAGGACTTATACATTAGGCTTTATTTATATTCAAAAATAAAAATAAATCATTCAAAAACCTATGTCATTTGAAGCTCTTGGGGTGTACTTTTATTTCATTCTATGGTAGCCACCAATAACGCCACATCTCAGGGAGTAGAGAAGTGTGACCAGGTAGCCACCAAAAATCTCTGTTTGATGAATGATAACAATGCTTAATGGTTGGACGAAGCAACATGTGTGACGTCCCACTAGGGGAAGAAGGTATCACAAATGTGTCGATTTCTGACAAGGACGGGGGTCAAAAATCATGGAATTTGCGTGACTTCATTTATGCATGGTCCCTAAGTTTGACTCAAACGCGAAAATCGTGTACCTATCTGTTATGTATTGGACGTAGGGACAAGTGAAACGGCAGATAGCTAGTAGCACACTGAATGTATTTGTCAAGCGACACAAGTTTTATAGGAGTGGATGCAACCACCCACATGTTTACAAAAGTATATAACATTCCTTCCCCTAGCTTGACAATATTAAAATAATTCTATTTTTTTAATAAAAGCGCTTATAATCCACCCTAGGTATAGGCCGCAGTATTTTCCCACTGTCAGTTTGCCTTTCTGGCTGAGGTGGCTGCCGTGGGGATGACTCCGCGAGGTTTTCCTCTGCTCCTGTTGTCTCATAGAATTCTTCTCCCTCCATTGAGTTGCTGGCATGTGTTTCCGGGTCTATTCTCTCTTCTCGGTCTGCCAAACTATCAACCAAAAGGGAATTTGAATTCGTTCGGCGGCGAAGAGGGTTCGAGACGGGTAACATCTTCAATTTCGATCGGGCAATACTCTGACTCATGGATCCTTGGCGCTGTACCTTTATATGCTATTAGTTGATTTTTATGTTTCTTAACATTACAAGAAGTAATACAGTCCCTGACTATATATATAACTTTTCCAATTATGACGCCTTTATTCCATGATCCTTGCATAATGATGAAATGAAATGAAATGATATTGATGAAATGAAATGATATTTATTTCTGTAAGTAGATCATTAGAGACACTTTTACAAGTCAATGGTTTGTTTTTTTTTTATAGCTAGATGGCTTCGGCATTTCCTAACTGACGACCTCTGAGAAGAAACACCGAAACAAACTCAGAGAATCATGGTCTCTTTTAAAGTCCAGACATAAAATAATTCAAATAATGTGAGTGGGACGATGCAGGGCAATGTCTGAAATGGCCTTTTGAGGAAAGAACCATAGCAGCTTTGAGTAGACCAGTCCTAACTGACGGCAAGCATGCATCAGTCATCGTGTAGCTCAACCATAATTAAGGGAGCTCAACGACCCGTCACACGACAATACCAGATCAGCAGGACATTCGTGTAGGTCGTATAAAATTCCCAAAGCCTCCAGACTATAGAAACTGGTATAATAAAATTAAGCCTACATGGTACTCACATTTACAAAAGAAAAATGACTAGAATAGACTTAGATGTCATACCTATTCATATTGTTTTTTTTATACCACACATAGTCCCCTGACTTAAAATACTTTGTTGCTTGGGTATCATTGACCGTCTTAGACTGCAAACACTGATTGTTTTCGGCGTTTCGAGTGAGAGTGACGAACGGCGGTAAGGGTTGCTTTGGATTTATTAAATCTAATCGCGACCGCAATTTATGTCCAAAAACTATCTCGGCAGGTGAATAACCCGTTGACGAATGAATAGAATTCCTATAATCAAACAGGTATTTAAACAGCCGATTGTTTAATTCTTTACTATTATTGTTACTTAACATGCAAGACTTAATTCCCTTCTTCACAATCTTTACGTAGCTTTCAGCCTGCCCGTTACTTGCTGGATGATAAGCCGGTGACGTCACGTGCGATATACTATTAGACATACAAAATCTTTTGAATTCCACGGAAGTAAACTGTGTGCCATTATCGCTAACTATAGTATGTGGCAAGCCAAATCTCGCCATGTACTCGTACAGTTTATTAATCACAGCTAATGATGTCGTACTCGTTCCCATATCATACGCTTCTACCCACTTTGAGTACGCATCTACAATAATTAAACATGAAAGATTATGAATGGATCCGAGAAAATCAATGTGAATGCGATAGAACGCATGTGGTGGATGTGGCCACAACGCTAGCGGGGCTCGCGCAGGTAACTGTCTTAACTGAGAACAAACTTCGCAATCCGCAATCATTTTTTCTACGGCGTTATCTATTCCTGGAAACCAAAATCTACTTCGCGCTTCAGCTTTTGTTTTAACAACACCTAAATGTGATTTATGGAGCTCTGACAATAATTTGGTTCTTAGTACCTCTGGTATAACAACTTTATGCCCGCGCATGATACAGCCGCTTTCGTACGATAACAGAGTCTTACACAGAAAATATGGTTTCATCAGTACATCTGTTAAACGCCTAGGCCAGCCATTGACAATATATGATAAAACCCTATTTAATATTGCGTCTTTGGTGGTTTTATCTCTAATTTCACTAAGCGTAACGGGTAAACTACCATCAATAACAAAGTTAACATACGAGGCTCGATCCTCCACGGGTACAAGACTGCCGTCGACTTCGTGGCCACACCCCCCGGTCGCCGCTGCCGTTGACTCATTGTCAGGCAAACTAGCGCGAGACAAGTAATCTGCACTGTTGTTAACGCTGCGTATGTATTCAATGGTATAATTATAACCACTAAGAAACATAGCGTAACGCTGCAACCTATTAGCTGAAACCTCTGGGATTCCACGATAGGGACCAAAAATAGACAAAAGAGGCTTGTGGTCTGTACGGAGTATAAACGGTACGGCCCTCCCGTAAATATATTGGTGGAATCGTCGTACTCCAAATATAATTGCTGTAGCCTCCTTTTGTATTTGTGAATACCGCTTTTCTGCTGCATTCAGAGTACGTGAGGCAAACAAGACAGGACGTTCCACCTTGTCAGAAACTATCTGCGACAATATCGCTCCTAATCCACTGGGTGAGGCGTCTACTGTTAAAATAATTTTGGCATTCTGATCGTAATGGGCAAGAACCTGATCTGAAGCTAAACATTGCTTAATAGCGTTGAATGCATTATTATGTTCTGCCTCCCACTTCCATATATTGCCTTTTTGCAATAAGGAATAAAGTGGGCTCAACATTGAAGATGCATTAGGGACAAAGTTTCTGTAATAATTGACTAATCCTAAAAACGACTGTAACTTATTTATATTTGTGGGTGTTGGCGCGTCGACTACCTATTGCCTTGACTTTTTGTTGAGATTTTCTTAAGCCATTTTTATCTATAGTATAGCCTAGATATTCTATTTGGTCTTCGAAAAAGACACATTTATCTTTACGCAGTGTAAGTCTTGCAGTCTTTTCAAAACCGAACTTAATCTCTCTAAATGTTGTTCTTTAGTTTGTCCTGTAATACATATGTCATCGAGCATACACATAACATCTTCTAAACCTGACAGCAAACACTCCATCGCCCGTTGAAAGATAGCTGGAGCACTAGCGAGACCAAAAACTAACCGCGTATATAAGTATACATAATCCGCGGTGCGTATTAATACAGGTAAGTTTCTGTGATTCTTCATCTAATAAAAACTGCGAGTACGCTTGTGTCAAATCTAATTTGGTAAACTGTTGGCCCCCATGTAATTTAGTAAAAAGTTCTTGAGCTGTCGGCAACGGATACTGTTCGATAACCAGCTGTTTGTTGACACTTACAGAATAGTCTACGCATAACCTAACTGAACCATCACGCTTTAATATAGGCACGATGGGTGACGCGTAATCAGAATACTGAACCGGTTTGAGTACACCTATACCTACTTACCAAGCGATCGAGCTCACTGTTTACTTTGTCTCTAAGTGCAAATGCGATGGGGCGTGCTTTAAAAAAAACTGGTTTTGCGTTATCTTTTAATTGTAACTTTACTTGATACTTTGTAAATACACCTAACTCGTCTGAAAAAACAGATGGATATTGTAATTTAAACTGTTCAACGTAATCAGATTGACAAAAAATTATTTGCAACATTTGTAATCGAAACAAATAAAATCTCTGCCTAAAATTGGGGGTCCACCGCCACGTATCACTCTCACGTTAACTACGTGTGTTTTGTTCAAATAGGTAAGAGGTAATTGCACTACTCCTAAACAATGGATTACACGTCCTGTATACGTAAACAATTGATCTGTCGTTAGTGATAATGGCATGCTTTCAAAATATTTTTTGTACAAGTTCTCAGAAATCGCCGTGACTGCCGAGCCGGTATCAACTTCGAACTTTAACCTAATATCATGAATCGAGACTACTAAAGTCATAGGTTCACCTTTATGTGAGCATATCATAGTTGCCTTACCGTCATCGTCACTCTCGCCCGAACCGCCGGTAGTTACAAAATTTATTTTCTTGCACATTCGACGTAAATGGCCTTTCACATTGCACTTTTTACATGTATATCTAGCAAACCGACACTGAGACGTTTTATGATTTTTATAGCCGCACACGGAACACTTTTCTTTGTTAACACTGGATTCGTTTGAAGTGGTCGCAATCTTGAACAGCGCCTCGGTCATTGGCGACCCCTGCGCCGCCGCTGATGATGCTGCTGCTCCCTTACGTGCGCTCCGCACGTTTTCCGCCAACTCCACTGCTTTCACTAGGGTTAACTCTTGAAGGTCACGCGCGAACAATTTGTCTTTCTCTGGGCCCGGTTGCATACCCATAACAAACCGGTCACGAAGCGCCTCCTCTACGTTCAGGAATCCGCAATGTGTGGTTAGTCCACGAAGACGCGCAGCCCACTGGGGAAATGTTTCTTCCACCCCTTGAGTAGCAGCATAGAAGTTATGCCGCTCGCCAAATCCACATTTTTTAGGCGTGAAATGGTTATCAAGAAGTGCAAGAATGTCTTCGTATGGCACCTCCGTCAATTCCTTCGGTAACGCTAAATCGGCCGCCAGTTTGTAAGTGCTGTCGGCGAGTGCGCTTAGCAATATTGCCCGTCTTTTCACTCCCGTCGGATCCTTGACATCGTCGATGTCGTTCGCGATGTACCATTGAGATATTCGTTTCTTATAATTTTGCCACGTATGAATATTATGGTCAAAACTAGACAAAATCCCCAACGTAGACATTATTTTTTTTATGTTGTGGGTACTCGTCGCCACTGTTATGTATAGGACGTAGGTTTTTGAGATTGTATGTGTATGGTGTTAACAGTTTTCCAACGGGAAAGTTAAGTTTGTCCGTCAATACAGTTAATCCGGAGTTTATCGTTATCCAATACAAGATTGTAAGGAACCCTCGGTGCGGGACTCTGATTCGCACTTGACCGGTTGTTAAATTTGTGGCGCTTTTTCTGGCTGGATCACCGACACCAATTTGAATTCTGATTGCACAGATAATTTGAACTTTGAAATTTGAGCTCGCATCTTGTTTACACACATCTTGTTCCACACGTCAAATAGTCGTGTGGAACTGATTACATATAATCCTCGTCTACATCTGCATCAGCTTTTGCTCGACTAGACGATTACAATAAGTGTCAAAATAAATTGTTTATTTATAAGAAATGTGTAGGTATATTTTTTGTAATTAACGAAGAGAGACCTGTTAAATTACGTTTATCAGGAAATTGAATACATACAAGTGTAATTTTTGTATTCGTTTTTTTTTGTTAAATTAGCTCTTCTACTATCCAGACCAAGCAATTCTGTAATTTAGAGACTAATTTCGACTAATTCTGGGTGCAAACAGATTTCCGCTAGGTGCTTTGATTCTCGAGATATAGTGGTGGCCCAGCCACAAAGAGTATTTATAACTTTCGGGCTGGGCCCCCAGACTATCCTAATAACATTTGAACCAGAGGGAAACTAATTTTGTAATTAAGCAATTAATTAACGACTAATCCTGGGTGCGAACAGATTTCTGCTAGTTGCTTTGGTTGTTGAGATACCAGCGGTGACTAGTGGACTACTGACTACAAATTCCCATATATTTTTCTAACTTCTACTAACTTTGGAACCACACAGATCGACTAATTCCCATATTTACGCCTATTTTCTATTAATTATCGACTAATTATCGCCGGGAAAAGTCAAACTTAAAATGACATATCAATATTATTTTAAAAGGTTGGCTTTTCCTGGCTGGGCCACCGTCACCAATTTGAAATCTGAATGAACAGGTAATTAATGGATCTGTTAATAAAACAGGTAATTATAATTTTTAACAATATTTTACTTCACTATAGACCTCATTGGTATGTTATATTCATAAAAGGATTTATTACTGTGAGCTATGTAACATAAATAATAATATGTATAACAGATAATTGTATTTTCTAAAATATTAACTATATTAATGGGATGTAAATACATTTACCTACACAAAAACACAAACATTTAATCAAGATAATCTATGTTAAACAATTTATAATGACTTTTCATTAGAGAACAGGTAGGTACAGTAACTTTGTGAATCATAATTTATTGAAAGTATAATCACAAAGAGTTTCCACAGTGACAAAATCTTGTCGACAGAAGAACCCCACAATAAATAAATACTAATACCTAATTTAATACAACATGCATGATCATCTAGAGTAAGTGTCTAGTTAGTTAACTTCGTGTTATCATTGTTGTCAATAAACTCATAACGGTATCTCATATACATTACTTTCATTCTGTCCCATACATTGTCTAGTGAATCAAGAGCAGGCCTTACATCTAGTATCGCAAATTGGTATTTGTTGTCAACTTCACCACCATCGTAGTAGTCAATAACATAGCGGACATCTTTTCCACATCTATCCACAATCCAATCATGTCTATCAAATGGCAACTCATATCTGAAAAAAAAAATTTACTATATAATAGGAATCATTTGATTGATGTATAAAATAAATGACATAGTTTATCTTTAAAGATGTGTCAATAAAGTCTTTATACATACCCAAGCCAGGACCTTATACGAGCCCTAGGGCTGTAGTCAGTAGCTTTCCCTCCAAAACTCTTGAGTCTTGGGTGTCCACACTCTTTTGCATGTAAAGCTTCCCATTTTAATACCTCTTGCCATGCCTATAAATATTGTATTAACTTAAAAATCTGAAACCCTTTAATTCTAAAAAAAAGATTTGATTTATTTTTCGGCCTTGTCGAATGGTAAACGTCCGAAATGTTCTGTAGGTAGGTACCTACATGTACCACTCGATTGGTAAACTCTGTTGGAACATTTCAGACTTTTACCATTCAGAATTGGTAAATCTTAGGATTTACCGTAGTTCGGGCTTTTAAAGTAATATACTACTGTGTTAAAAAAATCTCTATCCCATCCGAAAGGAACATCCCACTCACATCTTACATATAATAAGAATGTCTGTACATTGCTTATATTTACAAAAAAAACTAATTTGGGGGACTCAGAATCAGTAACACAATCCATTTCTATTATTTTTGGAACTTTTATCTGTGCGTTTGACCACGCATCAAATGATAACTACTGAAGAGATTTGGAGGACGTGGGCAGGAATTCATAGCCTGTTTCTTGAATTAACATTTAGGCTATTTTCAATTCAAATCGGTTCTCTGTATCAAAAGTTATTAACATTTTAACCATTGAAAACGTTGATTTTTAAAATAACCATTGAAGTAAATTTCTATTTCAATTATTTCTGTACTAGACTAGCACGGATCAAAAATTATAAAAGAATCAAGTAATAAAAAAAATACATTTACAGGGACTACATAAGATAAAACAAGAAAATGAAACAGGGAAATCAGTAACCATTATTGTGAATGAGAATACATTATTAGTAGAGTTATTCTAACTCTACTTATACAGGGCATCACGGGACATACATAGGACTTATCCAGCGAGCATCAGCCAGTGTAAAAACGAAATATTTGAGTAGGGTAAAGAAGTAAACAAAGAATGGCAACTTATTTTCTAGCGGACTAACACGACATCGTTATTACCTGTATACCAATGAAATTTGATTCCATAACAGGAATTGAGTTGACAATTTTGAGAAACTAGAGTTTCCATCAAATCAAATAATTAAATAATACCTATACCACGTATGTAGTACCTATGTATAAATATAAAAATGGGTCATTTTAATAATAATTTTTGAAATTAAGTAATTTATAGGTCAGAAATAAGGTATTCACAGGTCAATGGCACTAAGTGTATTAAAAATATTGTAAACCAGAATCCCTTTGTGTGTGAGATTTTTAGAGGTAGTTATTTGAAACTTGGAGAGGACAACGTCTGTCAGGCCAGCTAGTAATCAAATAAAATATTCATTAAAGTAAAAAGTAAACGTATGGATATTGCTTCTATTAGCTATTATACACAAAAATGACATCCGAGTTAATTTTGCTCAAAAACTAATTACCTATTTTTTTTACGAAAAAATTGTAGTAGGTACCCTACTTATGAAAAATCCGATTATCTCTGAAACTGCAAGGAAAACCGTCAATATCACTTACTAGTGATGGGTTTACGCCGCGGCATTTTGATCATATTGAATTTACGCCCAATATCCGCCCGTTTGTGACAAGTACATAAATGCCCAAATGTCAGGGCATTTATTTACCTTTATACTTTAAAATTATTTATTATTCTTTATTAAAATTGACACAAATATCAACAAAAAATAAATAATAATCGTGATTTTTCCAATAATTTTCGTAAATTCAATTTTATAATGTGTCACATGTTTGGTTTATACTTCTTCCCAAATAACATCGTAGCGTGTCGTAAAGCATAACAGGTAAGTGAATTCTATAAACTCCGCCTCATACATTTTTGTGAGGATTTATATTGTTTTCGGTAGGTAATTACAGTACTGTCTAATCTTTTTGGCCGCACTGAACATAGGCGCGAGTCGCTGCGCAGAATGCATTTTAAGGTATCATAGGGGAAGATGGAAGAGCGCGGTGCACGGGGCGCCTACCGCGGTCACCCGCGCGCTGCTAACTACCCGCTCGCGTCCTTGCAACTGTGTAAGTGTTACGCCCGTACGTGAAACACAGACACACAAACACAGAATACAGACGAGTTCAGAATCGTTCATTTCGTTTTCGTTATTTTGTAATTGGTAGTTAGTGTTTTTGCTATTATCGTTATTATTGTTCGTAGTGTTTTGTTATTATTGTTTGTCGGTATCGTGTTATCGGATTGGAAGACATTATGCAATAAAGTAGAAAAAAAATATCGAGCAAGATTATACAAAATTTTTGAAAAAATTTACTGATGAATATTGCATTCGTGGAAGCGAAATTAATCGGATGAAACGGAAACGGGTTTTGAAGACGAAGACGATCATTGTTCCGATGAAATGGACCTCTTCATAAGGGCGTAACCATGTAATACTACTTATACTTTAAATAAATAAATATTTTTGATATATGTATAATAATATTATGTCATGCATATATGCATGAATGCAAAATATATATATATATATATATATATTAGTTTAAAATAAAAGCGAATTATACCTATATATATATGAACTCCAAATCTATCTACTAATTAATAAAACATTACCTACATCTGTACACTAACGAAATTTATACTTACCACCTAGTTAATAATAATATACTACATAACTACCTAAAGCTAATTTTTTATTTGATATTATAGTTGTATTCAACAAATAACATAATCAATGCAACAATCAATCTAAATAAAACAACTAAAACTATGCATGATTAAATACAATATTAATCACATTTTAACTATAGAATTTCAAATTCAATCCTATGTTATCCACTATGTGACGGGCCTTAGTAAACATCTATTGTCTTGGTGCACCGGTAACGAACATAATATGAATTCGTGTGTGTTTTTCTATTACTTTTTAAGAATACCCCACATATTTTGTGCGTTTTAATCTTTGTACCTACATATGAAATGAAATGAAATGATGATGAAATGAAATGATATTTATTTCTGTAAGTAGATCATTAGAGACACTTTTACAAGTCAATGGTTTGTTTTTTTTTTATAGCTAGATGGCTTCGGCATTTCCTAACTGACGACCTCTGAGAAGAAACACCGAAACAAACTCAGAGAATCATGGTCTCTTTTAAAGTCCAGACATAAAATAATGCAAATAATGTGAGTGGGACAATGCAGGGCATATTACTAAAATCTAATCTAATTTTGTATAAATTTAGCATATATAGTTAACTACGCCAATGGGTTATATTATATTGTACTCTATTATTGTATTTTCTCTGTAAGTGAGTTATTTATAAGTCTTTTGAGAAAATAAATGTCTTAAACCGTTATATACAGGAATGCTTTTTATTCAGTGCGCAAACTTTGACAATTGAAACTTAAAAGAATTTTATTAAACACCAATTTGTTATTTTGATATGTCTTAGTACAAATTATCGAATTTATCGTTAACGAAAGATGTTTACTTTGAAACTGATTTTATGGTTACTCGCTAGCGCACGGCAAAGCGCGCGCGCCTTAGTACCTACATCAGCTGTGCGCTCGTTCGAACCGCCTGCGTAGGTATGGCGCGCGGCGACTATCTGTCTAATTTCTATGATAGATTCTCAACGTTAATACAAAGCAATAAGGTTCATGTTTAATTTGACAAAAAAAAAGCCATTACATTAAAAACTTTTTTAAGTTATTTGAAAAGTAATTCCAATTTATCTTTCATGCTTAGGCTTAGGACCATCAGAATGCAGAAAATGAATCATTATAATCACGTAATACAGATTAATGTAAGACAAAATTTCCAAACCGCATACTGGCTCACACCGAAGCGACGAGCTGCATCGTTGGTACTTGCTCTTGGGTCTCGCTCGAAGAAATCCTTTGATTGGCGGCTAAAATAGTCCTCTCATTAGAGACCGCGGGGTTATGAATCCCATGGGCTCGCATTCGAGGCACACACTCTGCGGCATACAGTCTGCGAGCTGCCCGCAAGTTTTCACCACTAAGAGATACACTCGCACCATTTCGTAAAACTTACGGTTACTAAACTCTGACATCGTGCGTGACCGGTCACAGTACGAAATACGAAACTCGGGCGGCGGCGGCGCCGGGATCGCGCGGGAAAGCGATACACACGTCACAGGCGCGTGCGACGAGCAGACTGCCGGGCGGCGGGCGCGCTACCCCATCCCCGCTGCCACCCCCGCGGGTTCACCCCCGCTGACACCGGCGCGTGAGTCGGCTGGCGCACGTGCCTATTGTTATTATTGCGAATAGATATGTGTCCATATTTTGCTGATTTCAAGCCGGATAAAAATTAAAAAAAAAGTTTTGTACTAATAATGGAAATGTGTTCTATTACTGATACTGAACTACCAACATTTTTTTGCGCACTGCTTAAAAAATGACCCTGTATATAAAATAAAAATCTACTTACTGATCTAATACTAAATATGATATTTGCATTAGTACTGTTCCACTCGACTGTACTATGCGCAAGAAGGCGGGTGCAACAACTTCAGCCCGGCCAAAAAGATTAGGGATTACTGTATATTAAAGAAGCAGGTATTTTACAATTCTAGTAAAGTCATCTTTGGTTGGTTATGTTTTTCGTAGGAATCTGTTTCTCGGTAAATATTGTTAAATTAAGATAAGTTTAAAATTACTTTCTGTGGGTGACTTAACTATTTTGTGCTGGATCAGGTAAGGCGCACTCACTCCACATTGTAGGCTACAAGTCGAATAATGTTATCTTAATTTTGTATTCAAATTCGAAGCGAGGGGGAGACAGACATTACTATAAAATATATTCAGGGACAACCAATGATAGTGAAAACTAAAACAACTCTTTCGAGCAAAATACCACTGACCCAAAAAAACTAAATATTAATAACGACAAGAAACTCACAAACTCACCTCAAGCAATCAACACCCTCGACAAAATAATCCCATCAAACATAAAAAACGATTAGCATTCTTTACACAAACATCCAATCAGTAACTTCTAAACTAGACCTGTTAACTGCAAGAGTCAAAACTATAGCTAGCTAAAGCCATGTTTCCGTAAGTATGATCAGATTCGGTTTTAACCAAATCTGATCATACTTACGGAAACATGGCTTAAACCAAATATACCCTATACAATGATAAAAATACCAGGTTATGATATATAATATTGAGACGACCGCATTGGCAGGCGCAGTGGTGGAGTAGCAATATATGCTTCAAACAGAACGAACTTTATGACAACTTTATGGTATTTGCCGATCAGTTTGCTAGTGTCTTCCAAATAGAACCACAGAACCAGCTGCCTAATTTAGACCCGCTACTTCGAGGACAAAATCACACAATTTATTAAAGAAATGAAAACCAATTCATCACCAGGATCAGATGGCATCCCTGTGGCGTTATTAAAAAATTGTGATATTACAAAATACTTAGCAAAAATAATTTAGACATCATACGACAGTGGAGTATTACCAGACTTGTGCAAAACAGCAATGGTTACACCCATATTTAAGAAAGGCAGTAAACTAGATCCGTCTCGTTACAGACCTATATATATGCTTGACTAGTGTCATATGCATAGTCATGGAGAGAATCATAGTTAAGCATATCAGGGATTTCTTCACCAATCACCGAATTATACCTGAACAGCAACATGGCTTCTGCCCACATCTATCCACGGTGTCCAACTTACTCTCATGCTCGTCTTCCTGGACAAAAATCTTCAATGAGAAAGAACCTATGGACGTCATCCATCTAGACTACGAAAAGGCTTTTGACAAGGTCCCAATAAGAAGACTTCTACAAAAACTTGAATTTGTGGGGATATGTGGAAAATTACTTGGATTGCATCATGCCTACGACAGAGAATCCTATGAGTCCGAGTGGGCTAAGCTATGTCAGATCATCGACTGGTTCACAGTGGTGTGCAGGGCTCAGTTTTGGGCCCAGTGCTGTATATAATATACACATTTGATCTTCCTCACTGCCTACAATGTAATGTCAGCACCTTTGCCGATGATACAAAAATATTTGCAAACCCATGATTATGACCTGACTAATTGATTATATCTGCAAGGGGACCTTAACAAAATAGCCAACTGGTCTAAGGAATGGCTCATTAACCTCAATGCCTCAAAACGTACAGTATTACATATAGGCAGCCGCAATCGTCGCCTAACTTACAAACTGGGTGACGCTCATTTGACAGTTGTTAATGTGCAGACTGATCTGAGAGTTAAGATCACTGAAGACCTAAAGTGGGAAGAGCATATCACAACAATTTCCAATTTCCATTTCCGATAACACCCGCAACACCAGGGTGGTCACAAGTGCGTTGCCTGCCTTTTAAAAAGGTTTGGGCCTCCGGTAACCTCATTCACTCGGCGAAACACAACGCAAGCGTTGTTTCACGCTGGTTTTCTGTGAGGCCGTGGTATCACTCTGGTCGAGCCGGCCCATTCGTGCCAAAGCATAGCTCTCCCACGTGAAGTTGGCCATGAATAGCCAGATACAGGCTACTATCAGTTGTCTCAACTGCCTGCCTGTTAATAAATAATAATAAATTTACCAAATCATGAGGTAATTATCAATTGAACTGAACTGAACGAAATTAATAGTTGGGGTGGCTGATTTTCAGTGAAACAATTAGAAATAACCTGCTCATTATTGGCATTGTGTATTCTGATGATGTCATCCATATCTTTCTGCTTTATGTCATCACTCTTCCAACGCCATCCTTTACGCAGCATAGCATTCCAGAACATTTGTTGACTTGGGTAAACCCAAAACTCTGTAGATCCATCGGGCATGGCACGCGGTATGGAGGAGACTTGACGTTGCGTTGGCAGTTCAAATGGCTGATCAGGAGCAGGCTGTTGGTTAGCTGGCGGCATCTGTGATCAACGTAATTGCAATTTCAATTCTATTTCACAGCTCAAATTCTCAATTCTCATATACCTATAATATAAAAATTCTCATCATTATTAGTGCTGAATGATTACACTATATCCAAAAAAAAAAGATTTTATTGAAATGCGATTTTGAGAAGTCTGTGTGGAAAAAAATAGCAGGTGACGTAAAAAAATATTTCATGTGATTTTTCACATGCTATTTGTGAAATATTCCATGTCTAGTTTTGAGTGTAGCTTTAAGTAGGTATTTAAAAGAGCTAACTCTGAAGACATAATTCCTTAAACAGGATATTTAAGGTCTTTTTAGGGTGACTGAGTAATGCTTGTTGTGCTCGTTTGACTTTGAGAAAAGCACTCTCCCAGAACAGTCGGGAGCTCCGAATGTGATAGAAAGAGATCAACTTTGGTAGTACCTATTCTATTTTTATATACTGGCGACGAGATGTAAGATAGCTTGTAAACCTTGCAAAGGAGGTCCCCTTTATTGTGTAACCTAGGTATAAAGGTTATATACCCAAGATCTTATTTTAGCATTCATTCAAGGCATTACCCAAATTATGAAACCTTGACACTTACCATGTTGTATGGGTTTAAATCATTGACAGGGCATTCTGATGTTTTCTTACTTTCTTCTGGTTTTGGGTCAGTTTTCTTGTGCATAGGACATTCTGGTGGAGGATTTGAGTTACTCCCAATGTTTGAAATATTAACGCCAGACTCGGCTGATACCGAATTCCCCATCTTGCTGTATTCTTACGTAAGTAGGTAGGTACTTATTTAAGTCAATACAAGATGAACAATTATAGCATTACTTTTTCATAGCAACAAACTTTAATAATCCCATTTGATTGTGAGTTTAAAAGCTCTTTAAGATGAAAAATGTACAAAATTTCACTAATCTTCACAATCACATTCACGAGATAGTAAGGTACAAATAAATTAATAAAATAATAAACTCTTTGATTGTAAGGATGGATGGACTGTGTAAAGCAAAGAGTAAAGAGTTTATCAAATCAAAGACCACAGATTAGATATTATTAGTAGGAGGTAGCAAGCTATCAAAGACTAAAATATACTAAAGGAGAGTTCTGAGTTTATTAATTATAGTCACAGAATATTATGACATTATCCATACATACATACATACACTCACGCCATTCTCCCACAGGGGTAGGCAGAAACTATAGACTGCCACTTGCTACGATTCTTGCATGCCAAATTATACATATTAATCTATTTACGAGATACTAGTATATTATAGTCGAGGTATAGTACTTATACATCTCACTTCATAGCTCTAAATATAGCTATATATATAGCTATATAGATAGCTCCTGCCCGCGACTTCGTCCGCGTAGCGTGATGATATATAGCCTATAGCCTTCCTCAATATATGGGCTATCTAACACTAAAAGATTTTTTCAAATCGGACCATTAGTTCCTGAGATTAGCGGTTAGCGCATTCAGCTTTATTGAGGAAGGCTATAGGCTAAGTAACTATTCCACGCGGACGAAGTCGCGTGCGGGAGCTAGTACCGGTATAATTTAGTAACGTTATCTGCTAAGGTCGAGATAACGTTATTTTTGAGATTAACCATTATTTAAGTATAACGTTATAATTTCGTTCCGTTACCTTTGTCAGTTTAACGTTACTAAAATCTATAATATAAAAATGAATCGCCAAATGTGTTGCTAAGCGCAAATCTCGAGAGCAGCTGATTTCGATAATTCTTTTTTTATAATATTCCTTGAAGTACGAGGATGGTTCTAAGGAGTGAAAAAATAAAAAAATTGGCTGAAAATGTCTAAAAACAACACTTTTCTATATTCCCAAAGACATTATAAAGTTAAAAAGAGGTAGACACGTTATCTTCCCTCAAAAGTGAAGGTTCGTTTGTATATTCTTCCTCTAAGGTAGTCAATTACTACTCTAGTGTGTCATAAGCGGTTGAGCGGGCTACGCTGCAGTAGGTGTGTTTGACAGCGCTATTGACAGCAGTTTAATATTAATTCTATGAAAATATGCTGTTGATATGAAATATGCTTTGACTATCTATCTATATGGACCCGCCTCTCATGATCATTCCCCTCTGTCAAGGTAGTGGATTAAAAAATCTAACGCGTTTATAAAAACTGTTTCCGAAATCGATTTTTCATAAACATAATCGTTTCCGCTCATTAAGGTCATCATAAATCTTTGACTATCTATCTATAAGGACCCGCCTCTCATGATCATTCCCCTCTGTCAAGGTAGTTGATTAAAGAATCTAACGCGTTTATCAAAACTGTTTCCGAAATCGATTTTTCATTAACAGAATCGTTTCCGCTCAGTAAGGTCATCATAAATGCTCCGTGTAAATACCGATATACGTGCAGTTAATATATGCAAAAAAATATCTAATATCTTATTTAGATAAAGATGGAGTTATTTTCCGTATGTAAGTATTAAAGTTCATTTATTTCTATTTAAATCACATAATACAATTTATTAATAATGATCGAGGACGTTACCGATTCAATAATCGAGTATAAAATAATCGTTTAGTTCAAGCATGCACTCCCCACGAGACTAGCCAATTTTTTTTACTAACAATATCAGCCTTCTTCTAATAAACGTAAGATTTAAATTTGAAATATCCATCAAAATGACATTTTTTGATTTTCAATTATATATCATCCAATAGGATGTCACCATTTATGATTTCCAATTATAGGTCTTAATGCAGAATTATCTTTTTCATCTTTTTTTGGCAATTATAGGCCTTATATATATTATGACCTAATGCTTATAACTCGGATTTTAAAAAGTGTAGCGAGACTATGTCCCTCTTTTGTTTTGTCATTTTAATTAATGATGTGATAGTGATTGTTTACGATTTCGAATCGATATTGATATTATTTTCGTGTTCAATGTAAGACCAAATTATAATAATTGCTAAAGATCACTAAAGATAGAATATATATCTATAGTATCTATAAAATACCTATAATGAATTTATGATACCACTATATTTTAATAAAATTTAATAATTGAAATAAAACTATTTTTTTACGGATTTTATCGCGTTGTATTAAATTTTATTATTTCCCGACGTTTCGGATCCCTTACAGCATCCATGGTCAAGGGTAGACTGAGGTGTTGGACGTCTTAATGTTAAAATTACTAACAGCTACCTTACATTTTTGTTAATTATTAGTGATCCGATTCACGCAGAACGAGCTCACCGTATCCTTTGGTCTTGCAGTTTTGGGCTTGGATTTAGATTTAATAGATTCTATAATGGGGTTCCAAGCAGCTGGTAAGACCCAACCATCTTCTCTATTGAAATTTGGGTGTTTTTTAATTTCAATAGTCTCACGAATCATCCTGGGTAGGAATCGGTTTTCTTTTGAGAGGACTTGTGGTTTATCAAATCTGATGTAGTGCTGGGTCTTGTCTAGGGTATGTTCACAAACTGCAGACTTTCTGGAACGGCGGTGTTTGACATCGGCAATGTGTTGTTTTACGCGGGTCTCTATGCTTCTTTTAGTTTGGCCTATGTATGAGAGACCGCAATCACAATCAAGATTGTATACTCCTGCATCTTGAAGAGGTATGTGGCACTTGACAGGTGGTAAGAACTGACTAATCTTCTTCAGCGGCTTGAAGTATGTTTTGATTGAAGCTCGCTTCAAGATATAGCCAATCTTGTCTGTGACTCCTCGAACATATGGCAATACAGCCGGTAGACGCTCGACTGTGGCACGTTTCACGCGGTTTCTGTGAGGAGGGCGCGGTATTAGGAGCTTGTTGTCATGTAGCACTGCTCATCACAGATCCCACGCGCTCTCTGAAACAAAGATTTACCGACGGTAGATAACTGTGTTGGGTGGTGGTGTGATTCGCCATTTAACTATTTGTCTGTATGGCTTTTCTTTCGATACACAGTGTGACTCAAGGTATTATTGGGGGTACGAATTACCAAGACATCCAAGAAAGCTAAAGAGTTGTTGGCCTCTGCCTCCATACTAAACTGAATTTTAGAATTTAAGGAGTTAAGGTGGTCTAAAAATGCTGTTACTTTATTAGATGGTAAAATGGTGAAAGTATCATCTACATACCGATTGTAGAATTTTAGTGTTACAGGTGCAGATTGTAAGGCAGTCTCCTCAAAATCTTCCATGAAGATATCAGCAACAATGGGAGATACTGGAGAACCCATTGCTACACCATCCACTTGCGTGTAGAATTGATTATTCCACAACATATTAGCCAGATGTTATGCAATGTTTTAGTAGTTCAGCATATTCAATAGGCATGTTATTCTCTAATAGTTTCTTAGATACAATTCTGATGCAATCTTCCACTGGTAAACATGTAAATAAAGAATAAGTCTGCTAACGCATGCGTGTTTTTTTGACGCAGACTTATTGTCTGCGTAGTCTGCGTAACGCACGAGGGGTAAAGCCGTTGCGGATAAATTTGTTGACAAAAGAATTTATAAATTAACATATTTAAATCGTATTTTAAAAATAATTGAATATGATTTCTAAGATACGGTACGGTTTGAAGGTCTGGGGTTTCTTTTACCGCTTAGGTGGAAAACCAGCACATGGCCCGCCTGATGATGATGGTAAGTGGTTACCGTAGCCTATTATATGAACGCTTGCAACACCTGGGGTATCACTCGCCCGTTGCCGACCCTGTAAAAATCTTTTCACACCCGGTAGACAACCCACAACACCGGTACCCCCACTGCCAACATAACGCTTCCTCGCGGAGCTCTGGCGATCTTGCTCACCGTAAGGAACACAACATAGTACAGTGCTATGTTATTTGGCTACTATTTTCTGCAAAGTGTAGGTATTTCAATTATATTCAATTCCACTATGCCCTGCCTCTCGGGGTGTTTCTTCAAACACATTATTTTCTTTTTTCGATATCCGGCTCAAAGAAATAACGAGAGTACGGAACACGACATACCATCACGTCTTTATTCCCCGAAGGGTTAGACAGATGCGTACTTAGGGGGCGAGCCTATTGCCATTAATCGGGCATCAACCCTTAATTTTATAGAAAAACTCCAATAACACATTGCTCGACCGGGGAATCGAACAGGACCTCTAGCGTAGCGCTTCTGTTCATATTAACGCGCGACATAATGAACAAAATCGTATTTACTCCTACTTATATCTCGTGGGAAATAAAACGCTCTGTCTAGTGTCATTCCTAATATATCAGCCTGGCAAAGAAAAGAAAAAATCAAAATCTAAGAATCAAACTAATTGGTATCAAAGTATTTGTAACAAAACGTCCCCAATATCCGCTCTATCTATACTAATATTATAAAGAGGAAAGATTTGTATGTATCAATGTATGTAACAAATAAACTCAAAAACTACAAGGCCGATTTCGAAAATTCTTTCACCATTTGAATGCTACATTATTCTAGATTAACATATGCTATAGAATATGTATTTCGAAAAGTTAGCGATTTCTCTCACCCGTGCGTTTATTTTCCAATTACATAGTATGTACCTATTTATCTATACCTAAATAGTTTCTTTGTTTTGTATTTCATTAGCATGCAATGAGAGCATTGCATTGACAATAATTATGACGCAAGATATTAAAAAGGTGTGTATGGATGATTTTAATTTTGCAAATAAATAATTACATATAAAAATAATTTTTAATCGTGCTTACGTTTTTATCCATTCTTCCTAAAATAATTTATCGATACAAAATATCGACATAGTAGCTTCCTAATAATTTTTAATGTCTTTTACGTTCGTATTGTCGTCAATTATTATATGTTGACGTATTTGACCTCTATGTGTGCGTAAATTGTGTTAGTGGTGAACATTTTGATATGTGTGAGTTCGTAGCGATACAAAATGATTTTTAGTATGTGTGCAGCAATGTCTATGTAGCAGAGGCGGCTCGTCCTAAGGAGCGCTGGAGCGCTGCACTTCCAAAAACTTTACTTACTCAACTTACTTACTCTACTTTACTCAACAAAATGTTTTTTTTTTATCTAAGTTTATATGTTGGTAAAAACACAATTTGTTGGAATTATTAATTTACGTAAGAAATTACGCATCGATTTACTATTTACGCTCTGAAGCCGACGCAGTAGAAAGCAGTATACGTACAAAATTTGGCGTCAAGATGTACTGAGTGGATAGCGCGGTGCGCCGGTAGTCGGCGCTCATATGAAAACAAAGTACAGTGCAACGATTTGTACGAAATTCAATGAGTGCGAAAGAGAAAGCCCGCTCGGCGCGTTAAACGGAAGATTTGTATGAGAAATTAGGCAAATCTGGAGCGGCGCTCTTGCGCGACGTTGCCAAACCTCGATAGAGCGCGGCCCGCCGACACCACGCTACGACATCGTGCGTTGTTGCCGGTTTGATGTCAACAAATAAACGTCAGTACGACTACGAATTCACTTTATAAATGGATAGTAAAATGGATAAAAGCAGTGTACCTACCTATCTTTTAAAAAAAACTGTGTTGACTTAAGAGGTAGGTATGTACGTCTCGAACTGAAAGCAAGTGGGTCGAACATTGTTTTAATAAAAAAATGTGTTACAAAAACTAAAACCTACACTCGTGTTTTTAAACCTGAACAATATATCAAAACCCCGTGGTTGTGTGGTTGTGAAAAAACCAACAAATTGTTTTATTTCCCGTGTCTTGTTTGGTTCCGGCGGCGGTGGAGGTGAGTCTGCATGGATTAAAACGGGTGTTGATGATTTAGCGCACCTTTCAATGAAAGTGAAGAAACATGCGCTGTCTCGATTTCATAATTCTTAGTAATATAATTAGTAATAACTGCCTCATTAGCCAAGTGGTCCTGAGCGCGACTGCTACGCCAGAGGTCCTGCTACGCCGGGTTCGATTCCCAGGTCGAGCAAAGTGTTATTGGGTTTTTCTATGAAATTCCCAGTAGCAGCTCGGAGTTAGGAATTTGTGCCCGGTTAATGGCAATAGGCTCGCCCCCTATTACATGGGACCTAAACATACAGGCAAACTGTGGGTGTACATTAGTACGCCTCTGCCTAATCCTTCGAGGAATACAGGCCTGATGGTATGTTATGTTATAATTAGTAATAAACCTATGTTATGTGAAGTGCATTGGCATCTATCGAGCGCCAAGTTGTTCGTAGGTACAGTAGGTATCGAAAATCTATTAGAAAATTTAATGAACGAATCAAAGATACCAGTATAGCGCACAGATTAGCAAGTTGAAGTATTCTATACTAATATATAAAGCTGAAGAGTTTGTTTGTTTGTTTGCTTGCTTGCTTGAACGCGCTAATCTCAGGAACTACTGGTCCGATTTGAAAAATTCTTTCAGTGTTAGATAGCCCATTTATTGAGGAAGGCTATAGGCTATATACCATCACGCTATGCGGACGAAGTCGCGGGCAGAAGCTAGTAACGTGATAAAATTCGTAAAGTTGTCTTATTTCAATATATCTAATATTCTAACGCGAATATTAAGAATTCAGTAAAATCTTTAAAGATAAAATTCATCCTTCTTCCAGCTTTTGCTCTAAGGTTAGCTGCTTTTTATAGTTAGTCGGGTAAGCAACCTCAACCTCAACAACCTCTGTGGTTTAGTGGTTCGAGTACCGGACTGCTTACCATGAGGTCGTGGGTTCGATTCCCACAGGACACAAATATTTATGTGATGAATATAAGTGTTTGTGTTCGTCTGGGTGTTTCTTATGTATTATAAGTATGTATTTACAAAAAAAAAGTATATAAGTATTATATCCACTATCTAGTACTCATAGTACAAGCTCTGCTTAGTTTGGGACTAGATGGTGCTGTGTAAAATGTCGTAGAATATTTATTATTTATGATCATTTATTATTTCAACTTACATATTAGATACATTTTTAAATATTTTTATAAAAAATTGAAAAACATTTAAAAATATAAAAAATAGTAGCCCACCGGTATCGGGAGCAGGGTCCAAGCTACCGGTGGTCAGGGCCCCAGAGAGAGGAACCTCCTAACAATGCGGGCCGTGTCCAGAAGCACTGCCTTCTGCATCAAGCTCTTGATCCAGCCATCCAATGAGAGCCTCCTTAGGTGTTGGTCGAGGCTCTTGGCTATTAAGCCATTGGCTGACACAACGATTGGAACAATGATCGCTGAATCCACCTCCCACATGTCGACACCCTCGTGTGCCAAATTTAGATACTTTATTTCTTTTTCTTTTTCGGCTCTCACGAGATTCTCGTCATGCGGGACGGTGATGTCAACAATCACTGCTCGACGCCCTAAGCGATCTATCACCACGATATCGGGCTTATTTGCAACAATAGTCCTATCAGTGATGATAGATCGGTCCCAATACAATGTAGTATGACCATTTTCGAGAACTGGGTCGGGCACATACTTGTAGTACGGTACCTCCGATTCCACAAGATTGTATCTCAAGGCAAGTTGCTGATGGATAATCCTGGCTACCAGGTTATGTCTGTGCAAGTACTCGCCGTTAGCTAGTCGCGAACAACCAGAGATAATATGTCGGATAGATTCTCCCGGACGGTGGCATGCCCGACATATGTCAACCGTACCATCCTTCACGATATATTTTCGGTAGTTTTTCGTCATCATAACTTCGTCCATAATTGCACAAACAAACCCTTCGGTTTCTCCAAATAGATCCCCGAAGCGTAACCAGGAAACGGACGCTAAGAAATCTACACCAGGCTCATGGAGAGCCCGGTAATAGCGTCCGTGTAGCTCTTTACCTTGCCATACATTCTTACGATCGTCCGTACTAAGTACTACGGGTTTGCGCCAGTTCTCTTTAGCCATGGAAAGAGGGGTAAGCCCATTGTCCACTGCAACCACATCTCGATGCATCCCCATTTCTGATTTTAAAAAATACTCCCTGAGACTACACACCTCGCGGTTGTGAAGGTTCTTGGCATTTAAAAATCCTCTACCCCCACATTTCCGCGAGATGTATAGCCTCATTACTGAGGAGCGTGGGTGATGCATTCGATATGCGGTTAGCAGTGTACGGACCTTCCTATCCAAGGCATCAAGTTCAGTCTGAGTCCACTTGAGTACGCCGAAGGAGTACATCAATACTGGCATGACCCAACCGTTGAAAGAACGCACCTTGTTTCCGCCTGACAGAAGACTTTTTAAGACTTTTGTCAGACGTCCGAAGAAGCGCTCCTGCAACGATTGTTTCATGTCAGCCCCATTGATGCCTAGAGCCTCCGACATACCCAAGTACGTGTAAGTCTCCGTTGAGGTGAGAGATCTAAGTTGAGTGGAATCCGAGAGTTGAGTTCCCTCAGATTCCACAATCCCTCCTCGCTTTACATGCATGACAGCACATTTCTCCACACCAAATTCCATTCTGATGGAGTTACTAAAGTTTTCCGTTATCTTCAGCAACTCCATCAGGTGCAAATCAGAGGAAGCAAAGAGCTTTAGGTCATCCATGTAAAGTAGGTGGGATATTACTTGACCGCCCCGCCTCAATCGGTAACCCAGCCCCGAATCCTCCAGTAAAGTACTGAGAGGATTCAAGGCTAAGCAGAACCATAAAGGACTCAGGCGGTCTCCCTGGAATATACCACGCTCAATCCTAATTGGTTCACCGATTCTTTGAATTTGTCGGCATCCCGGATAATGAAGGACTGTCCTCCATTGCCCCATACACGACTGCAGGAAGGTGCGAAGTGTAACATCTATCTTATATAGCTCTAGCACCCTCATGAGCCATGTATGTGGCACGGAATCATAGGCCTTCTTGTAATCTATCCAGCATGTCGACAGATTCTTTCGGAATCGGCGAACCTGTTGGCTGATGGTCATATCTATGAGAAGAAGCTCCTTAGTACCACGGGACCCGTTCTTACATCCATTTTGAGACGCAGACATAATTGAGCTTTCATCAATATGGTTACAAATTTTTGCTCTCAAAATAGATGTAAGAAGTTTATAGACCGTCGGTAAGCAGGTGATGGGTCTATAATTTTTAGGTTCCGCAGTACTACCAGATTTGTGGAGTAGATGGGTGACTCCAGTAGTTAAAAATTGTGGTAACGTCCCACTTTCTAAAGATGACTGGAATTGAGACGCCAAGCGAACGTGAGAACTACGTAGCCATTTTAGCCAAAAATTGTGCAGTCCATCCGGCCCCGGCGCTTTCCAATTCGGTACAGAATGGACTGCACAGGCTACGTCTTGGGGGCTAATATAAATTTCCCCCATTGCTGGTATTGATTCACACGTTCGCTCAACGTCGCGTATCCAATCATCTTCGGTATGACTGACGGGCACTGACCAAATGTTGCGCCAGAATGTACTCATGGCGTCATCATCCGGCCAGCACGCGTCACTCATACCACTATTAGGACGCTCCCAAGTTCTGTACACCCACCTTTGATCACTTTGTAATCTACGATTCAGGGAATACCGCTCCACACGACGTTTGTACCTACGAATACGGTTTGCCCATGCATAAACCTTCTGCTTCAGGAAGTCGATGCGCCCGGTGACACAGGATACATAGTCTCGGGGATGGATATTAGTCCCCGAGAATGCCCGTCTCACAAAGCGCATCACTCTTGGGCGTGTATTGCCCTCCCTGAAGCAGATCAGCTTGCCAATGAGCGCTCTAGCCTCACCGATACGGTGTTCAATCCTGGACTGCCAAGCCGGTACCGCAGACTGCGGACTTGTAGCTCTGTCAGGTTCTGGGAACCTCACACGAGCTACACGGCAAGCAGTAACAGCTGCACAGTACAGGATTGAATGGGTATCGGCAAGATCTTCACTGCTGTCAAAATACTCTGACAGCAGTGAATCCAGAGCACACACAAGCGCCAAGTTCTTGTTATTCATGGGCAAACGCGGTAAACGTGGTCTAAGTACAGGTGTTATAGAGCGATACTCCCGAAACGCACCCTCCAAAGCACTCCTCAACTCCTCATTGTATTGGGTACTTACATTTATAGCCCTGTCATCACTTCCCGCATCTGTATGACTTGGTTGTGGCATCACTGATGGTGTCACTGGTGGTGCCGCAGACTGAGATGGGTAAGCGATGACATGGCTATTTTGCACTTCCAGGCGTAACTGATCAAGCACGGAGTCATTCAACATATGGTTACGCTGAATGACCCGTACCTGATCCGACAGTCGTTGGGCCGTCACGTTGATGGCTGGTTCAAGCACCTGGAACAGGGAGAGCATCCGACTACGGTACGCGGTCAGGTTAGTTCCCCCCTCTGTAGCCCCATAGTATGCGCGCATGACGTTTTCATTTATCGATTGAGTCCATCTCATGCGCTGCACACTTCCACCGGGAGCGGGGACCCCTCCAGAGGCCGGTGGGCCTCGTGGTCCCAAGCTGTCCGGTGGCCGGCGGCCTCCCCGCCGGCGTACAGGTGGTGGCGACGTCGGTGGAGAGTAATATTCGTCGCTCGAACTCGACGCAACTGCAGCCACCGGGGTCCGAGATTCCGGCGGTTGCGAGGCGGAGTTGAGCGACGATTCCGGAGGTGGTGGTCGTGCGTTTTTAGTCTTGGCCCTCGTCAACATTTTCCAATCATATCTCCTTATTTTAACATGACATTTTAAACGTCATGTCTTGTGAGTTTCTGAGTTTAGTGGATATTTCAGTTGAATTTTCTTTTTCTTTTCTTCATTTTATTTTTATTTGTGGAGTTCGTGATTTTAATTGGAGGTTTTACTTGGTACGGTATATTTCTGCGTATTCCTGTAATTCTGTGCAATTTAGATAAAAGGACAGATTTTTTTACGGCCGTTATTTATTCCATTCATTTATTAGTTAATACTTATTTAAATATATTTTTAAATATTTTGACAAAAGATATACAAAAACATTTAAAAATATAAAAAATAGTAGTCCACCGGTATCGGGAACAGGGTCCAAGCTACCGGCGGTCAGGGCCCCAGAGAAAGGAACCTCCTAACAATACGCGCCGTATCCAGGAGTACCGCTTTCTGTATCAGGCCCTTAACCCAGCTGCCTAACGAGAGCCTCCGCAGGTGCGAGTCGAGGCTCTTGGCTATTAGACCATTGACGGTCACAACTATCGGCACAATGACTGCTGAGTCAATATCCCACATGTCAACAATCTCATGCGCCAAGTCTAGATATTTAATTTGTTTATCTTTTATTATTATTTATTATTAAGATTTGTCACTTATGAGGTCTATAGTCCCGAGAAGCAACTATAAGTAGCAAAAAAATATTTTCTAAGGGCTCTAACAAACATATTTATTTATTTATTTATTTAGGAAAGAAACAAACAGTCATTCAACACATAATAATCTAAGACAAAATAACACAAAAAGACCTATAGCTTCCTTATGTAACCAACAATATTTATATCAACTTAATGAACACCTAAAATTTAGTAATTTCTACATATTATTTATTGTCTAGGTTGATCACTCAAAAAATTGTTTTACAATAACGGTATTTAATGTTATGTTGCTGTAAAAGTCAAATAATAAATCCTAAATGTGGGTTGATGCCGCAATCATCTAAAAATAGAATTAATTCACAAACAATGAGAACAATTATGACGACAGGAAACTGTTAAAGGACGAAGCCAAAGCTGCTTCGTTCGAGTGAATGTGTTGCTTTATTTGAATCTTTTGAATGCATTGACCGACAGAACTCATACAATACTAGTATCTGTATATCTTAGTAGTCTGTGCATTCATTCATTATTATACTCTTTGAACGAGACTCGTTTCGTATTACACAGTACACTACACCACAATTCTTACGATAGAGGAAAGTAATGTAACGGGTAATTCTTACATTTATAGAGAAAAATGGAGCTTCATGTTTTAAATAGATTATCTTCCATGGTTCTAATAAATAAAAAGTATTCTTTAATAAACTTTTGTCTAAGAAATTGTTTCCACAACGTAAGTAGTATTACGAAGATACATAGAGACATGTATACAAGAATGTATCCTACGACAGTTGTTTTACCGGACGGAGCTTCTATTAATATAAGATATCATGAACCAAGGAAAATTATTAAGGTAAATATTATTAGTTACCACTGACCTAATTACGTAAATGTTAGATAGTATTAAAAATAACAAAAATAACCACATCACACCCTCCTACAATCCAAAAACATTAAGTGTCATATTTTTGTCGTGTACCTATGTTGTAACAAGGTGTCCAAGAGGACACCACTGGTCTCGAGAGACCAGTGGTGTCCTCATTACACCCATAGTTTGTGGGTTCATTTTAGGCCCAGTCACATCTAGTCATGTATGTTGGAGCCAAATAAAAAACACTAACAGCTAAAAACAAATCTGAAAAACAAAATTAAAAATTACACAGATACCATAATTTAGTAGATTTAATTTAGCCTTTGGGGTTTTTTGTAATGGCCTCCTGCATGGGTGTTATCATAAAAACATCAAATTTTGAGTGAACAAATAATAGGCTATTTTGGGATGTACCTACAGGGTAAACATGATGTGTTTCTAGTTATCATGTAGTATGGTGCTTCAACTTTTAGGGTCTCATAATGTCCTTAAATATTCACATCAGATAAACATAAAAAAATAAGATCCCTTGTTTCAGTTACCGCTAGATTTGTCACAGTTGACTGAGGAAGAACGCAAAATGATATTAGAAAGGAGAAAGCCAAAGAAAAAAGTTAAAATTACTGATGATATTGAAGATGACTTCAATGCCAAGAAATATTTAAAATTTATGAGGAAAGATAAGAAATAATTCTTTAAATACTGAGTTATAAAATAAAACTACTTTTTATGGATCACTTATAATTGATATTATTTTGATTGAATTGAAGCAAGCTTCAATAAAAACATACTTTAGAGCAGTCAATTCCCTATGCTTGTCTCTCATACACAGGTGAAAATAAAAGAAGCATAGGGACCTGCCTAAAGTTACACATTGCTAATGGCAAACACCACCATTCCAGAAAGTCTGCAGTTTGCAATTTCTATAGAGAAGATAGTTGGGTCTCACAGTTGGTGCAAAATAACTTGAACCAAAATGGTGGATTCGCAAGTAGTCTTGTTCTTAACTTTTTAGTACATTTTGCATGCAAATGCATTGCGCAAAATTTCCCCCTCCGTTAGTTTTGTGTCAAGTTATTTTGCGCGAACTATACCAGCTGCTTGGAACCCCATTATAGAATCTACTAAATCAAAATCCAAGCACTAAACTACAACTGCAGCTCATTCTGCATCAATTGGATAGCTAGTAATTAACAAAATTGTATGGTAGCTCCTAGTAATTTTAACATTAAGAAGTTCAACGCCTGTCTGCCTTTGACCAAAGATGCTGTAAAGAATCTTAAAAATCGGAAATCAATTAGCAAAAAATTACAAAGCAAAAAATCCATACAAAGTTGTTTTATTTAATTAATATTGAAAAGAAGTTATTTCGATAATATATTATAAATAATGTATTCAGTTGTTTTGTTAGTAGGTAGTAGTAATAAATGAAATTACCTAGAAATGTTTTTTATTTATTTTAGAATTGATATCCATTCCATTGCCGGTTTTAGCACCACCGGCGCAAACCCTAATGGGCCTGCCACACTCTCGACGAGTGGCATGGGAAGTAATATGTGCGTGTGAACTGAGGGACCACACTGATTTTCCAAAAATAGAAATAGTAGGATTTAGTAGTAGTCTTAAAACAATTGTAGAACAAATCTGGGAATTTGTAAACAAATATATAAAAAACTACAGCCCTTAAAGTGTGGTCCCTCAGTCCTCACACACCATCAGTCAGATCTCGGAAAGTACATGAAATTTTAAGGTATTTTAACTGCAGATATTTAGTAAAGAATTTGTAAAGATATTTACTAAAAAATAGGCCACAAAGCATCAAAGATAAAGAATATATAACGACTTAACTGTGGTCCCTCACAGCCGCAATTGAAAGATGAAAATATTACGGAAACAAATAAATCAATTGTTTCTTTTTTTACATAGTTTTAGTAAGAGTCTCAAAACAATTTGTAATAAAGAAAAAAATAAAAAAAATCGACGCAATTTGAAGATACCGATAACTAAAAGTGGTCCCTCAATCCTCACATCCACTAACATTTGTGCGTGCTCTAGCTGCTAGGCGGGAGGGAAATCAGACAATATAGTGTGCTTAACTTTTAGTAGAAAATTTCTACTAAATAATAGGCATCTTAAACTGTGCATTTCTGTCCTTTTAGCTGAAATAATAAACATTTTTAAATTCTATGAAAATAGATGGAGTAGTGTGACCACACAATGAAAGAGACTACTATTATACTTCATTTATTGTAGCATTAGACAAAACGAAAACAAGGTTGTACGATTAGATTAATGTTATCATCATAAAGTAGATAAAGGAAGTTTTATTTTGCTACTCGTAATTATTATTAACTAAGTTGTCAAGAGCTGTTTTCGAACGCAAACTTGAAGTAATTTATTAAATAGCTTAATTATGTTCGTTTTATGTTAATTTTTTTAGATTGAATTTTTACTTCATTGAATTACCAATATTTTTTTAAATCACTAGTTCCATTTTAAAATAATCCGAAAATACTGGAACAACAGTCTAAATTCTCGTTTGTTTATGGGATAGGGCCGCAAACGAGTGCTTAGGACGTGAACTGAGAGACGACACAGGTTACCCGACAAATTAAAATTAGGTTTTCTCTGAGGCCGTGGTATCACTCCGGTCGAACCGGTCCATTCGTGCCGAAACATAGCTCTCCCACGATGATTTTTGTTTTTTAGGATGATGATGATTCGATAACACTACTTCCACAGTATTATTTTATGAACTTAAGTAAATAAGTATCTATCCTATCGCTATCCCTCTGATTAATAAAAGTAGGTATGATAATTATAATTATAATTATTTGAAGTTCTTATTATTAACAAACCAATAGGTAATGTTGGCGTGATGGTATGTTATGTTATGTTAAGAACTCCTCCCTGTCGCTATCAGCCTTTGACTATATATTCAAATCTATCGGCCGGTAGGTACAGTTTGAATGGCAATGCTGGTTCTTTTACCAAAGTATATGCCAGCCTTTGGTTCACGTAAAGCGTCGTTCAGGCGTTTGGAAATACCCTTAAAGAGGGAGAGTGCACTCGGACCTCACGGCCCTAGCGTTTGCTTGTTTGTTCAGCTTGTCAACTGAGTTTTTTATATTTACGACTAGCATAAAAATATATTTAAATGCTATCCCTCTGATTAATAAAAATATAAAACGTCATAGATAACAACTCCATAAAGCTGTAATATCTTTTGTCTTGTTTTGACACATGATATTCTGTGTCAGGGAGAAGAATAAATTTTAATGAAGTATAATAGTAGTCTCTTTCATTGTGTGGTCACACTACTCCATCTATTTTCATAGAATTTAAAAATGTTTATTATTTCAGCTAAAAGGACAGAAATGCACAGTTTAAGATGCCTATTATTTAGTAGAAATTTTCTACTAAAAGTTAAGCACACTATATTGTCTGATTTCCCTCCTGCCTAGCAGCTAGAGCACGCACAAATGTTAGTGGATGTGAGGATTGAGGGACCACTTTTAGTTATCGGTATCTTCAAATTGCGTCGATTTTTTTTATTTTTTTCTTTATTACAAATTGTTTTGAGACTCTTACTAAAACTTTATGTAAAAAAAGAAACAATTGATTTATTTGTTTCCGTAATATTTTCATCTTTCAATTGCGGCTGTGAGGGACCACAGTTAAGTCGTTATATATTCTTTATCTTTGATGCTTTGTGGCCTATTTTTTAGTAAATATCTTTACAAATTCTTTACTAAATATCTGCAGTTAAAATACCTTAAAATTTCATGTACTTTCCGAGATCTGACTGATGGTGTGTGAGGACTGAGGGACCACACTTTAAGGGCTGTAGTTTTTTATAGATTTGTTTACAAATTCCCAGATTTGTTCTACAATTGTTTTAAGACTACTACTAAATCCTACTATTTCTATTTTTGGAAAATCAGTGTGGTCCCTCAGTTCACACGCACATGAAGTAATGAGGAAAGGAGGCAATGACTGTGTGTGGCAACATTACTCATCATGCTCCTCGTCGTGCCCACCGCTCCCTATTTTGTCGGTTTTTTGCGCGCGAGTCAAAGTACCGGCGATACGAGCGCGAGTGGCTGGCTAGAGGTGTAATTATTTAATAGGTACTTATCAATATTATCATACGAGCTGTATATATTCATATTAGTTTAGCGTAGACTATTACCAGATATTAGTCAAATAATAGGCACACCTAGTATTCGCGGTGACTTGCGCGGCTGTGTGCGTCGACGAGCGCTCTAGCTAGCCGCACGGCTGTTAAAGTATGAGCAGCGCAAGGAGCATAGTGTAGCAGCCGCATAAGTCGTAACCCTGAGAAAAAGGCAAAAGATACACATTATATTAAATTTATATACCTAAACATAGATACTTATAGTATAAAATATATCAATGAAAATTTCACCAAGTTACAAAACTAATTATGGTGCAAAAATTTTGAAATGGCTACAAAAATCAGATAGTATGTTTAGGGTTGCCAAATATACTGTTTTAAACAGTATTAAACTGTTTTTCACTAAATTATACTTTTTACTGTTGAACAAAAATAAAGTATACAAAATACTGTTTTCAGCATCAAAATGCGAAAATATTATTTTGTGTTATACTTAGACGCTCACACAATATTGTTTTTATTTAGTCTCTAAAAAATATGTATTTAAAACAATAAATAAATAAAATACTGTTCATTTTTCTAAAATACTGTTTAATATTTTTCAAAGACCTGAATATACTTTATTTCTTGTAAAAAAAGTTGGCAACCCTAAGTGTATTATTAATTTTCTTTTTTTTAAGAAAGAATGGGTGTAACTGTAATTGCTAACTTTTCTTTTAATTAACTAATTGCAACATGCGTGCCATGTCGATATTAGCCAGCAAAAAATGCTTCTAGCCGTAGGCATGTTGTTACTTACTGCGAAAGACCGTCTCTGCGCTACCACTACACTTCGATGCACGTTACCGCGATAGATCTTCACTGTGTAACGCGTTGCCAAAAGATGTCGCTACTGTGTTGCCAGCCAGCCAACAGCCGTGACGTCACCTCCTCCCGCCACGCAGGCCAGACAATAGTGGAGGGGTTTGTGACAGTTGCCGCCTAGCCAGCCAGCCAGCCACTAGGCTTTTTCTTGCTCGGACTATGACCGGAGCGCTCCGTACTAGTACAATCGTTCAAATGTACTAGTTCGGTCTTCTAGTACTATTAGTACAGTACAGTCCTATTAGTACAGTAGCTCACTGAAGGAAAAGTGAACAAAATTAATCACTGGGAGCATAGACATAAAGTTCAAAATAGCTTTGTTCTTGCTAGTGAGCGACGGTTAATAGTACAGTCGTTCAAATGTACTAGTCGAGATCAAATGAGCGGTGAGCGACGGAGCGCTCCGTCGCTCACCGCTCAGTTCGTAGTTCGTACAGTACAGAACTAGAGAGCCAGAGACTACGACGAACGACGAAGTACTAAAGGAATGATGTACTAGAAAGGAAAAGGAATAGTTCGTACTAGTCTGTGTTGGGAATCAATTCCTAATAGTACATAGTACATGTACTACACAAGCTTACCAGCCACTATATAGTTCAAGTTCAAGTTCTTTATTTGCATTCATGTGTTACAAAGATGTTACAAAATATTGATCAGTTTTAACATGAAACCCGGTAAGGGTACAGCAATATAGTTTGTTAAATTATAGGTACTTAATACTTTAATACATACTTATATTCGTTTTTTAATTAATCTAATTGGTACATACAGTTCTGTTAAAATTTTATGTTGAGTAGGTAGATATTTCTTAATCTATTTGGAATTATAAATCTATATTGCATAATTTTTTGATGAGGTATTTAATAATGAGTTCTTGGTTTTGTGTCAGGCTTTGTTTGTCGGTCGAGAATAAAAGTGATGCGTTAACCATATTACGCCCATATTATTTACACCTTATTATCCTATTATCCTACTGTTATAACTGCGATACTACTTGACTTCGATAATAAATGATCAAACGAACTTACCTGTTATGAAGTTCGATTATTATTATATGAAGTGCCTCGTTCTTCTACTCCTCTTGGCAGCAAAAAGGGCGGCGGTGTACTGATCGCTGTTTCTAAGGCGATAGACTCAACACGTGTAACAAAGTGGGAGTCAGATGCTGAAGATCTGTGGGTCAAGCTCAAAACCAATAACGGAAAGGGCAACCTATACATCTGTGCGGCCTATCTGCCACCACCTGTCCAACATGCCCCACTTAACTTGATCCTGGACAAAACTGATGCAGTGATTGAATCAACGGGAGGAGATGTAATAATTGCTGGGGACTTCAATCTGGGGTTCATCGACTGGAGCAAGGACAGTACTCTCTCCAGCTCACCGTGTACAACTGCTGGGAACTTTGCGAACAGGTTAGGCTACTCACTGGTTGACTTTATGTCTTCAAATAACATTAAGCAAATTAACACTGTTAGGAACTGCCACAACAGAACCTTAGACCTCATTTTACGTAACTTCCGCGGTGGATCTGTCAGCGAATGTATAAATCCAATGTCGCTTGTCAATGTTCATCACCCTCCTCTTGACATCACCATCAAGAATATTTTACCCGATATATTAAAAAGTAAAAGTTCTCTCAAATATAACTTCTGGAAAACCAACTATGCACTCGTAAATGAGAGGTTGAAGAGCATCGACTGGGCGCGTTTGTTTTCGGATTTGCGGATTTTCGGACTGGCGGATGTGGACTTAATGATAGACACGTTTTACGAACAATTGAATCGAATAGTGGATGAATGTGTTCCTAGATATACTACACGCAATAACAAATTTCCTGTATGGTTTTCAAAATGTTTGATCAGACTCCTCAACGAAAAGGAAAAATTGAGACTTCGTTTTAACAAATACAAAAATCCGAGGGACAAATATGAATACCGTATATTGGAGGAACGTTCTAAAAACATGATCAAAGAGTGCTACAGTAGATACATCAATAACACTGAAGAAGTGAAGATTAACATCAGACTTAACCCGAAGGCATTTTGGTCATTCGTTAAGGCCAAAAAAGCCAAGTCCAATGACATCCCATCTGAGTTGCATTGGAGCGGGAAAGTGGCAACTTCTGGAGTAGAAGTGAGTAAACTGTTTGCCTCACACTTTTCTGCCACCTTTGCATCCCCGGCTAGTACACTCGCGGTACAAACAAAGTCAAAGGAGTACCCTCAGCTTGCGCTAGGAAGCCATTATTTTACAGAGCGAGACGTACTCAAAGAATTAAAAAAACTAAATATCTGCAAGGGCCCAGGGCCTGACGGCCTACCGCCGCATTTCATAAGGCAATGTGCCAAATATTTATCATTACAGCTCAAACTTATTTTTAATAAGTCCTTAATGTCTGCTAAGTTTCCAACGCAGTGGAAAATTGCACACGTAGTTCCAATATTCGAAAGAAAGAAAGAAAACTTTTTATTCTGTCTTCGTACACAAAATTACAAAAAAAAAAAACTACAATAACTCTGTACGAGATCAGAACAGGCTCCTATCTCAGCATAATGCTGCGGCATTAAGAGCATAATGCCGCAGCGCTGGTTTTCAGGTAGTATTCAAAAAAGGGGAGCCAAATGATGTTAAAAATTATCGGCAATCATTAGTCTGTCCTGTATTAACTTCGCTCGTTAAAACTCAATTGGCTACGCAACAGCACGGTTTCTGACTTATAAATCCACTACCACCAACTTAGTTCACTACATTAATGATATCAGCAGTTCCGTGGACTCTGGTGTGCAAGTGGACTCAATTTACACTGACCTCAGTAGCGCGTTTGACAAAGTAAATCATGCACTTCTAATGAAACTACTTTTTACGGATTTTATCGCGGTATATTGATATTATTTAGTTCCCGACGTTTCGGATCCTTTACAGCATCTATGGTCACGGGCAGACTGAAGTGTTGAACGTCTTGATGTTAAAATTACTAACAGCTACCTTACATTTTTGTTAATTATTAGCGATCCGATTCACGCAGAACGAGCTCACCGTATCCTTTGGTCTTGCAGTTTTAGGCTCGGATTTAGATTTTATAATGGGATTCCAAGCAGCTGGTAAGACCCAACCATCTTCTGTATTGAAATTTGGGTGTTTTTTGATTTCAATAGCCTCACGAATCATCCTGGGTAGGAATCGGTTTTCTTTTGCGAGGACTTGTGGTTTATCAAATCTGATGTAGTGCTGGGTCTTGTCTAGGGTATGTTCACAAACTGCTCACTTTCTGGAACGGCGGTGTTTGACATCGGCAATGTGTTCTTTTACGCGGGTCCCTATGCTTCTTTTAGTTTGGCCTATATATGAGAGTCTGCAATCACAATCAAGCTTGTATACTCCTGCCTCTTGAAGAGGGATGTGGCACTTGACAGGTGGTAAGAACTGACTAATCTTCCTCAGCGGCTTGAAGTAAGTTTTGCAGATATAGCCAATCTTGTCTGTGACTCCTCTAACATATGGCAATACAACAGGTAGACGCTCAACTGTGGCACGTTTCACGCGGTTTCTGTGACGAGGGCGCGGTATTCGGAGCTTGTTGTCATGCAGCACTTGCTTGACATGTTGAAGCTCTGCAGCCAGGTGTTGCTCATCACAGATCCCACGCGCTCTCTGAAACAAAGATTTACCGACGGTAGATAACTGTGTTGGGTGGTGGTGCGATTCACCATTTAAGTATTTGTCCGTATGGGTTTTCTTTCAATACACAGTGTGACTCAAGGTGTTATTGGGGGAACGAATTACCAAAACATCTAAGAACGCTAAAGAGTTGTTGGCCTCTGCCTCCATAGTATTTGAATTTTAGAATTTAAGGAGTTAAGGTGGTTCAAAAATGCTGTTACTTTATTAGATGGTAATATTGTGAAAGTATATAACCGGTATATAACAATATACCGCGATAAAATCCGTAAAAAGTAGTTTCATTTCAATGTCTAATATTCGCGTAAGAGTCAGAAATCAGCATGCACTTCTACTTCAAAAACTTAAGAACTATGTTATGCATGGTCATCTGCTGCGCTGGTTTAAATCATACCTTTCGGAACGACAACAGAGAGATAATATAAAGGGTTATCAGTCGCCACTTTATTACTCAACCTCTGGGGTACCACATGGATCGCATCTTGGTCCTATTCATTTCCTGGTATTTGTGAACGACGTCATACACTGCATTAAAAACTCAAAATGCTCTATGTTTGCGGATGATCTAAAACTATACAAGGAAATTGAATCAAGTACCGACGTTGCTTTGCTTCAGAGGGACTTGGACGCAATTCATGAGTGGTGTCACAGTAACATGATGACTCTCAATGCCGTAAAGTGTTATCATATAACATTTACTGGAAAAAGTTGATTCAGCCTTCAGCGTATCACTTAAACGGCATAACTCTTCAGAAAGTCGATACCATTCGTGATTTAGGAGTACTTGATAGTAAACTATCCTTTATTAATCACTTCGACACTATTATCGCTAGAGCAAATAAAATGTCCGGATTTGTAAAAAGAACTTGCAAGGAATTCCGGTCAAGTGACACCCTTAAGGTTCTCTATAACTCTCTGGTGAGGAGTATACTGGAATATGCATCTCCTGTATGGAATCCAGCGTATCGTGTCCACATCGACAGAATAGAGTGCATCCAAAAAAAGTTCACTAGATACCTGCTCTACAGATCGCAGACTTGCGATCGCGAAGCCGATTATCCTCAAAGGCACTGTCATTTCAGGATGAAAGCTTTGGGCGACTTTTACGTAGTTGACGCTCTCTGTCCAGATCTTCAAGGCGTTTTGCTTCAAAACCCGCTGTTGCTTTATGAATTGAGGAGCGCCATCTTTCACGGTTTCGAGCAAGTGCCTGCCACCGATCAACTGGTATGCCACAGTTCGTAAGGTGACGTTTTAAAACGTCTTTGTAGCGCAGGTATTGTCCGCCTTGTGCACGTTTACCTTAGGCAAGCTCTGAGTAGAAAACAGTTTTTGGCAGTCGAGTCGAATCCATTCGCTGGATATGACCACACCATCTCAGCTGGATCTTTAGCATCCATTCCCATCATTCCAGTGCGCCTTAGTATTTCCGTGTTAGGAACATGATCCTGCCATTTAATGCGAAGGATGACCCGAAGGCACCGTAGGTGGAAAGTGTCTAGCCTTTTTATATCACCTTTATAGAGACACCAAGTTTCTGCGGCGTAGGTCAGAATTGGCAGAACCAAGGCCTTATAAACGCAAATTTTCGTTTGTAGTTTCAGGTCATGTGATGTCCACACACGGTTGCTTAGTCTTCCAAAGATGGCGGCTGCCTTAGCGATCAGTGCTGGAATTTCAGCCACAAGCCTATTGTTATTGCAGATTTGACTCCCGAGATATTTGAAGTGCGTTACCTCTTCTAGTGGTTCAAAATTAAGCTCTACGGTTGAACTGTCACCGTCACATCCCTTTGGTGGTTGTTTAAGGACTTGTGTCTTTTTCGCGCTAATTACAAGTCCAAATCTACGACAGGCGGCTTGCAGATCATTCACATAGCCCTGAAGAGTTTCCAATTAGTATTCTAGTCTATACTGACAATATTGTTGCTTATCAAAGCAGAAACCTGTAAATCCACAAGTTTTTTTGGTGTCTTTAAGATCATTGTGCATTGGGGCACCTCAAGGGTGGCAGGGCCCTATTTATAGGTGAAAATTGAACCAAACCAAATTGTAGGTTTATCTAGCATGAGATTGCCAAGGCTGTACAGGGACAGGCATTGTGTCTTGTCTCCTGGAGCATAAAACTCCACCCAGTGAGTTTTGTGTTCTTCTAGAATCATATTTTATGTACCTACTCGTTTTAATTATTATATGCACTCGTTCGTCAGCACAAGATCTACATTTATTGTAATCTGAAGTACTTATAGGTAGTCACCTATATTCAAACCAACATACCCATGAAAAAACATTGTAGGCACTTACATGTGATTGATAAAACTGCTTATTGCAGCCTCACGGCCTCCACATAAGAGTAAGAGATCTCGTGCGTACATCTCATGTACGCCCCGAGTCCAATGAGCACGTCAGTGTATCACGTACACCACCCGCCTCAACCGGTACGGTCTACGAAGGTTATGGAAACTCTTGCGGCCTTAAACTGCTACGAGAGCCAGTAGCCATACCGGTGTAATCACAAAACAACTTGTAGTGTCACTTTTATTTCATGAAGAACAATGATCTCCGTTCCAACGACGCTTTATTCCGCTTTATGACGACACTTTATTCGGCTTTAAGACGACATTTCATTTTACGTCTAACTTTTGTAAACCTTCTTTATGTTGCCGTTTAGGCATAGTTTTGGTTGAAATTATATTAAAATACACTTTAAATTAAAATTAATTAACACAGAGAAACGCAGTATCGGTTGCCGCACAAACGAAAAGAATAGACAGCAATAGACAGCGTTCACCGAGCACAGATTATAGCTAATTTTAGGGTCGGGATACTACGTCTAAAATTGCGTAAATGCGTATCGTTCCTAGTGAATGGAGAGAGCTGCTTGGTTAAAATATATTAACGAGAACGAGGCACGCAATATGATAATATACCTGTAGTCTGTGGTTTGGTGGTCTGACCTTGAGAGTTGACGTGTTTAAGATAAAGATATGTATTGTAAATTATATTCGAAGGTTTGAATGAAAGTATTTTTGTGCTACAATTTGCAAATTATTTTTTGTATTTAGTCGAAAATGAGTTTAATTTTCTGAAGTCTCGATACGGTGCATAATTTTTTTACAATGGGTTGCACCCAAAGCGAAATATCTCCTCAAAATGAGACACCAAGAAAAGGATGTACTGATGTGTTATGGCTCATAATTTATATTATCTTTTGGATAATAATGGTAAGGACAATTTTACAAAAATTGGTCAGACAGTAGCCTTAATTATGTGTTTTACGCAGTGTTAACCTATTAACATATTTTTTTTAAATTTGGGTGTGTAGTCTACACAAAGCTGCTTTATGTCTACTTCAAGCTATTCATGACGTGATACTTATTTTTGTTACTGTACGATGAGAGGTCCACTTAAACTGGCTAAACAGAAATGTATAGCTGTGCATACCATTTTTATCAATAATATAAAATAAAATTTATTTCTCAGATTATTGTTGCTGCCATATCATTTGTGTATGGAAATCCTTTGAGAGTAATCAATGGATTTGATTCGTTTGGTAATACATGTGGCGTGAAAAGTAATCAAAAACTGACACCGGCCCCTGTGTCAGGGATAAGTACAGTGGATAAAAAATATTTGTTCTTTATGGATATCAAAGAATTGCAGAGATCCCTTAAAATATGTGTTAAAGAGTGTCCTAACACGAAGATGGAGTCACTAACTGATATAAAAAACTTTTACACAGAAACTGGATCAAATCTTTGTCGCTATGATATTGATATAAGTAAAGCAACCAAAGATATTGGCCACAGCTACATTGGACCATGTCCTACACTGCCAGTTTATGAAACATTTCCACTTTTAAACAGATGCTTTCCTAAGTCAGCACATGAACTTACTAAAAAAGTCTTCAATGATTTCTATGATTTACTCAACAGTTGGGACACAATTGAACAGATGCTTTCAGATCTGTACTCTTCTTGGAAGGAAATGATTATATGTGTCATAATAGCTTTTAGTAAGTATTGCCTTGTTTTTGCCAAGATTAGTTAAATCATCATAATTATAATATAATTATTAGTATACCTATCATAATTTTATTTAGGCAAATGTGGTTGTCAATGGTTTGTGTCATTTATTTTAAACAGGTACTAAATAAAACCACTGACTCAAATTCATACTAAAGATGAGGTCATAAACAAGCAATACATGCTTGTGCATGACCTCATCATGAGCTGAGATTGGATTTATCTCATACTTAAAATAATAATGGTACTTACAATAGTAGATTGTTAACCACTGGGAGAAACTGACACATTACTAACAAGTGTCCATTTGAGCAAACCACATGAGTTACTAAAATCTCATATATACACATAAAAATCTCACATAAAATCATGTGTACTTTCCCCTGAGTGAAGCATAGAAAAGCAGTAGAGCTGCCTTTGTGAGACTTTCATTGCATAGGGTGGATTGCATTACTAGTCATACATACATTTATTATTAACTAGCTTCCGCCCGCAGCTTTGCCCATTTTGAGTTCGGCCTGGCACTTAGTCTTTATCAAAGACCCATGTCACTTCCCATTTTGATTATTGATTTGGGAAGTTAGAAGTAGTTTAGTAGAATCCTGAACGTAGCGCGGGATTCAAAGTACGTCGCCCGAGGCAAAAATATTTTTTTCGCTCGAGTGATACACTCTACTTTTCATCACCAACTATGAGAAAATAAAAGGCGCCTCAACAACCGGCGGACGCGCCGACGGCGAGACTCTAGGCCGTCGTACCAGCCAGTCTTTTTTCAAACAATATTTGCGTTCGATCTCTTTGGTGCTGAACACTAATATATTTATTACTAGCTTCCGCCCGCGACTTCGTCCGCGTGGAATAGTTACTTAGTCTTAGCGGGATGATAGCCTATAGCCTTCCTCAATAAATGGACTATCTAACACCGAAAGATTTTTTCTAATCGGACCAATAGTTCCTGAGATTATCGCGTTCAAGCAAACAAACAAACAAACTCTTCAGCTTTATATATTAGTATAGATTAGTATAGATAAACTAGCTTCTGCCCGCGGCTCCGCCCCCGTGGAATTCGGTCTGTCATCACGGCCCACGGGAATGGGATAAAAAGTATCCTATGTCCGTCTCCTGGTTCTAAGCTACCTGTCCACCAATTTTCAGCCAAATCGGTTCAGCCGTTCTTGAGTTATAAATGGTGTAACTAACACGACTTTCTTTTATATATATAGATAACTATAGTTTTGTAATGTTTTTCATTTTCCATGCTAATGTTACATAGTATTTTAGTGAAGTAAAAATTTGACTGGGCAGGATTCAAACGTACATCTTCTTACAACAGTAATTACATTAAAATATATAATAACATAACATAACATACCATCACGCCTGTATTCCCCGAAGGGTTAGGCAGAGGTGTACTAAGGTACACCCACAGTTCGCCGGTATGTTTAGGTCCCATGTAATAGGGGGCGAGCCTATTGCCACTAACCGGGCACAAATTCCAAACTCCGAGCTGCTACTGAGAATTTCATAGAAAAACCCAATAACACTTTGCCTGACCTGGGAATCGAACCCAAGACCTCTAGCGTAGCGGTCGCACTTGAAACCACTAGACTAACGAGGCAGTATATAATATAAGCTACAAATACTGTAGCTTGGTTTCTTCTGGCGCGATCATCATTGGGTGGGTGGGTACTGGGTAGCGCTGATGAGCCTCAATGACGGCGCACTGGAAAACATACAGTTCCATTAGGTACTGATGGTTCAAACTAATACATTTACATCCTCCATCATCCCTTAATTTAAACCCCATGGGGGTTGAATTTATCAAAATCCGATTTAAAGTTTTTACGAGTGGCTGCTACTCAACTTTTTTTTTCTTTTTTTAAATGACGCCCTGTTAATTTTATTAATGTTCGTTATTCTAATAAAATACATATAAATGTTTGTGTATACAAATTTCTTCCAGTATGCTCGCTAATAATGGTCTCGATCTTGCATTTACTGGCTACATTAGTATCGTGGATATTCATGATATTAGTGTCAGTGGCCAGTGTGGCTGGGACTGCCCTATTGTGGTACACATATCACGAATTACGGACAAAGCACAAGACTTTTGAAACTGCATATTTAGCTGTAAGTACATAGGTATGTTTGCTTATTTCCTTTCAGTGGTGGAATAGAGAAGATGCTATGCTATGGTCTATCAGGGAAGCCAATTGTGGTGCTAGCGAGAATGGCAACATAGTAAAGGTGTTCCCTAAAAGTTAAAACGATTAATTTAACACATTATTTTATTTATAATTCATAAATTCATTAATATTGAGATCGTACGTTAAAAGGATGGTAGAAGAGAAGCGCACACATTGCATGTTTCTCATATTCTCAGAGATGGCGTTGGCGTTGCTTGGTCTTGAATGCTAGAGTTATAAACTAGTTGGCATTAAAAAAATACAAGTAACTATAATAGTTGAATTGAATGCATAGAAATTGTGTCTTACTTCAATAAAGATAAGTTTTGTTATTGATTCATAAGTTAAATACCTTTTAATGTTCGAAAAATGTAGGTGGAGTTAGCGTTATTTGATAGTAAGCGATTATGATCATTCGTCATTCATAAGGTCTTGAGTGTTAGAATTATGAACTTAAATTGCTTGGCAAGTTGCCATTACAAACTACTTTTAACCAGTTCAATTGAAAGTATAGAATTGTGAGTCTTATTTCAATAAAGATTAGTTTTGTTATTGATTCAAAATTGAACAAAGTAACGAACTCGAACGTTATTAATTCAACAGTATATCCATGCGCGATTCCGGTGTTATATTGAATGATGTATATATCTAACAAATTTCAACTATATTATTATGTTTGTGTGTTTTATTATTATCTGTGAACGTGGGTGGGCGTGTTGACGTAGATGTTTAATACGAATTTAATTACTTTCAGGAGTCCCTAAAGAATGAGAGTGCGTTTTTGTGGTATTCAATTATTGCCACTATAATAACGGTAAGTAATAACTACCATCATACTGGATAGCGGTTATTCACAATGCGACTTAGCGAATTGTTGCGAAAACGCTCACATCGTTTTTTGATAATGCTTTTGTAAGTGAATGATAGTAGGAGTTTCAGAAAAAGGACTAATTCAATTAATCTCTTTTAAAAAAATGCTTTATTTAAAGAATATAACAGCCTAAAATTTAAGTTCAAAGAAGAATCCATATAAAAACAGAATTAAGTACCTAATTTGTTTACATGCATTGAACATTTCAGGTGATTTTGCTGTTGCTGGTATTTGTGATGCGCTCCCGCGTATCATTCTTGGCAGCTTTATTCAGGGAAACGGCTCATTGCCTGGGTTCAATCCCAGCTCTGTTCCTCCAACCTATAATTACATTTTTCTTCCTTGTACTTTTCCTAGCTTTTTGGTCCACAGTTGTGGTAAGTTTTAGTTTCTTGAGTTTAATTCAGTTTCCCTTTTTATTATCATAATAATACATCAAATATTTTTCAGGTATGTTTGGCAACTGCAAACTATCCTGGTATACCACTTCAAACCAATTTTCTAATCAATGTATCTTCCACGTCAGAAATTGTACCAACTAGTAAACAGACAATAGAAGCACAAAACGGTAATGCAAGTGCTGGGCTTAAGAGTAAGTAGAATGCAAAAAAATGACTTCCCCATGGCGTGTCGATTTCTTTTTATCCGAAAATATAAAAATTACTGAAAGAAAACATCTAACAACTCTAACTCTCTCTAACTAAATAGATAATAACACTGATATTATACATACACGGCCACATCAAGCTATACCTACATTTGCAGTATAAGCTGTTTGTTGATGTATTTTAGACACATTTTAGATTCATGGTAGTAGTAATTAGCGACATTAACTATACAATATCCACAACTGAGAATTAAAATCTTTCCTAAAAAATCGATGTTGTAGCTAAAAGTAGTGCATCGCTGTTGGCACAGTTTTAGGCAAGTTTTTGGCTTGATACGAATTCATAAGCAAAGGTTTTGAATGTCAGTTGTGGATGTTGTATGTATTGTTAATGTAATTGTAACGCAATAACTACTGCTATGCATCTTAAATGTGTTATAGACCTACAAATTTCGAAATCCGTTTGGATTTGGCTGGCTCAGGTGAACGATCCGTCTTAGGTTACCTCTTAATATATAGGTTCTTTATTTACATTTAAGGCGAGGCTTGCCAAAATTGAGTACTAAAGTAAATATTTAAATTTGTTTTAGCGTTAACTCTCGACAATATACAATTTGACCCCATGTGGGTGAAGAGTATGTGGTGGATATGTCTGATCTGCTTAGTTTGGGGCAGTGAGTTCATACTCGGATGTCAACAGATGACAATCGCCGGTGCGGTTTCACATTGGTATTTTAGGTAAGAAAAATAAAGCATGGGTAATAATTGTGGAGCTTGAATCCTATTTATTCTGTGGTGTGCTATGTTACACGACATTTGATATTTTCTTGATTTGTTTTAGAGGACCGAATGCTCACCCGTCGCCTGTTTTATACTCTATGGGCAAGCTTATCAAATATCATTTAGGTTCAGTCGCTAAAGGATCATTTTTGATTACTTTGTTCAAGATACCTCGTCTTATCTTGACCTATTTACATGCCAAGTAAGTTATTTGTCGTCGCATGAACGCGATTTAAGTTTGGTCTAAAGTTACAAACAAGAAATAGGTAGTTACTAACACACGCATACTTATCTATAATATACAATTTTAATTTTAAATGAACACATAATACACAGAAAAAGACAACTAATCCTTTTCCACATTTACATTCACGACATTTATTTTTGAGCTCCTCTTAGTATTTAGGTGGCTAATAGTAAAAGCAATCTGCTATTTTACTTAGGCACCTTTTGTATCGTATGGTGTGTTAAAGATTATTATTATATCTGTGCATTCTGTGATTATATTGCACTTATAGCTAGGTACATAAAGTCCTTCCAATAAATTTCATTTTTCACAATTTCATATGTTGAAGCACGCCTATGAATGAAGTAGTTTAATTTTATTAACAGGCATCATCTTTAGAGAGAAAAAAAAACACGGTTTATTCTTTACAATAGTGAAGCAACATGCTTTTTAGCTCCAATATAAGTAGGTACTTTGTAAAAGGTTATTTGCATCAATAAAGAATTAATGAGCTGAGCCCGCCAAATTCAAATTACAATTGGTTTTTCGCAATTTGTAGGTCTATAACACATTCTAGATTCCTAGCTGTAGTAATTGCGTAATTAGCTATACAATATTCACAATTGAGAATTAAAACCATTGCTTGTAAATCGATATTGTAGCTAAAAGTAGTGTCAATCGTCAATTTTGGCCAAAATTGCTGATTGACCCTACTTTTAGCTTGTTTAACGTTTATTAAGCAAAGTTTTAGCCTTAAATATTTTCCTTTTAATGAAATTTATATTAAATATTTTCATTTAAATATCTTTTTATATTATTATTATTATTTTCCATGCTAAGATTATAAAGTTATTTTTAGTGAAGGAAAAATTTGACTTGCCAGATTCGAATCTGCGTCTTCTGGTTAGGTACACCATACGCTATGACCTCTAAGCCACCGTGAGTCCCACCCACCGTGTCGAAGCTGGTGGTGGTGGTGGCTTAGAGGTCATAGCGTCCGGTGTACCTAACCAGACGAAGTCGAACAATTCGACTTCGTCTGGAAGTCTCTTCGGCGAAGTCGACGCAAGTCGAATTTTTCCTTCACTAAAAATAACTTTATTTTCATTTAATTTATTATTAATAAAATAAGCAATTAAATAGCAGTTAAATATTCAAAAAATAATTATTAGGTAGACAATATAATATGTAAAGAAAAAGTGGATTATTGTATTAAATTATATTTTCAGGTTATCATCTAGAGCAGAAAAAGGGTCGGAGTGTGCGAAATGTGGTTTGAAATGCGGTATTTGCTGCTTTTACTGTCTCGAAAAGTTCATTCGCTATTTGAATCACAATGCTTACACTATAATTACTATTGAGAGATGCCACTTTTGTAAAGCAGCCGGTAAGGTAGGTATTACATAGAGTAAATTTTAAGTATATGTCTTTTGGCAACTATGCTGTACTACCTACTCAGAAGTCTTTAACCTGGTATAATAATAGTTATTATAGTTATATTTAATCGACAACTCAACGAATACCAGGCAATGACAACAATGCAAAGATATTTGGCAAACCGAGGTACGGGCGGCAGTTTCAGGTGGCACCAATATTATGAAAAATATATTTAGTTAAAATATAATAAATCATAAACGACATCTCATTCTCACAATTGAGACGAATAGGTTTAGGTTACAGATAGTCCAGACGAAATAGACATTCCAGTTTTCCCAACAAGCTGGATTTTTGTAGAGGTCTTAAACACTACATTACAAACGTAATGTCAACAGTCCCTATCGATTCGTTCGATGCGTTATAAATATAAGGTCACAGATTTTAACTTTTAGCGTAGTTATATCTGAAACGGTGAGAGCTACATTGGAAAATGCATTTGGGAAAATTTTTATATCGTGTAATTTTCTACATAAATTATAGCAATCAATACTTCTTTCCTTTGAAATACCGTTCTCGAATTATCGCGATTTTAGACCATAGGAAAGTCATATTTCGAATTAAATGCACACATTTTCTTATCACCTCTTGGGTAGTGTGTTACCTACACACTCCGCGCTTGTATTGTACTACTAACTACCTATAGTAAGTTAAAATGCCAATCTATCTATACTAATATATAAAGCTGAAGAGTTTATTCATATTCATATTCTTTATTGCATACCATAATGTACAATAAGGTGGTGTAATTAGACAAGAATCATTATGGACCCTGTAGGGCACAGCAATTTTAGAAGAGAAGAGGATTTATTTTACTAGCTACGGTAGTTACCAATTATAAATTATTGGGTACTTATTATAAAATAAAGGTATGTTATTATATTAATTATAGGCTTTGTCTTTTTACATTACATTATTTATTTGAATTATTAAGTATATATACCATGTATTTAGAATATTACGATACAGATATGTTAGTTTATTTTTTTTTTGTTTATTTTTTGTTTGTTTGTTTTATTGTTAATCTCAGGAACTACTCGTCTGATTTGAAAAATTCTTTCAGTGTTATAGAGCCCATTTATTGAGGAAGGCTATAGGCTCTATATCATCACGCTACGCGGACGAAGTTGCGGGCAGAAGCTAGTTATATATATTACAGCTGACAATTTAATCTGAAACGCTGGAGATGGGGGCACGGTTCGAAAAAATCGTAGATAAAGAGCTATCTTCAGATATTACTAGAGAATTAGAATTTTGGCTGTGGTGAATCGTAATGAAAAAATCCTTTATTAAACTTTCAGGCATTCAGCACAATTGTCAATAACGCGCTTCAAGTAGCAACAATAAACAGTGTGGGTGACTTTATTTTGTTCCTGGGCAAGTGTATAGTGACGGCAATAACCGGCATCATTGGTCTGCTACTACTCAAACGTAACACTGAACTGCACTTCTTCGCCATCCCAACACTAGTCATATGCATCTACTCGTTCTTCATTGCGCACTGTATTCTTTCTCTTTATGAGGTTTGTTTCCAATGCCCATTTACATTTATGTTGAACTCACACAAAACTTAACCATTAACAAAATGTACATAGAATACAAACATATTTGTTTTACAGATGGTAGTGGATTCACTCTTCCTTTGCGTTTGTGAGGACCGCAATATGAATGGTGATGATGGTAGGTGGAAGAATTCAAGACTAGCGGAACTTGGCGGCCACAGACGGGATAAATTCGATGAACAAGATGACGCTGGGTGGCAAAATATGACAGACAAGTATTGAAATTTGAAGCATGTTTTGCTAAATGGGGCTTAAGCATGTCCGTTATGTGCCTTACTTGTATAGTTATCGGCTGCAGATTATGTAATTATTTATGGCTTAATTGGATTTCGTAAAACTCTGTCTATTCTTCTAGTCAGCAACAGCTTTCATACAGTTTAAAAAATGCAACAGCACGTTCAGATATCGAGACCGCGCGCGTGACCGTGCGGTAAGTCCAGTGGTAGACGTAGATAAAGCGGACAGAACCACGAAGGATGTTATTGGTCCTAAAAAGGTGCTTCGCTAGTTAATTATGGTGTGTTTCTTTTGGTTTAATTGGTGGTGGTAGACTTTATTCTGATCAATAACAAGAATGTTTATATTATGTGCATCTTTAGAAACAAAGTTGAAATAGACCCGTTTCTAGGTGGTATGGAGCCTTGTAAAGCAAGATCAGTTGGTTATTTGAATCTAGGTCAGGAACATTAGCCCACTCTAAACTAGTCTATATGATCTTGAGGTCTTTCCATTAAAATAGCTATTTTTTATGATTTACATTAGTATAACATTTTTTCTAATTGTGATCATTTGGTAATAAATCCACTGATCTTGCTGCAGAGTACTAAAGCATCTTTCATCATAAATTGATGATCTATAGACAAATCGACAATCTAAATCTGTTGAATAAAAATAGAATTTTATTTTCAGGTGAAATTGGAAGCCTATTATGTTTAAGAATAATCACGCTTTTACTCGGTAATAACTTTAATATTTTTAAATAAACTTGTGCATAATATAAGTAATTATTTATAATAATAATAAGAAGAAAACTTAAATGCGATTAATATTAAATTCTGTTTTATGGATATTTACACAATTTTCGAAATCTTTTATGGTGTGCACTCTTAGTATACCTATATTATAAGTTTTTTTAACATTGTTAACGTAGAAAAGTAAGGCCGAATTACGGTACCTACGTCCAAAGGTTATCCAGAAAACCTAAGATTTATCTATCAATTCTAAATGGCAAAAGTTCGAAACATTTCGTGATCTTCGTTCATTTCGAACTTTAACGTTTGCAGTAATTTTAACCAGACACTTAAATCTTAGGTTTGACCCTAGAAACATGCGGAAAGTTAATACTTACTGGAAACAAATGTGGAAAGTTGGTTATACTGGAAACACTGATTTCAATAACGAATCGTTACTAGTAGCATCATCTATTGAATTTTATTTGAACTAATTTTCCTAAAACCACCGTTTATGTGTATATCTCGATCGCAAATTAATTCGACGGCATTTCAGAATTATAAATATAAAATATATTGCAATAGCAATGTATTACGATTTTCAAGGCTAATCTCAAGTACAATTTTATATTTTTATAATTAATTTATAAGTGATGAATGTTTTAGTTATTTGATTAAGTATTTTTATATACTAACATAAATGCTATATGCACAGATTTTTGTTAATTGCAGTATTAATTAGTGTTGATGGTGCTCAATGGGGAAGGCAACGCAAGGGTACTTCTGTTTCTGGCTGGGACACTATCACCGATTTCTATTCTGATTGAACGTAGAATTAGTCGCTGATTGGGCGAAGTTAGTCGCACCATCGTTTAAAGTGAGGAGGGGTGCGGCGACTGGTATCACCAGTATAGCCCAGTTTTCAGCGCTGTCTGTTGGACTATTTGGCGACTAATTCTTTGTTTATTCAGAATTGAAATCGGCGAAACCAGAAAACCGCACAACGAAACACTAAACATGTCAGAGCAGATTTAAAAAAAAGATCGCATTGGCCAAGTTGAAGACGGTATCAATCCCATCAGTTGCTCAGTTTCCTACCCCATTGTCAAATCAATTATACCACATAACAGTCATAATAATTGCTTGTATTTGAGTCTTCAACATTGTCTTATTGCATAATTTTTATAGTTCATTATTTTATAGTAGTTTATTTTAAAATATCGAAACCGTCCATTATCAAATAATAATTAAGACTTGCGTAAGTTTTAAAATAAGGGGTGAAATTTATTATTACTTCACCTACTCGGAATATGACTCATTACTACTTTGATATCGGAGTGGAAAGTAGATTTTTATAGCCAAACTATTATATTAATTAAGCTATTATTAGGCAGCTAATTAAGCTGTATTATATTAATTAATGGGCTGCTAAATTTTAATTTCGAAGAGAGTTATTCCCAGTTACACCCACCGTCAACGTCATCACTGGTGGCATTTGGGAAAAGAAATCCCATTTGTCACCAGTTTTTGTTCCCAGTCGCCACCAGTGGTGACGTTGACGGTGGGTGTAACTGGGAATAACTCTCTTCGAAATTAAAATGTAGCAGCCCATTGATTAATATAATACAGCTTAATTAGCTGCCCAATAATAGCTTAATTAATGGGATGGGAAAAATAAATAGATACGCTATAAGTAGTGGCGGTGCTAGAGCTGAATATATAGTAATGTGAATTCAATTTTTTTTCACGAATGATTTTATTCACTATATTTACCTTTACATTTTTAGTAAGAAACGTAAATGGAATGAATTATGTATAATTAAATTATTGTGAATAAAGCGTTGATTGATCTGTGCAATTTTAATTTCGATTATAATATATTGTGATGCCCATTACTGGGGGTGTATCTATTTATTTTTACCATCCGTCACCACTGGTGGCGACTGGGAACAGAGTGGCCACTCCCGAGTGCCACCACTGGTGACAAATGGGATATTTTTCTATTTGCTACGAGTAGAGGTGTCGACACTGGGGGCAACTGGGAATAAACCATTTCGTACATTAAATTTTATAAAGTAGGTATACATAAATGCACTTTTTATAAACTTTGTAAAACCTACGAAGTGCTGATTGTAAAGAGATTATAAATAACATTTATCGAAACCCCAAATAAATGACTACACTATATTAACTCCCAAGAAAATCCGTCGGGGCTGCCATTCGCATCTGTCAGAATTTCTATTAAAATAGGTTTAAGGTATAGTTTAATAAATGCTATTATGTCTTGCATTAGAACTAAATGCGGCCCACGGCTGATTTTTTAGGTAAGTGAATATATATCTATATGTAGTTTATACTTTTTATTTTCCGTGTAGGTGAAGTAAGAAGGCTTAAGCTTTCCCTTTGGGGGAAAGTACAGATTACAAACTAGTGTGGTTTTCGCCTTCGGAAGTTGGTTTCAATTAATACACTCGTTCTTAATCTGTCACGTTCTCCCCTTGGTGAACTACTAACGATTGAATCTCGAACACATGCTTAAACATGACGCAAGCATGCATTTGATACTGAAAACGTAATGTTCAGTGTTTATTCGTATTACTTTGATTTTTGTAGTGTTTACCTCAACTGAACTATCTCATTGAAATCTATACTAATAAATAAAGCTGAAGAGTTTGTTTGCTTGAACGTGCTAATCTCAGGAACTACTGGTGCGATTTGAAAAAATTCTTTCAGTGTTAGATAGCCCATTTATTGAGGAAGGCTATAGGCTATATATCATCACGCTAAGCGGACGAAGTCGCGGGCGGAAGCTAGTATTTTATAAATTTTATAGTAATCGTCCATACTCACTCAATATGATTTATAAAATAAAAATCACTGTGAAAAATAAATCTCTTTTATTTATCATTACATACCATTAAGATTTACCAGGTATTTTCTTTTTAAATTGCTTCCTCTTTTTGATTTGATCAGATATCGCCTTACTCTTAGCTTTGAGGTTTTTGCGCCTAATTGTTTTATCTGGATTAGTTTTAGATTTCTTCATCATACTGAATACTTGTTTTTTGACTTCGTCGTTACTTCTTTCCTCTATCTCTTCTGAAAACGATCACAGTCTAAATTTATTTTCGTATTACTTTCATTAACATACATAACATACCATCACGCCTGTATTCCCCGAAGGGTTAGGCAGAGGCGTACTAATGATCACCCACAGTTCGCCGGTATGTTTAGGTCCCATGTAATAGGGGGCGAGCCTATTGCCATTAACCGGGCACAAATTCCTAACTCCGAGCTACTACTGGGAATTTCATAGAAAAACCCAATAACACTGCTCGACCTGGGAATCGAACCCCGGACCTCTAGCTTAGCTGTCGCGCTCAGGACCACTTGGCTAATGAGGCAGTTTATTTTAACTTTAAAATACTAATAATGCAAAATCTCTTCATTTACCTTTGACAATAACTTCTTCAGCTTTCTCCATAGGATCACCTTTGAAGAAGTCAGCACCCTCTATATCAGGATAACCAGTCTCTGGTTTAGTAGCTTCATAAACAGCTTTCTTCTCAATTCTTCTTTCATACTTGTTACCAGCTTTTTTAGATACAGCCTGTCTAAGTTTTGCAGGGCTTATATATTTGGGGTTTTCCCATAATGTTGCACCACCAAATGACCCAGAAAAAATTTTTACCTGAGAAATTGAAAAATATATCATCTGTATTGCAGTTGCCCTTCAGATAGATACAAGTACAAGTAGCAGTAAGCATTACAAGCACAGTACGTCTTTTTCGAAGTTGCCCATTATACAGACTGCCCGAAGGATAAGGCAAATGGGTTGCGAGCTTTTTCTTCCACAGAAGTATCAAAGCCGTTGTTGCTGCGTGTTTGATGAATTGGAATTGTTTAATCTATAGACTGCCCTGGTCGGATTTATTCGACAAATATTTTGCTGCCCATAGTGCCCCAGTCAGATTTACACTAAAGAGAACCCGTGTTCACTTAGTGTTTTTTTTTACAATAGAATCACCCTTTTGGAACCGTGCAACTAGAATCATAACGTTTCAAAAACGCTTGTAAAAGCTTATTTGAAATAAAAACATTTGAACTTGAAATATATAATGAAGATAGAACATTGAACCAATGTTTACAATGTTTTAAAATAACTTATTCCTGTTAGGGTACTGAAAATAAGAAGTACAAAAATACTTATTATTCTGATTCTGATTTTTTCTGCAATTTCTCATCAGCCTCCAACGCCCGTATGTTTAATTCCGGCAGTAGGTACGAGACAGTAACTATATCTTGATGTAAACAAACATTATTTAACAGCATTTGACCACTTTGTTTTTATAACAGCTGCCATGCCTCCAGCGCCTGGCTCAAAAATCGACAAACAAATACCTACGACCAATAGGGTCGTGCAAAACAATATATCGATATTAATGTATGTAAAGGTACGACGCCCCCGGGGAATAAAATCGTAATAGACAAAAGTAAATTTTACAGGACGAGCAAAAAACTGTTATTCTGTTTTAGCTCATAAACTAACCCGCCTATATTAACATACAATACTTAATTTTTTTCAGTTTTTTTTTTCTTAATAAGTAGCTATAATAAAAAAATATATAATGTATACTTTTAAAGTTATTACGAAAGATGTATAATACTGATTTTATATTTAAGTGTATCCTAAGTAACGGCACATAACGATTTTATTCTCGTGAAATTGTAATATCATTAAAACTATATCCCTACATTACGATGTTTTTCTACAGTATTTTCATGAATGAATGGTAATTGTAATAAACTAATACGATTTTGTTCTTGTAAAAGCTACCAGTGTCTTATATAACGACTTTGTTTTTGTATAAATGTGCTTAGAGAGTTCACCGTAATATGCATTACTGTTTATGAATGTTGGTTATAAATTATTGTAACACTGTTACTGTAATACCACTAGGTCAGTCAGTACCTACATATTGTAAAAACTTAAATAAAATAAACAAATCAATTTATTTACGTGAATAAAATCGTGTATTGCCTTACCGATTTCTCGCGATATGCGTTCGTTCCATAATGAACGACTACGATGTTTTTACGGGAAGAATTTGTTACATGATTTCCATAGAATAAAAATAAAAATTGTTATAACTTTATGAATTTTTCGTCAAAAAATCTAAAAAAAAGCAGTAGGTGTATATCGACACCATAGATGCCGAAAATGCAAAAACTTTAAAAAAGTGGTAATAGCGCATAACCATTTTATTCCCCGGGGGCGTCGGTATGTTTTATTGAAAATATTTAATACTAGCTTCTGCCCGCGACTTCGTCCGCGTAGCGTGATGATATATAGCCTATAGCGTGATGATCGCAATAAAAGGTAGCCTATGTCCTTTCTCAGGGTCTAAAGATTGTCTGTCACAAATTTCATCAAAATCGGTTGAGAGGTTTAAGCAGGAAAGCGTAACAGACAGACAGAGTTACTTTCGCATTTATAATATTAGGGATAGGGAAGGGAAGGGATAGTACAGTCAGGTATAAAGGAAATGTAAACAATAGATTCATAAAAATGGTATCCACTCTTGATTTGAAAATTGAAGAATTATTGTAATCAGCAATGTTTTTACATTACATGTAAAATAAGAAAATAATGGTATGTGTAGAATATAATGTATAATAAATTCCAAACTCCCCACTGCTACTAGAAATTTCATTGAAAAGCCCAATAACACTCAACCTGGGGATCAATCCCAGGACTTCTAGCATAACAGTTGCACACAAAACCACTAGGCTAATTAGGTTTCATTATTATGTTTGTATTGTTTACCTTTCCTTTACCTGACGGTATCTTATCTATACTAATATATAAAGCTGAAGAGTTTGTTTGTTTGTTTGCTTGAACGCGCTAATCTCAGGAACTACTGATTCGATTTGAAAAATTCTTTCAGTGTTAGATAGCCCACTTATTGAGGACGGCTATGTATTTAAAGGCTATATATCATCACGCTACGCGGACGAAGTCGCGGGCAGAAGCTAGTTAAATATATTATTTAAGACGTACTACTTAAATATGCGAGACCCAATTTCTCCTAATTTGTTTTCGGCGGCTCTAGAGATGATATTCAGGAATCTGCAATGGGATCACGAAGGCCTGAACATAAACGGTGAAAACCTAAACCACCTACGATTTGCAGACGACCTGATCTTATTTGCAGAATGTCCAGTAAAATTAGAGCAAATGTTATAACAACTGTCAGATCAAAGCGCGAAAGCCGGACTTACAATGAACACAGCAAAGACAAAGATTATGACTAACTCTTCACAGACGCATACCATTCTAGTCAATTCAAAGATGATAGAATATGTCGAAGAATACGTATACCTGGGACAACTCATGGCCGCTGAAGACACCAGGCATAAAGAGATTGAAAGACGGATAGCCAATACATGGAAGAGATATTGGTCACTCAGCGAAGATATGAAAAACAAGGACATGCCTATCAAAGAGAAAAGATTTTTAATAGATAGAGTGATTCATGAGGAAGGTTTTAAGCTATATAACATAACGCTACGACTCTTAGGAACGGGGCAGCGCGGGTGAAACCGCGGGCGGGTCGTTATTATTAATAAGAAAAATGTGTATAAGTTGTAGAACAGCAATAAAGGCTTATTTTATTTTATTACTTAAATATGCAGTAACACACATAATAATTAATATCAATATATTGTATGCGACCCTGTTGATTGTAGGTATTTTTTAGCACCGGAAGCTGGAGGCACGGCAACTAATATAAAACCAAGAGGTCGAAAGGTTAATATGGTGGCCACGGCCCCACTTTATCGTCGCACCTATCGCCATCGGCAGCGAATTCATCCTTACACCTTAGAACCACTATTAACACATACTGTACCAGAAGAACTTCTACCCACATACAATCAGGTTATGGAATGAGCTACCTGCCGAGGTTTTTCCAAAAGACTACAGCATAGGGTTCTTAAAAAACGGAGTGAAAAGGATTTTATACAGGGGCGGCAACACGCCCGCGAGACCTCTGATGTTGCAGACGTCCATAGGTTATAGTAAATGCTTACCATCAGGTAGGCCGTAAGATTGTTTGCCACCTCAGTGGTATAAAAAAAACCTATAATTGAAATTGAACTTATATACACAAATACATACCGGATTCAATACAAATCTTGGCCCAATTTCAGCCAAAGCTCCATCTTCAGATAAAATTTGATAATTTCTAAACCAAATCCTATTGTCAAGGATCATGAAAGTATACACATGGTCAAAGAACGGCTGACTCTTGGGATGGTAATTTGGGACACCAAATATCTGGATGAGTAGTTCTTTCAACAAACTATGGTGTGGATCTTTAGTGAATTGTGGATCAAATGATAAAAGAGGCCGGGACCCTCTTAGACAGTTTCCAGTCATTTTTAGTTCACCCATTGTGTAGACTGTAAAAGTAGGTTTAAGTTCATTTTTAAATAATAAACAATATTTTATGTCCATCATCTTAAAGCAAGAGCCCGTGAACCCCAGAATTATAAAAGCTGAAAGTTTGTCAGCACATGCTACCACCACCGGTAAGAACAATGGACCATTATGAAGTTTGGGTTACCGTGGCTTGGGCATGTAAACTGTACTAAAGGTGTGTAAAATACCGATCTACTTTCGTCGAATAATAAAGTGTGATTTTTTGGTATTACTACCCTAGATGCTTGTCTGCCAAGGTGTTGGAACTATCAAAAATGTCTTATATATAAAAATCTGCTTTTATACTACGTAAGTAGAATTATTAAGAGTATGTCTGGCAAGAGGTTGCCACGATGTAAGTGTCTGGCAATGAATGACGTGATGTTTAATAATATTCTAAAGGTGATACGAAAAAATCACATTATTATTTGACGAAAGTAGATCGGTATTTTACACACCTTTAGTACTGTTTACCTGCCAAAGCCACGGTTACCCAAACTTCATAATGGTACATCGTTCTTACCTGTGTTGGGAGCATGTACTGACAAACTTTCAGCTTTTATAAAATAATGAAGGTCTGGGGTTCACGGGCTCTTTGACTATTTCTCTCTACGCTTACTTCTAACTCACACCACCAATTTGACTAGTGTGTGTCACGATCGCTCAGCCAAGTTATCCAAAAAGAAAGAAAAAACTTCACCAAATTTTATTTGTTTAATTCTGAGGGAACAAACCAAAAATTTGAAGTTATATTTAAGGGTTTTAAGTTGGCCTCGCGAATGTAGCTTAGAGGATTGCGCGGCGATGGAAGATCTCAGCAACTACCTATGTACTTGGGTTAATTCTAATTCTTTTTGTCATATTTGAAGACTGAATTTCTCAAAGCTTTACGAAAAAATAATTATAAGGTCAATATCTTATGAAATATTTAAATATAAATTAACCTTGGAAGTTATGGCCGCGCTGTAGTACCTATACATTGTGTTTGAATACAAAAAAGAAGCAATAACAACATATTAAAAATTACAAGAATACAACATAATACAGTAATCCCCAATCTTTTTGGCCGGGCTGAAGTTGTTGCACCCGCCTACTTGCGCATGGTACAGTCAAGTGGAAAATTACTAATGCTAATATCCTATTTAATATTAGATCAGTAAGTAGATAGATTTTTATTTTATATACAGTGGAATCCGTTTATCCGTTTATTTAATGACATCGAAGGGAATCGACAAACACGTCACAATAAGCGGACGTCATATAAAGCGTTTAGTGAAAAAATAACTTTTTTTAGCTATAAATTTGCTTATAAAATCAAAATAAGGAGGCCCAAACCCCTTTGAAAGGTGGGCAACGCACTTGTGACTCCTCTGATGTTGCGGGTGTCAATGGGCGGCGGTTATCGCTTACAGGTGATCTGTCTGCTCGTTTGCCCCCCTATCCCATAAAAAAAATTGCACGTAATAAGTATGATTCGGTTTTAAAACATTTGAATTAAACGAGAAGAGAGCTTTACGGCATTGAGATGACATTTTTTTCACAGGATATCATTAGAAGTAATACGTAACCTTCAAGTGTCAATTGCTATTGCTATTGTTACTTAAAGCAGCGGTAGCCTAATTTCTAGGGCGTCGGACTTGCGATCATGTGGTTGCCGGTTCGAAACCCCCCAATTGCACTACCGACGTGAACCCACTCGTGGTTAACAAGAATACTAGTAATGTGCAACCCACATATAAAAGAAATATTAGAAATAGCATAAAATAAGAAAAAAAAAAGAAAAAAAAACGATCCACGTGGTGGACGTCGTCGTCGGGAATCAACGAACATTGCAGAAGAACCATGTCGGTCATTTTAACCGGACATAATTTATTAAAAATGGGTCATACTAAGCGACATGTCACTGTAAGCGAAGTCATTATATCCGACTACTTTTACGAGAATTTTATATGAAAACCAAACTTCGTTGTGTGATTACGTCATAATAAGCGGTTGGTCAATATAGGCGGAGTCATAATAAACGGATTCTACTGTATATGCATGACATATTAAACATAATATGTATATCAAAAATATTTATTTATTTAAAAATCCACACCCTTATAATGACGTCCATTACATCGAAGATTGATCGTCTTCGTCTTCAAAATCTGTTTCCGATTCATCTGATTCATTTAGCTTCCATAAACACACAATTTCTCAGTCAAATATATCAATACTTCTGTCGCTTTCCATATATTCTTGCTCGATATTTTTTATCTACTTTATTGCATAATGCCTTCCAATCTATACTAATACTAATCTATACTAATATATAAAGCTGAAGAGTTTGTTTGTTTGTTTGTTTACTTGAACGCGCTAATCTCAGGAACTACTGGTCCGATTTGAAAAATTCTTTCAGTGTTAGATAGCCCATTTATTGAGGAAGGCTATAGGCTATATATCATCACGCTAAGACCAATAGGAGCGGAGCATCAATGAAGAATGTTTCAAAATCGGGGTTTTTTTCCTTTTGAGAGCTTCCGATGCATGCGCTGCGTAAACGATGAAAGTTTCGCAAAAATCATATATGACAGAATTGTTCCTCTTTAAAAGTTCTAAAAAAAAGGCCGCGACAGCATGTGTCTATCTTTTAAGGTTGGCTCACTATAATCTTTTTTATGCTAACTTTGTTCTAAAATTCCAAATGCATATACTAATATATAAAGCCGAAGAGAGTTTGTTTGTTCCATGCTAAGACTAAGTAACTATTCCACGCGGACGAAGTCGCGGGCGGAAGCTAGTAATATATAAAGCTGAAGAGTTTGTTTGTTTGCTTGAACGCGCTAATCTCAGGAACTACTGGTCCAATTTGAAAAATTATTTCAGTGTTAGATAGCCCATTTATTGAGGAAGGCTATAGGCTATATATCATTACGCTACGCGGACGAAGTCGCTGGCAGAAGCTAGTCTGATAATAATAACAAAACAATAATAGCAAAAACACTAACTACCCTAAGCAAAAATGAAATGAAGGATTGTATTCTCAGAACGCAATGAGTGTGTGGTTCACATACAGATGTAACACTCACACAGTTGCAAGGACGCGAGCGGGGAGGAGGCAGCGTGCGGGTAACTGCGGTTGACTCTTCCATCTTCCCCTATGATACCTTAAAATGCATTCTGCGCAGCGGCTCATGCCTATGTTCAGCCCGGCCAAAAAGATTGAAGAGTACTGTACACAATAAATGCACAGACATACATAAACATTTAAAGTTATAGTCATTCTATCTCACGAAGTCCTGTATGATGACCTATATGTATGTAATTGAAATAAAGTTCAAATTTCAATAATTTAACGGCCTTCGTGAAATAGAATATCTATACCATAAATTCAAAGTTTTATTATTAATTTAGACTCTATTAACACATGGTACACCATTTTTAGATGACTTATAGTGACTTTGAGTTCTTAAGGCATAGCATACAGATAATATTGATGATTCTATTACCACTTGTTCATTTTCCAATGCAAGGAGTAGTTCATATACAGTCCATTTTTTTGGACTTGTCTTTTTTGGTAAACAAACCCTGCCCGATGCGAAAATCACAAGTTTTTCTTTAATCACGCACTTGATGTAGGAAACGATTTTATTAACACTTACATTATACACATTGTTAGTTCTGACAAAAATTAAGACATTTTTACTTGTAACTTCTAGTTTTACTCTATAAAGTAGGTTTAAAGAAATAATCAACAAGTGAAGGATTGTGCTGCCATAACTTCCAAGGTGAATTGGAATAAAACACACTAGCAGAAGTGAGTTGCTTGTGGGAATAAATTCACAGGAAATAGAAAAATATATCAAGCTAATACATACTATTCTCAACCAGGAATTTGGCACTTGGTCCGTTGGGTATATTAGCCATCCATAAATAGAGATCTCTCATCTTACGGCCTTCAAAGAGTATACATTTGTTACAATTCTTCATTTCACTGATCTCATTGACAACATACAAGTTTTTACTTCTTTCCATTTTAGACTCTGTTTTATGATGTGGCATAATTTTTTTTATATCCTCCATTAAATGACGATGGCGGTGATTAATACCACGTGCAGCAAAGACTAAAACTCTCTGCCTATTGATCCATTTTACCTGAAATTAAAGTAGTACATATTTCAGCAAGTGAGGTTATCATCGAATCATGCATTAAGTAAAATATATAAAATAATCATCCCATCACTGAGAACCCATGCCCAGCAGTGGGACTATATCCCACTGCTGGGCATGGGTCTCCTCCCAGAATGAGATAGTTCACCACGCAAGCGTAACGAGGGTTAGCAGACTTCACACGCCGTCGAGAAAGGCAAGCAGTTACAATGTTGAATTACGAATCACGATGTTTACATTCACAGTTTATGCACGTGTTATTCAGAAAATTACTTGGAAAAATATGTTTTTATCTTTTTTTTTGCATTTCTTATGCTAGGATTATAAAGTTGCAGATATAAAGTAGTGGTCATAGCGCCCAGTGTATCTAACCAAAATACGCAGGCTCGAATCCTGCCTAGGAGGCGAATTTGTAAAAATAACCTGTTTTGGTGCTGGGTCATCGGACATTCGAACGGGCGGCAATGTAACTACACATTCCTCGTCCTTTTTGCCTTGAAGTAACAAAGGAGCCTTTCTCTTCCCATTTTTTGACTTTATTTTTACCATTTTGAAAAAACTATCTACACGTGTCTGTACTTCAATTTGTTTTTGTATTCAGCAGCACAGTTGAGCACACGCAGAGCCACAAACTATAGTCAGATTTTTTTTTTTAATTAAGGCGCCACACTTTTTGTGTATTTGCCAGTGTCAAGTAATAAAGTAATCAAATAATATTTCCCATTATGGGATTGCTTGGAATTGTAATATGGCACCACACTTTTTGTGTTCGCCAGTGTCAAGTATAAGTTGTTGAGTTGCCCCAATAAAACGGTAGAAATGTTATTGAGGCTTCGATGGAGTTTAGGAGTGAACCCAAAGTCACGATTTTCAATTTTATATCATTTGCCTACACTCTCACACGTTCACATCTGTCACTTATTACACATACACTTAATGGTTAATTATCCACCATAATTACACATTAAACTTCGGAGAAATTCAAGTTTTGAAAAATATTATAAAATCGACAATGTGCACTTTTCATTTTCCCGCCTAAACTCCAGTCAGAATTTTAATTTTTTAATTCGATTCCAGATTTGACATTAGCTACTGTCATTGTGTGAAATAATGATACCACATAAATTAGTGTAGTGATGAACACAAAAATCGATAAACAATCAGTGTGTGTGCCATGGAGTTCGGTTCACTGGAGTCTTACCAAAATTAAGACCAAACTCAATTGTGGTGGTGGATAATGCACCTTACCACTCCCAAAAATTGGAAACGGCACCAAAAATGAGCTGGAAAAAAGCTGCCATTCAAGATTGGCTTTTAAATAAAAATATTCATTACGAACCAGATATGGTTAAAGCTACGCTTTTAGAACTGATTCCACATAACGAGTCTTTTAATAAGTACGCTGTAGACGAAATGGCAGCACAACATGGGATCACGGTTTTAAGACTGCCCCCTTACCATTGCGAGCTAAACCCTATCGAATTGATATGGGCGCAGGTAAAGGGGCATGTAGCTCAAAATAATAAAACCTTCAAATTGACAGACGTGAGAAATTTATTTCAGGAAGGCATCAAAAAATTACGGCTACCGAATGGTCTAAATGCGTATCCCATGTTGTCAAAGAAGAGGAAAAAATTAGTAGGCTAGATATGTTAATTGATAATATCACAGATACATTTACAATAAATGTTACAGAAAGTGACAGCGATAGCGATAGCGATGACGGCGACAATTTATAAAATAAATTATTACCATAATACATCTATCTGTTTTATTTGTCATGTTCCTTCATGATCACATTTTTTTATTTATTTCACACACAATTATAAAAGAAAAGTCTCACATCGTTAATTAATCGTCAAAACTAAATTATCGGTTCAGAAATATTTAATTTCCTGATATACTTAGTTTACGAGCGTAAAATTATAAACGAGAAGAATCGATCCGGAAATATTCCATTTCCATATCGAATAATTTCGCAACGTCACTATTTAGTACTTGTCATAACGTTGCAACACTGAAATTGTCAAATCTGGAATCGAATTTAAATTAAGGATGTTCGATCCAGCAAAGCACAGCATTCTTTTTTTTATAATGGAGCCACACTTAGTGTATTTGCCAGTGTCAAGTATTAAGTATTAAAGTAATCAAGTAATATTTCCCATCGTAGGATTATAATTATGGCACCACACTTTTTGTGTTCGCCAGTGTCAAGTATAAGTTGTTTAGTTGTACAGTTGCCCCAATAAAACGGTAGAAACTTTATTGAGACTTTCATGGAGTTTAGGAGTGAACCCAAAAAGTCACGATTTTCAATTTTATATCATTTGCCTACACTCACACGTTCACGAACACTTAATGGTTAATTATCCACCATAATTACACATCAAACTTCGGAGAAATTCAAGTTTTGAAAAATAATATAAGAGCGACAACATGCACTTTACATTTTCCCGCCTAAACCCCCTAAACCCCAAGCCACAAAGTATTTTATTATTGCCCCAAGCACAGCATTCCTGCTGTACTGCATAGCACAGACTACTAAGAGATACTAGAGTTCTATTATTATACTCTTTGTACTAGAGTATCTGCATAGATCAAATAACGGATGCGCAGTAGTCGTTTTTTTAGTACATTTTGCTCGCAAATGTACTGCGCAAACTTTCCCCCTCTCCGTTAGTTTTGGGTCAAGTTATTTTGCGCGAACTATGTATACACCTGTACTGTAATGTAACTCACAGACTACTAAGACCAAAGAGTATAATACTATAGTTGTACACTAAGGGCCACTTGCACCAACTTCTTAAATGTGTTTAAATCAAGTTTAAACACAATTTTTCATACAAATTTTGTGTTTAAATTTAACGTAGGTAACTTAACACAGAACACTTAATAACAACATAAATATGAAAAAAAACTCAAAAAACTAAAAATATAAGTACAATTAAAATCAAAATTTATAAGTGACTGACGAGACTGTTACCTTTGACTATCTATCCCTGGACAAGTGACGCGCTTATTTCTATGAACAAAAAAGTCTGTCACTTTTGGTGCGGGGGGAGGAAACACTACATAGACATTGCTGCACACATACTCAAAATCATTTTGTATCGCCACGAACTCACACATATTAAATTCTTCACCACTAACACAATTTACGCACACATAGAGGTCAAATACGTCAACATACAAGAATTGACGACAATACGAACGTATAATACAATAAAAATAATTAGGAAGCTACTATGTCGATATTTTATATCGATAGATTATTTTAGGAAGAATGGAGAAAAACGTAACAACATTACAAATTATTTTTATATGTAATTATTTATTTGCAAAATTAAAATCATCCATACACACCTTTTTAATATCTTGCGTCATAATTATTTTCAATGCAATGCTCTCATTGCATGATAATGAAATACAAAACAAAGGAACTGTTTAGGTATAGATAAATAGGTGTAACATACTATGTAATTGGAAAATAAACGCACGGGTGAGAGAAATCGCAAACTTTTCGAAATACATATTCTATAGCCTATGTTAATCTTGAATAATGTAGCATTCAAATGGTGAAAAAATTTTCGAAATCGGCCTAGTAGTTTTTGACTTTATTTGTTACATACATTGATACATACAAATCTTTCCTCTTTATAATATTAGTATAGATAGAGCGGATATTGGGGACGTTATGTTACAAATACTTTGATACCAATTAGTTTGATTCTTTCATTTTGATTTTTTCTTTTCTTTGCCGGGCTGATATATAAGGAATAACACTAGACAGAGCATTTTGTTTCCCACGAGATATAAGTAGGAGTAAATACGATTTTGTTCATTATGTCGCGCGTTAATATGAACAGAAGCGCTACGCTAGAGGTCCTGGGTTCGATTCCCCGGTCGAGCAATGTGTTATTGGAGTTTTTCTATAAAATTAAGGGTTGATGCCCGATTAATGGCAATAGGCTCGCCCCCTAAGTACGCATCTGTCTAACCCTTCGGGGAATAAAGACGTGATGGTATGTCGTGTTCCGTACTCTCGTTATTTCTTTGAGCCGGATATCGAAAAAAGAAAATGATGTGTTTGAAGAAACACCCCGAGAGGCAGGGCATAGTGGAATTGAATAACTCACTTACAATTGGAGCTGCCCAACTGGGGAAACACCTACACTTTGCAGAAAATAGTAGCCAAATAACATAGCACTGTACTACTAGTATTCTATTATCTGTGACTGTACTATGTTGTGTTCCTAACGGTGAGCAAGATCGCCAGAGCTCCGCGAGGAAGCGTTATGTTGGCAGTGGGGGTACCGGTGTTGTGGGTTGTCTACCGGGTGTGAAAAGATCTTTACAGGTTCGGCAACGGGCGAGTGATACCCCAGGTGTTGCAAGCGTTCATATAATAGGGTACATTAACACTATATATACACTTACCATCAGGCGGGACATGTGCTGGTTTTCCACCTAAGCGGTAAAAGAGACCCCAGACCTTCTAAACATACCGTATCTTAGAAATCATTTTCAAATTTTTTGAAATGCGATTTAAATATGTTAATTTATAAATTCTTTTGTCAACAAATTTATCCGCAACGGCTTAAGCTATTATTTATCAATCACACCTATATCATTTTAAATGAAGGTCTTTTGTAGATCTGAAAAAGTAACAAATAAAATATCTAATACTGGATATCAAAAATAATCAATAATCTTAGTTACGTCATTTCCAAAAATGATATTTTATTAAATTTTATAAAAATATAGTGATATCATAAATTCATGATATTCATCTTTAGCAATTATTATAATTTGGTCTTACATTGATCACGAAAATAATATCGATATCGATTTGAAATCGTAAACAAACACTATCACATCATTAATTAAAATGACAAAACAAAAGAGGGACATAGTCTCGCTACACTTTTTAAAATTCGAGTTTTATGCATTGTCATAATATATATAAGGCCTATAATTGCCAAAAAACGGTAATTCTGCATTAAGACCTATAATTGGAAATCATAAATGGTGACATCCTATTGGATGATATATAATTGAAATAAAAAAATGTCATTTTGATGGATATTTCAAATTTAAATCTTACGTGTATTAGCAGAAGGCTGATATTGTTAGTAAAAAAAATTTGCTAGTCTCGTGGGGAGTGCGGATAGTCTCGTGGGGAGTGCGGGTAGTCTCGTGGGGAGTGCATGCTTGAACTAAACGATTATTTTATACTCGATTATTGAATCAGTAACGTCCTCGATCTTTATTAATAAATTGTATTATGTGATTTAAATAGAAATAAATGAACTATAATACTTACATACGGAAAATAACTCCATCTTTATCTAAATAAGATATTAGATATTTTTTTGCATACATTAACTGCACGTATATCGGTATTTACACGGAGCATTTATGATGACCTTACTGAGCGGAAACGATTCTGTTAATGAAAAATCGATTTCGGAAACAGTTTTGATAAACGCGTTAGATTTTTTAATCCACTACCTTGCCAGAGGGGAATGATCATGAGAGGCGGGTCCTTATAGATAGATAGTCAAAGACTGTTACACAGTGTTACACCGTCGTCGAGACACGCAGCCGCGTCGCGGAGCCCTGCCATCTTTACGCCACGATTTGTAGAGGCCCGCAGGACTTTTACTATAATTTTCTTCGGCGACACACCACACCAAGCCGTTATTCACGCTTCTGGTAGTGGCAGTAAAGATTCTGATTTCTATTAGTGCTAAGGTGACATTGTAATCGTTTCATGTCCAACCACGATAAAGATACGGGCGTGATATTAAAATTTCAGGGCTCAATCAAGTAGGCCAGGCCTCAATATTATTTTAAAAGAAACACAGATATTGCAGCTTGTGAAAAAGGCAGCAACAATTTACAATCAGTTTTATTGGTTTTTTAATTTTAACTAATTATTGTATAAATCCATAACGCGCTTTCACCAACGTTAGCATTCGAATGACCAGCCAGCTGTCATTCGGTATGTATGTTTGACAACGACCGTCATCTTTCTTATCTGCTAATGTCAAACATATTGAGCTCTCATACTTATTTTATTTTATTAACAAGAAAATGTAGGTGTTTATTTAATCAATGAATGAATGTAACACTTGTGTGTGTATTATTGTGAATTTCTGTTTTCGTTTTGCTGTTTGTATTTTAAAATGTAGAGCAGGATTTTTGCAGCCGTTGACGTCTAGTGTTGCCCATTTGTTTTTTTTGTTGTTTCCACTTGCGCAAAAATTCAAAAACGCACAAATGTAGCATAGCATACTGCACAAACTCTAATACTGTCTAATAGACTTCAGGCCTATGTCAAAAATGGATGGGTCTTATGAACCACCAGTGAGGTGACGTTTAGAGGACGATAATGAGCATAAAATAATAGGATTCAGCACTATGCCGTCACTTGTAAGCTGTCCAACTGAGTGCTGGTGAGAATTCAAAAGTGCAGGTAGAGTGAGTACATTTTGGTCATATATTTTTGTACGGCATTTTTACCATCGATAGATCCATGAAAAATAATAAGAAAGCCCGCAGTGTCGTAAAAAAATGGTGCGCCACAAAGTCGGTATTTTTTTCCTCTCTTTACGTGGTCCGGGGGGTGATTTGAAAAAGTACGGCTTCGGTTCCAAAACATTATTTTGCAACCCTCGATTTTTTCCCCTTGTCGCATGATTTTTGTACGGCGTTGCGGAATAATGGATTAGAAGCTGTATTGAAGCAGTATGAAACTGATGCCGTACAGAATGAAATGACCAAATTTACCCTGGAAATTGTCAGAAAAAAAAACAATTACCGACTTGGTGGCGCACCATTTTTTTACGGCACTGCGCGCTTTCTTATTATTTTTCATGGATCTATCGATGGTAAAAATGCCTTGCAAAAATGTATGACCAAAATGTACCCACTTTACCTGCACTTTTGAATTCTCACCAGCACTCAGTTGGACAGCTTACAAGAGTTTACAAGTGACGGCATATTGCTGAATCTTATTATTATTATTTTTTTTATTATGGCGCCACACTTTTTGTTTATTTGCCAGTGTCAAGTATTAGAATAATCAAGTAGGTAGGTAATATTTCCCATCATGGGATTGTATTATGGCACCACACTTTTTGTGTTCGCCAGTGTCAAGTATAATGTTCAGTTGCCCCAATAAAACGGTAGAAACTTTATTGAGGCTTTGATGGAGTTTAGGTGTGAACCCAAAGTCACGATTTTCAATTTTATATCATTTGCCTACACTCTCACACGTTCACGAACACTTAATGGTTATTATCCACCATAATTATACATTAAACTTCGGAGATATTCAAGTTTTGAAAAATAATATAAAATCGACAATGTGCACTTTTCATTTTCCCGCCTAAACCCCTCTTAATAAATTATGCTCATAAATCGTCCTATATACGTCACCTGGTGGTTCATAATATGACCCATCCATTTTTGACATGGGCCTGTAGTCTTGATAGGTTGTTACGTAAGTACATAATTTTATTAATGTTTCGTGCGAAATCGATCGCCTAACGATTATATTTCACAATAAGTTTTTCATGGAACTATATGAACGTACAAAGGATCAAGAACTTCCACGCGCGATATCATTATCTTTCTGACCGTTTTATCATTAGGTATTACATAGATGTCAGTAGTCAGGAATTACTATAAAGAAAAAGTACTACGTACGTACCTACTTATTCTTATCTAAGGCGTGAATTATTTAATTGTAGCTTGCTACAGTGGATTCGTCGTGATTCGTCATTACGCGTGTGTTTAAAAATGATCAAATCATTGACGTTGTTTACGAAGTCATTGACTAAATATAAGGCTCATATGAAAGTAGGATATGCATCACAAGCACTGCCACAGCTGTCTTCGGTAAGAATGTTATGATTAGTAAATAGGTACCTACTTACATTTTAATTACATCGGCACCTACGTGCATTTACATGAGTGTTAAAATTACTTACCACCTTACATTTTCATAGAAATTTACGTAGGTACAATATTGTAATGCAAAAAATAGGTAGGTACCTACCTACCTACTTAGTAGGTAGTATATTTTATTGTTTATTATTAGATCTTAGATGAGATTACGTACCTACCATTAAATGAAATGTATGTACCTACCTAAGCTAAGTCCATACCTTCGTATGTTTGCCCAAATAACTAATTTAGGTAGGTAGCTATAGTTTTAAGTAGGTATATATTTTGTCCTCTGCGATCCTGAACCATGCATCCGATTGCGATGAAACTTCCTTTGGAAGTATTTGAAAAATATATAGGTTATCAATGATATAATACTATTAGATACGTTATGTTCATAGAAAATGTCATTTAAAATTGAGTCGCGCTAAATGTCCATACCTATAACCGTTGTTATTTGGGCTTTACTAATGAGCGCGAGCATAGATACAGGGGCCCAAGTCTGCTATTTCAATTGCCTCAGAATGAACGTCCAATGGCACTAAATGACATAAGAAATGACAGATTTTGTAGAAAACCTGTCCAAAGTTCCAAAATCAACAATTTTGAAGTCACTGAATCACAATTCTGACACAACTAAAATAATAGACTCGGCACCCTGACAGATTTCGTAGACAAAAACGTCAAAAATCAACAATTCTGAAGCCATTGATTTACAATTTTGACACGACTTATTAGCAGACTTCGGGCCCTGGCAGCACAAGATGAAAAGAAATAGCACGAAGCAGTTGTCTTGGATGACACATTGATTACATTGATTTTCAAGAGTTGTTGAGCAGAGTGGACATTAGGTATAAATACATAACACATTTAAAACTAATATATTTTTGAAAAATATTATAATGTTTACAAGATGAAGCACCAACCGTAGCCAATGAATAGTTGATTACCTAGTAATCATTTGTAACTAGCGCTCTCCGTAAATCGTCGATCTAAATGTCATAATACTGATTAAACAGTCTGGGCAAAAAAAATACTTTTACATTTTACAATTTTGGTTTATTTTTATCAGTATTAGAAATTTTCATTCCTGTCAACTCCAATGACGTCTGAAAACCACTGAAAACTGTTTTTGTTAATTTTTTTTTCAAATATGATGGGAACATCACTTAGGCCCACTTGCACCAACTTCTGAAATGTGTTTAAATTGTATTTAAACACGAAATTTCTATGAAAAATTGTGTTTAAATATGACTTAAACACATTTAAGAATTTGGTGCAAGTGGGCCTTACTGTGCTATATTTTGTTTTTTTTTGCAGACCGGTGCACTGCATTGGTCACAAATAGAATAGTATTCTGAAATCATCATCAATTAACTTTCCCACTGCTCTCAGATTGAGTGAGGAAAGTTATAGAGACTTCACACACCGTCGAGAAGGTCTTTCACGCATGCAAGTTTCCTCACAATATTCTCCTTCACCTTTTATGTACCTGATAACTAATTATAATTATAAGCATGCAACCTGGTGATACTTTTGGTGATATGACCATTGACTGTCAAGTCAAAGGTCTCGAGTTCGAATCCAAGTGTGTTTAACCTCGGGATCTGAGGCTAATACTGGAGATTGTATTTTTTTTAAAAACATGATCCTCTTTGGACGACTTGGACTTTCCAAGCCAGATTTAAGGGAAAACATCGTTAGGAAATGTGCATGCCTGAGAGATTTTCACGACGGCGCGGGCGTGTGAAGTCTGCCAACTCGCATTAGGCCAGCGTGGTGGTCTCTTATTGAATAAGAGAACTGAGTTACATTTTGAATTACTATAATTTTAAAACAGACTGTTTATTTGGCGGTTTTACTGAAAGAAATTGACATAGACAGTTTTATTCGAAGATAATATTCTTATTAAGACGCATTGAAACAATTTCATGAGATTAAAGTGACTAAAATGAATTATGTGTGAATTTTGACCACTTTGAAATTATTTCGTCGCTTCTGTTTTTCGCTTCGATTTTAGTCTGTAAGTTCTGTCAATGCTTTCGATAGCTAATATATATGGCTGAAAATACAGCATCTCTATCTCTCATAATTTAAAAAGGGATGCGCTGGCTCTTTCTTTCATTTTTAGTTTTATTTCAATGAAAATATTTTGACACACTAGAGAAGTCATTGATTGACTACCAAACGATCTTCACTTTTGAAGGAAGATAGGTAACGTGTCTACCTCTATTTAACTATATTATGTCATTGTAGGTTATCCTATCAATGTCACCTCACACCCCTCACACCCAAAGGGACCTTGGGTCGTAATTTATGAGATTGACCGAATTCGAATACCAATTTGAAGTGCCTTCTGCATTTCTTACCAGTAACTAACGCTCCGTATGTAGATGCGCAATTAGTATCATTCGTAGCCGCTAGTTTTACAGAAGAGCTCTTTTAGGTTTAGTAAAACAGCGTAATGACTTTCTGCAGTACTCAGGTTTTGTATTGTTACGAGCTGGGGTTCGGGATAAATTAATTAACGCTAATTTTACCGAAATAAACAAATACTTTAATTTACTGAACAAACACACAACAGAAATCATAAATAAAGTCACTACACTATCACTTGTCGCACTGTACTGTCACACTGAGAATCACTTGTCTTCACTTCACCTTGTCCAAAACTAAACTGCGCTAGGAAGTTTAGGCGGGAAAATGAAAAGTGCACATTGTCGATTTTATAATTATTTTTCAAAACTTGAATTTCTCCGAAGTTTAATGTGTAATTATGGTGGATAATTAACCATTAAGTGTTTGTGAACGTGTGAGAGTGTAGGCAAATGATATAAAATTGAAAATCGTGACTTTTTGGGTTCACACCTAAACTCCATCGAAGCCTCAATAAAGTTTCTACCGTTTTATTGGGGCAACTGAACATTATACTTGACACTGGCGAACACAAAAAGTGTGGTGCGATAATACAATCCCATGATGGGAAATAATTATTACCTACTTGATTATTCTAATACTTGACACTGGCAAATATACAAAAAGTGTGACAATGGACATTAGCTGTTGATTCAGTAACCGAACTTGGTGGCGAGGCACCGAATGCCTCCAGCCAGGAGCAACTTAAAATTAAGCAACAGCAGCTAAGGGCGTCCCCTACGGGACACGGGCCTCGGCTTAGGGCGTTGCTGGGGGGGCAGCTAGGGACGGCTGGATCTGGTTTAAATTATTATTAGGTACTAATTTAAAGCTACTGGCTCGGCGCGGGCCGGCTCGAGCAAGGGTCGGGGGGGGGGGGGGTTACCATTACTGGGTCTTCGCGACGGGCCTCGCCGGCGAGGACGGTAAATTGGGCAGCGTTTGTGTGCGTGTATTTTGAGAGTGCTAGTCTCTCTATTGGACTCTTGTATGACCGTTATAGGGTCATCAGGGTAAGATAGAGCGTGCCTTGGACGGCGAGTTCTACTAATCTAGGAGGGGATGTAGTCGACGCTACTGACCACCAGGGGATTGGGGTGATGTAACGCCCCTTTCGAAGTAACGCTTGGAGGCGCGTTTCATAAACTGCTTGATGGTAGGCAGTTTTAAGTCTACGTGCGCTAGCCGACCCTCATGACGGCTATTTATATCAGTCACGAAGATTCTGGAATCGAACAATCGCGAAAAGCCTACAAAATGCGAGTAGGTACTTGATCGTCTCAACGCGGGCGGTCACCGCTTGACTGGAGTGCACCGCTCGTTGCCCGCGCCCGCGCCGCTGCCACGCCGCTGTTTTCGAGAACCGTTCCATTTGATTTTACGCATAAGATCCTGCCGCTCCCGCGCCGCCACCGCCGCCGCCCCGCTGCCCGCAAAATTCGAGGCAGAGGCCTAAGATCCTGCCGCTCCCGCGCCGCCACCGCCGCCGCCCCGCTGCCCGCAAAATTCGAGGCAGAGGCCTAAATGGTAATGTAATGCCTTCAAATAGAACTTGCGGCAGGCGAAACCAATCAATTTTCTTTTTAACTTGCGTCTTTGATGGGTTAACTGTCAGCCCGTGATATTTGCTCCACTTCGATATTTCTGCAAGATCTTTATTAATATTATTGATGGCCATTGACAACTCTTCCAGCGGAGCTTGTGCGTAGATCTGAAGGTCATCTGCATAAAGGTGGTAGGAGGAAAGAAGTTGATTAGAAATTGCGTAAATGAATATTGCGAAGAGTAATGGGGATAACACGCCACCCTGAGGTACACCAGCTGCTGTATCGCACCACGAAGAGAATTTATCTTCAATACGAATACGTTGCCGGCGACCAGTCAGATAACTATAAAACCAATAAATTACCGTTGGAGATATGTTAAGAGAGCTGAGTATGGCAAGCAAAATGTCAAAGTCAACAGTATTGAAAGCGTTACTGAAATCAAGCAGCGCTAGTACCGTTATCTTTCCATTTTCCATTCATAGCCGGATGTCATCCGTAATGTTAACAAGGGCTGTGACAGTACTATGACCAGGACGAAAACCGGATTGGTAGGGATTTAGAAGTCTATTCTTACAAAGGAATGAACTTAGTTGATTGTGAATAAGATGTTCCAGGACTTTGGATAGAAAGGGTAAAATAGAAATAGGACGATATTCAGAAAAGGATGCAGGATTGGATTTTTTAGGTAAAGGAGTAATCTGGGCGTCTTTCCAAGCATTTGGAAAAACACCACTGGATAAAGAATGATTTAGGATGTGGCATATGACTGGAAGGATTTCGTCAAGGATAGGAAGGATGATACATACAGTACATGTAGTTTTATCCACGACGTAAAAATTTTCTTCGTTATTTTCTTCTTCAATCTTTTTTTCTGCATTAACATCTTTCGTAATTATTATATCTTCGTCTTCCGTTTTATTCTCTGAACCTATATAATTTTTATCTTCACTCTTTTCATCCTCCACGGGAAAAAAATATTCAAAATTTATTTTAATCGATAAATAAAGTGATATTTGTCGTTGAAGTTCAATATACATTTTTGAAAATATTTCACTACACGGTGAAGGTAATTCATGAATTGATGGGAAATGTTGTTTAATACAAACAACATTTTCACTTACAAAACACTTTTTTCTGTTCGTTTAATTCAACAACATTTTTTTCCGCGTTTCATAGTTATTTAATTCTATACGATCGCAATGAAAATTGAAACAGTGCAAATTGCAAATTGTTTATCAACTACCCTCAACATACTCTAGCATGAATGTGCTTATGTGCATTTACGAAGCTAGTTGCGGACAGTTGCTTGTAACTTATTAATATAATAATTATTCGTGTGCATTTAATTCGTAATTAATAAATATCCATAAAACATAAATGTATAAATAACTATATAAATATATCATGATAATTATCGTGTTTCCTTTTACACAAGACACGGTTGTTTTATTTCTCAGGACCTATCCCACTGATCAAGTATGTATTTCTATTTACTTGAGGTACTTTATAGGTACAATTTTTTGGTGTAATCACATTTTATAAGTTATGCTGAAATAATAAAATATTAAAGTACACCCGCCATCTTGATGTCAATATGGCGGGTGTACTTTAATTTCGAAATAATTTCGTTCTGAAGGAGGTACAGATTTTTTAGAGCTAGGTACAAAATAGTACGTTATAGGTACATTTGTTTGTTAGTTGGTATAATTTAATTTGCTATGGTACACCCGCCATTTTGACTCTCACTTCTTAAAACATATGACTATATACTGAATAAATATGTATTATATTTGTTCTGTAATATGACTAAACTTACGAGAGAATTTGTTAAAGAATGAGTGTAACAAAACTTCTAAGCTGAAGGAAGAAATTAACCTTTATTTTTCCCTCCAATAAGCCCGTCTGAGTGTTCCATACTTCGACCTATATCTACTTATATACACTTCGTAGACAGACTGCGATTGTATCCAAAATTGTTAATTGTTTTTTACTATAACTTGATATATCTTATATTTTTGTGCCTGTTATTATTTATTAGTATGTGATTTTTAACTTCTTAAAGAAAAACATCGTCTAGGGTAACCATACTTTAATAAGACAATAAAATAAAATTGTTTTAACAAAATTTAATAGTAGATTGTATCATAAGGGAGCAAAATAATATTTTTACGGCGAGGACGTTTTTTTTAATCCAGAGCGAAGTGAGGGTTTAAGAGTAGAAATCCTGAACGTAGCGATGTGCATGTGGATTGGGTGATCAAACACTACAAACCAACGCACCACCTGTTATTGGTTTGCTCGCTTCCGTTCTGGGAATTTCGACCTTCGTCCGAAGACTTTGGTCGACAATGACGAATTAAAGGCGATTGTGGAAGCTTTCGACGTTAGCATCAAAACAATATTGGTCCATTTGCGTCAAATTGGCAAGGTAAAAAAGCTTGACAAATGGGTGCCCCACGAACTCAACGATCGCCGGCGCGAAGTACGCGTCGAAACGTGCCTTGCACTGCTCAACAGACACACAAATTAAGGAATTTTGAACCGCATTGTTACCTGCGATGAAAAATGGATTCTGTTTGATAACCGCAAGCGCTCAGCAAGTTGGCTGGATCCTGGTTCAGCACCTAAACAATGCCCTAAACGAAAACTTACCCCTAGAAAAGTAATGGTCACTGTTTGGTGGTCTAGCGCCGGTGTGATTCATCAGAGCTTCTTACCAAACGGGGTGAGCATTACTGCAGATGTGTACTGTGAAGAACTGAAAAACTGAATTTCATAAATTCATATGTAATGGAAGCCTGATCTCCACACAAACCACACGTTTTCGTCTCATTATCAACACAGATTGCATCTTCAAGAGAAGTAATGCCAAAAACTGAAATAATATTAAGTAATATTTATTGGCAGAAATTTAATTTTTCTACATATTTTGATCGCTGTGCAAGACTCATTTAAGCACTGTTTTGTGAAAATAGCACTAAAAATGTATAGAGACCATAACATTTTTTTTTATGTTTTAAATAAATAGATTGACTTGGCAATCGCACTAAACAATCGAATTTAATATAATATGTATTACTTGTAAGATACATTGTGTTATTAATAAAAAAATATACAATGTGTTTTCATGAAATGGCCAAGTCCAATATATTTTTTTTTATCTATCTATCTATGATTTCAAGTAATGAGTTCAAAATCAAATTAAATAAGTAATATGAATAGAAAAAGATACTCACGGTTTTATACATTACCACACAAAACTTTAAAATAAATTATTGCACAAAACTGCAATATTATGTAGACGTAATGTTACGTTGTCGCGTCTGATGAATCCAACCAATAAATAAACGTTAAAAATAAGAATTTATGAGAGAAGTTAATCAAAACAGTCTCACAAAATTTCAAAATCGCATCTACCCTACTCAGCATTTTCCTTTAGGAATGAACGAACCATGATTATCATAAAGTATGACCATTATAAAAACAGAAAATATGCAAAGTTATAGTAAAAAACTATTAACAATTTTGGATACAATCTCAGTCTGCCTACGAAGTGTATATAAGTAGATATAGGTCGAAGTATGGAACACTCAGACGGGCTTATTGGAGGGAAAAATAAAGGTTAATTTCTTCCTTCAGCTTAGAAGTTTTGTTACACTCATTCTTTAACAAATTCTCTCGTAAGTTTAGTCATATTACAGAACAAATATAATACATATTTATTCAGTATATAGTCATATGTTTTAAGAACACTCATACGACCCGTGTGCGGAATGAGTGATCCAGATTAATCGTAATATTTTTTGAACGGGAAGTGCAAGTGAATTCTCAAATTGTTAATAGTATTTAACTATTTTTTACTATTTTTCCATGCAGAAATCAGCAGTGTAAAGGCATTCTGAGATATACATTTGACGTTTTATTAAAGGGCGCTATTTGGGTGATCCACTTTATTGACCATATCATTTTTATCTCAGGTTTAACAAATTTTTAAACTTCGCCATAATGTTTTAACTATTTTTTACTAAATCTTCCTAGATTTTTGTTAAGATTGATGAGAGGATCACCCAATCCACATGCACATTGTATTTTCATTGTAGCAATGGTAGGTTCTCTTACGATAATCGAAGACCAGGCGGGTGTTGCTCAAGGCCATATGGTCACACAAAATGAATCCAGTCCCTGAGTGTTTATTTTTTCATGTTCTCAGAATCATCAATTAATAGTTCATTTACATAGGCATGGAGAATACAACTTTAGTTAATTTTAGATTCGAATTTTCTCTGAAATGTTGAATCTTAGGGAAAAAAGTGTTAAGACAATTTTTGTAGATACTTGCATGGTCTACAATTTTTGTCGGAGCTATTTCATCATACGTCTACATACATACATACATACACTCACGCCCTTCTCCCACAGGGGTAGGCAGAAACTATTAGACTGCCACTTGCTACGATTCTTGCATGCCTCTTTTGCTTAGAAGCCAAAGAGGCATGCAAGAATCGTAGCAATGCGACATTCATACATCTTCTCATACATACGCGCCGGTTGCGAGTACTACGAACCTGACCTTTTTGAAGGACTTCGCCAATAAGATCGGTGTATATGTATATGTTTATATGTGTATATTTCATCATACGTCTATTTCGCTAAAATATCCAAAAATAACATTTTAGCGCACTTTGACATGGCATATATTTTTTACTTTTCACAATTTCATTACCTATAATGGTATTTCTTACGTTCATGCAAATTTTCAGCTTCTTGGGAATTAATGCAAGGGTACCCCTATTTTTCGGGCTAACTTGACCAGACTATGCATACACTACGGTGTCTCTAGCTAGACGCACCGATTTCTACCGCGCTACAACCACGCAACAACCACTGGTACGGTCTCACACAATACGGCGACTCGAACCCTTTACTCGAGTTTGCTGATCAACAATATGCCAGCAGGTCACGTACCAGTCGAAGTTGATATTGATTGTGGTTTTTAACCCCCGACGCAAAAACGACGGGGTGTTATAAGTTTGACGTGTCTGTCTGTGTGTGTGTGTGTGTGTGTTTGTCTGTGGCATCGTAGCTCCCGAATGGATGAACCGATTTTGATTTTGTTTTTTTTGTTTGAAAGGTGAATAAGTGGGGAGTGTTCTTAGCTATGTTTGATGAAAATCGGTCCAAGATGGCCGCCGCCACAAGATGGCGGTTTACATATTTTTTCACAACCCCCACAATATTGGTATCAAATGAAAGGGCCTGACTAGTAGAATACTATACACTATGAAAAATTTCAAATCCAAGATGGCCGCCTCCACGAAATTGTGAATTTATTATGTTTTTTCACTACTCCCTCAATAAAGGTATCAAATGAAAGGGCTTGATAAGTAGAATACTATACACTATGATATAAGATATCTAATAGCTATGAAATAATTGTACAAAAGTTGAATAACTAAACGAAGAAAATACCTAATTAAACACTAAATTACCTGGATCTTAAAACGCAAGAAAATAAAAGAAATTAAACAAAATAACTAAGGAGTCCCTACAAAAAGTGTGAAATAACAAATTAAATTAAAAATTTAAAAAAACCCCCGACACAAAAATAAACCTGAATCCCTATAAAAAGAAAAAAATAAACTTGAAATTATAACCCTTCGTAAGTACGTATGAAGTTTTTTGATTAAATTTTGTCGCGTCGGGGGACCGCTCTCTAGCTCTCGCGTGTCTGCCCGCTCGGGTCGCCAAACTTGAATATGTTACGCTCCGCCCACTTTACACCCTCCCGCGCGTCGCGGCGATGTACGCGCCATCCACATCAATTCTGATTTCGCGCGATTCACGTTCGGGAAGCAAAAGGAAAGGAAAGGATTCACATAATTAGAGAGCGGTCCCCCGACGCGACAAAATTTAATCAAAAAACTTCATACGTACTTACGAAGGGTTATAATTTCAAGTTTATTTTTTTCTTTTTATAGGGATTCAGGTTTATTTTTGTGTCGGGGGTTTTTTTAAATTTTTAATTTAATGCTCTATCAATATCAACTTCGAGTGGTACGTGACCTGCTGGCATCTTAACCTATAGTTAAATGCTTTCAATGTTTCGTGTTGTATACACTTGTCTGACAAAAACTACAATAATAACACAATAACATCAATAACACATTTTTACGAATATCGTTTGGTATTTTTTCGAAATGGTCGGTTTTTTTTTGCAGCATGGTGTTAGCCTTGATCATAGAAACCATTTAGGTTCAGAGAACCATGGTCCTACGACACACCGTTTCCGAGTTAGGCTTCAGTTATTTTTAATTTTCATAAAATGCTCCATATTTCCAAAATGAAAATGCTGACAGTAATCTTTTCTGGAAAATAATTGTAGCTTTGGTTGAAACAGATGAGATGACGCCATAAAACCCGAAATTAACCCAAAAATTTTCTGTCAGATCGATCTTTAGCTTGTGTATCCTTAGGGCGCAGGACTTTTTTTTTGTCGAAATGTCCCGTTCTTTTTGTAGCATTGGGTTAGCCTTGACCATAAAAAAAAATCATTTAGGTTCAGAGAGCCATGGTCCTACGACGCACCGTTTCCGAATTAACGATGCAGAACGAGTGAAGCGAGCTCGAGACTTAGGGCACCCCAACTCGGATAGATTAGTTTAGAAGTTTAGGGCGGGGTCTGCAAGATCCCGCCATCCCCGTCGTGGTTATTTTTTTGTAAACCACCCAGAAAAAGGAGCCCCGCACAGCGGAGCTCCGTCGACTACGACTTTAAGCAAAATTAGAAAAAATAGTTATGGGGTTGGTCAGGGAACACCCTCATCGCGGATATTGACTTTCGTACATTTGACCTTCACCTCAAGGTCATGACCCTCCAAGGTCATAAAATAGTCTTGTGACTGTGCTTAGAATATCGGATATTTACTTTCGTAAATTTACCTTGACCTCAAGCTCATGACCCTTCAAGGTAGCCTTGACTTCCAGGACAATTCTTGACTTTCGGAATTTTGACCTTGACCTCAAGGTCATTGACCTTAAGATGTCCCCCTGTGTGGCTTGATTAAGCGATCAAATAAAATAATGTGATATTTTTACTGAACATGTAAATGGTCTGTAGAAAAATCTATATCTATCTTATCTATATATATAAAAGAAAGTCGTGTTAGTTACTCCATTTATAACTCAAGAACGGCTGAACCGATTTGGCTGAAAATTGGTGGAGAGGTAGCTCCAGTAGAACCAGGAGACGGACATAGGATACTTTTTATCCCGTTCCCGTGGGCCGTGATGACAGACCGAATTCCGCGGGGGCGTAGCCGCGGGCAGAAGCTAGTACGTTATAAAATACATTAATACGGAGTTACATTCAAGTTTTATTCAATAGACAAGAAGAATAGACATCTATAGATATACTTGAAACTATTAGGCAGGAGCGTATCTCCGATGAAAGAGTACTTAGATGCTCGCGAAAAGTAGATGGCGCTACTGTCTTTACTAAGGTTGGATTGGATACACCGTCTCAGACCTGATCTCCACTGATCCATAAACTTAATCTGAGACGGTCTAATGCCCCCCCCTGATCTCCACTGATCCAAGAATCCGGTTATTTTAGCACGAACGAATGATTACATAACAAATTAAATTAAAAATTTAAAAAAAACCCCGACACAAAAATAAACCTGAATCCCTATAAAAAGCAAAAAAATAAACTTGAAATTATAACCCTTCGTAAGTACGTATGAAGTTTTTTGATTAAATTTTGTCGCGTCGGGGGACCGCTCTCTAATTATGTGAATCCTTTCCTTTCCTTTTGCTTCCCGAACGTGAATCGCGCGAAATCAGAATTGATGGATGGCGCGTACATCGCCGCGACGCGCGGGAGGGTGTAAAGTGGGCGGAGCGTAACATATTCAAGTTTGGCGACCCGAGCGGGCAGACACGCGAGAGCTAGAGAGCGGTCCCCCGACGCGACAAAATTTAATCAAAAAACTTCATACGTACTTACGAAGGGTTATAATTTCAAGTTTATTTTTTTGCTTTTTATAGGGATTCAGGTTTATTTTTGTGTCGGGGGTTTTTATAAATTTTTAATTTAATTTGTTATTTCACACTTTTTGTAGGGACTCCTTAGTTATTTTGTTTAATTTCTTTTATTTTCTTGCGTTTTAAGATCCAGGTAATTTAGTGTTTAATTAGGTATTTTCTTCGTTTAGTTATTCAACTTTTGTACAATTATTTCATAGCTATTAGATATCTTATATCATAGTGTATAGTATTCTACTTATCAAGCCCTTTCATTTGATACCTTTAGGATTGAGGGAGTAGTGAAAAAACATAATAAATTCACCATTTCGTGGAGGCGGCCATCTTGGATTTGAAATTTTTCATAGTGTATAGTATTCTACTAGTCAGGCCCTTTCATTTGATACCAATATTGTGGGGGTTGTGAAAAAATATGTAAACCGCCATCTTGTGGCGGCGGCCATCTTGGACCGATTTTCATCAAACATAGCTAAGAACACTCCCCACTTATTCACCTTTCAAACAAAAAAAACAAAATCAAAATCGGTTCATCCATTCGGGAGCTACGATGCCACAGACAGACACACACACACACACACAGACAGACACGTCAAACTTATAACACCCCGTCGTTTTTGCGTCGGGGGTTAAAAAATGTATTTAGCGTACCTAGTTACCTACCTATCCAATATCCTACACTATAGTGGTCCAGGTGGGTTCCTGAACGCGTCTGCTACGCTAGAGGTACTGAGTTCGATTCTCAGGTCAAGCAAAGTGTTATTGAGATTTTCTATGCTTAATTCCCATTAGCAGCTCAGAGTTTGGAATTTGTGTCCAGTTAATGGCAATAGGGTCACCTCCTATTACATGGGACCTAAACATACTGGCGAGCTGTGGGTGTACATTAGTACGCCTCTGCCTAACCCTTCGGGTAATACAGGCATGATAGTTTCTTATTTATTCTTGAACACATAATGTATGTGCGCAAAAACCTGCAGAAGTTCAGTGTCAATAGTGACTTTCACAACCTTAATACTAGGAATAAACATAAAATAGTGGTACCTAAATTTAGACTAACTAAAACAAATAAATCATTTCTAGGAAATTGCGTGCGTTTCTACAATAAACTCCCAAAATGTGTTACCGATCTCACTGGCAAGAAATTTAAAATGCACGTCAAATCTGTTCTTCTTAAGAAAGCCTATTATAAAACCAAGGACTACGTTGACGATAAGAATGTGTGGTCGTTACGTACGGATGCACTTGTGGCCTCCCTGGCAAAATGAAACTGTTGATTATTAGAGACTAATATATGCTTGGTCAGTTACTAGTAGCTATAGTAGGAACCTTATAAGTAGATGGACATAGCTTTGACAGATTCCATATTATTTACATATCGATATATCTTCATATGTTTAGTATTGTTTACCTCAACAGAAACTGTATTATATGTGTACGTTGTAGCCTGTCTAAGTAGACACCTAGTTTCATTTGTCGCTTGATGGTGTGCGTTTTTACCACACAGTTTATTTATTATCTAGAAATGACATCGGGTTCTCAAATAACGTGAATCTTCGTTTAATATAGTCGACCTCGGTCAAACTTGGACATCCTTCAACGTCCTCACATCTTGTTATCGCAATATTGTACCAGTGAAGTTTGTAATTTATTTATTTTAAAAGAGTGTCCATGGAGTTTCTTTCCGGATTCTTCTCCATAGGATCGACCTTTTGGAACCGTGCAACTAGAATCATAACGTTTCAAAAACGCTTGTAAAAGCTTATTTGAAATAAAAACATTTGAACTTGAACAAGTATAGCAATTTTCTCAACATATTTTGTCTGTTTTAGGAAAAGTATAATTTACAAAGGAAAAACTTTGGGACGATAAACTCTTCTGATGTTGATTACTTTCAATCAATACTTGGAGAAGGGCGAGTGTTGACTGATGAAAGTGATGTATTGCCATATAACATTGACTGGATAAAAAATTGCAGAGGTAGGTTTTACGTTACTCTTAGGTATTCCTGATGCCTTTACGTACGTTATAATGCAGCGAATTATACAATTCAATTCCGACATATACCTACATCATAATCAAAACACACTGTAAAATATACCTATGTATAGTGTTAAATATTTATTTCTATAAAGAGGTATTATAAATGTAATAGTTTTTCATCATCAGCAGCAACTGTCCTAACACAATTTATTCTGATTTCAGGTCAATCAAAGGTTGTATTAAAGCCAAGGAATACCGAAGAGGTATCTAAAATCCTGAGGTATTGTAATGACAGGCGACTAGCGGTATGTCCTCAGGGTGGCAACACCGGTCTCGTCGGTGGTTCCGTGCCCGTCTTCGACGAGATTGTGCTCAGCTTTTCATTGATGAACAAAATTGTCAGCCTCGATGACCTGTCAGGTTATATTATTTTTTTAACTCTTCAATCAACTGATTGCCCGTTCAGGATGATTACGTGATGACTATTATTATTTGTATCTCCTTTTGGGTATCACGGCATGCCTCCCGTGAGGAAGACATCCGGTACTTTGGAAGGCTTGCGGGGGGACACAGGTCCAACGCGCAGAGGCCCCTTGGAGAGCTTTAATCTAATATGGGATGGGGCATACACCCGGGACACTCCACAACTGTACTATGGAAGTACAATCATGAAGTATTCCGGGCGGGTGCAGGACTATTGTAAAGTATGAATAAAAAAAAAAAAAAAAAGGGATTATGGATGGGGTGTTTGGTTGACCGATAACTTCTATTGCCGGAAGAAAACGGCGTCTGCCTTTGACCCTCGAAAAAATATCCTTAGGGATGGCAGACGGTGACTCGCCAACTCACTAGCTGGGCCCCCCGAAAAGCTGCCAGTACAGGCAAAAGACGGCAACAGCGGCGTGAGCGGCTAAGGGTGTCGAGAGGTGTGGCCCCGGTTTCACCGTCGCGAGTCTCCAAGAGACCCGGATTGGGTTTCCCCGCTATTACGCCATTAGACACTTCCACCCCCAAGCATATAGCTCTGGCAGCCCCCCTCTGGCCAGCCGTTTAAGGCAAGACAGAGTTGAAAGTCCTGCGGGCGCTCTTGGGTTTCCACTCCAGCTACCCAATATGGGCAAACTGGAGACGAGGCCCTGACCGACTCTCTAGGGCAATAAGGACCGCAGTGTCGCCACTCACCATCAGCTCGCCACAAGCTGCCCTGCGGTTTGTACGCTTTTCTTTAAACCTTATGACACATTTTTTGTTTTATTGTCTAAGGTTTGTAAAAAGCTATTCTAATCTACCCTCCAGTTTGACGTTAGTCTCATGATGAGGTAACGCTTGTCCCAGAGGGGGTCTATTATTATTATTATTATGTATCTCCTTTTTTGGTATCACGGCATGCCTCTCGTGAGGAAGACATCCGGTACTTTGGAAGGCTTGCGGGGGGACACAGGTCCAACGCGCAGGCCCCTTGGAGAGCTTTGATCTAATATGGGAATATGGGATGGGGCATACACCCGGGACACTCCACAACTGTACTATGGGAGTACAGTCAAGAAGTATTCCGGGCGGGTGCAGGACTATTGTAAAATATGAAAAAAAAAAGAAATTGGATTATGGATTTGGGTGTTTGGTGGACCGATAACCTCTATTGCCGGAAGAAAACGGCGTCTGCCTTTGACCCTCGAAAAAATATCCTTAGGGATGGCAGACGGTGACTCGCCACCTCACTAGCTGGGCCCCCCGAAATGCTGCCAGTACAGGCAAAAGGCGGTAACAGCGGCGTGAGCGGCTAAGGGTGTCGGTCGAGAGGTGTGGCCCCGGTTTCACCATCGCGAGTCTCTAAGAGACCCGGATTGGGTTTCCCCGCTATTACGCCATTAGACACTTCCACCCCCAAGCATATAGCTCTGGCAGCCCCCCTCTGGCCAGCCGGTTAAGGCAAGACAGAGTTGAAAGTCCTGCGGGCACTCTTGGGTTTCGACTACAGCTACCCAAATGGGCAAACTGGAGACAAGGCCCTGACCGACTCTCTGGGGCAATAAGGACCGCAGTGTCGCCACTCACCATCAGCTCGCCACAAGCTGCCCTGCGGTTTGTACGCTTTTCTTTTAACCTTATGACACATTTTTTGTTTTATTGTCTAAGGTTTGTAAAAAGCGATTCTTATCTACCCTCCAGTTTGACGTTAGTCTCGTGATGAGGTAACGCTTGTCCCAGAGGGGGTTTATTATTATTATTATTACTGATGACCTACGTGTAAACAGGACCAAGTTTGGCCTTATATAAAATGCTTAAAAAATAACTACAGGCTCTACATCAGACCTCAAAAACATTTTTTGCGATCGAGGAATTGTTTCTGTTCATTTTTTTTATGTTTTGAAGGGATGGATACGATTTGGGATACTATTGCAACCTACAATTTATTTTTGAGGAATATTTTACTATTTTACGCACTTTTAGGCTGATCGTTTCGCTCAGCCCGCCAAATTCAAATTACAATTGGATTTTCGCAATTTGTAGGTCTATAACACATTCTAGATTCCTAGCTGTTGTAATTGCGCCCTTAGCTATACAATATTCACAACTGAGAGTTAAAACCTTTGCTTGTAAATCGATATTGTAGCTAAAAGTAGTGTCAAGTAAAAAATATCAATAAACCGCGATAAAATCCGTAAAAAGTAGTTTCATTTCAATGTCTAATATTCGCGTAAGTGTCAGAAATCAGTAGTGTCAATCGTCAATTTTGGCCAAAATTGACGATTGACCCTACTTTTAGCTTCTTTAACGTTTATTAAGCAAAGTTTTTCTCTAGAATGTGTTATAGACCTAAAATTGCGAAAAACCAATTGAAATTTGAATTTGCCTGGCTGAGCGAAACGATCAGCCTTAAAACAATGTTTCACACTTAACTAGCTTCCGTCCGCGGCTATGTACAGGCTACGCGTGAGGTTCGTTCTGTCACTCAAAGTCATTATCAACGACCCATGGCACTTCCCAATCAATAATCAAATAACTATCTTTTGTTTTTTTTGCATTTTCCATGCTCAATTACAAAGTCTTTTAGTAAAGAAAAAATTGAAATGCAGGCAGGATTCGAACCTGTTTTCTGCCTTACCAGAAATTCCAAAATGGTAGTTATTAAGGTAGCATCGTACATCATCGATCTAACCGCAAAGTATCTTAGGCCTATTATCTGTGCTTAGGCGAAGCGCGCACTAAGATTTTACTTCATGCGACACGATTTTAAAATCGCGCTGTAAAAAATCGTAGAAAGTACAGTGCACGCACTGCTAAAGAAGAAAAAAGAAAAATAATCGTCATTTCGTCAATACTGGACTCATCCTTTTACAGCGGATTGATTTACTAAGGGTTTCTTTTATTAGAAACACAATGATCTTCGGCTATATCCCAAAAAGTTCTATGGCTATAGAATAGAATGAAAATTCAAACATTTGACAAATTGCGATTATCAAATGTTCCACATCTAGCCTCGTTTCGTATTGGGAATCCAGTGGAGATGCAGGCGCCGACATGTTTATTCTCGAAAGAACGGAATTCATTTAGACATGTGTAGGTGATGCGCGTAATATTACTCGGGTGATATTACTTCACAATGTGATGCCATATTACGCATTACGCGACGAAAACTAACATCACACCATCACCCGCGCATTTCCTATAATGGAAGAGTGCGAGTGTGAGGAGTGATGAAGTGATGTTTGATGTTAAGTAATGTTCGTTTCTGGAACGTAATTTCGCATTCTGTTCTGCCTACTCAAATCGACTTCGCGCGACGCGCGGTAGAGTGAGACAGATGGACGTTGTTCCACAAGTTAGATAGAGAGACGAGATAAGGCGAAGACAAGAAACGTTCGTGACGGATTTTAAGCCGTAAGTTTTTATGAGGTTTATTTTTATTTAGCCGGGTTTTTACCTATGATCACTTGCATTGTTTACATTTTTTTGAGTCAGAACTATGTAGTTGGCGAAATGCATTTTGTTGGCTAGATATTCTTTAAAATTAATATCACTTCAAAGTAATAGTACAGTCGAAGTACAAACATTATCAGATCGTTCGAATACGTCGCGTAATGTTTCGAGTAATGCGTAATGTTATCGAGTAATATCACCTGACCGAAAAAGTAATGTTGCATCACATTACATTTTAATTTTCAAAATTTAATTTAATAGATAATGTAAGCACTATGTTTATGACATTCTTTTGATAGGTACATGCATGACATAATTATCTACTTCTGACCTATAACTTGTACGTGTAGAAAAGGCAAATAAAAAGGAAGAATTATTAATAGAAATTAACAACAAACATGAGAAGATTGTTATTACACGACAGTTTTTTATGTCAATTTTGTGTCTGTAAGTATAAGTTGGTTATTGAATAAATAAATAAATAAATAAATTACTTCGTAAGGTGATGTTTTGCGCATATCTAACATGAATGTGCGCCGGCCGGCCCAAGTGTGCGATTTTTCTGTCGCAGTGCGCGCGGGACCATACAATTCCACATGATGCAGACGTTGCAGTTTACTTTCGCGATAATCGCGTTGCGAGCAAACGCAGCAAATTGTGACAAATCACAATTTTAAAATCGCTACGATTTATTACTCGCTTGTGCGCGCACTGCCGTACTAACTCATACGGTGCATTTCTGCGTCAAAACTATCGCGCGATAAAAAATTGTAGTGCGCGCTTGGCCTTAGTCATGTCGGTTGAGAAGCAAAGTAGGTACCTACATAATAACTTGCATTTCAATAGTGTTTGACTCGTCATGGCTTGGTGGTCTTAGTGTCTGGAGCATGCACGCAGTCGAGTTGTTCAAGAGATTTTCCGTCACTAAAATACTTTTTATAATCTATAGTTACAATAACTATACTCTATACTAATATATAAAGCTGAAGATTTTGTTTGTTTGCTTGAACGCGCTAATCTCAGGAACTACTGGTCCGATTTGAAAAATTCTTTCAGTGTCCATTTATTGAGGAAGACTATAGGCTAGGTAGGTATATAAATCATCACGCTAAGACCAAGTAACTATTTCACGCGGACGAAGTCGCTGGCAGAAGCTAGTACTAATATATAAAGCTGAAGAGTTAGTTTGTTTGTTTGCTTGAACGCTCTAATCTCAGGACCATTGGTCCGATTTGTGCGCCTTAACTTTGCAAAGTTCTCTTTTAACCCCCGACGCAAAAACGACGGGGTGTTATAAGTTTGACGTGTCTGTGTGTGTGTGTGTGTGTGTGTGTGTGTGTGTGTCTGTCTGTGGCATCGTAGCTCCCGAATGGATGAACCGATTTTGATTTTGTTTTTTTTGTTGGAAAGGTGAATAAGTGGGGAGTGTTCTTAGCTATGTTTGATGAAAATCGGGCCAAGATGGCCGCCGCCACAAGATGGCGGTTTACATATTTTTTCCCACAATATTGGTATCAAATGAAAGGGCCTGACTAGTAGAATACTATACACTATGAAAAATTTCAAATCCAACATGGCGGCCTCCACGAAATGGTGAATTTATTAAATTTTTTCACTACTCTACAATATAAGATATCTAATAGCTATGAAATAATTGTACAAAAGTTGAATAACTAAACGAAGAAAATACCTAATTAAAACGCAAGAAAATAAAAGAAATTAAACAAAATAACTAAGGAGTCCCTACAAAAAGTGTGAAATAACAAATTAAATTAAAAATTTAAAAAAACCCCCGACACAAAAATAAACCTGAATCCCTATAAAAAGAAAAAAATAAACTTGAAATTATAACCCTTCGTAAGTACGTATGAAGTTTTTTGATTAAATTTTGTCGCGTCGGGGGACCGCTCTCTAGCTCTCGCGTGTCTGCCCGCTCGGGTCGCCAAACTTGAATATGTTACGCTCCGCCCACTTTACGCCCTCCCGCGCGTCGCGGCGATGTACGCGCCATCCACATCAATTCTGAATTCGCGCGATTCACGTTCGGGAAGCAAAAGGAAAGGAAAGGATTCACATAATTAGAGAGCGGTCCCCCGACGCGACAAAATTTAATCAAAAAACTTCATACGTACTTACGAAGGGTTATAATTTCAAGATTATTTTTTTCTTTTTATAGGGATTCAGGTTTATTTTTGTGTCGGGGGTTTTTTTAAATTTTTATCTAACGAGAGTAAGATCATGCTGTATGGTAACGGCGGAAGAAAGTAAGTGTATTGAATTGAATTACCTACCAGCAACGAGTCAAAAACTAATCAATTGAACAAAAACTATTACATATCTTATCTATGCTAAACATACCTAAGTAGGTACTTACTTACCTAATGTTTCCTTTAATTAACTACGTTGCTGAGAAAAAGTAGATAATGACAAAAATAGCGCTGTAGGGCGCAGCGTCCTAAGAAACGCTACCAAATTAGGTGAGACTCCGCCCACGCGACGCGCGGGCCCAAAACGTTGCCATATTTGGTAATGCGCGACACGCGATGTGGAGCCGTCGGGGTGCCTCCAACCCGCTGAAAAAGGCGTCTGCGCGCGGGCAGTTAGTTGACCTATGCTAGCGTTGTGTTCGCACACATCGAAGGGTCTGGAATCCATAGGATGCAAACTCTTCAAAACCGGTTTACGCGCAAAGCCACGGGCGCTCCGTGGTACGTGCGTAACAGGGAACTCCACGTAGACTTAAAACTGCCTACCATCAAGCAGTTTATGAAACGCGCCTCCAAGCGTTACTTCGATAGGGCCCCCCATCACCCCAATCCCCTGGTGGTCAGTAGGCTCGACTACATCCCCTCCCAGATTAGTAGAACTCGCCGTCCAAGGCACGCTCTATCTTACCCTGATGACCCTATAACGGTCCTACAAGAGTCCAATAGAGAGACTAGCACTCTCAAAATACACGCACACAAACGCCGCCCTCGCCGGCGAGGCCCGTCGCGAAGACCCAGTAATGGTAACCCCCCCCCGACCCTTGCTCGAGCCGGCCCGCGCCTAGCCAGTAGCTTTAAATTAGTCCCTAATAATAATTTAAACCAGATCCAGCCGTCCCTAGCTGCCCCCCCAGCAACGCCCTAAGCCGAGGCCCGTGTCCCGCAGGGGACGCCCTTAGCTGCTGTTGCTTAATTTTAAATTGCTCCTGGCTGGAGGCATTCGGTGCCTCGCCACCAAGTTCGGTTACGCTGTTAAGATTCCCTGAATCAACAGCTAATGTCCATTTAAAAAAAAAAAGGGCAGTTAGTTAGTTCAGTCCGTCCGGGTTGCGCGAGAGACGCGCACGTTAGTTGTTCCGCGCACTACTGTCTGTATCGCTTCGTTCGCGCCATGCATCACACTGTACTGTTTTATTGATCATATCTTGTTAATCATATTGTAATGACTATTGTACAATTATATTGGTGTGTGTTTGATTCAATTTACTTTTGTGAGTTAAATCTCGTTGTTATTCATTCACCCGCCCTATAGCGCGAAATAACACTCGTTTCGGCAAAAGTTACTCTTCACAATCACAGCAAAATGTTAGCGCAAAATGTCAACTGGATCTCTAATAATAATAATAGGCTCTAATAGACGAACCTCGTCTAAATGCCGCTGGGGTTGTTTGTCTTGAACTAATTGGTTCAACATTAATATTTCAGGCGCTTTAATTTGCGAAGCTGGTTGTATTCTGGAGAATCTGGACAACTATGTTCGACAGCGAAATCTTATAATGCCTCTGGACTTGGGCGCCAAAGGAACTTGCCACATTGGTGGCAACCTGAGTACCAATGCAGGAGGTTTGAGGTTACTGCGGTACGGCAACCTTCACGGATCTGTGCTAGGAATTGAGGCAGTAAGTTTATTCTTGCCAGTCAACTACTGATGTATGTTTTGAACATAGCATGCATTGATTAGGTAAGTAGGTACCTAAGTAGGTTGGTACTACCTATAACTTTTACTTTTCTCAGAGTAACTTTACGGTCCTTTAGAGGTATTCTGAGGATTCTGGTACCTAAGGCTTACGTCGTTATGTCAATTGTCGTTTGGGGCTAGCGCGCACTTGTGATTTTTTGTCTACCGATAGTTTAGTCACTATAGTAAGACGATCTTGATCAAACTGTCGGTCGATAGTTTGGTCTTGAGTAGTGCGCGCACTACACCGATTTGTGAGTAAAGAATCGCACGCTTAATACGGGAACAGTGACAAAAAAAATGGTTCCTAAAACGGTGTTAATTTGTGCTATTATATTATGGAGGAGAAAAAACATAAAAATAAAACGTAATCAATTTTGGGTGCATCCATTGAATAGTGATAGATTGATAAATGGGTAATTTTCATAGCTGGGCATTAACTCGTTAATCCGTTAATCGTTAATTAACGAAGTTAACATTTTGATTAACGAATTAACTTTTAAGTTAACTTTTAAAAATGTTAACGGACACGTTAACTTCCGTTAATATGCAGAAGCCCGTTAATCGTTAATCTAATGCCTACTATTTACCCTTTGACTATCTATCTATAAGGACCCGCCTCTCATGATCATTCCCCTCTGTCAAGGTAGTGGATTAAAAAATCTAACGCGTTTATAAAAACTGTTTCCGAAATCGATTTTTCATAAACAGAATCGTTTCCGCTCCGTAAGGTCATCATAAATGCTCCGTGTAAATACCGATGCGTTGCACCGATACGTGCAGTTAATGTATGCAAAAAAATATCTAATATCTTATTTAGATAAAGATGGAGTTATTTTCCGTATGTAAGTATTAAAGTTCATTTATTTCTATTTAAATCACATAATACAATTTATTAATAAAGATCGAGGACGTTACCGATTCAATAATCGAGTATAAAATAATCGTTTAGTTCAAGCATGCACTCCCCACGAGACTACCCGCACTCCCCACGAGACTATCCGCACTCCCCACGAGACTAGCAAATTTTTTTTACTAACAATATCAGCCTTCTGCTAATAAGCGTAAGATTTCTCGTTAAAATGTGGCTGGATATGAAATCAAAAGACTCGTTCAACGATGCTGCATTCCTCGGGGAACAGATATTCATAAATCTATTTATTAAATACAATACTGCTATACCCTCAAGCGCTGCAGTTGAACGTCTGTTTTCTACGGGTAAAGACATTTTAACACCAAAACGAGCCTCGCTTTCAGACGAGAACTTCAACATGTTAATGTTCATGAAGGGGAATATGCACCTTATGCCCGACGATTAAATTACACATTTGAATAATACAAGTATTTTGTTTTATTCCTAACCTGTTAACTTCCAGAACCTAAACCAACAAGTTGCAATGATATAAAAATGCAATTTTACACATATTAACGGATTAACGATTAACGTTAACTTGCGTTAATTCTTCCGAAATGTAACGCTTTAACGCTTAACGAAGCTAACTTTTTTTGTAGCGGATTAACGATTAACGAAGTTAACTATTTGATTAACGGTGCCCAGCTATGGTAATTTTACACCCGCCATCAAAAACTATTAAACCAAAAATGTTTTTCGAACATTATACATACATTATGTACAGTACTCTCCAATATTTTTGGCCGGGCTGAACATAGGCGGGAGTCATTGCGCAGAATACATTTTAAGGTACCTATCTTAGGGGAAGATGGACGAGCGCAGGTGCACGAGGCGCCCACCGCAGTCACCCGCGCGCTGCCACCTCCCCGCTCGCGTCCTTGCAACTGTGTGAGTGTTACATCCGTACGTGAAACACATGCGCAATGCGTTCTGAGAATACAGTCGAGTTCAGAATCGTTAATTTCGTTTTTGTTATTGGTAGTTAGTGTTTTTACTATTATCGTTATTATTGTTCGTTCGTGTTTTGTTATTATTGTTTGTCGGTATCGTGTTATCGGATTGGAAAACATTATGCAATAAAGTAGATAAAAATATCGAGTAGGAATAAGTATAAGGAAAGCAACAGAATTATTGATAAATTTTACTAATGAATTGTGTATTCGTGGAAGCGAAATTAATCGGATGAATCGGAAACGGGTTTTGAAGACGAAGACGATCATTCTTCCGATGGACCGGACCTCTTCATAAGGGTGTTACGTTCATGGAAGGTGTAACCTTGCTTTAAATAAATAAATATTTTTGATACATAACTATATAATATTACTAGCTGACCTGACAGACGTTGTCCTCTCCAAGTTTCAACTAACCACCTCGAAAAATTTGGTTTTCCATATTTGTAATACACTTAGCACCATTGACCTCTGAATACCTTATTTCTGACCTATAAAAATTTGTTCACATGGTATTGACGTGAAGCATGGAAATATAAACAGACATACCTACATAGATAAAAATCTTTTTTTTTAATCTTTATTTAGAGTTTTTTCGTTTACACGAATATGTCACTCTGTGAGTGTTACAATATGATCAGGCTGCACAATATACATTCTTATCTATTATTAAGGCCTATCTTAACTATATTTAACAACTTAACGGAACCTTCCGTTAGAGGTTCAGCTAAAATACTATTAAAAAAACCTATGTTTAAAATACATTTATCTCCAAAAAATTGCTTTCTATTATCTTCGTTACGGACACATTCCACCAAAATATGAACAACATCTTCTGTAACATTACAGGAAGTACAATTAGAGGAGTCAACTTTCTTCATCAAATATGCAAACTTATTTAGTGGAATATGTCCAGAACGAAGGCGCATCATAAGAGTTAAGTCAGATCTAGCAAGTGAACTGTTATCAATCCAAGGTAATTTAAAGGGATGTGACTGGATCGTTTTGTACCAGATGCCTTTCTCTTTGGAGCGCTCATCGAAATACTCCTTCCATAATTCATAACATTATTTTTTTATTAAGTATATGCAATCCGTGTAGAAAGGTAGAATGTGTACTTCTACTCCGTCGCCGCTAGCTTCTTTTGCCAATTTGTCTACTATTTCATTCCCAGTAATACCAATATGGGATGGCACCCACTGTAAATTGATTGTTTTAAGTTGATGTGAGAGTTTTAAAAGTGATTTTAATATAACGTAGGCTATCGGTGTTCCTCGAAAAGTCGAGGTACACCGAGCCAAATGCTGAAGAGCGCTCTCGGAGTCTATAACTTATTGTGATTTATTGTTTCAACATAAGATAGGGCTTCGGCTATAGCGAAAAGTTCTAGAACCATTATTGAGACATTGTAATCTATTTTAAATTTCATGCCATAACCCGATTGCTCATCAAAAAAGGCTGCCCCTTGATATGCTATTTCTTTAGACCAATCAGTGAATATTTTATATAAAGCCCCATATTATATTATTATTTATTATATATTAATATATAGAGCGCTCTCGGAGTCTGTAAAGATTACAAACTTATTGTGATTTATTGTTTCAACATAAGATAGGGCTTCGGCTATAGCGAAAAGTTCTAGAACCATTATTGAGACATTATAATCTATTTTAAATTTCATGCCATAACCCGATTGCTCATCAAAAAGGCTGCCCCTTGATATGCTATTTCTTTAGACCCATCAGTGAATATTTTATAGAAAGCCCCCTCTGTGACAAATCATCTGTAATTCCATCGAACTATATTCTCTTTTAGCTTTGTCCATACCATTTAAAAACTTTATAATACTTGATAGGTTAATATCTGTTGTCCAAGTGTCAAGGGAATACATCTCTAATTTCCAAGAGGAATGCAGAGAAGTATTTATTAAATTCTCATGAATACGTGCAAGTAACGGTTTCCTTTTGTATCTCCAATAACCAGTATTAAGTAGGGGTAGGAAATCATTTAGAAGAGTTATAGATTTAGAACATTCCAATGATTTTGTTTTTAGCCAAAATTTGCCGGCTAAGTGGATAAAAATCAATAACTGTTCCGGCATCAGTAAAAATTAACGCACGTTGCATTTTTTTTATAATTATACATACATAGGTACGTGGTATGTATATTCTTTGGGTATAATTATTTAATTATTTGATTAGATGGAAACTCTTTAGTTTCTCAAATAAAGTGTGCGCACCTTTGACTATCTATCTATAAGGACCCGCCTCTCATGATCATTCCCCTCTGTCAAGGTAGTGGATTAAAAAATCTAACGCGTTTATCAAAACTGTTTCCGAAATCGATTTTTCATTAACAGAATCGTTTCCGCTCAGTAAGGTCATCATAAATGCTCCGTGTAAATACCGATATACGTGCAGTTAATGTGTGCAAAAAAATATCTAATATCTTATTTAGTTAAAGATGGAGTTATTTTCCGTATGTAAGTATTAAAGTTCATTTATTTCTATTTAAATCACATAATACAATTTATTAATAAAGATCGAGGACGTTACCGATTCAATAATCGAGTATAAAATAATCGTTTAGTTCAAGCATGCACTCCCCACGAGACTACCCGCACTCCCCACGAGACTTTCCGCACTCCCCACGAGACTAGCAAATTTTTTTTACTAACAATATCAGCCTTCTGCTAATACACGTAAGATTTAAATTTGAAATATCCATCAAAATGTCATTTTTTGGTTTCAATTATATATCATCCAATAGGATGTCACCATTTCTGATTTCCAATTATAGGTCTTAATGCAGAATTACCGTTTTTTGGCAATTATAGGCCTTATATATATTATGACATAATGCATAAAACTCGAATTTTAAAAAGTGTAGCGAGACTATGTCCCTCTTTTGTTTTGTCATTGTAATTAATGATGTGATAGTGTTTGTTTACGATTTCGAATCGATATCGATATTATTTTCGTGTTCAATGTAAGACCAAATTATAATAATTGCTAAAGATCACTAAAGATGAATATCATGAATTTATGATATCACTATACATATTTGAATAAAATAACATTTTTGGAAATGACGTAACTAAGATTATTGATTATTTTTGATATCCAGTATTAGATATTTTATTTGTTACTTTTTCAGATCTACAAAAGACCTTCATTTTAAATGAAATAGGTGTGATTGATAAATAATAGCTTAAGCCTTTGCGGATAAATTTGTTGACAAAAGAATTTATAAATTAACCTATTTAAATCGTATTTCAAAAATCATTGAAAATGATTTCTAAGATACGGTATGGTTAGAAGGTCTGGGGTTTCTTTTACCGCTTAGGTGGAAAACCAGCACATGTCCTGCCTGATGGTAAGTGTATATATAGTGTTAATGTACCCTATTATATGAACGCTTGCAACACCTGGGGTATCATTCGCCCGTTGCCGAACCTGTAAAAATCTTTTCACACCCGGTAGACAACCCACAACACCGGTACCCCCACTGCCAACATAACGCTTCCTCGCGGAGCTCTGGCGATCTTGCTCACTGTTAGGAACACAACATAGTACAGTCACAGATAATAGAATACTAGTAGTACAGTGCTATGTTATTTCGCTACTATTTTCTGCAAAGTGTAGGTGTTTCCCCAGTTGGGCAGCTCCAATTGTAAGTGGAGTTATTCAATTCCACTATGCCCTGCCTCTCGGGGTGTTTCTTCAAACACATTATTTTCTTTTTTCGATATCCGGCTCAAAGAAATAACGAGAGTACGGAACACGACATACCATCACGTCTTTATTCCCCGAAGGGTTAGACAGATGCGTACTTAGGGGGTGAGCCTATTGCCATTAATCGGGCATCAACCCTTAATTTTATAGAAAAACTCCAATAACACATTGCTCGACCGGGGAATCGAACCCAGGACCTCTAGCGTAGCGCTTCTGTTCATATTAACGCGCGACATAATGAACAATATCGTATTTACTCCTACTTATATCTCGTGGGAGACAAAATGCTCTGTCTAGTGTTATTCCTAATATATCAGCCTGGCAAAGAAAATAAAAAATCAAAATGAAAGAATCAAACTAATTGGTATCAAAGTATTTGTAACATAACGTCCCCAATATCCGCTCTATCTATACTAATATTATAAAGAGGAAAGATTTGTATGTATCAATGTATGTAACAAATAAACTCAAAAACTACTAGCCCGATTTCGAAAATTCTTTCACCATTTGAATGCTACATTATTCAAGATTTACATAGGCTATAGAATATGTATTTCGAAAAGTTTGCGATTTCTCTCACCCGTGCGTTTATTTTCCAATTACATAGTATGTTACACCTATTTATCTATACCTAAACAGTTCCTTTGTTTTGTATTTCATTAACATGCAATGAGAGCATTGCATTGAAAATAGTTATCACGCAAGATATTAAAAAGGTGTGTATGGATGATTTTAATTTTGCAAATAAATAATTACATATAAAAATAATTTGTGATGTTGTTACGTTTTTCTCCATTCTTCCTAAAATAATCTATCGATATAAAATATCGACATAGTAGCTTCCTAATTATTTTTATTGTATTATACGTTCGTATTGTCGTCAATTCTTGTATGTTGACGTATTTGACCTCTATGTGTGCGTAAATTGTGTTAGTGGTGAAGAATTTAATATGTGTGAGTTCGTGGCGATACAAAATGATTTTGAGTATGTGTGCAGCAATGTCTATGTAGTGTTTCCTCCCCCCGCACCAAAAGTGACAGACTTTTTTGTTCATAGAATTAGGCGCGTCACTTGTCCAGGGATAGATAGTCAAAGGTGCGCACTGTATCTAGGTACACTATGGAGGTTTCACATTATAAAATGATTTACAATATGGCTGGATGCTTTAAAGAAGAAAACAATAATTGTCAAAATTGTCAACTCAAAAATACACTTGTTATCGAATCAAATTTCATTGAGATATTAACGATATGGTGTTAGTCCGCTAGAAAATGAGTTGTCATTCTTTGTTTACTTCTTTAACCTACTCAAATATTTAGTTTTCACACCGGCTAATGCTCCCTGGATAAATCCTATGTATGTCCCGTGATTCCCTGTATAAGTAGAGTTAGAATAACTGTACTAATAATCAATTCCTGGTCACAATAATGTTTTCTAATTGATCTGCTTTATTTTCTTGTTTTATCTTATTTAGTCCCTGTAAGTTTATTTTATTAATTTTATTACTTGATTCTGTTATAATTTTTGATCCGTGCTAGTCTAGTACAGAAATACTTGAAAACGAAATTTACATCAATGGTTATTTTAAAATTCAACGTTTTCAATGGTTAAAATGTTAATAACTTTTGATAGAGAGAACCGATTTGAATTTAAAATAGCCTAAATATTCATCCAAGAAACAGGCTATGAATTCCTGCCCACTTCCTCCAAATCTCTTCAGTAGTGTTGCGACATCTATCGCGCAACATAGATAAACTTCGACGGACAAATCCTGAATCGCGCAAGTGAAGTTTGCAACGCAAGTTGCATATATACAACTACCCGACATCAACCGTTGGGCCGCGGCCCGCCAGGCAAAACACCCGCCTGGTCGGAGGATCCTCCCTTTTGTTGGAAGGGCAACACACCTCGCTCCTCCACAGTGGTGACCCCGACGTGATCACCAGTGTACCCACACTGGTGACTTCCGAGCAGCCTTCGAAGACCAGCAGCAGTCATCACCGTCGTCTTCCCTCCAGCACAGCACGAGCAGCGAGTCACACAGCCAGCCAGCACTCTTCCGGCTTCAACGGGCATCCTGACCACACGCCTGCAGCGAACGCGCATGCCTGGTCAGCACCCTCGGCCGACGTCAAGCAACTTGGCACAGCACACTGCACTTCGGCCGGTCAACAAGCACAGGCAGTCTCTCCTGGTCGACTCAGCAGCCAGCCACTACTCAACACTGCACCACCTCGACTCACTGAGGACTACGCAGCATCACCCCGACTCACTGGGGCACCCAACGCACCCACCGCAACACAGTCCCGAACTCCCGACTCACTGCGGACTACGCGGCAACCTGTTCCGACTCACTGGAACACTCACTCCACTGGCACTGGCAAGCTATCCAGATACACTGACAGCTGACTCATCGACTTCCAGTCTCGGAGGGGAGTGATGTAGCGACATCTATCGCGCAACATAGATAAACTTCGACGGACAAATCCTGAATCGCGCAAGTGAAGTTTGCAACGCAAGTTGCATATATACAACCGCCCGACATCAACCGTTGGGCCGCGGCCCGCCAGGCAAAACACCCACCTGGTCGGAGGATCCTCCCTTTGGTTGGAAGGGCAACACACCTCGCTCCTCCACGTAGTTATCATTTGATGCGTGGTCAAACACACAGACAAACCGACAGACAAAAGTTCCAAAACTAATAGAAATGGATTGTGTTACCGATTCTGAGTCTCCCAAATTAGTTTTTTTGTAAATATAAGCAGTGTACAGACACGGCTCCTTTACATTCTTATTATATGTAAGATGTTATGCATATGTATAAAATAAAAATCTATCTAGGTACTTGATCTAATACTAAATAGGATATTTGTATTAGTAATGTTCCACTCGACTGTACCATGCGCAAGAAGGCGGACAAAATTATTTGAAAAATCAACATCTTTTTAAATCTTTCAAAATAAAATCTGGTTCTCTATTTCTTCGATTAAATTTTTGATTTCAATGTTAGAAGTCATTGTGGTTCCTGTACTATAACGATCGACCGACAGTTTAGTTTAACAAGTGCGCGCTCACACTCGCGTACTCGCGTACTCGCGCTGCACTCACGTACAGCGCCATACTGATTGCGCCGTCGACCTATAGTCGGGCGATAGTTTAGTTGAATGCAGTGCGCGCGCTCACATAATCCTTCATGCACATTATACAAACGGCCGATAGTTTGATCGAATAGAAATCGGGCAGTCGTTTTCGATATTTCGATCGGTCGAATTCGAATCGTCAAATGCGTGCACTGCCATATAACTCCATAGTGAATCCCAGAACGATCAAACTATCGCCCGACTAAAAATCACAAGTGCGCGAGCGCTCTAATTTCATGTAGAACTCTAATCGTCAAATGCGCGCACTGCCATATAACTCCATAGTGAATCCCAGAATGATCAAACTATCGCCTGACTAAAAATCACAAGTGCGCGAGCGCTATAAACTATCGGTAAACTAAAAATCACAAGTGCGCGTTAGCCCTCATTTTCGATATTTCGATCGGCCGAATTCTAATCGTCAAATGTGCGCACTGCCATATAACTCCATAGTGAATCCCAGAATGATCAAACTATCGCCCGACTAAAAATCTATGCATGTATGTAAGTAGGTATTATCCATCTAATAATACCTAGTGAGTTATGTACCTACATTAATTAGCATGTAACCGATTATTTTACTCTTTATCCAATCATAGCCGAACTCACCATAAGTACATACCTTCCTACTCGTATAGGCCTAGTCTCAGATACGCGCTGATCTACATATAAATGCTTGTCAAGTTTGCGTAGTTGGAAATGGATCACACTAGGGCCGTTTTTTGATACGTAGTTAACTCGACCGACAGTTCAAAATAGTGACCAATGGTTAAATTTCGGAAAAACACGTTTTTTGATCAATGTTAGCTATTACATAATTTAAAAAATAAAACACTCAACGTTGGTCACCAACCATTTGGCGGGTAGTTAACAAACCAAGTTTGACTATAGTCAACATAGACATTTAAAAGGCTCTAAGTTTCCAGTATAATCCATTCACCCAATCTACATTTTAGAAGGGTTATTCCCTGAGCTGAGTACCTACCCTGATCCCCGAGGCACCCGTCCCGGAGGACCCCGATTTATTTTTATCTTCATAAACTCGATTAAAAGTCAGATTAGCTTAAAAGTAGGTACCGTCAGCAGATATTTTACGTAAAATTATATTAGGTACTTACTAAAATTATAATACGCTCTCTCTCTTTTGCTTGGTAATATTATAATTAGAAATACGACAGAGTCTCCTAGAGGAATAACAGGTTATAATTATTATCAGAATTATTCTGTTTTCAATACCTACCCAAAAATCAAAATACCTACTGTACATGGAACAATAACATAGTTAAAAAAAAGTCAAATATTTGAATTATTGTTTCGTATTATAGGTGAAAGCCGACGGCACCATCATAGATTGTCTCAGAGCGCTAAAGAAAGACAACACGGGGTATCACTTGAAGCATCTCTTCATAGGATCTGAAGGAACATTAGGATTCGTCACCAAAGTAGCTATTCACTGTCCGGTGATGCCTACAGCCGTCAATTTGGGGTACTTTGGTAAGAATGCGATTTGTATCATTCATTTTATTCCTAAAACGGCGATGATGCAAGATTTTTGTCCTATCTTTCATTGTGGTCTAGTTAAAGGTATATCCTGTGGAGATAAATTTGCAGGTGTCGAGAACTTCGAAAATGTTCTTAAACTGTACAAAAGCGCTAAGTTAAAACTTGGGGAAATTCTGTCAGCTTTTGAGATGGCAGATTTTGGATCAATTGATTCTACTGTTAAGAATTTAAAACTTCCGTAAGTATCCATTATCTGATATCTAGGGTGTAAAAAATACCTAGGTACTTAGATTAGCACTTACTTATTTACCTACTTACTTAAAAAATAAAAAACCTTTTCACAAAAATAAAACTCCGTTTGAAAACCTTATAGGCACCAGTGACCGACTAGAAATTTATCGTCACCAATTTATCGTCATTTTTTTCTGTGATCAAAGAAAATAAGAGTAAGAAACGGAATTCTTAGGCCCACTTGCACCAACTTCTTTAAATTGTATTTAAACACGAAATTTCTATGAAAATTTGCGTTTAAATACAATTTAAATACATTTAAGAAGTTTGTGCAAGTGGCCCTTAGTACCTACCTATGGCAAAACTGTAATAAACACACCACCCATCCTACTGTCATCCAGTGTCTCTTGAAACAAATCCGCCATTTTGTTTGAAAATGGTCGCGTGAGAACGAAGTGCGTACAAGTATAGATTTTTTTCAAAATAAAGGTGCTTCCTTTAGGAAGTACGTACAAATTCTGTTCATTATCTTATTTGAAATAAATCTCACTTGAATTTAATGTTTTACGGGTTAATATGGGATATATGGTTTGATTCTTGTTAAGAAAATAGTTGAAAAGTTATGTTTTTAACTTTAATAACGGATGTCGATCACTGTTTCTTACACATTGACTTTCTCCAATAATCGACAAGTGTCGATAATACATTTTTGAAAAATAATAAATTCTTAATTTAAAATATACCTAAGTGTATATAGACTAATAATAAATGCTAAAAAACCAAAAGATTTCAAAATCTCCAATGATCGACACTAGGGCCCACTTGCACCAACTGCTTAAAGGTGTTTAAATTGTATTTAAACATGAAATTTCTATGAAAAATTATGTTTAAATACAATTTAAACATGGTGCAAGTGGCCCTAGAACTCCAATAGTCAACTTAGGTACAGTTATCGACAAATACCTACCAATTATCGTCACCCAGTTATCGACAAGTACCAGCTATCGTAATTGTCGATAACTGGGTGAGTTATCGACAATTACCACTTATTATTACCAAGTCATCGACTATTACCCGCAATAGACACCAGTTGGATCACTACGTTTAGTAGAATGAAGTAAGACTAGTTTGATACCTTAGTCCAATATTAATTAAAAGAAATGTACAATTTTAAGAAGAACTAGAATCTTATAGAACTCATTTACATTTCTGTTATTTTTTTACTGAATTTATTAATAGTTAAGGTAAAGTGAAGTTTTATTACTATAAAAATTCACTTTACCTTAACTATTAATAAATTCAGCCAAAAAATAACAGAAATGTAAATGAGTTCTTTACAAAAGCGCCAAGTTAAAACTTGGGGAAATTCTGTCAGCTTTTGAGATGGCAGATTTTGGATCAATTGATTCTACTGTTAAGAATTTAAAACTTCCGTAAGTATGCACAAATACGAGATCTTTTTGTAAGTAGGTATAGTAAAATAATTGCTTTAATAATCATTAAAGCAAGTAATTACTTATGTATTTTGTAATTTTCTAGCGAAATCTATATTAAGACCATAATTATGGGGCAAATACTTATCCATTTGTGGTATTCTATAAATCATATATTATGCTCCTTTATTTCTTCAATTATTTTCTTATTAGTAGAATATTTAACCAGTTGGGTTGGGCCATTTAAAAGTATTTCCTGTAGTCAATGTCATTTTACTTATTTCGAACGCGTTTTTTCTCACGCTTTTAACCCTGCCTGGAAAATACTCGTCTTCATACTTAAATATCACGAAACTTCCTATAGAAATTTTCGCGACTTTCTCTGATTTAATGGCCTTCGAAGATGCCAGCTTGTCTAAAGGCAAATTTTCCAAGACTAAGAGCCCCGAACATAGCATCGAACTATGCGTGTACTTTAGTAGGTACCTACGCCTTTGCCTAACCCTTCGGAGACTACAAGCATGTTGGTATGTAATGTTGTTTGAAAGCGGTTTTAGATACTATTATGAAAAGGATTTTTATTTCTAAATTTTGAGTTATGTTGACGATGTCAAAGTTTTAAGCAATAGTAGGTAGGTACGTGTTATTGTTCTTGTTCTAAATTTTGTGATCAGATCTTGAGTAAATTTTACTTTATAAGTAAACTTATTTCCACTAGAAACCCAATATCAGAATACCCATTCTATGTGCTGGTGGAGACACATGGAAGTGATGAGACTCACGATAGCGAGAAGCTAACGAGATTCCTGACAAGTGAGATGGAGACAGGACTGATTGTTGACGGAACGGTTACTTCAGATCCAAATAAAATACAGGTAAATAGATAAAATATTGGTACCTACATAGGTACTATCGAATAAGAATGGGTAATGTAAAATCAGCTAAAAAAAGAACAACACACAAAACAAGGATAGAGTTCCCCCTATCCTTGTTTTGGTATCTACAAATGAGCGTTACCCACTTATAATTATTGTAAATATCTAAATATTATAGGTAACTTGTACTTGTTGTAACAAAATGTAAACAATATTGAATTATCTTTTTATTGTAAGTAGATAGGTATAAGTATTATCATTATTTAAAATAAGAAAAAAAAACTAAATTAGGTATTATGGCGTATTTATTCTTAGGGTAGTTATTTAACGTGCAGAAATCCATTTTATTAACAGTGCCTAGATTTAGATTTAAGAAAACAAAAAATATTATTTACAATTTTGAATAGTTTTGATTAAAACGGAGTAGGTAGATATATATGTAAGCGAACGCTAATTATTTTGATTACAGACAATTTGGAACTTACGCGAAAGCATCGCGGGAGCGGGCTTAGCTGTGGGTTACGTATTCAAATATGACGTGTCTATACCGCTGAAGAATTATTACGATTTGGTGCCATTATTGAGGGAGAAACTCGGCGATAAAGCCCTAATCGTATGTGGTTACGGGCACGTTGGTTAGTATTTGTAGAGATAACGCCATCTTCTAATACAATGATTGAAATACTAGCTTCCACTCATTGGTTCGTCCGCGTGGAGCTTGGTCTGTCAAGTCTTTATCAATGACGCATGTCCTTTGACTGTATATAGGTATATAGGTACCTATGTAGTCAAAGCGCATGTCACTTCACAGATCAATAATCATAAACATAACTATATTTTTGTAATCTTTTGCATTTTTCATACTAAGATTACAAAGTATTTCTTTGAAGGAAAAAATCGACTGCGGCAGAATTCGAACTTACGTCTTCCAGACTCCAGTTAGATACACCAGACGCTATGGCTACTAAGCCAGTTTCTTCTCAACCGACATATTTTGCAGTTAGTTCGATGTCGTGCGATGCCACTTTCTATCTTTTTGTAATTCATAGCGTTTCCAGATTCGTCTGGTGTACGTGTACTGGACTAAAGTTTGAATCCTACCCGTATAAACCACAACAATGCCTCGCTCTAAACGGCCGTCCAGCGCGCGTGGTAAACTATGGTATCTCCTAAGACATTCAATAAAATCAAATGATGTCAAAGGCGATTATGTTCAAAATTAAATACTTATGATGATTAACGTATTTATTTGGATAAGGATTAATATTGTATATAAAAAAACCCTCCCAAATAGTAACATTATTTTAGAACAAATATGATTACCATAAAAAAGGTTATCACTCTTAGACATTATGCTGCCGCGGATTTTTTTTGTGAACTTTTAAAGGGGACCAATTCGGTGGCACTTACATGATTTTTACGTAACTTTTATCGTTTCTGAAGCGCACGCAACGGAAGCCTTCAAAAGAAATATATTTTTCCCGTTTTTGCAAAATTTTTCTTTGATGCTCAGTTCCATATTGGTCATAGCGTGCTGTATTGTCAAGTTTCGCCCATGGATACGCAAGAGTCCAGTCTTTCAGTTCTATCGGAGGTAAAGTTTTAAATGTCTCTGGTTTGTGATCTTTCGACCATTCCTTGACCATATTTGTTGCGACTGAGATGAATCTAAACAAAGGAAGTCGTTCTCGTTTTTCAGTTAAGTTGTTCTGCTTTTAGAAATAATGCAATGTAAAAGGATTTTTTTGCTATAATAATCATTAAATTTGCCGAGCATGGCTTCTTGAAAATTAAGACAAATAATATGATGAACAGGTTTTGTTGTACTTAGGTACTGGTTAATATGCGACTGGGATAGTTATTTTGCTATGAAATATGGAAAATTTGCTGTGCAGTCAGTATTTATGCTATGTATGTAGTATTTTTGTACAAAAATAAATTTAACTGTATTGCATTATGAGGAAAAAAGTAATGTCATATTGATATATAATTTCGGATTATCTGCAGTTTGAGTTTTGTTAAACATTTAGTTTATCTGTAGTGAAGTAATTTATTTGATGTAAAAAAGAATATAAATGATGAGTAGGTATGTATTGATAGGCGATTATTTATTTGATATGCAATTTATAATATCCCTATGTTTTTTATGTATGTATATTTTAAGATTGACTTACCAGTTTCCAAATCCTGCGAGAGCCTGCATCTCTCAAAGAAATAGCAAGGGTCGACCTACTAAAAAAAATCACAATCTGCATCGTGACTAATTTCAATTGATTTTCTACCATATTTCATCGTATCATTACCTATTTTAATTTCCACAACTTAACATTTAATATACTTAAAGATGTTGTTATATTTTAGGGGATGGGAATATCCACATCAACGTAACAGTACCAGAATATACCAAAGAAGTATCGTCTCTCCTTGAACCATTCATCTTTGAAGAAGTGAGTAAACTCAACGGTTCCATTAGCGCAGAACACGGCATCGGCTTTAGGAAGCCGAAGTTTATACATTACAGCAAAGACTCGTCAGCATTACAACTCATGAAGGATCTCAAAGAATTGATGGATCCCAAAGGAATTCTTAATCCTTATAAGGTCTTGCCCGATGAGACAAATTAAATTGTTTTTATTTTATATTTATATTTATAGCTATAAACTGTACCTACAGTTCTCACAAATCATAATTACCTAATATAATTTTTGAAAAAATATAAGAAATACAAGTACCAAAAGTTGGTTCTATAAAACATTGTGATAATGAACTGATAACTTATAGTTACTGTTCATACACTAACATCACAACATCAACAGCCACGGGACAAACACGCTGGAGTCTTGTCTTGCTTTGTGGTAGGTAGGCTTCAACCGGTGTTAAAGTACATTTTCAAATAGGGTAAAGAAGTAAACAAGGAATGTCAAATTTGTATAAAGTAGACCGTACTACCTAGTAGTTTATATTAAACTAGCGACCCGCCCGCGGTTTCACCCGCGCTGCCCCGTCCCTAAGAGTCGTAGCGTGATGTTAAATAGCTTAAAACCTTCCTCTTGAATCAATCTATCTATTAAAAAAAACCGCATCAAAATCCGTTGCGTAGTTTTAAAGATCTAAGCATACATAAGGACAGACAGCGGGAAGCGACTTTGTTTTATAAATGTAGTGATAGTGATCGATAATAGATTTTGACTTTGACTTTCTTCTGATTTGCTAGAGATAAAGCCGGATTTACATTACGAAATCAGTAGCATACATGACGAAATTAATGTCAAGGAACTTATTATTACTTGTTTCGATCAACTAATAGAGTGAAATTAACAGTATGGCTGGGATTATGGCTCCGTCGACATTGAAGCTTTATTTCGTAGTGAAAAATGCTGTCGTACATATGTTATTATATAAAATTAGAAAAAGGTTATCTCGAAGGAATAGACGTTGGTGGATTCGAGGATCATACAAAAAAACAAGCACGGAGTCAAAAACAGGACCACCCCACGCAAGCAATTTCGCGGTCTTAGTTTTAAAAATTAAACTAAGACCGATTAACTCCCTTTTAAAAGGCCGGCAGCGCACTTGTGACTCCTCTGGTGTTGCGGGTGTCCATGGGCGGCGGTGATCGCTTACCATCAGGCGATCCGTCTGCTCGTTTGCCTGCTATCACATAAAAAAAAAAAAACTAATTCAGTTCCATAAAATTAATGCGCTAGATATACATAAAGCCGGATTTAGGTACATGACGAAATTATTTTAATGAAACTTGATGAATAGGTATTTTTTTTCAAATCCTAATTAAATCCTTTGAGTTAAGAAGATGGCACCAACAGGTCGAAGCGGCGGGCCACCTCGGCTATAAAATTGTTTTGTTTAATAATTTTCACTTTAGCTTATTCGTTGTTTAGTTTTTTCATTTTCGTTTTATTATCTTTTTTATCTTTTTTAATTAAATATACTGGGACATTTTTACACAGCACTATCTAGTCCCAAACTATGCAGAGCTTGTACTATGGGTACCTACTAGACAATGGATATAATGCTTATATACTTTTTTTGTAAATACATATGAAACACCCAGACGAACACACTTATATTCATTACATATTTTTTTTGTCCTGTGGGAATCGAACCCACGACCTCATGGTCAGCAGTCCGGTACTCGAAGCACTAAACCACAGAGGTCGTCAAAAAAATAAAACATTATCCTCAAATACTCAAAAAACAATTGTACGAGTTACAGATCACCAGACTGATGGTTTATTATTAGTAGGTAAATAGTAAAAGGTACAACATTATTTACAATATGTTGTCTGTAAGAGGCGCATTACATTACTTTTTCGTCTATTATCCAAAAAATAATAGTATATTTTTTATGTTAGCTCACCAACCTTTTACGATGGCCTCGGCTAGGACTTTTACTTTTAGATACCCATCAATTCGAAATATTTTACTTTGTGATATCTGTCTCCCTACCAAAATATAATAAAACTTGTCCTTGGCTAACAAGTATGTAGTGCGGTAGATATTGAGAAAAAGGTGAAAAAATCGGGGTTACACAGCGGGCTAGTATTGCATAAGACACTGTGTCCTGCAATTCTGTGGTCACAGATCAGACAATGATAAGTGCGTAAAAAGCGCGTTGTCCTTTCGGTCTGATCTAAATAAAATCGCAATATGACCAAGACAAAAGTTGAAATAGAAAAGATAATCTGATTAGTATTCAATACAACAGTAATATTTTGCATGTGGCTGATAAGAGCAACGAAAGAGCATTTTTTGGCGATTGTACGTACATAATACCTAAGTCATATTGCGCAAAAATGCACATAACATTGTCATGTCTGATCTATGACCACAGAATTATAATAACCAACCTGTAAGCTAATAAATGAAAAACAATATATTTAAATGACTTTTATTAAAATATCCATTTATTCTTATAACATTCATAATATCACTGCAACAAAAATACAATGGAATATTATAAACATTTTCCTAATTGCTTCAAATAAATTAATGTTGTATTCCATAAATATATTCGAAAAGGTTACTATTGTTTCAATAATAATCAGCACAAATGCCTAGTTTAGTAGATATTTTTATTTATTGTAAGGTAGGTCAATTGTTTGTCGCACTATAGCAGATCACTAGTCTATCGATCAACAATTAGGTCATTGGGCTTAAATCCATTTTATTCAAAAGGCAACTGTCACACCATCTCACGCTTTTTAAATAAGCAAATATAATTAGGACTCACAACACAAGTGTAACCAATTTGACAAAACAATGTTCAACTCGACACTGTTTATGACAAAACCACTTTTAAGGAAACAAGGAGTATCGATATTATTACTGCTCTAGTAGTTGTTTATAATCTAGCTCTCTTATTCATAAAAATATAAAACGTTTTTTAAACTTCATAAAGCTTTAATATGTTTTGTATTATTTTCACTTTCACAGAATACCAACAAGACAAAACACAATAAAGCTATGGAAGGTTTTTATGACGTTTTATATTTATATGAATAAAGGCCTTTTTTTAAATACCTACCGTATTATAAATAATTCAGTTTATTTTTAAAGAGCGAATAAGTGGAGTAAAATGCTTTTTTGACTTTAATTGGAATTTTATAAACTAGGGAGATTTGTGCCAAATTGTATTACGCAATTAAAACGTTCCTTGATTCTATTATTTACAGACCCACCAAACGCAGGTCAATCAATTAAAATAACATACAATTATAATAATTAATTCATCAGTAAAATGGACAAAATGTCATTTAAGTAAATAAAAAAATCAGCCTTCTAACTTATGCAGTATTATTATGTAACATTTCTTCTCTAGTGGGGATTGTTTACAATGGAATGGAAGTGATTATTAGCCTTTTAGTAATTCTTTTTGCATAGAGAAGGTTCAATTTCATTTAGGTTTAAATCAACATTGTCTGTACTCTGTGAACGAATGTGAAGAAACGCAACTTATTGGCATGTATTTCTACACCATGAGAAAAAATAAAATGGAGAATTTATGAGATCACTAAAATTAAATTATGGACGAAATGTAAACAAGAAAATGGCTCTAACGTTATGGCCGTCAATTTAAGTGGTGGGAACTAGTATTTATAAAATACATCAGCAGCTTAACAATATACGAAAATAACAGTACATTTTTATATAAAACACTTAGTCAATACACTTGTTTACATTTAGTCCATGTGAAATAAAAATCGAATGTGTCTACGTATATTTTAGAAAAACAAACTGGGCAATTTAAAACTTAAAATTCAACTAATTTTGCTTATGTGTTTAAACATAATTTAAACCCTCTGGAACAACAGACCGAAAGATTAAAGATCACACTAAAAATAAACATTGAAAACTTGATTTACTGAGAAAATCCTAGTTTGGTCATACACAAAGACATAATTATCAAATCTAAAATTAAAAGCTTTAAGTCGTTATAATTCTGTTACTTAAATCACTAAGATGGAGCACCTAAAGTAAAGTTGGTGTTGCTCTTTAAGTAGGTAAGGTGAACTGTTAGTAGGATGATGCTATTGTTAACAGTTGTCGCATTCTATTTTCTCACGTAGACATGGGCGACTCGCAACTAATTAATTAGTCGCAACACCTCAATGAAATGATACATCTTACATCAAACTCATACCTATATCGTATAATCGTTGATAGGATAGCTACGAGGTTGATCGCTCCCATTAAATCTTTTTTATAGTTTTATATATTTTATATTTTTTTTATAGTTTTCACCATTGTCCTAGCATAGTAGACGCAGTTTGGTCTGTGCCCCGCGAGGGAACGGGTGCGCCGCAACTTGCGGTTATCGTTTGATTTGATTAGACATCTTGAGGAACTCCAAGAATCCAGCTTGCATTTCAGCATCCATGCCCGTGTCCCACGCATCATTCTCCAACTCTTCACTAAAATGCATAATCAATCTTTGTAATGAAGATGCAGCTGTTGCTATTATAAATTATTTTATACTTTACCTACTCGGAAAGTGACCCATTAATACTCTAATACCAGGGTAGAAAGAAAGTATACTTTAGACTTATAATTGTATTCAGTAACTTGACAGTTGAAGGGCTACTTGACAGTTGAAAGGCTACTTGACAAAAAAAATGAAAATGACGTGGTGTAACAATGAACGAAATTGAATGAACTGAAATAATGTACTTACATGAACATTTTATTTTATTTTAAAGCAGATATTCTAGAAATGTATGGAGCCTGGGCCAGCACCATGTATACTATACGTAAATATATTGGGACCGTGTTATATGTATTGTTATTTTTATCCAATTTCACTTCGTTTTCTTGTATAATGTACAAGAAAACGAAGTGAAATTGTTGTATAGAAGGAGGTTAATGAACGTAGATGAAGCGAAAGTGGTGTAGTATACATAATTTATAATAGTATTATGAGATTTGTAGCAGAAAATAACTCAATATGTTTACGATACGGATTCGATAGTTTTTCGTACTTAGGCTACTAAACGTAGTTTGTTTAGAAACCGATGTAATCGATTCACGATTACATCGGTTTTTAATGTGTTAATTTTCCCGAAAATATATTACAAAGCCTGAACCTATGGCCCCTGATCCTTCAGTGGCTCTAGTTATTATAAACTGAAACTTGCACAACGTTTATGACGGTACGTGCAAGTAGGTTTCAGTTAAAATAAGATTTTTTACATTCTTGTCTGTTTGTTACGGGTTGGCGCAATAACTACTGAATAAATTTTGATTTCGTTATCACTGTTAGAAAGTATATGCTCCAACTTAAAAACTGATGAAATTTTTAACTTATTTAATTGAACGGGTCCAGAGATACAGTTTGACCTCTCTAATGTATACAGACCCATACAAAGAAAGAGATCATCACTATTGATTTTTATTAAGGCTGATCGTTCACCTGAGCCGTTCAAATTCAAATTTCACTTGGATTTTCGCAACTTGTAGATCTATAACACATTTTAGATTAATGTCAGTAGTAATTGCGACATTATACAAACAACATTTACAATTGAGAATTAAAACCTTTTCTTAAAAATTGTTGTTGTAGCTAAAAGTAGTGTAAATCGTCAATTTTGGCTGTTGGCACAGTTTTAGGCAAGTTTTTGGCTTGTTGAGTATTTTTAAGCAAAGGTATATTAGTTCTTAATTGTGGGTGATGTATAGTTAATGTCGCAAATACTACTGCTATGATTCTAGAATGTGTTGTGTACAAATTTCAAAATACCGATTAAATTTTAATTTGGCGGGCTCAGGTGAACGATCCTCCTTAATTATAATTGGAATCCATTTTTAATCCTAATATAGTTTCACGTGCGCGAAGCCACGGGCAAAAGCTAATAATTAATAGTTTTCGAATTTTTAGTTTGATTTAAATTGAAACATTTTTATCATTCATTCTTTACGCAAAATCATTCACTACCTCAACACTATTAGTACCATACTACATGGTAACATTAATTTTCTTCAAACTGTCAATTTACTGAATATAATTAAAAGTCGAAATATATCACTTTCGCCGCTAGGGCTGAGTTACATGATTCTCATGAACATGAACAAGCTACATGATTCTCACAAAGAACAAAATTGTAAAAATATCAATGTTATAATTAAAATTTCTCCATAAGACCCATTGCACTCCCGGGAAAGTACACATTACAAACTCGTGTGGAACGCAGGCCTCGCCAGCTCGGGCCTTGATGTGAAATGTACACCCGTTAGTAATGTGTCCCCTTCATCAAGACACATTACTAGCGAGTGTACATTTTTGGGACAAATTTTGGGAAACATAATGCAATGACAATCCAGCTGGACGTTGCAAAGCTGTTTAATATAACAGTACTGTTTTGTAAAGCAGCTAGCGGTTATATAAAAAAAGCAAATCCAACATAGACATATTATACACTCAACACAAGTAGCATCAGGTACAAATAAAATATGGGACTTTAGGTAGGAACTGCAGAAGCGTGTGAGATTAGGTCTACTTACTCATATTCATTGTATGTATAATATGTTTAGTGGATGCGACTCACAGTATGTCCTCATCGAGGGCGACGTTCTTGACGGGTGGCAGGTTGCTCTGCAGGAACGCGCGTTCCTCCGCCGTGAGTGTGTGGCCGTCGGCCAGGTAGCCGCCGTCGCTCGGACCGCTCTCCACTTCGCCGTTCATCACTGTAACGCAAAGTTTAGTTGTAAAATAGTATAAGTGTTTTATAATCCTAATAAGAAAAAGGAAGGATAATGTACTTAATGATTTTAACAGGCTGTATGCGTACGGATGTTCAATCGAAGCCCAGAAACTCTGATCAGATTTAACAAATAAATGAGATGCCGATTGATTCGTCTTTCCGGTAAGTCTCAAAGGCATGAAATGGTCGGTATTAATATAATACAACCTTTTTTGTATTATATTAATACCGACCATGTCAGTATGACAGAGTAAAAAAAAAATGACTCAATTTTGGACAAATGAGGTGTCTTTCGATTTGTCTTGATGTTAAGAATATCTTACTGTACATGGCGTGACAGAAAATCCAATATAGCTATCACTGGACGAAAGGAAACGTAAACGTGGATTGTAGGCCCACGGCAAAACTCAGTAGAAAACCACTGCTCCTGCTCACGAAGCCCGCGTTGGAGCGGCTACTATAAGTGTCATTTTTGAGACACCGCAACAGAGGCGGGTCCGGCGATACACCGCTACCCCTCTGTGGTGTGGTGTGGAAGGCGGCGGGACAACATCTGTCCCGCCGGAAAGAGGTTCTTGGGCGGCGGACTCGGGGTCATCAGTCGCCCAATGCACTTGGCCGGTTCCGACTGTTGGGAGGTTGCGACGTTGGACATCCGCGGTTGGATCGCAGATCATGCGAGAGCACCCAACACTATGTGGAAGGTGGTAGGAGTAGGAGCAATGTTTTTAGTTGCGGGGACGGTATGTTGGTATAAGGGGCATTTCCCCACCCGAAAAAAGGGTAGGTCTATTTCAATTGTCAAATTTTCTGAAGTAATATTTATGACGAGGATGATTAAGAGACTTTTATTTTGGCCTGACAGACCAAACAGACCTTGTCCTGTCCAAGTTTCAAGTAACTACCTCAAAAAATCTCACAGAAATCTGGATTCAGCTTTTCCATATTTTAAATACACTTATTCTAGAAACGGAGGCTTAATGAATTGATAGCACATACTTATATTACATTGCAGATTACTCCAATGTACTGACTAGACGGCAGACTTTCTAGAATGGGTATGCTACAATTTTATAATGGTAATGCTACAATTTTTCTAAAATCGGGTATGACGACTTCCTTGTTTCAGGGTTTTTTCATTTCCAAATTACACAGAAACGCAGTTGGGTTAGGTTAGGTTATTTTTATATTAGGTTTTTTTTTAAAAAAAAAAAACATCAGTCTTGACGTGAAGCTTGGAAATATAAACAGAGATAAAAATCACAAATAACTGTTTCGTCATCAGTAAAGATTAACGCGCGATGCAATTATTGTTATTAATGACGCATTTTTTTATTTATTATACACTAGCTTCCGCCCGCGACTTCGTCCGCGGGGAATAGTTACTTGTCTTAGCTTGATGATATCTAGCCTATAGCCATCCTCGATAAATGGGCTATCTAACACTGAAAGAATTTTTCAAATCGGACCAGTAGTTCCTGAGATTAGCGCGTTCAAGCAAACAAACAAAGAAACAAACTCTTCAACTTTATATATTAGTATAGAAATAATATTAGTAGAGTATAGATTGGTTTGCTGAATGAATTTAACTCCTCCTTATATATGAACTCTTAGAAAATTCATGTTCTAAACATGAATTTTCTCGTTCTTAGAATCTCTTTAAGAATTATATAATACTAGCTTCTGCCCGCGACTTCGTCCGCGTAGCGTGATGATATAATTATAGCCTATAGCCTTCCATGCGCGCGCGGTACTTGATCATTATTTTGCTGCGATGTTCTTTTAAAACTGTGATATCTCCTAAGATATTCATTGAAATCCAATGATGTAAAGGGCACTTTTGTTTTAAATTAAATACTTCTGATGAATAACGTATTTATTTGGATAAGGATTAATATCATGTTTATAAAAACACCTTCACAAATAATGCATTTGTAATTTTAGAACAAAGTTAGCATAAAAAAGGTTATAGTGAGCCAACCTTAAAAGATAGACATATGCTGTCGCGGACTTTTTTTTAGAACTTTTAAAGAGGAACAATTCTGTGATACATGATTTTTGCGAAACTTTAATCGTTTACGCAGCGCATGCATCGAAAGCTCTCAAAAGGAAAAAATCCCCCGATTTTGAAACATTTTTCATTGGTGCTCCGCTCCTATTGGTCTTAGCGTGATGATATATAGCCTATAGCCTTCCTCGATAAATTAGCTATCTAAAACAATCAAATCGAACCAGTAGTTCCTGAGATTAGCGCGTTCAAGCAAACAAACAAACAAACAAACAAACAAACTCTTCAGCTTTATATATTAGTATAGATACACTAGCTTCTGCCCGCGGATAAAAAGTCTTTTTCCGTCCGTCTCCTGATTCTAAGCTACCTCTCCACCAATTTTCAGCCAAATCGGTTCAGCCGTTCTTAAGTTATAAATAGTGTAACTAACACGACTTTTCATCACTACATATTATAAAACAAAGTCGCTTCCCGCTGTCTGTCCCTATGTATGCTTAGGTAGATCTTTAAAACTACGCAACGGATTTTGATGCGGTTTTTTTAATAGATAGATTGATTCAAGAGGAAGGTTTTAAGTTATTTAACATCACGCTACGACTCTTAGGGACGGGGCAGCGCGGGTGAAACCGCGGGCGGATCGCTAGTTTATATATATATAACTAGCTTCTGCCCGCGGCTTAACCCCCGTGGAATTCGGTCTGTCATCACATCCCACGGGAACGGGATAAAAAGTATCCTATGTCCGTCTCCTGGTTCTAAGCTACCTCTCCACCAATTTTCAGCGAAATCAGTTCAGCTGTTCTTGAGTTATAAATGGTGTAACTAACACGACTTTCTTTTATATATATAGATATATACATACAAGGTAGAGTTTCCAAGCACTCATAAAATAATATACCACTGGTATATTATTTTATGAGTGCTTGGAAACTCTTTAGTTTCTAAAATAAACTGTAGGCATTGTATTTGCAATATGGAGGTTACACATTATAACATGAGTTACTGTTACTGTAAGGATGTATGCTCTAAGTAAGAAAACAATGTAAGGGTGTATGCTGTATGGAAGAAAACAATGATTGTCAAAAATTTCAACTCAAAATGAAAGCTGTTATGGAATAGTAGATTGTATTATAAGGGAGCAAAGTAATACATTTACGGCGAGGGATTCTTTGGTAGAATCCTGAACGTAGCGAGGGATTCAAAGTACGTCGCCCGAGCCAAAAATATATTTTGCGCCCGCGTGATACACTCTACTTTTCATCACCCACTATGAGAAAATAAAAGGCGCCTCATCAACCGGCGGCGGCGCCGACGGCCGAGGGCCGACGACCTTAGGCTGTCGTACCAACCAGTCTTTATTCAAACTATATTTGCGTTCGATCTCTTTGGCGCTGAACACTAAGATGTTCAAAATTTAAAAAGTGCGTTGGAAAAGTAAATTGCGGCGCACTTTTATAGAGGATTAAAAGCTCATTACTGCCCACACAAAAAGTGCGCGGAAAAGTAAATTGCGGCGCACTTATAGAGGATTAAAATCTCATTACTGCCCGCTAAAAGTTTCTTCTAGAAAACACCACCTTTGGGTGCACTTAAAGGCGAACCAAGTCGTCCTTTTCGAATAAATGGGATGAAAATAAACTTCATTGAGTCGTATTAGTCCTATAGAGAAAAGTCTTCATTCTTTCCCCTTCTCAAACATTTAGTTTTTACACCGGCCGGCGCCCGAAGGATAAATCCTATGTATGTCCCATGATGCTATATTTATGTAGTTAGAATAACTGGACTAATAATCAATTCTGGTCACAAATATGGTTTCTGATTTATCTGTTTATTTTCTTGTTTAATCTTATTTTATACTTGTACCTAAATGTATTTTTTTATTACTTGATTCTGTTATATTCTTTGACCCGTGCTAGTCTGGTACAGAAATACTTAGAAAGGAAATTTTACTTCAATGGTTATTTTTCAAATTCAACGTCTTCAATGGTTAAAATTTTAATAACTTTTGATAGAGTGAACAGATTTGCATTCAATATTTATTTATTTAAGGGACAAGAAAACAGTTACATGTTAAGGTTTAAGTAAAAACTATGAGTAAAAGTAACGAGTTGGTAAACATGTAACCCACACCATTGTCCACGGATTAGTATATATGCAGAATAAGAAACGGAAGAGTTGTCGAGATTGTTCATCGCGTTAGTATTTCTTTGATTATTGTTGTGATAAAGTTTTTATAACTAGATATTTAAATTTTCTACTAGAGAGAGAGAAGATATCTATATCCATGAAGTGTGTGTTATAGGTTTCCACAAGCTGTCGAAGAGGCACTGGCGCCCCGGCGTTGGTCCTACAGGAATCCACATGGAACAACCGGGGCACGCGGACCGCCCGTCTTATAACATTTCGGGGTACTGTGTAGCGTAACTTGTTTGTGATTTCAATACAATCAAATCTATTGTTACACAGCCCATGCAGCATCATGGGTACCAGAAGTAAGCGTCGAGACTCTAAACTTAAATGCCTAAATGTCAAGCGTTGAGAAGTATGTGTGGGGTAACTTTGAAAGATAGAGTGAGAAACAGTGTGATAAGAGCGTGGTGTGGTGTGAAAGAAGGTGTAGTAACAATGATTAAGAAAGGTATGTTAAGGTGGTTTGGGCATGTAGAGAGAATGGATAAACGGAGATTGACGAAACGAGTATACATGATGAGTACGGATGGAAGAGTTGGAAGGGGCCGACCTCGACGAACGTACCACAACTAAGTTGCGGCCGTTCTTAAAAAAGGTCAGGTTAAGAGCACCCTAAACCGACGATCATGCATGAGGAGGTTAATTAACGTAGATGAAGCGAAAGTAGTGTGCCAGGATCGTAGCAAGTGGAAATCTATAGTCTCTGCCAACCCCAATGGGAGACAGGCATGAAAATATGTATATGTAAATGTCAATCCAAGAAACAGGCTATGAATACCTTTCCACTTCCTCCCAAATCTATTCAGGGGTTATGATTTGATACGTGTTCAATCACACAGCCAAACCGACTAACAAAAATTCCGTAAATTTGCACGTCATACGAACGCACCGCGCCGCAACACCACGTCATTTTTTTTTAAGTAGGATAAAGTAAACAAAGAATGATCACTTTTTCTCTTGAGACTAATACGACGTCGTTATTACCTCTCTGAAGATTTGATTCCATAGCAGCTTTATGATAATAATTGCAAAGCGCGTTAAAAAGAATACAGGGCCCGCAGACAACTTTAATTAGGGCATGAGGAGGAAGTATCACTAATGTGACGATACGTGATAGGAACGGCGAGGAGGTCAAAAGAGAATGAAAAAAAAAACAAAGAAGCTGAGAAAGGGAGTGAAGAAGAGGAAGTCTTGACACGCTGCCGAGTGTCTAGATTGTCTTGTTTAATACTTTTGAGAACAAATACACACATCAAAAGTGTCTAGGGATCAATTCTATTAAGTATCGCCGGAATCGAAGATTATTATTTTAACTTTTTAGATCGTTATTGATTCTTATTACTGAAATTAGCTATTTGTATACGGAATTTTCTTTAATTTTTTTTTTCTTTTGATTAAAAATAGAAAATCGACTGTCAATCGGGATTACTATAAAAGTGTGTACCTATTTAGCGTTTTTACAAAACCATTAAATACGTACTTACAATGACTGAATTGCAACTGAAAAAAAATGCAACGATATGGAGCAACAACATCATTTGAGACGAGAAGAGATGATGAGAGTCGTCGGAATGTTATTTTGGACTATATTTATTCAATTAGCGACCTACTTTAGATAGTATCGTTAATATAGATTACGATATTATTGATTTATTTTATAAAAGATTTAGTCAATTTACGCAGCAGTTTTTTATCCATTTTCACGTGGAATAATGGTCACGCCATCAGTTGTCAATGTATGATATTAAGATCCAAATTATCTTTTAAATTACCTACTATTACAGCAGAATCGCTAATTATTTGGAATAAATATATATAAGTACCTACTCCTATACCTACATAATTCAGGAAGTCGAATTTTGCAAACAAACGTAATATTTAAAAAGATATAGGCGTCTATAGAGGTCCGTGCTGAATGAACTAACACTGGTTTATTTTTCAAATTTAGCAAGTTGTATGAGAAACCTATGCGTTTACTAGTTAGCTAGTTTGATGTTTAGACATCAAATACATTTAATAGTTTTTGGCTAACGTTGTTTTGCCTTTTTTTGATTATATTTTCTTATAATATGCTTTCCAGCACAGCTCCCTATTCACATCTATATATTAGTTGTTATTACGAATTCACAATATTTGTTGGTGTTAAAAGAGTACATTCCTTGAGTTTAAGAAACTTTTTAATACGCTATATATTTTTCAAGTTACAAGGAAGCCGTGCTGAAAACGTTCGGCTGGTACGCCCCCTTATTTTTGCATATTTCTTCAAAAGTACAGAGGTTGGTACATTGAAAAAGAAACAGGTACATATACGTACTCCTAGAGGCGAGTACATTGAATTGGTGCACGCCTAAAACGCAAATTCTTGGGAGCCTTGCGGGAAAAACGTATATGATCCCTAGCCACGTTTGATATCTACTTAATTACACAGAGCCTAGAGTATATAAAGTATAGGTATACTTTTAAAAAAAACTACATTCTTAACGCGCTGCCTCTGTGTAATTTACATATACTAGCTTAGGCCTGTGACTTCGTCCGTGTAATTCTGATGTATGGGCTATATTATTGTTGGTTTATTAAAATCCATACAGTCGTTTTTGCGTGAAACAATAACAAACATCTATACAACCTCACAAACTTTCACGTTTATTATTAGTAATACTTATATAGGTTTCATTCCAATCACGTGCATCCTTTCGGGTGAAAGTTTCGACTTGACGGGTACCGATCACGTGGCGCAGTTGCCAACCGTAGCGAAAACCTACGCACGTGAGCCAAACCGTACAGTTTCAGAAGCAAAACGTGAATTTCTACCCACGTAACTCTAATCTTTAAATCATCAAGGTCTTTAAATCATCAAGGTTTTCAAAAACACAAGAAGTAATAGGTCAATTTCCGAGAAGGTCGAGTACCTATAAAAATACCGGCCAAATGCGTGTAGGACTTCGCACACCTTCGGGTTTCTGTACCAAATGACCGCATTTTACCACAAAATCAAGTTGGTTGTAATAGGAAAAATGAGGGGAATTCGATGAAAAATATGATTTATCCATATTTGACAGTAAAATATAGGTAAGAATAAAAATTGTCACTAAATTTTAAGATCATTTCAGGTCAATGAGAAGTTAAAAGAATCGGAACAAAACTTTGTAAAAAACGCTGACTTTGGTGGCTTCTCATTCCTTTGTTTTCCAATATTTTTTAAAACATACAATACTCTATTCATCTACTCAATGAGCTCTGAGCAACGATACCCGACTTGACAGGGTAGGTCAAATTTTTGTGCACCACCTCTTATCTGTGTTAGGAATTAGGAACACCCATGCAAATACGAAATATTTTTATCGTCAATTTGTATAGCTTTGGGTCAACGAGGTGAAAGAAAGAAATAATTTTAGATGCATATAAATGTACTGTGCACATTTTAAAGAACTCCAACCGTTTGGCTGTAAAACCTGTCTGACCTGTGACAGACGGACGGTCAGGGCAGACGGAGACGTGCGTGACAGCAACAGGGTTCCGTTCGGACCCCTCGGGTACGGCACCCTAAAGACTATGTAGCAGTTATCTGCATGTTGGGTATATTGGTGGATATTCAGTTATTCAGTAGGTTTAAGATGAATATAAAGTGGAGTGATCACCATAGTTGTATCTGCGGCGGTTGTCAGCGGGCGCGGCGGGGGGCGCGGGGGGCGCGGCGGGCGCGGTGGCGGGCGCGGCGGGCGCGGCGGGGGGCGCGGGGGGCGCGGCGGGCGCGGTGGCGGGCGCGGGCGCGGGCGGCGCGGCGGGCGGCGCGGCGCGCTCGGGCTCGGCCGTGCCCCAGCGCGCGGCCCGCAGCGCCACCACGGCGCGCACGCACGCCAGCGCCGCGCGCCGCTTCAGCCGCTCGAAGGCCGCGTGCATGCCGGCCGGGCAGTCCGCGTCCAGCGCTATGCCCGACAGCTGTCGATCACACATTAATAACGTCGGGTTTCGCTACGGAGAAAACGTAAATCGATTCGCGTGTGACGCAGGTTTAGTGATGTTATGTAGCTGCAACTTTCGAAGCCATACACTTGGTACATAAAAGTCGACGCGAACCCCGCATTAGAACGAAACAACTCATACCTACATATTGGAATTTTAAGTTTTTACACAAGGATGTTCTCCTGTACCGTGGGTACTTTTACAAACACAAATCTAGACACGCGGTTGCGTGTCAAGCCAAGGTCAAGCAAAGGAACTGGCTAGCCAGCGCCGAGTTTAATATTACACGAACCACTTGGTGCCACTTTTGACCCTTCTATAACTCAAAACCTCTCTAGCGTAAACACATAAAACTACGTGTGTTCAATTATATCCATAAGGACATCTAGAAGCCCAAATTTCATGAAGCTAACTCAAACGGTTATAAAAATATAAAGTTCAAAAATTCTTAAATTTTAGCACTGACTGACTGACATCTCAATAAATGGATAGAAATTCCTATCTAACACTGAAAGAATTTTTCAAATCGGACCAGTAGTTCCTGAGATTAGCGCGTTCAAGCAAAGAAACAAACAAACACACTAAAGATTTATATATTAGTGTAGATTATATTTGCTATATAACAGAAATATAAAAATAAAGTTAAGTCAAAAGATAAATGGTGTCCCCATTCGAACTAACAAATTTATACCTTAACTTTAAAATATTATTTCTTATTTTCAAAAGAAATCAGAGAATACCTGCATGGTAGTGATTTTATAGTCCACCGCTCACTAATGCCTAGTTTTCTTTAAAAAATGTGATGATATAAATGTAAAAAAAACATAAATGTAAAAAAGCCAGTTGTCAATGGCCAGTTTTCATCACATCAGTAATTTTATAAAGTTATTCAACATATATATTTTTTAAATATGATAAAAACTGGCCAAATCAAATCTAACCTTCTTTAAGATCTCACATTTTTAAATAACAGCAATTACTATAGGTATCCAATAAAGCAAAGAAATAGAGTTTAATACTTTTTTTTTTTATTTAAAGCTTATATATATATACTTGTTCATAATTTTTGTTCCTATAAATACATATTTGGATTTTGCATAGAACTTGGCACTCATTTAGATCTCCATTCTTTTTACGGCGAAGCCCACAGACGAGCATTATTTTTGTATTGAACTTGGCTCTCCTTTTTTACATTTATGTTTTTGGTGGGATTCTCATAAACACAAACGCCCAGACCCAACTACTACCAGTGGTTTATACAAATATTTGTTTCGGGCGGGGATCGATTGCCGATACACAAAACTTGTAGTCTCACATATGGCACAAAGAATCAAAAAAATATAAGTTGACTTCTTACTTTCTATCACATCAATTAATTATACAAATGCGCGAACATAAATATGTATATATCCAGAGAAGATTTTATCTAATTCCTCCTTTTTAGAAAATTGTTATTAATTAATTGGTGATAAATAAAATTTTGTTACTGTTGTTCAGACAAGCTTAAACTAGGCGTGTGTTAGGCAGAATTTGCTAATTGTATCCTCTCCTAAATTCATTCTTGAAATTATGTACCTATTGATTTCTGAAGTTTACGCGAATATTAGACATATTGAAATAAAACAACTTGACAACCATTGACGCTGTAAAGGGTCCGAAACGTCGGGATTTGTATTGTATAAATTGTATTATGTCTTATGGTAAATATAAGAGCTGTATCCTTGAAGCGATTAATAATTTTGACTTTTCATCACCTCCATGATAACTAATAGGTATGAGACGCTTTGCATTTTTTATTTTTTTTAAAACTATTGATTGTTAGCACTTAGGCATACATTATTATTTTTAGTCAATCATAGCAGCATCTTTGTGATTGCTTCGTGTTATTTTTAAGCATGAAAATAATACGAGTTTGTCATAGGGATGTTGCTGTGATGAAGGAGTTCTAGGTCAGGTTCCATGTCAGGCGAAAAAGTTTTCAACTGACTTCTTATATTTTCTTTTTCTTTTTAGCGTAAAATTATATTATTACATTGTATACTGTGGATAACGTAGTGGATTACATAATTGTAAGTTTTAAGCTTCACTGTTTGTATACTATTACTAGCTTCTGCCCGCGGCTTCGCCCCCGTGGAATTTGGTCTGTCATCACATCCCACGGGAACGGGATAAAAAATATCCTATGTCCGTCTCCTGGTTCTAAGCTACCTCTCCACCAATTTTCAGTCAAATCGGTTCAGCCGTTCTTAAGTTATAAATGTTAACACGACTTTCTTTTATATATATATATAGATTATGTAATTGTTTGTTATTCCAAATAAAATAAATAAAAAATAAAAAAATATACTAATATAACGCGATATAATCCGTAAAGTTGTTTTATATCAATTAAACGATAAATATGCTATAGTAACAGTATATTTATTTATTTCTTATTACTTAGGGCCACTTGCACCAACTTCTTAAAAGTGTTTAAATACAATTTAAACATTAGAATAACAATAACAACACACACTGCAGATAGCAGTTAATTGGAGCTGAAACACCTTAATCCCTACAGTCAGTATCTAAACTAATTAATAATAGAACAAAACAGATAGGTACTTACTTTAAGCAGCTGACAAACAGCTTTAATGTTAACCTCTTTGTCTGTATCAAGCAGATGGAGAAGCACTTTGCACAAACTTTCGCCCAAAGACTTAATCCTGCCTCCCTAAAAGATACAGTAACTTAATGTAACATGAACAATGTGAATAATTTCGTTTGTTTAAGGTTAACCTAGAGGATCCAATACTGTACATACTTGTGTATATTTATATGAAGTTTTGAGAATATACATAATTTGCAAACTTGCGATTTTTAATTTGATGAAATTATTGTCTAATTATATTAAGAGTGAAGAGTGTTGTTCATTTAATAAATTCGCTTTTTAATTTAATTAATGTTGTTATGAACTCATAATTAAATATTTTTAAAGTACAAGAGTGCTTGATATTAATTTTATACAATTAGATAATTTGTTGAAGTTGGGTAATTACATATTATACAGCAACCACATAAAAAAATTAAATATATTAATTAATTGGAAACACCTACTTTTAGTTTTAAATTCTGTTTTTTATGAGCATAGCAAATTACCTGGCTGTCCTCCAGTTGGGTGTATATCTCAGCAAGGAACATGGCGAACCCACGCATATTTTCCTCAGAAGTCTCCATGCCACTAATGATCTTGTTCTCCTCAGTAGAGCACCGCTCTAGCAGACAAACACGGAAAGTGGACTCCTCCGGTGGCGACACGGAGTCATACATCGAACAGAGACGCGCCCCATTGTAGCGGAAGTTAGGCTCACCTATTGACTGTGGTAAAATAATATGATCATCAGAAAGAGTTCCAAAGAACATTATCTATTCTAACTTTTAGGCAGTATGATGCAAGATATAAATCTCTACTATTATAAAATTGTAAAAAAGCTGTGTCTGTACATTGAAGATATTTAAAAAAAACCACATGGGTTATGGTATATAAACATCTCCGAATCCGAAAATGTAATTTTTAAAATTCTTGTCTGTCTGTTTGTTACGGGTTGGAGCAAAAACTACTGAATAGATCTTAATTTTATTATCACTGTTAGAAAGTATATGCATACAACTTAAAAACTGGTGAACTTCTTATCTCAATTAATTAAACGAATCTTGAGATACAGCTTGACCTCCCTGATGTATAGAAGCCCATATAAAGAAGAGGTCATCAATGTTGGTGTTCCATTTTTGCTCCTGATATAGCTTCACGTGAGCGAAGCCGCGGGCAGTTGTTAGTTATTAGCATAAGTGTATTATGTACAGACACCAGCACATCAAGGTATCAAAAGGGTCAAATTACTGCAATTGATTTTCAATTTAATCCCCAAACAATAGACTTTATTATCCATTGGGGAAATTTGACAGTTTGTTGTAACTTGCTGTGCTGGCAACTGTAATAGTGAACTTCTCCACTACAGTTGCATTGAGTGCCGTGGGTTCAATTCTCATGTACAAATTTTGATGAGCCACAGGTACACTTTTGTGTCTGTTAATTAGGTATATGTATGTTTGTAAAGTCCCACAACACAAAGATTGTGCCCTATATATTACCTAGACAACTCCCACCCGAGTTGTCTTTTTTAATTCCATACAAAATTTAATTCAATAAAATATCATCTTTTGTAACATATAAAATCAAACATACCCAAGCAATAATTTGATATTTGACCCAGTGACAAACCAACATAGTAGAAATAGTAATATGCTATGTTATATTATATTTATAAAATATTTGTAGTCTTCATTAAAATCAGTGCTATAGAAATTGTTTATCTAATCTGTTTGCCTTTACAAAGTTTATTGGAATAAACTAAATCAATAACATATGATAACAAAAAAGTAGTTAGTAATAAATATAATTATAAAATTTGAATATGTAATAGTAGTTCAAAAAAACTTACCTGATTAACAATAGCTTCAACCAGAGGCCTAGTGAAGCTGACATCATGCAATGTTGTTGCAAATGCATCAACCAATGGGCCGCACAGGGTATCAAATTTGCCAGGATCAAATGTTATCTCACACATAACTGTTATCAAGTTGGCTATGTTCTCCTGCGGAACGGCGGACTAATCAATAAATTCTGGTTAATAAAATGTATGACAAAATAAGATTAAATTCTTTACAAAGATATGTCTTTATACAAACCCTAAGATCCATATTTTCTGCTTCTTCAAGTGAATAAGACATTTCATCTAAGACATAAGGGCTTTGATCTTGAGCTTGACGAAGTCGATCTTGCACTGAGAACCGATGAGGTCTGTAAGGTGCTGGATCAGGGGTATAAGTAGGTACTGTATGCGGAGTGTAGTTAGGTGGATACCATTCCTTAGCTTCCGCCGACAGATTTGATTTGGGAACTTCAACTGAAATTAAGAAAAATTATGAGTTTATGTTTCTTTACAAATAAAATTATAATTACATACCGTATCTAGATGACCCAAATATATTTATCGAAGCATCGCCGCCTAACTTTGTCAAACAGCATACAACAGCGACGTCATTAGAAATGAAAATCCTTACTTTCACCTGAAGTATTATAATTACGAAGAACGCAGTTATCTGGCGAAGTATGACGACGTCACATCATGTAAGTTCGACTCGGGAAAGTGTGGGGAATATTTCAATTGCACGATATAATTGATTATTACCCTTTGATTCCTCAGCAACGATCCTTGGCCTACGCAGCTCCCGTGGTTGATTATCGGGTTGCTGCCATCCACGGCCTCTGCCTCTTGGCCCACCGATCTCACCGTTATTCATTTCAACGTATAATACACTCTAAGGCCTTTAAATATCTTTTTTTTTACTAATTTCCATAAACCACCAAAAATATAACAGATCTCGTTAGTTTTCCTATAATCGACGGATTCGACACGTAAACAAAGAAAAATATGCTTCGCTACAAATTTCACGGCACAACCTCCATGTTTCTTATGAACGAAGGAGAGATAGACTAGAGAGAGATAGATAGATTGTTTTGTTCTCTATTGTAGTGCTTTGGTCAGGCAAAAGTAATTTATTATTCGGCTTCATACAAGATTGTATGAAATTATTTGTATTTCAGACGTATCAGCACTGATATATTAATCTTTTTAAGTATCACTTTAATTATGAAGTATGATTTATATTACTACCTTTCTTATTTACATGTAGTCCTATTGTGTATTATTAAATTATATTTCAATCATATTCTAAATAGTTAGTAGTTACTATAACATTGTTATAATTATTATAGTCTGTGCTATGCGCAAATTATCTTTGCAAATCATGCAGATTGCTGATGATACATTTAAGTACCTAGTCTTTGCAAAAGAATTGAGCGGAGGATCGGACTTCTTTTGGCGGATCGTTCACCTGAGCTAGCCACAGCTCGCCAATAGGGTATTTTACAGCATGTAAAAAAAAAAATGCATGTTTATGATAGATTTTTAAAAAAGTAAACGAGAAACGTTAGTATTTATTTATAAAAATGCAATATAAATTTTATAATTCCATTTCAAAAATAGTCTTTTTTTTTTAATCTGTTCTAAAACGCTATCCGCCATATTGGAGTCCGACGTGATGTCACTCCGATAGTAACTTGACGTTACTTGGTCTTTTGCAGTTGTATTGTTTACTAATGAAGTGACGTCACGACCCGAAGTAGCATGGCGGCTAGCGTTTCCGCGCGAAAATTCAAAATCATAAATTAATAATAGTTTTTAAGGCATTTTTCGGTTTTATAATACTGAAATAAAAATTCTACTGGTTCATTACGATCTAAGGATTAATTTAAAACAGTTTTCAAAAAAAGCTGTAATACCCTATTTCAAATTTAAATTGGTTGTTCGATATTTGTAGATTTAACACATTTTAGATTCAAGCTAATAGTAATTGCGACATTAACTATTCAATATTTACATCTGAGAATTAAAAACTTTGCTTAAAAAAACACTACAGAAGCTAAAAGTAGTGTAAATCGACAATTTTGGCCGTTTGCACAGTTTTAGATTGTAACTTGATAGGTAAGGATTTTTAAAAGCGAAGGTTTTAGTTCTCAGTTGTGGATGTTGTAGGTGGATCGTTCACTAAAAACTTTGCATAATAAACGTTAACGAACGAGTTTAGGCGGGAAAATGAAAAGTGCACATTGTCGATTTATTATTATTTTTCAAAACTTGAATTTCTCCGAAGTTTAATGTGTAATTATGGTGGATAATTAACCATTCAGTGTTTGTGAACGTGTGAGAGTGTAGGCAAATGATATAAAATTGAGAATCGTGACTTTTTGGGTTCACTCCTAAACTCCATCGAAGCCTCATTAAAATTTCTACCGTTTTATTGGGGCAACTCACCAACTTATACTTGACACTGGCGAACACAAAAAGTGTGGTGCCATAAATTACAATCCCTTAATGGGAAATATTATTTGATTACTTTATTACTTGACACTGGCAAATACACAAAAAGTGTGGCGCCATAATTAAAAAAAAAAAAAAACGTTAACGAAGCAAAAATTAGGTACAATCGTCAATTTTGTAAAGGTGTAAAAGTAACGAAAAAAAGCGTACCCGTATGTATTCGTTACTTTAACAATGAGTACTCGTTACTATCGTATCGTTACGTTACTCGTTACTTCTGATACCTCATATACGTATACGTAAACGCATACGTAAGTAATGTTGATGCTATGATACTAGTATCTCTTAGTAGTATGTGATGCTATGTTTGATTTAATATAATTATGTAAAGTGTAGAACTACAAGTGAACTGTAGACGGAATCTACTAAAATTCGATGTGGGAATCTAATAAAATATTTTATAATATACATTATATATTATAATATACAATAAAATTCACTGAATACGCGTACGCGTGCGTGAACCATACGGTCAGCAAACCTTTCAATATACGCATCAACGGTACTTGGGTGAACTGAATCAGTGTAGGTACCCATACGACGAAAGATGCGAGTAACGAAATGCATTCGTGAGTAACGTTTCGTTACTCGGTACTAGACGGCGCACCCGTTACTCAGTACCGAATACATACGATTCGCTACAGCTCTACAATTTTGGCCAAAAATGACGATTGTACCTAAATTTAGCTACAATATCGATTTACAAGCAAAGTTTTTAATACTCAGTTGTGAATATTGTATAGCTAATGCCGTAATTACTACTTCTAGGAATCTAGAATGTGTTATAGACCTACAAATTGTGAAAAACCAATTGAAATTTGAATTTGGCGGGCTCAGGTGAACGATCCGCCTTAAATGTCGCAATTACTACTGGTATGAACCTTTTTTATTATGGCGTCACAATTTTTGTGTATTTGCCAGTGTCAAGTATTAGAATAATCAAGTAGGTAATAATTATTTCCCATCATGGGATTGTATTATGGCACCACACTTTTTGTGTTCGCCAGTGTCAAGTATAATGTTCAGTTGCCCCAATAAAACGGTAGAAACTTTATTGAGGCTTCGATGGAGTATATGTGTGAACCCAAAAAGTCACGATTTTCAATTTTATATCATTTGCCTACACTCTCACACGTTCACGAACACTTAATGGTTAATTATCCACCATAATTACACATTAAACTTCGGAGAAATTCAAGTTTTACAATGTGCACTTTTCATTTTCCCGCCTTAACTCTCGGTATGAACCATAGATACATAATATACCTTTAATCTGAGGGCGCGATCATAGATAAGAACACAGACTGTTAAGAGATACTAGTATGATAAGAATAAGTACCGAGTATTGGGCGCGATATTATTTTATAGTCTTGTGCCTATTCGTTCAGTAAAGAGATCGCTCCGAACTAGTACAATTCGGTCAGTGTACTAGTTCACCTAATTAGTTCTATTAGTTCTTTTAGTTCTATTAGGACATCCACGGGCTACAATCTTAGAGTAAAATCTACTGGCATTAGTGTCTATGGGCTCAAGAATAGATTTTGACAACTACCTCACCCCCTCCCTTACGAATTCCCCTCGGTCGCCTAGATATTTTGTAAATCTTATTTGCCGCCATTTTTTAGTAGTTAACACTTTCGTTGACAGTACGTCCTTAGGCGGGAATTTAAAATTGTACATTATGTCAGTACGTCGAGAGACGGGCTATGTACAACTATATTATTATACTCTTTGCGGGCTATTGTTTTTTAGGAGTATCGACACTACGTCGCTCGACGCAAATTTTCCATATAAGTAGTATAAAGTAGAGTATCCACTGTCATATTGTGAGCAACTCATATTTCTTACTGTCGTAACACTAGTATTTTATAGATAGTTTCATATTGCTATCTCAGTCGCTCACGTATACGCGCGCAAACTGTTCGCACACGGGTACTACGTCGACCGGCGTGAGCGCGCGCTTAGTTTCTAGAACAATTAGTGCGCCAGTGGCATTTTGAGAACTACCACGTGTTACGCTGCTCAAAACGTAAGTAAATTTTTACAAAACAGAGATATTGTGTCTTTATCTGTTTTAAAATAGCATGACTATGATGTATTTATACTATTTTTTAATATCTTTTAATGCTTACCTAGCTATTTCCAGTGAATAACGTGCTTTCATTGTGAGACTGGTCAAAGTAATATTATTATTGTAAGTTCGAAATGAACATTGTAGTATAAATTTTAAAACTTTCGTGTTTTATGATATATTATTATTAGATACGGGCACGAATATTTTTATATTCTTGTTTATTACTTTGGATTTTTATGTTATTGTAGATGTCTGAAAAAAGATGCCGAAAACGTCCAAGATTACGTTTATTTGACGATTTGTCTTCAAATTCAGAAACTGAACAGGATCTCGATCCTTTCGAGGACAATGATGGCGATTATGGCTCTGACACGAACTATGAACCAACGCATATAGACGAAGCTGGCGGCGCCTCTAGTTCATCAGTCAAGAGACGTAGTGTCACATTTAGTCAGACGATCACATGTTCGATATGTCACTAAGTCAAGAGACGTGAACGTCAAGAGACGTAGTGTCACATTTAGTCAGATGAACATATGTTCAACATGTCACTACGTCGTGAGTAGTCTTGTGCCTATTCGTTCAGTAAAGAGATCGCTCCGAACTAGTACAATTCGGTCAGTGAACTAGTTCACCTTATTAGTTCTTTTAGTTCTATTAGGACATCTGACCCAATAGCGTATTAATTCATCGGTCGGTCCCGTAACAATAGTTCGAGAGTAGTAAAGAATAGTTAGTATGGTTTCATGTCAAGCCGAGTTGCTGCGCTTGATGATAAAAAATATTTGTTAAATGTTAATTATATTATTATTTTTAAATAGATATTTAAATACCTACACAATTTGATTTTCCTTCATACTTTAACAGGCTTAGGACTGTCATTTGAATCGTATAGATGTCACGATATTAAGTACTGTTAGGACCGATGTCACGATAGTACTGTTAGGACCGAATGTCCTATTAGCGATCTCGGTTATTGTAACGTGTCTTCTAGTTCATTGGTCGGAACCGTGTCTTTTAGTTCGTTCGTTCAGGACCTACACAAGACTAGCGTGAGATGTTTATCTTTTAGTATGGAAAATTCTACTGTCTTATTGTGTTATAAGAGTAAGTGCTTACTGTCAACGACCGTGTTAACTATATCAATTTTAACAAAGTTTTTCGTTGATTTGATCGTATGTATTATTAGTGTATCGTATGTATTATGTAGTATTGTAATTATTTTTACGCTATATTCAACAAGTTCTGTGTCGTAACAGTAGATGAAAATCGGTCGAATTGTTTTGATTTCCTTTCCAAACAATATAAGTCAAGACTGTGTAGTGTTTGCCGTGTGACGAACAACAAAAAGTTCTGGTGGACGAGTTCCACAAACTGTATGTTTGTGAGAAAACATTAACAATTATTGAGGAGATTGTTACTTTATAACTATACTAATCTTTATAACTATAATAACCTAATCTACATTAATCAACACATTATACTGCTGTTAAAAAACCTGCATGCATAAAGCTTGTCATGCTGTCTTCATCCACTTTATTTATGTACCTACCAACTTCATTGATAGACTTATTCGTATCTGCTGAAACTATAAAAATATCCTGTAAGTAAATATATCTAGGTACAGGATTGATTGACCTTATCCTGCTCATAGTCAACGGGTTTGCATTAAATAGGTATACAAACTCACAAAATAAAATGTAACATTCACATTGTACTTTTATTAAAAATATTTTATTTTACTTGAAGTATGTTCTGTGTTTATGATAAGCATAGCTGTACTTTTCTAGTACACTAAGCTGACCTCTCATTGTATGAAAAACTTATAATTTTTATTTGTTATGTACAACTTTATTTAAAATGTTTGTTTATTTCAGATTATTATCAACCCTCTACTTTCCTATTGAAGTATACCTATTGAAGATAAACAATATCAACTAAGGGAAGAATTTTAATATTTTTTGGATTTGGAATATTGAACGGTAAATTGCTTTATATATGCAACAAAAGGTTTAAGGTAAAATGTACCTGACTATGATAAAATTTGAAAATAAAAAAATATAAAGTATTCTTTCTTTTATTTATATCCTATTTCAATGGTTATAGGTTAGTTGTTATAGGTTATAGGTTGTGTTATAGGTAGTTAATGTTAATTTGAAGTCTAAATTTGAAGCCTAAAATTTATGAAAAAGAATATTAAAAGCTGTTTATCCAGTTTCATTTATATAAAGCCAATAGCCTTATATTCGATACCTACTAAAAAGTGCTTTAAAAAAAAAGGAATTGTGTAAGAAATGTCTTTATAATCTGTGCTTGTCAAATTCTATTCTTGAGGTTTCGTAGGGCCGATTTTTTTTCCTCGGAGATTGTCGTCTGATGCGTATGCATGCATCTCTTAGTAGTTTGTGAGGACATCTGACCCAATAGCGTAATAGTTCATCGGTCGGTCCCGTAACAATAGTTCGAGAGTCGTAAAGAATAGTTAGTATGGTTTCATGTCTAGCTGAGTTGTTGCGCTTGATGAGAAAAAATATTTGTTAAATGTTAAATAAATTATTATTACCTACATAATTTAATTTTCCTTCATAATCTAACAGGCTTACGACTGTCATTTGAATCAGATGTCACGATAGTACAATAAATTGTAGTCTTTGGATAGTACTGTTAGGACCGATGTCACGATAGTACTGTTAGGACCGAATGTCCTATTAGCGATCTCGGTTAGGTAACGTGTCTTCTAGTTCACTGGTCGGGACCGTGTCTTTTAGTTCGTTCGTTCAGGACAGGAGGAATATGAATCTCAAAATGGCTGACTAATATTTGACTATTACCCAGTAATAGGTATGGTATCCTAATATGGCTCATTATTATTCGTTACGAATACAGAATTATTCTCTTTCTCTTTAATATAGGTAGGTACACAGGATATTCTTGAATATTCATAATTCTGGTTTGCCTATGATATTATTACCAAAACGAAACGGTGATTAAATTTTCCTTCATACTTTAACAGGCTTAGGACTGTCAACGTAAATACGTTAGCGTATTTAAGAACATAGCACTTTTTTTTAAAGGACATAGCTCTACCAAACTACAGTTTGTTCGGAAATTTATTCAGCGCTAAATGTAGTGATTTTGTTTTCATTGAGTGTTTACTTTGTAACCATCACATTCAGCTTGCATATAAAGCCCGACGTGTATAATTTTGTCTTTAGAAATCTCACTCACACACGCACACGTCAAACAGAAGTAAGCAGTAGCGTTTTATTCTATTCGACATTTCGAATCATATATGCATCTCGCTCACTCCCCCGAATCGTCTCGCTATGACGCGGTCGCAGCGGAGTAACTGTGTGTATGCGTGCGGCAACCTCCCGTAGCGCGCTCGTCGACGCACACAGCCGCGCAAGTCACCGCGTATATCAGAACACTGATCTCTCGGTGTGCCATGCCTATTATTTGACTAATATCTGGTAATAGCGTAGACTATTACCAGATATTAGTAAAACTAATATATACTAATATGAATATACAACTCGTATCATAATATCTATACCTATTACGAATATATTAGTTACACCTCTAGTGTTTAACTTGGCAATGTCAGCATTGCCATTGTCTTCTTGGCACGTTCACACACAAAGACTACAATATAATATGTTCACACCGTTGCCAGACGATAGCGATGCCAAGGAATACTTTGACGCGCCCCAGTCTTTTAGTTTTATAAATACCTATGTAATTTATGTAGTGTTGGTATATAAATAGGTTTCCCTGTTTGGTTTTATGTACATAATTTCACCAACAAACATATTACCTAACATATTAATATATTACCATCACGCCTGTATTCCCCGAAGGGTTAGGCGGAGGCGTACTAATGTAGGTACACCCACAGTTCGTCGGTATGTCTATGGTCCCATGTAATAGGGGGCGAGCCTATTGCCATTAACCGGGCACAAATTACAAACTCCGAGCTGCTACGCTCCTAAGATTTTCAAAGAAATCCTCAGTATCGCTTTGCTCAACCTGGGAATTGGTCCCAGGACCTCTAACTGAGCAGTCGCGCTCAAGAAGACTAGGCTAAATATTGATGGAATAAGAAGGTAAAATAGTCCAGAATAGATATTGCCTACCGACATCTGGATCACAAATTAAAACATGTAGGTATGTAGTACTACTTTCTTGAATTCATTCAGTCTTATCAACAGGGTTGTGATAAAAAAGAAAAGGATTCAGGACATCATAATTCTGCTTATGGAGTCCGACTCTGACGAAGTGCCCACGTTTATGGCGAAGGATCTGCACAAGCGGAAGCTTGTGGACGGGAGGAATCCCGTCCTTATTAATAATTGTTCCTTCGCCCCATTCGATGTTACGAGCCTATTAGCGGATGTACAGAATAGGATGAATGTATCCCAAAATACTGTCGCCGATTTGCGCAACGAACTTGTAGAGTTGCGTAAGACGGTAGCGATAACTGGGTCTCGCGTGCATCGAACGTCAACACGCGTCGCGGAGCGGGCTTTGACGTGTCGTCGGCAAGCTTCGCGTCACCAGTTTTGTCATCGCCGCCACCGTCGAATACTGAGCCCGCAGAGTGCGCACCATGCGCGCCCCACAGCACCACTTCCGTCACCGCGCTGCTGCTCGTTTCTAACCCAGTGATTACTTGTGGCACAGAGACGTAGTCACTCACTCTAGATCTCATAAGAAACCTCAGGGGCACTCAGCGAGCTATGGTCGCCATTTTTTTACGCGACTAAATCAGATAGGTGGAGATCCCAAGAAGAACTAAAGTTACCGACATAGCTAAATGGATTAGCCAGCGTAAGTGGCAGTGGGTGAGGCACATAGCTCGTTGAGCTTGGCATTTTTTACGCGACCAAATCAGAAATGTGGAGATCCGAAGAAGAACTAAAGTTACCGACATAGCTAAATTGATTAGCAAGCGTAAGTGGTAGTGGGTGAGGCACATAGCTCGTTGAACTGATGGCCGCTGGGGCAGAAAGGTTCTCGAGTGACGACCACGCACCGGAAAACAATGTGGGGTGTCCTGGACTTCCAACGAGATGCACGGACGACCTGGTGAAGGTTGCTGAGATTTGTGGATGCAGGCGGCATATAACCGTTCCTGGGGGAAGCCTTTGTTTAGCAGTAGACGTCTTTTGGCTGATATGATGATTATGATATACTTACTGTGACGATCGCTGTGGTTTAATGGCTCTATAGTACCGGACTGCTGAACACGAGGTCGTGGGTTCGATTCCCACAGGGCACAAATATTTATGTGATGAATGAATTATAAGTGTTTGTGTTCGTCTTTGTTTCTCATGTAGGTATAATATATATTAAGTAAGTATGTATAAGGTATAATAAGTACGTATTTACAAAAAAAAGTATAAAGTATTACATCCATTGTCTAGTACCCATACTGCTTAGGATGGGACTAGATGGTGCTGTGTAAAATGTCGAAGAACATTTATTATTATTACTGTTATTACATTCAAATTTTATGAAATTAATTTTGCATACTTACCTACCTACGTATAATTTTGGACCTTGTATGTACTTTGATTGATACCAATTATATTCTGATGGAACTAAAAATAAAAAAATTGACAAGATGAGCCAATTCTTATGACTATTTTCTCACCTTTCTATAATATCTAACGCAGTCGCTGAAAAATAAAATATGCTGCCGAAAACTAGTGCTTTACGTATTTTTCACTTAAAAAATATTAGTAGATATTATCTTGTAGCACCAATAAATGACAGAAACTGAAACTACATTTTCATTTTAAAGGCTATAAATTAACATCAAATGGGTACACAACACAAGGTATACAACATCCTTGGTTTTTTTTAATATCTTAAAGTTGACAACTACACTAAAAGGCCGAAAACGGGCGCAATGACCCTAAGTGAATATGTGCAAGCAGTTTATCAGTCATTTGGTTGGGGGTTATGAAAATGTTATTTAATCCTTTTACGTGTATTAGTAGAGGGATTTTTAATTAAAAAAAAAAAATTACTGACATTGCTCATCAACTCACTCACTGCAGGTCTCTATACTTCTTTTGAAGAAGATATTAGATAGCATTATAGTCTAGAGATGAGACATACTAGGTAAAATACGTACTGTGCAAGTACTTGCAAGACTCAACCCTACTTTTTGAAATAATTTTCAGTGTTTTAGACTTTGTAGTTCTGGTTGTGCATTGTTAGATCAGTTTGTCTCTCAAGTCAAGCATTTTATAAGTTAATATAGATACTTACCTATATCTTCTATAGGCAACAAATATTTTTGGAGATCCCACTACAAAATCACCGCTCATCTCAATCACATCAGATCACACTATGCCCTGTGCAAGAAAGACGTCTTTACCTATTTATTATAATAAACTGCAGAGAAAACATGTCATAATACCTCTTGTTATTGTGTATATGTAATAAAAGATCTTAGCAACATTTTATCTTTTTACTACAAGAACATAAAACTATAAACTATTTGCTATTTTTGTAATTGTTCATTAACATGTATTTTATTATGTAATAGTCAACATAAACAGAAATCTTAAATTTAACTACATATTTACTAGTTACACTAGAAGGCAATGAAAAGAAAGGGTTAGTAGACAATTAATTTATTCTCTATTATGAAGCATAATAATTTACACAAAATATTAGTGTGCATCATAATTATTAGTGTCTTATACATTCTTTTAGAATGGTAGCTGATTTGCATAGGTGCTACAGTTAGAAAATGAAAGTTTTTCATATTTTAATATAATTGAAGTGAAACTATTGTTTACTCATTAGCGGCATGCACAATAAAAATCTTTTTCTAAATATAACCTAAATCTACAAATTTTATATACTAAATGATTCTCCACAACCACATGTGCCTTTTATATTAGGATTGTTGAATACAAATTCTGCAGAAAGTTTATTTTCAACAAAATCCATTTCTGTACCTGGAACCACAAAATACTCACATTAATATATCTAATGGAAATAATATGAATACAGTTAAACAATTACGTAGTGGTTGATACCAGTAATGGTTCTTATTCTCCTTCACCACACAAAATACATGCTACATCACAAGTTTCAGAACAAGTAAGATATAATAGGTAATACTAAAGATATTTCTTGTTATTTACCAATTAGTAGGCTATTATTAATAATATTCCCATCATAACTATTAAAAATAAGCATTTGTTTCCTTTATTATCAAGTTATAAACAATTTAGCATGATATAGGTAATCCATACATTTTCTTACCTAATAATGTTAATTGTGCCTTTTTGTCAATAATAATAGTTACACCATCCTGTTTGACTTCTTCATCTAGTTTATCTTTACTTTTAGCATAATCCAGTGTATATGATAAACCATTACAGCCCCTCTGTCGAACACCAACTTTTAGGCCTATATAGCCGTTAGCCTCTTCTTTAGACATTATCTCTTTGACTTTATTTACTGCGGAAGGAGTTAAGACTAAAGCTGCCCGTGAAGGCAAAATCCTTTTCTTAACTGCCCTCACGGTTGCACTTGCTATAGTTTTAGTGGCCATCTGAAAATGTTCAAAACAATATTATTTACGTTCCAAAGATCTTGAAACCTGTAATAGATTGGGTGCAAGCAAATCAGAAAAGAGCGATATTTGCCTAGACATACCGTAATTATTTTTACGCGCACTTTTTATTTTTCTGTTTCATTGAATTAAAATTAATATTTCGTAACTACGATTTTGCCTGCCAAATTATTTTGTCTGTTTTGATTTATGTCAATTGTCATTTCACTCATTTCAGTGTCACTAAGGATAAATGTAAATTACGAGTTTAGGCGGGAAAATGAAAAGTGCACATTGTCGATTTAATATTATTTTTCAAAACTTGAATTTCTCCAAAGTTTAATGTGTAATTATGGTGGATAATTAACCATTAAGTGTTTGTGAACGTGTGAGAGTGTAGGCAAATGATATAAAATTGAGAATCGTGACTTTTTTGGTTCACTCCTAAACTCCATCGAAGCCTCATTAAAATTTCTACCGTTTTATTGGGGCAACTCACCAACTTATACTTGACACTGGCGAACACAAAAAGTGTGGTGCCATAAATTACAATCCCCTAATGGAAAATATTATTTGATTACTTTATTACTTGACACTGGCAAATACACAAAAAGTGTAGCGCCATAATTAAAAAAAAAAAAAAAAAAAAAAAAATGTAAATTACCCTGAGTGTTACAACCTCAGATAATAATGACGTCACAATTTTCATGTAAGCCATCTTGTGATGAGTCTTGATCGTTGATCTTGACCTCACTATCTAACTAAGTAACTTAAGGGTTATAACCAGTGTTGCCAGATGGTTACATTTCTTACATTTTTCGTAACTTTTTTTGACCCCCTCGCGTAACATGTAAGTAATTTTTATAATTAAGGCATTTTTCGTAACTTTTGAGAAAAACGAGATAAGTAATACTAGATTTTTATTTTATTGCAAACAGTACACGAACGCATCCAAATTGAACTCACATTTTTAACAAATGAAAAAATCAGGAGCTAAAAAAAAAGCTTATTCGTCATCATAGATCCCAAAATGTAACTTTTGCACCAAAAATGTTACTTTTCAGGAAACGAAACGTAACTTTCGACCAGAGGCCCTGGCAACACTGGTTATAACTACACTTTTATACACTTTTAAGGAACATGCACATTACAAGGACGATTTATGGTATCATAAATCGTCCTTGTAATGTGCATGTTCTTATGGGAAATGTACTGGCAGAGGAATAAGCCCTGCTGTACAGTTTGCGAAAAATAACTTGAACCAAAATGGTGGATGCGGTAGTCGATTTTTAGTACATTTTGCACGCAAATGCACTGCGCGAATGCGCAAACTTTCCCCCTCCGTTAGTTTTAGGTCAAGTTACTTCGCGCGAACTATACCCGGTATAAAATAAATGCTCCAAGGGCAGCACTTGGATATATAGTCAAAGGGCAGCACTGTTTATAAACCTGCTACTTTTTAACGCTTGCAATATTATTTCATGTCAGTTTCGAATGGATGAATGGGCTCATCATTTTATGACACGTCTTCTACATCTAAATCCTACTTTTGTCGCGTGTAATGATTTTTTGTTCTCAATGTATTAAAAATTAATCATGGGCGGTCAAAAGTTTGAATACGATGAAAGTGGATCAACATTCTTTTACTTTGTTCTATCTTTTCTAGCTTTAATACTCGTACCTGCAACCTTTTATTACTGGCCAAGAAAGAGGAAAGAAGGTATGGAATTTATGTTTTACAGCGTAATATTATTCAATTAATAGCTAACTTAAACTGTGCTTATTTGCTTCATAATATTGGTATGGTAATTCAACATTATGTACATAACATATATCAAGTAACGTAAACCAACTATTATGTCGGTGATTTACCGATGAAAAAGCGGTACTGATATCGTCGATTATGGTAATAGCTAATAGCCCTCGGAACAAACAGGAAAGAATACATAATGAGCTTTGCCTATTTTTTAGATCCAGCAAAGCGGGCGGAGTTATGTCAGTGTCCAAATTGTGTAAACAAACAGCTCATAATAGAACAATCACAACCCTACAAGGGTGTAAAAAACTTCTTTATTAAACTAGCCATAATATCAGGATGGGTTTTACTTGGGTTCTTGGCATATAAAGTGTCACAATTTGACTATGAAATGTCTAATTTCGACCCATATGAAATACTGGGCCTACCACCTGGTGCCACTCAAGCTGAGATAAAGAAATCATACCGTAAACAATCATTAATTCTTCATCCTGACAAAGAGACTGGTGATGAAAAAGCCTTCATGAAGCTTACAAAAGCTTATCAGGTGAGTCTCTGTTTAAGTCTATATTACTATGTATAATGCATAAGCATATCTAATATATCTATACTATATACTTAATATGTAGAGCTGTAGAGTTTGTTTGTTTGCTTGAACACGCTAATCTCAGGAACTACTGCTCCGATTTGAAAAATTATTTCAGTGTTAGATAGGAAATTCTATCCATTTATTGAGGAAAGCTATAGGCCATATATCATCACGCTACGCGGACGAAGTCGCGGGCAGAAGCTATATAATTATAATGTCATAGTATAATTGATTTACTTGTAACAACTGTGTAGGATATTATGTTTGAACAACTATATCAAGATCATTAAATTAAATATTGTTCTCAGGCACTTACAGACGATGAGGCACGTCGTAATTGGGAAAAGTATGGCAATCCTGATGGCCCTGGTGCTATGAGCTTTGGCATAGCTTTGCCCAGCTGGATTGTAGAAAAAGAGAACAGTGTGTGGGTGCTTGGTCTATATGCTTTAGTATTCATGGTTGCACTGCCAACTGCTGTGAGTAAATTATCATTTTTATATTATACATAACAATAGTAATAAATTGGAATTAATTTACAAAATAATGTTTTAAACATAATATAATAAAGAATAAATTAAAAGTGGTAAAATGGATTTTTGGTGCTGCTGGTTTATGTAACTATAATATACAACCTGATCTGATTGATTCCCAGGTTAAGCAGTGTTATATGGGTTTTTCTATGAAATTCTTAGTACCTTTGGGTTTGAGATTTGTGCCCGGTTAATGGCAATAGGCTCGCCCCCTATTACAAGGGACTTAAAAATAGTTGCAAACTGTGGGTATATACATATAAGTACGCCCTGAGTGCATGCCTGATGGTATGTAATTATGATTTGTTTTAGATCCTGCACAATGTTTGACCTCCTGCTTAATTTTAATAATCCTCCTCAAACATGTTTGAACCTAATGCACATATTTAACCATATTTTTTATATAATAATACTGCTAAGTATTGTAAGAATTATGAACTGCCAACCATATCCCGAATTCCCACCCTCATCAATAGTAACCCGAGTCCATAGGGGAAACCATAAACCATAGATAAGTGCTCAAAATTTGGTTCCTAAGTCAAAGACAAAGTATTTATTGCTTCCATGTGTACATAATGGTCTTATAAAAATAGTTGGATTCAACATGAAACCCTGTTAGGGCACCGCACAGAATACATAATTAAAGTTAACATGAAGAAACTAACTTGAGTAGGTACTTACTTATCAAGAATTATAACTTAAGATTATAAATAAACATTACACAAAACATTAAATTAAAACCTACAACCAGTATCAGGGAAGAATAGGGTTAGATTTCTATAAAACCTTAAGAAGGACATTGAAATGGCCAAGTGTACTCGTACACAATATACATAGTAAATTAAAATTATTTTATATGGTTTTGACTATATGTTTCTAGTAACACCACAATGAAGAAATTCCAGTTTATTGCTCGCAACTGTAATCCCCTTAAAATGTGATATGATTAAATTATAGTTTCTTTTATATGACTTTTTCAGGTTGGTACCTGGTGGTATAGGTCTATACGCTATTCAGGGGAGCAAGTGTTATTAGATACTACCCAGATGTATTTCTATTTCTGCCACAAAACCCCATCTATGCCCCTGAAGAGAGCTCTCATGATCCTTGCAGCATCTTGTGAGTTTGATAAGAGGCATAATTCTGAAATTATAGAGAGAGTTACCGATAATGAGGAAGTTCCTAGTGTAAGTCTTAGATTATTCTAATTTATTTTAACAATAAAGATTACTTTTATCATTTAGTGATTTTTTTGCATCTTTCATGCTAAGATTATAAAGTTAATGAAGGAAAAATTTATTGAATTGAAATGACGTCACCTTTAAGACATAAGTTCAGAATGTGAAGGCAAATTTCGACATGGCAGGTGGGACTGGCGGTGGCTTAGTGGTCATAGCGTCTGGTTTATCTAACCAGAAGACGCAGGTTTGAATTGAATCCTGCCGGCGACTCGAATTTTTCCTTAACTAAAATAATAAAGATTAGGCACTTAGTTTAGTAGTGCAAGCGTGGCAGTTGAGCTTGATTAATATCCTGTCGTTAGATGTTATGTTATCGGGCTAATCTATAGATTACCCCAATAACATAACATCTACAACATAACATCAACAACATAAAATAACATAAGAATCGAACCCAAGCTTATACTAAGTATTTTAGAGAATACTTAGTATAAGCTTTGAGTTTAGATATCTGGTTAATGATAATAATCTCGCCTCTATTACATGGCACCTAAACATACTGGCGAACTATGGGAAGACAGTTGCACACCTCTATCTAAACCTTTCGAGGAATACAGACGTAATATGTGTGTTTACTTTGAATGAAAAGTATTAAAAATATCATTTTCAGTTGCTTCGTGAGCTCCCAAACTTGGGGGAGAAAAACAAAGAGCAACCACTTTGTCGGGCGTACAGTATAAAAGCGCGAGCGCTGCTCCACGCGCACTTGTCGCGCATGAGGCTGCCCCCTGACACTCTTGAGTGCGACCGAAGATACATCGTGTCTCGGTGCCCCGACCTTATAGTCGAAATGGTTAACTGTGTTAACCAGCTCATAGCTCTGGCTTATGCTAGAAGAAGTAAGTATACAGTTAAGTAATTTTACATATAAACTTGAGTGTTTTCTGCAATAATTATATAGAATTGAATTCAGGCAGCACTAATCAATCAAAATTATGTCTTTACATGGGTATCAGAGTAAATTATATGATGTTTATGTTTCTTTGTAGTACCACGCCTGCCAACCATTGAAACAATAGAAAACTGTATGAAGCTGTCACCAATGATAGTTCAAGGTCTTTGGGAGTATAAATCACCCTTGCTGCAATTACCATATATCAATGAAGATCATCTCAAGTACTTTACAAACAGAAAGAAGCATATTAAGTCACTCCTACAATTGGCTCAGTTACCTGGTGAGGACAGAAGACAAGTATTGCGGTTTTTGAATGACAAGCAATATGATGACCTAATGAAGGTGCTTGGAAATATGCCTTACATACATTTCCAAGTTAATACTGAAGGTAATAAAAGCAATATTATGTGTTAGCACATTCCATGTAAAGGAGAACACTGAAAAGTAGCGATAGACAGACACATTCTTCATAAAGGCTAATTTTAAAATAAAAGCTGGCAATATTGAAATTTTCGTCGAATGTATCATGTATGTTGAATAATGATTTCAGATTAATTAATCTTTCAAGTGAAAAACGAAAAAGAAAACAAATTATGGTCATTGGAACCTATTTTTCTCTCTAACCATATAATAATATTTATCTTTTTAGTAATTGACGATGAAAACTCAACTGTAGTGACGGCGGGTGCGATAGTGACCGTCACTGTTTTCCTAAGACGAACCAACATGAGAGAACTGTTTGGAGACACTACTATTAAAGAAAAGGAAATCATAAAGTAAGTTGGGCATACTCATCTGTGAGTTTTAGAATAGTTAACCAATTACCGGACTCGAGTCGTTTCGGTATTATAAACGAGCCGCTGACGTCCTGTACAGAGCGGCTCGTCCTAAGGAGCGCTGGAGCGCTGCACTTCCAAAAAATTTACATGCCATGAGTGCCGCTTGGCTGTCACTAAGAATGTAGATGGACCTACCTGTGGTACCGCTACTTTCCATCTGTTGTGCACAGGCAAGAATAGCATATGTTTCCGCTTGGAAAACTGTAGCTAATTTGCCCATGCTTTGACTGACCTTATGGTCCCTTGCATATATGCCCGCCCCTGTACCCGACTCGGTTTTCGAACCGTCAGTGTACCATATCAGACTGCCCTCCTCTGGCGGGTCGAGTCCCTTCATCCATTCTTCCCTTGACGGCAGATGAACCTTGTAAGACCTCTTGAACCAAAACATGGGCTGCATTTTGTCGCAGTGCATGTTCGTTAGTTCGTCAAGGCCTTCCTGTATTTTAAGCTTTGTGTGTCTAGTTCTAGGCTTAGAACTATCCCACAGGCCAGTCTATTGCCAGTCTGTGTAGTGCAAGACGGGCCTCAGTCTCTATGACAATATGTAGCGGTGCAAGGTTGAGTACCTTTTCCATCGCCGCTGTTGGTGTGGTTTTGAACGCCCCTGTGATAGCTAGGCATGCCGTTCGCTGTAGTTTAGCGAGGGCTTCCCTGCATATCCCTAGTTGCGTCCTAGGCCACCAAACAATGCTGCCATATGTGATTATTGGTCTAACCATCATGGTGTACAGCCACTGCACAACCTTTGGTCTAAGTCCCCAGGTTTTGCCATACGCTGAGCGACACATACCCAAGACTCTTAGAGCCTTGGCTATGGTATTGTCCAGATGTGTTCGCCACGTCAGTTCTTTATCCAGGGTTACCCCTAAATATTTTACCTCTGAGGCCCAATTTAGTTGTTTGCCATAAAGCCGAAGTTGGCCTAGGCCTGATAGCAGTCTCTTCCTAGTAAATGGAATGACAACTGCCTTGCTTGGATTGATAGAGAGGTGATTCTCTTCGCACCACCTCTCTACTTTACAGAGAGCCCTTTGGATCAGATTTGAAACCGTGTTCGGGAATTTGCCATTGACAAGTATGACTATGTCATCGGCATATCCCACGGTTAGCAAAGGGCCCTCATTGAGATTGCTTAGTAGTGAGTCTACTACTAAGCACCACAGTAACGGTGACAACACTCCCCCTTGTGGACAGCCTTTGGTCGACCTAACGTGGAGTGTGTCTCCTCTAAGAGTGGAATGAATGATCCTACTCCTTAGCATGCAAGTCACCCATCTGATGATGGTTTGGTTGATGCCATGTTTTTCCGCAGCTCGCTGTATCGATTCAAAGGTTGTGCGGTCGAAGGCTCCCTCGATATCAAGAAAGGCTCCGACACAAACCTCCTGCGATTCCAGTGCCGCCTCTGCGCGGCTTACGACGTAATGTAATGCCGCCTCTGTTGACTTCCCTGCCTGATAGGCGAACTGAAGCCCATGGAGAGGGTATCTCTTTAGAGGCCCCTCTCTAATATACCTATCAAGCATTTTCTCAAGTGTTTTGAGTAAAAACGATGAGAGGCTGATAGGCCTGAAAGCTTTGGCATCCTCATAATCTCCCTTGCCAGGCTTAGGTATGTAGGTTACTTTGACTTTCCTCCACCGCGCAGGTATGTATCCAAACGCTACGCACGCCTTATACAGCCTGCATAAGTGCGGTATCAGAGTCTCAGCCCCCTCCTGTAATAAAATAGGGTAGATCCCATCCGGTCCAGGGGCCTTGAATGGTTGGAAACCCATCACTGCCCACCTGAGCCTATGTTCATCTACCACCTTTTTAGCAGTATCCCAGTCAGCCCTGGTGGTGCGAATAGATAGCTCCTCCAGGGTCACTGAGTCCTCCTTATCATCATCCAGTTTTACTGATCCCGGGAAATGAGTTTTGAACATTACATTCAAGACCTCCTCCCCAGTCTCAGCCAGTTTACCATTCCCATCTTTAATAGATGCTAGTGGAATGGCCTTAGTTGTAGAAATTGCTTTACTGAGCCTCATGCCTTCAGAAACACTCGATCGCCTGACAGTGTCCCCTCCAGCTCCTACGCTTGGCTCTTCGTACAGCCGAGTTAAACTTTGTGAGGCTAGCACTGTAGCCCGAAAAGTCGTTAATTGCCTTGGCGGCATTAAAAGCCTGTCGTGTATCTCGACGTAGTTGTACTATCTCCGGAGTCCACCACGGCTCTTTCTTACCAAGTGCCTTTTTCTCAGGACAGTTATCTGTCCACGCCGCATGCAGGCCCTTAGTAACTCTATCAGCTTCAAATTCAATATCTAATACAGAATTCAGCTTACCAATAGGTTTCCCTAGATTCACCTCCAGGTCTCTGCGAAACGCATCCCAGTCGGTATGTCTAGGGTTCCTCCTTCGTACAGTCGCATAATCGTTATGGGTCCTATACCTAAAGTAAATGTACCTATGATCGGATCCGGAGATCTCATTCGGTACATGCCAGTTTTCAATGTGTGCGCCTGCCCTACTAGTGGCTAGCGTGACATCAATAACTTCAGCCCTTCTCCTGTTAACAAAAGTAGGTCTGCTGCCTTTATTAAGAATCTGAAGGTTTGCGCTTACCACGTAATCCAATAGATCCTCCCCTCGTCTGTTCACAGCCCCAGACGACATGATGCGCATTTGCATCACAGCCAATGACCAGTTCTGTGTTCCCTTGGCTGCCATATTCCACCAGTTTTTTGATGATTGGTGATACTGGCTCCTTGTTCTCATAGGGAAGGTATGCTGAGGAGAGCAAGATCTTGTGTGCCCTCTTTCCCGTCCCTAGGTGGATCCAGGTTGTTGTTAGGTCCCTAGAACATAAATCACGTACGATGGAAGCATCTATACCATTTCTGACATAGATGCAGGCTCGCACGTCCTTAGCGGAATGTTGATAGATTACCCCCCCTGTCCCGCCTAAACCCTTAATCTCGCCCTTATAAACATAAGGTTCTTGAATGAGGGCAATATCAAATTTATTCAATTTCAACTGCCTAGCCAAAAGGGCCGAGGCAGCCTTAGAATGTTGATCTGTACGCACCTTAGTCCCTCCATCTTGGTCCTCTACAGATGGGTGTTATGAGGTTCCTATAGTTAGGCCCCTCCAGCCCCCGTCGGTGAGCCAAGACCGAGTAGGTCCAGTTCCCCGAGTAGGTCATCCGTCCTCACCGATACTGGCGAAGCCGGACCCTCCCCCGGAGCACCCGAACCACCCTGCCCTCCCCCTCCGACGGTTGCTGCGTGCGTTGATTGATCCCGGCGTGTTTCCCCCCTCCTCTCGGAATTTTCGAGGAGTTTGAATACCGCCGGCCCTAATCCTCCCGGTATCGCGTAACCGGCCCCTCGGATGACCTCAGAGGAGACCCGGTCCATCAGGACGACACGACGGATGTGGCGGCTCTCAACTTGAGTGCCTACCACCTTCCAGTCCGCCGTCCTAAGAGACGGGTTCAGCCTCTGGAGCATCCTCAGGTCCGGCTCCGCGTCCCGAAATTGGGTGTTCTGGCTCTTCCAGGCCATTTTGACCGGTCTTGGAAGATCCGCCGCCAAGACCACCCTGACCTCTACCCCACTCTTCACCCGAACCCCACTCAGCGCGGCTTTGAGCCATTGCGCTGCCATGTCATCGTGGCAGGAGACGTGTATGGCCCCTGCCACGACACCATGACCCACATCCAGAATGGGCAGAGGATCTGGAGCAGCCGCAAGTTTCTCTAAAAGGAGACCCCTGAGCTGATCCACATCCTCCGCCTCGAGCGAAGAGTAGGGGTGGTTGTCAGGGACGATGGCAAGTTTAACAGCTGCTACCGCATCCCGAAAAGACCCAGACAGCTGCACCTCGGTCTTTTTGGGTGGCCCACCGCTGCCACTTGCCTCGTCACTGACCTCCCGCTGTCTTTTGGCCGGTCCCTGTTGAGTCCCGGCCCCTACACCTTTTTGCCTCTGGAGCCGTCGGCGCTTGCGTTCAGCGCCAGACGGTCTCTTCGAGACCTTTTGCCCTGAGGTTCCTGCCCCAGGCATGGATGCACCACTTTGGCAGGGTTTCGGCCCTCCGGTTCCCATATGGGCCCCAGAAATTAAACCTCCTCTCCCGCCTCGATGAGCACCACGACCTGAGACGGTCCCTCTGGCGTCCCTAACTGACTCAGTGAGTCCTTTTGTGGCACCGTTAGACGGCGTCCACGTTGAGCTGGCCCCGCCAGCCATTGGTTGCGATCCTGTGACCCCCCCAGAATACGCGGGTCTGCCCGAGACATGCTCGGGGCCGGATTCTCCAACGCATGCATTGGTACCGGCCTGGGGTAGTTTCTCTTCGAGTCTCGCTTCCATGGTTTTTCCTTGAGTGTCCTCCTTGCCTGCCACATCGGCGCTACCCACCCACCCAAAAGTGATAGCGCCAGAAGGCCTCCGAACCCAGCTACTGGGTTACATACAGGGATAGGATGAGAAGGGAGTTGGGACATTCGGGATAGGATTAAATAGGAAGCAGGTAATAGGATCGTGTGACTAGGTATAGGTGCTGTATGGGATACAAAGGCGCCCGGTGTTTTCTGTTATGTCTAATTCTGAAGGAATTAGACCAAGAACGGGGCGGCAACCTCGAGAAGGCTAGACCACCGGACTTGCCTTGGGGATCTACACGACTGTAGCGCTCTCCCCCAAGACCTCACCCCCTTACCACTTCAGAAGGAAGCGGTAAGGTAGGCCTGCACCTATACTACCATACAAAGCAGAGCAAAGCATGTCATTCTAATACAGCAAAAGCATAGAAGCAGACCCGCCCCTGTAGGAGGTCCCTCCAGCCACCAGCGCCCACAAAGGGCATCATCGCCCACTTTGAGAAAGACTGGTGTAAAGTATATTCAGGTATAGTTATTTTAGTGAAGGAAAAATTCGACTCGCAGGCAGGATTCGAAACTGCGTCTTCTGACTAGGTACGCCTGACCGACATGACATGGTTTTGACATGGCAGGTGGGAATCGCGGTGGCTTAGAGGTCATAGCGTCTGCCTGCAAGTCGAATTTTTCCTTCGATAAAATAACTTTATAATCTTAGCATGAAAAATGCAAAAAAATCACAAAAAGATATATTCAGGTATTTTAGAGTTTATAAAAAAAGAAACTTCAAAAACAAAAAAGTGTAGTACGTAATGTATTATTTAAAGTATTTGTCAAAAGAATTCACACGATAACGACATCTAACATATTGCTGACATTGGACAACGACCAGATTCTGGCTATAATAAAGTAGTTTCAAGGTTAGTCCAAAGATAAACTAGGGGTCTCAGTGGTTTAACTTTGGTACCAGAGATAATCCTAGCTTTGGAGATAAACTGCGTTTTGTAATAGCGTTTTATTTAGTTCATAGTTTAATCATAGTACTAAAGCCGGAACTATAGATAGTCCATGTTTTGGAATAAGGCCGTAGGGGTTTGTTCTTTAAGTCTTTTTTCTTTATACATAGTTAGATATACGAAATTTTTAATTACAGTTACTGAGAATCTATAAACTTTAAACTTTCTTAAAAAATGGGATTGTAGCTATTCATCTTACATATAATAAGAATGTAAGAGAGCCGTGTCTGTACATTGCTTATATTTACAAAAAAACTAATTTGGGGGACTCAGAATCGGTAACACAATCCATTTCTATTATTTTTGGAACTTTTGTCTGTCTGTTTGTCTGTCGGTTTGTCTGTGTGTTTGACCGCGCATCAAATGATAACTACTGAAGAGATTTGGAGGAAGTGGGCAGGAATTCATAGCCTGTTTCTTGGATTAACATTTAGGCTATTTTAAATTCAAATCGGTTCTCTCTATCAAAAGTTATTAACATTTTAACGATTGAAAATGTAGAATTTGAACAATAACCGTTGAAGCAAATTTCCTTTTTAAGTATTTCCGTACTAGACTAGCACGGGTCAAACATTATAACAGAAAAAAGAAATAAAATTAAAAAAATACACTCACAGGTACTAAATAAGATAAAACAAGAAAATAAAACAAAGAAATCAGAAACCATTATTGTGAACGGGAATTGATTATTAGTACAGTTATTCTAACTCTACTTATACAAGGCATCACGGGACATACATAGGACTTATCCAGCGAGCATCAGCCGGTGTAAAAACTAAATATTTGAAGAGTAGGGTAAAGAAGTAAACAAAGAATGACACTTTATTCTCTAGAAGACTAACACGACGTCGTTATTACCTCAATGCAATTTGATTCCATAACAGGTGTCATTTTGAGTTGACAATTTTGACAATTATTCTGTTCTTCTTTATAGCATCCAGCTTTAATGTAACTGATTTTATAATGTGAAACCTCCATAGTGTAGATTCAAAAGAGTTTCCATCTAATCAAATAATATACCACGTATGTACTTATTATGTATAATCAATGTTACCAAAGTTCAATAAAAGAAATGGGTCATTTAATAATAATAATAATTGCAACGTGCGTTAATCTTTACTGATGCCGAAACAGTTGTTTGAGATTTTTATTTATGTAGGTATGTCTGTTTATATTTTCAAACATTTTTTTAAAATTAAGTACCTAATATAAATTAAGTCAATGGCGCTAAGTGTATTAAAAATATGGAAAACCAGAAGCCTTTTTTCTATGTGATTTTTCGAGGTAGTTAGTTGAAACTTGGAGAGGACAACGTCTCTCAGGTCAGCTAGTCATAAATAAATAAAGACGTGTTTCAATTTCACCTTTTAGGGGTGGGGTGAAAGTTTAACATCACTTGAAACCGTGAATCCACGGGGAACAGCTAGTAAAGAGAAACAGAACAGCTGACGAACCCAGTAACCAAAAGTTGGGATCACGAGTTAATTTATACATTTTCATTTCAATTAACATGTTCATTTCAATTATTATGTGACTATCCTTTGTTTTTTTTTAAATTTAAGTAGGTAATAATTAACTACTCGATAGCATAAGTCTGATGATGTAAGTAATTATATTCACCATCGTCACGATCGTAGCTAAATTGAAAAGGCGCTAACCCACGGCAATGGATCGATTAGCGCGGAATCTACATTTTATACATTCAGTCCAAGCTCATTTATCAATGGCACATGCACATGTATTTAAATTTGTGACACACTTACTTACTTTTGCATAATAATTTTGTCAGATAATAACAGTTTTGTTCTTGCTAGATTATTTGATGTAATTTAATTAACATATATTCGCATGTGAGCGATCATAATAAAATTTGCTGACAAAAACAATAAATAAACTCCAACACATATTTTGCCATGCTTTTTTTCCCATAAATTTAAAGAAAGTTGCTTGAAAGTTGAATGCAATGTTGAAACAGGGAAGACGATGACGGTGCTACAGGTGAAAATGGTGAGAAAACTGAGAATGACAAAAATGATAAGAAGGAAACATTCAAGAGGCCGGTTTGGATGAAGCAGGCTAAGAAACACCCGCAGTCTAAGAAGTCTAAGAAACCAGTTGCAGCCAAAGTACAGGCCAAACCTGTCGCGCCCGTCACGTCTACGCCACCACCACCAAATAACGAAACAAAGAAGCCTAAAGAACCAAAGAAGAAAGATGAAGAAGGTATATTGATTCGTATTTTTTTACTTACACCGGCTAATTGCTGTTGTCTAGTTAGAGAATAATATTACATTGTAACATAAAGATAAGACATTGAATTCCTTCTGCAGCCTACTTTAAGCGTTTTTGGTCAATGAAATCATATGTTTGCTCTTCAACTACATAGGTGATGATTCAGAAGTGGGCAGTTCGGACGAGTCCGGGTCACACAGTGACGCATCAGAGGACGAGTCGCGCGATAAGTCTTCAGCAGCGGAGGATGACGACGACCAGTGGGAGAAGTTCCAGAAAAGAATACAGAAACGGGAGCGACTGGAAGGACGTTCGAAAAGCTCGCATCCTGTGCACTGTCCCTACTTCCCTCAGGTATGTATATTTTGGACTGTATAATCAAATGTTTAAAGTCGACCCACGACGGAACGGAGAAGTTTAGGTTGTATTTAGGTTGAGAATCTAGTTGTGTTTGTGTGTGCCAACGAATGTATTTATCTTCAAAACGGTTGGACCGACTGAGACACTGTTTTCTGTAAATTGTTTACAGAAAACAGTGTCTCAGTCGGTCCAACCGTTTGACAAATTGTTTGTGATTTATCAACGATTCTTCTTAGATAGGTGTAATGGTGCTAACCCACCAGAGGACGCTGCAGTAAACAATTTTGGCTTCTAGAATAATTATATAAATGGTTTGTTTTGAAAATAGAAATAGGTACCTACCTACGTCCATAGGCACTACTTAATTAGAAATGTGTAAGGCATTCAGTCAGTGTTAATAATTTTTTTTATAGGCAATATAATAGATGACGGGCACTTTGTATACTGTACTCCTTACATAACACATAACATATCATCACGTCTGTATTCCCCGCAGGGTTAGGCAGAGGCATACTAATGTACACCCACAGTTCGCCGGTGTGTTTAGGTCCCATGTAATAGGGGGCGAGCCTATTGCCATTAACCGGGCACAAATTCCATACTCCGAGCTGCTACTGGGAATTTCATAGAAAAACCCATTAACAGTTTGTTTCGGCGTTTCTTCTCAGAGGTCGTCAGCCATAGGAAATGCCGGCGCCATCTAGTAAAAAAAAATATGTTAAACAACTTGTAAACTTGTCTTTTTAAGATCTATTTGCAGAAATAAATATCATTTATCATTTAACACTTTGGTCGACCTGGGAATTGAACCCAGGACCTCTAGCGTAGCAGTCGCTCAGTCGCAGCTCAGGACCACTAGGCTAATGAGGCAGTTTACATAACACATTACTTACTAATCGGACACATGCAGTGACTTTTGATGCAATCACGTAAAGGCATGTTTTTTATGTTACAACCGAACTGTGAGTCAACAAGACGTGAGGTTGACTCAACAATATTTCAAAATATCGTAAGTCTGTTTGAAACACGCGTTTAGATTATGTCTTATCTTTTCTAGTAGTCTAATAGAAATCTACCTACTCGGAAACCTTCATAGGAAATCCAGGTAGTTAAATACTTCCGGAAGCAAGCAAAATTATAGCAAAAATAGGCTTGGGGAGGCGGCACTGTATGTCGGACTCGTACTTATTATCACCATGACTGCGTGTAAAGCGTGCGGCAAGCGATTGCAAAGTTTATTTACCTCCTGTCACGTCACGTAGGAGCTTCCATAAATACTTGACATTACAGTAATGGAATTTTACCTTGACCTGACCTCCTAGACTTCCGTTATTTAGACTGACTTTAAATTATGACATGAAATTTGTATGTCAGGTGTAAATAGAGTACCAGTCGTTTACGTAACAGTATGACGCACTAACATCGGGCCCGTGTGCTTTCCAAATGTAGGGTACCGGAATCATAATATATAACGGATTTGTTTCTAATATCTAGAAATGTGGGTAAGCGTTTTATCGTTTACCTATCAGTTTCATTCTAAAAGATAACATAGACTCTTTTATATAATTTAAAGATTAAAATATATATTTATTTTAATCATTAAAAATTAAGGCCCACTTGCACCAACTTTTTAAATATGTTTAAATTGAATTTAAACACAATTTTTCATAGAAATTTCGTGTTTAAATACAATTTAAACACATTTAAGATGTTGGTGCAAGTGGGCCTAAATATATAAATTTTTAAATTGAAATAATTTAATTTTTTAAGTATTTTTAAAATTTATATATTTAATTTTTATTGAGTTTTACCGATTCATCCCACGAATCGGTAGTGTAAATACTTAGCGCATAATCAACATATGTATTTGATCCTGTTCACCATCACCAGCCGATAGCAGTCTATTGCTGGACGTAGGCCTCCCAATATTCATTTCAGCCTGTCCTTCTTTTTATTTGTCGTATCGGGCTTCCGCCAGTAACCTTTCGCATATCGTCACTTGATCTTGCCGGATGGCGTTCTTCACTACGATTCGCGGTCTCTACTGGAAAACATTTTTACCCTAGCGATTATCGATTCTTCTACAGATATATCCAGCCCACTTGCTTGCTGTTAGTTTCGACTTTTAAAATGGGATGTTGTCATTAGATATTGTGATTTGCCATTAATTTATAAGACCTATGTTCTGTGTAAAATGCAATTTAAACATATTTCCTTTATTTATTTCATTATGTAAAACCGAGCCAGCGTGTATACCCATTTTATTGTAAAATAGGAGAAACAAGAGTACTGGTGGTGCTACATCTGTGACCGCAAGTCGCACACGCTGCTGACGGCGCCGGCGCACGTGACGGCGCTGGTGGACTCGCACGAGCTGCAGCTGCGCTTCACGGCGCCGCGCTGGCCCGGCCTCTACACGCTCGCCTGTTGTCTTAGATCGGGTAATAGAACATTATAATCGTTTAGTTAGCTCATCATTATATCGCTCTCGTGCACGGCCCTTTGGCATAAACTTGGGATTACACTAAAGTCTACTTACAGCTTAGTAGAACTCAATATTTTTGTGGAGTCCTTTGTTTTTTATTATAACACAGTGTAACTTTTCTTAACTATAGTGAAACGTTTAAGCGGAAATGGGCCAACAGGCTCATAACATTATCGTTTCTTGTACCTAGGTATATTAAGAAGTAGGTAGAACATAATTCCAGCTACAACGAACAGAATGCACTTCTAACGGAAGCTGAAATAATTTTTACTTTGTTGCGTAGACTCCTACATCGGCATGGACCAGCAGCAAGACATGAAGCTGGACGTCAAGGAGGCTGCTGCTGTGCCTGCGGAGCATCCGCAGTGGGACCTCAGCGATTCCGACACGGATAACAATGATCAGGTGAACTTTCTATTACACTTTTAAATCAATGTACCAGGAGATCAGTATCACTTAATACGAAGTGAAATTCCTATTTCTGTGGATGCGTCTTCGTTTCATTGAAGTTCTTTTTCGGAGGCACTTTGTAAAAAAGCCCTTCTGTATTGATTTTTTGAACATTAACATTTCAGTTAGACTCCATTACATGAAGCTGAGCTCAGACATGAAGATGACCTAACCCAATTACAATAAAATACCAATGAGTAATTTATTTTTGCAGGGAGGCAACGAAAGTGAATTTACAACAGATGACGAAGTGGAAGAGGAGTAGTAGGAGATTAACTAAGTTATTTTTATAGAGTTTATTAATGAAGGTGTTTGCGGATAGGTTGTTGTATGGTCTGAGAGCGATTGAATATAATATTTTATATCTAAACATATATATTTTATTTTTTCCCCATGTACCTACTCTATTACCTGTGATGATGATGATTTGTGTAAACTCATATAGGACCCGTTCTGATAAATGTTCCGTCTCATATAACGTATAACTGAATTACCGCAAGACCTCAAACACGTCAATTAGTATATTGAGTCGTAATTATTGTAAAATCCATTTTAGATATATATGCATTTTTTTCAATTAGTTATTCCAGCTACACGGAAAACTCCGTAACGAAACGTGACCGTACTACAGTCGTACCTACAACGGCGTCCTACGGTATTGGCCCGCAGACGCACCCAACAATTCGTGCAAATAGGTTTCAGTTTTCCATAACTCGAGCCACTGATTGATCAGGGGGCCATAGTTTCAGGTATTGTAAATATCTTTTCGGGAAAAATTAGAAAACCACTAATCGATTCAGTAGTCGATAATGTACAAACTACTTTTAGGTCTTGCGTTTGTTCTGTTACAGGTTCTTTATAGCTTTATAAAATTATATGATGGAGTCTGAGACAGCTTTCTGGGTGTCAGTTTCCCCCTGAGGCCATCTAAGTACATACATACGCCTATCTCCTATTATGGTAGGCAGAGACTATAGATTTCCACTCATAGTACCACTTTCGCTTTATCTACGTTCATTAACCTCCTTTTATGCCTCCTTGTATGATTGTCGTTTTAGGATGCTCTTATCCTGACTTTTTTCGCCGAAGTCTGCTCTGCACTATCGCCGAGGAGAGGTATAGGTTTCGTCAATCGCAGTTCACTCATCCTTTCTCTATGTGCCCAAAATACCGGTGCCATCTAATCTAAATGAAGTAGGATCATTTAGGCTGGAGGTCCAACAGTGAGTTGTTTCCGCTTACGACATTCTTCCTGTTCGTAAAATTAGGAACATTTGGGGGTAAGCACAGTAAATTTTAACTTTAAACCACTCTCCTGTAAAGTTTGTAAAGTGTCAGTTATCCCTTTTTGGCCGATAGGTCATCGTTTTTTTAAAGCTTCCTAGCAATGTGGGTCGCACATTATTAATATCTTCTTGTTTACGTTGGTAGTGCAATAAGTGCGTAAGTCCTACACCCTAGGCATTAGGCTACCGCCGCTTCGAAATACCTATATATCAACTTCTAAGTCAGTTCAGCCTGAAATTGAGGACCCCGAACAAAATGTTTGTGCAGTGTTACATGACGTACATGTAGCATGTAGTGCTATGTGTTAGCTGCACAAAGGGATGTTAGCGTAGCTGGTTTGCGCGATATGCGAGGGTATCGTCCTGCGGAGGCTGCGCGGGCGCGGGCGCTGGCGGGGCGGGGCGAGGCGGGGTGGCGCGGCGGGTCGGGCGCGCTCGCCGGTGGTCGCGACTCGCGCGTCTCACTCGCGCGCCGCCGCTCGCCACAGCCCCACGATCGAACGACTCTTGCCCGCGACCGGTGTCGTATTACCGCTCTAAATATAACTCGCAAGCGCGATCGCCAATTTAGAAACAGTCGCGCGCCGTGTTTTGAACCAGTGATTGACAGTGCTAAGTGAAGAATACTGCCCCGATCATCGAGTTATCGGACGTGAGTATCCCCCAGACGTCTAGAGGGCAAGACGACCCTGTATTGTGTACCTATAACGTTTACAGCACTGAGGTTTTAAAATAAACAGCTGTTCTCAGAATCTATAGCTCTGGTAACGTGCTAAATTAGGAAGGAGAACGCTTTTATCGGAAGTTGTAAGAAATTCGAGATGTTTGTGATTTTAGACGGATGCCTAACAAATAGGTAATTAAGATAGGTAGGCAGGCACCTACCTAAAGCGAAAATTCAGGTGTTGATGGATGTTCACATCATTATTATACGATCTATATAAATAAAGTAGGTATGATTGAAGTAATAAGTTCAAGGAACGCTTTCAGCTAATGTCATGTGTAATAAATTGTGCCAGGATTTATGAACACAATGACTAAGGTCAGAACGAAATTATTTTCAGGTGTACCCACCTACCATATATTAAATTTGAAATTTGGCATAAAAATATCAAAAATAGTGCCAGTTTTGGTGCCTGGTCAATTGCATAAGCGCAAAATAACGTCGATTATTGTTGTCCGAGTGTCGCGGCCAGTGAGTCAGTCCAGTGTGCGATTGTCGATAAAAACTTACTTGCAGTTGTTGGCACCTACTGCCGAATTAATTGGCATTGGCAATAATACAGGGGAGTTGAAGCGGGAGTCCTTAGAATCACTGCTAGACCACGTGAGATACGTAGGTGCCTAGGTACTTCTAGGTTTAGGCTACATGATACTCGGGATATTATTCTTCACGACCTCGACAGAATCAAATGAGACACCTATCTACCTGTTATCATAATGTTTTACCGCATTTTTGCTTCATTGTCAGAGTAATTATCTACATCTCGGCACATACGATTTCCTGAATACTAATAACAATCGTGAAGCCGTGAAGCACAATTTAGTTTCGATGTTTCTTCAAAATTAATCTGTACATGTAATCATAACACTTAAGGCTGATCGTTTAGCTGAGCCCGCCAAATTCAAATTACAATTGGTTTTTCGCAATTTGTAGATCCTTAACACATTTTAGATTCCTAGCTGTAGTAATTGACTGTAATTGCACCATTAGCTATATACAATACTAGCTTATGTCCGCGGCTTCGCTCACCTGAAGCTATAGTAGGATTAGAAATGGATTCTAAACATAATTTATTAAAAACCAACAGTGGTGATCTCTTTTTTGTATAGGCCTCTATACATCAGAGAGGTCAAGCTGTATCTCAGGACCCGATTAATTAATTGAGATAAGAAGTTCATCAGTTTTTAAGTTGGAGCATATACTTTCTAACAGTGATATTAAAATCTATTCAGTAGTTTTTGCTCCAACCCGTAACAAACAACATTTTTACAATTTTATATAGAGATAGAGAAGAGAATAGAGATAATACAATATTCACAACTGAGCATTAAAAACTTTGCCTAAAACATTACAGAAGCTAAGTAGTAGATTAGATCTACAAATTGCGAAAAACCAGTTGTAATTTGGATTTGGCGGGCTCAGCTAAACGATCCGCCTGTAATGTCTGCATACCTACCTAGGTAGTATAGTGTAAATTAAAACGTTTTCCAAACCACGATTTTTCTCATGTTTTCTTAAGAAAATAAACATCTTCTGGCAAAAATAGTCAAATAAAATATTGGTCTATTTATACACATAAACGCAGTAGCGATAGCCTTGAATATAGTTATTTAATCCCATGATACATAGTATGTGGGTAGTTTACAGTAGGAATCCTAGAAAGAGTAGGTACCTATCTAGGTAGATAGGTACTTATCTTATTTTTTAAATAACTAAATATACCTAGTCTTGTGAACTCTTGTGCTGTTTTACATGAGCGTTCAAAAGCATTTATTAGGTACCTGGTATACCTAATTCACGGAAAACAATGTCAACAAGGTTAAATCGTACAATGGTTCACAGTGGTTAAAAAAAGTGTGAAAACTAGGTAGGCATGTGCCTATCTACACATTAGGAAGCTGACGTGGTCTTAACTATCCGCCTTTTTCCTCGTTCCGTTTTCCAAACTTAGTACTGAGTACCTAAGTAGGTACCTATATGAATACCTATGGCCTGCAGTTACGATTGGTGATATCCCTGCACATAACATTGGGCACGGGGCGGGCGCGCGATGAATCGAACCGCGAACTGATAGCGGGCCGGTTAGACGAGTCCCGCAGCCAGAGAGTGCAATGGCCCAAACTAAGGGAATTTTAAAACGTTCATACTTGCAAGCCCTTTGATTTTATAATCCATGCATGATTATGTGGCTTCGCTGGATCAGTATATTTTCCTTTTTTTACTGTTACCTACTGCAAAATTAATGTAACGTAGGTATATAGGTAGGTCCTACTTTTTCATTTCAAATTTAAGTTTCCTAATATTTAAGTATAGTTTGTTATCGTAACACTGTTGTGAAAATTTCTTGGACTTGGAGTCGTCGGATAACTGATCAAAATTTGTTTAAGTAAGTATATACAAATGGAAATTACGTGAAAAGGAATGCAATTTGGTAGATTTTATGTGTCAATTTAATAAAAGAGCTGGCATTATAGCGTGGAGTTGCATGCGATCAAACTCAAGTAGACGATGTTTAATTTTACTATAGGAAGGTTGGTGTTCTATAGTCCGTTTTTTCAGCCGACTTTCAAATTACTTAACAAAGAATAGGGTTATCAAAGTAACCCCAAAATGTGATTTTAGCTTTTATCGCCCGAATTTATTTCCTGAAAAAAAAAACAAATGATTTCTTAATTAATTTTTGGTTATTGTTAGGTACAAAAATCAAGAGCAGAGAAAATCGATAGGTATTATTTTTTTTGGTAATTATAAGTACTCTTTGCTAATTAAAAAGAGAGGTAAGTATAAGTAAACCACCATTGTTCGAAATTTATCAAAGTAACCATACTTTACGGTACTTACCTAATAAATCCTATACTTATATTACTTACAAAACTTGTTAATTTGGTCAGCTATCCAAAATATATAATGATGCTAAGTAGCTAGGGCAGCTTTACTTATACCTACCTACTAAGGAAATTAAATTAAATAAAAAACTTAAAAGGTAGGTTGACTACTTAGTAGGAAACACTTTTTCGCACTACTGTTTTTGTCACTCTCCTTTGAATCGTTTGCTCGACCTGGGAATCGAGCTCAGGACTTCTAAGGAAGCAGTCGCGCCTACGACCACTAGACTAATAACTTAATAAGGCAATTACATATTCAATAACATATCTACATAAATAAACTTTTATGAAATAGGTACTTATTAAGTTAGTTTGAATAATTTTCCTTTGTGACGAGTTGCAATGAAATCATTAGTCGGCCGTTGTTGTCATGAAAATAACAACGTTAATATGTTTTTCCTGTTACAAATAACCCGTTTGCCATATATCTATTACCAGTTTTACTTGACCAAGTTTTACGAATTTCCAACGAAATTATCTAGGTATTGAAGTAAATACTTACAAGAATATATTTGAGTTGCTAATTAATTCGATACATATTAAACTTGACCTAGTACAAGCTAACCTAACCTAATCTACAGAGTTTTATATAGGTTGAAAATAAAGTTTATTTATTACCATACCATCACGCCTGTATTCCCCGAAGGATAAGGCAGACGCGTACTAATTTAAACCCACAGTTCGACTGTGTTAAGGCTCCATGTAATAAGGCGCGAGGCTATTGTCATAATCAGGCACAAATTTAAACTCCAAGCTGCTACTGAGAATTTCATAGAAACATCCTACTTAACTAAAACTGGCTCGAGCTTGGCACCGAACCCGGGACGCAGTCGCGTTTACGACCACTTTAGGGTACCTAATGAATGAAGCAGTTTTTCTATAGGTAGGTAGGTAAATCATCCAGATTTCAAATCGATGAATCATAGGGGTCGCCTGTCTGGTTACTTTGGATTACGCTACGGTATGGTTCATTACTCATACATAGTCTATGGCACAGTGGTAGTGGTTTTTTTAATTTTAAATACTACCTACCTACAACACTGTTTTCTGTTGGTCATGGTCATGCCAAGCGAAATGATATTTACGTACAGTTAACTACATGGAGGTCGTTTTTTTACCTTCTTTTTAATGATATTTTTTAAATTAACAAACAGTAAAACTTGTTCAAAAACAAAAAAAAAATTGTTGTGCGTACTTAGCTGTTTCGGAATTCGGTGCCATTGATTTCGTCATATCTTTTGATAGTGTACCAACAGGTCACAGCGGCATACGACGACGGCTATAAGTACCACTATTCCTGCACACAAGAAAATTGTCTTATTTCATTATTTTCAGATTTTTTTTTTCGGTCTGGTCCGGTCTGTCGGGTTTTAGTTTTGAAACTTACGTTTTATTGGCACTTTTTGGTGACTTTTGCTTACCTACTTCATGTAACTACCAGGAAGCCAAATTTTCAGTTTATATCATGGAGCAAAATAACCAAAAATAGAACTAATAGAACTTGATGGCGTTAGTAGGTATCTAGTAAGAAATTTACAGACCGTACCTACACTTTCCATTCTTCCAATCTTGGTTATACTTACAGTATTTACTGGAATACCATATACATAGGTACCTAATACCTATACCATATACATGAGACACCTCAATTACCTATTAGAGAAAAAATATTTTTTTGATTCGCTTTTTGTGTTTCATCGGCCGTATTGATTTATTATCTCAATAATCTCTACTATTGTAAAATCGTAAAAAAGCTGTGTTTGTACATTAAAGATACCTATATAAAAAAAAACAAGTGGGTTATGATAGGTGAACGTCTCCGAGCCCAAAAATTGTGTTTATAAAATTCTTGTTTATAACATATAAGTAACCATCTTACTCTAAAGATAAATCAATCGATAAGTATCTCATTTGTTAAAATCTGATAAGTAGTTTTTGAGCTAGGATTGAACATCCATAGACTGTTAAAATCATTACCCTTCCTTTTTTCGTAGTCGATTAAAAAATGCTCATCCGCCAGCATCGTCCTATGTTCTAAACTGAAAACAGACGGTAATTTTAAATACTTTTGCCTAAAATTATGGTTTTTTAAGTATATTCAATTGTCTGTTGTTGTCTGGTGGTCATGAATGTGTGTCATTCATAAAGACGTCAATATAGCACCGGGATCAGTCGTGCACATCCGTTGCGCTCATAGGTACCTACATACTTACTTTGATGATACTTAGGTATTATGAAATTAGTCCAGAACATTATTGCAGATATTTATTTCGATCGTTACTCATATGCTTTAAACACGGTGACGTCAACATCAGCCCATACGTGTAACCTAGGTAACTTCTTAGAATGACCATAAAATACCTAGTAGGTGCTCGTAAGAAGATAAATCTGCAAACACAATGCAAGCAATTTTTCACTAACCATAATTTTTCTTCTTCCTGCCTTTGTCCCAATCTATTTGGTGTCGGTGCAGCATTTCCTTTGCTACCATTCATCCCTGTTAGCCGTCGTCTCACCATTCACTCTCCCATCATATCTTCATCATATCATATATTCCTCAATAAATACACATTTAAAATAATGTACTTAATTAAAATTCTTAAAGATCGGCAGCAGTCATCATAAGTATCACCTACTATTTTATTATCTCTTTTCAGTAATTTTAGTTGCTATTTAATTTGCCCAGCGTACAGTTATACGTCTGCTAGCAGTCTTGTATATTGAATATGGCAATCTGTGGAAAATGTAGTGGGTAATATATTTGTATAAGTTTCATGTTAAGATGTCTCTGTTTACATATAATATACTACTGTTTGTTTTCCGTTATGAAATAAAATAAAATTATCGGCCTTAACACAATCCATCCATCTTTTCTTTGGTCTCACTACCCCTCTGTCCCTGCACATTCATATTCATCACTCTTTTAGTCTCATGCGTTTCACTTTCATCCCTCCTTATCACATGCCCATACCAAGACAAACAATTCCCTTTCAGCTTTGCTGTCACTGGGGCCACTCTCAGACTTCCTCTTATATACTCGTTCCTTCACACACATCCACCATAACATTTTACTCTCCGCTGCAGTCTTTTTTCATCCATCCTCTTAACGGACCAGCACTCGGATCCATACAACACGACAGGTCTTATAATGGATTTATAGTTTTTTTTTACCAACCATATTATTGCAAAAATATCAATTTTCGTCAAGGAATAAAGCACGTAGTTTGCTTGTCAAGTATCGTAATTTTACGGTCAAAAATGCTTGACAAGCCAACATAATAATGTGCTTGTCAAGAATGCGTGATCGTTTAGTACATGGGATACATGCACACTAATTTGCACTTCTAGCTAATCGGAACTACTTATTTGAATTTCGAATGTTATATTTTTTTAAACGTTACAACCTTCTTAGTAATAAAAAAAACAATTGGCGGGAAATCATTTGTCAATTGGTTTTTATCACACATCAAAGTTACTACGTACCTACGCAACGAAAATGGATTTTAGAGAGATGATTTTTAATAATTTTAAAAGTTCTCCCTCCGCAAGACTGTGCCGCTCGTCTTCAAAATGCTTTTGGGAGAGAAGCACCTTGTTTGAGCACCGTGAGGCAATGGTTTGCTGAATTTGAGAGATGTCTAGTTTCTTTACATGACGAATTTCGTGAGGGGCGGCCTTCAACTGCCGCCAACGAAAATAATGTGGCTACTGTTAAGCGGATAATTGAAGAAAACCCGCGGATTACCTATGAGACAATTCGAGGACTATTGGGGATTGGTATGAGCCAAATTCAGAAATTTTTACACGAAGAATAGAAAGTTCGAAAGCTTTGTTGTCGTTGGATCCCTCATAAACTGACAGCGGAACAGAAGCGGGCTCGCGTGGAATATGCGTGGAATGGTGCTCACAGATGCTACTGAAGAACGACCGCGGACATTCTAATGCTGTTTATGACATTGTTACTGGAGACGAAACGTGGATTTATTGTTTTGAACCCCAAACAGCAATCTTGTGAATGGGTGTTTGAAAATGAGAACAGGCCAACAAAAGTACAGTTGGCGCAAAATAACTTGAACCAAAATGGTGGATGCGCAGTAGTATTTTTTAGTACATTTTGCACGCAAATGTACTGCGCAAACTTTCCCCCTCTCCGTTAGTTTTGGGTCAAGTTACTTTGAGCGAACTATAAGGCAGGCGAGAAACGTTGGTAAAAAAACGATCGCGTTTTTTTCCTCAGCTATGGGTCCCATCTGTACAATTCCACTTGAAGATCAAAAGAGTGTTAATGCCGAGTGTGTGGTGCCGAGGGTGTGGTGTTAGAAAAAAATCGCGAAAGACGACCCAAAAGCCGCGTTCTCCTACATCATGACAACGCTTCTTCACACACGGCCAACAAAACAGTCATTTTTAGCTTCCGAAAAAGTACAACTCGTCACCCATCCTGCGCATAGCCTCGGGGCTATGAAATCTTTGATTTTGGGTAAAATACAGAAATCACAGGTCGGCCTGTGATTTCTGTATTTTACCCAAAATCAAAGATTTAATGAGAGGTTTCACTTTTACCAACTCCAAAGAGGCAGTGATAGCGTTCAATCAACACGTAGAAAACATGCCTTCAGATTTGTGGTCCTCCTCTTTAAAAAAATGGTTCGATCGCATGAAAAAATGTTTAAAATGTAAGGGAGAGTATTTTGAAAAGCAATAAACATAAAATTTTGGTTATAACATGTTGTTTTCTTATGTTACGCAAAACTTATAGTGTGACCTACGTAGATTGGACTGGATTGGATCCATTTATATTAAATGATTTGATAAAGAAAACTTGAATTAAATAGGTTAAATGTTGAATAATATCAATATTTAGGTAGGTACCTACTTACGTAAATTAGTTTCATGGTTACGGTTCCATCTAATTTTGTAGAATCTTGGATGGAGATATGTACCTAGTTTAATATTGTTGGTTATCTGCCAAAATTTCGCTGTATCTTGATGATCTTGACACATTATGTTATTCACACACATTTCACACATAACAGTTGTTGTTATTCTACTTAATCTGAGCTATTCTAAAGGTTTGCTCTAGTGTAGTACGTTAAGGAAGTAGGTATATGTATGTGTGGGAGACGGTAGGCAGGCAGTGTAGTTGAATTAAAAGAAATATTGTTTAAACAATAGTACATAATAAAGCAATAGTAGCCTACAGCAAATTGGAAGATGAGTTATTATATAATGTCACTCGTCGTCCTGGCCAACTAACCACCTATCATTTTTCCACGGAAAAGGTTGCATTTCGCGCCGCGTGAAATGCGGCCTCCGCGAAGGTGCGAGTGCCACCACAGTACTCCCCCGCTGAGACCGTAGCTACGGGCGAAATCTTGCAGGGAAATGCACATGACGACCCGAACTAGTCGTCCTCTCAGCAGGCGCAGGAGTTGGTGGAGATGCCTCAGGAGCCGAAGGTGTCTGGTGATCTGCTTCTCGCGTGAGGTATGCTGGTTTCAACCTGTCGATCGTAACGGTTGCCTCCTTCTCGTTGATCTCGATCTTAAAAAACTTGGCATGGCGTTCGATAATCTTGTACGGGCATATGATATGATAATCTTGTATGGTGGATCTAGCGGTCTTCGGACCAAGTCCTGCCGCAAGAATACATGTGTACAATCGCTGAGACTATGTTTTGCAACCTAGCTGCGAATTTCGTTGTATCAGCAGTAGCATCATCTGCAGAGGGTGACAGTAGTTGCCCGGGCAAACGAAGTGGCTCGCCGTAGACCAACTCCGCCGGCGATGCTTGTTGATGCGCCTTCCGGCACTCCGTTTGCCTAGAAGCACTAATGGAAGGACCTCTGTCCACCACTGCGTAGAGTGACACGTGATAGCTGGCTTCAGTTGTCGATGGAGACGCTCAACCATGCCGTTTGCAGCTGGGTGCAGCAGCGACGGCTCGGAAGAGGTGAAACTGGAACTGACTGCCGCGATCGGTTGTAATCTTGAATGGGCAACCAAACCTCACTATCCAGCCAGATACCAACGTAGCTGCGCAGGTTTCAGCTGTTATGTCGCGCATAGGAATTGCTTCCGGCCAACGGGTGAAGCGGTCGACAATCGTTCGGCAATATCTGTAATTGCAAGACGATGGTGTGAGAATCTTGATGATGGATTGGCGAAAGATGATAATGGAGCTGAAATATGACGGGTTACTTTAGAACGCTGACATTGCATGCATTCTTTGCACCACTCTCTATCATTCTTGCGAATCCCTGGTCATACAACTCTTTGTGTTACCAGCCGCACTGTAGCAGATATGCCGGGATGACTGAGGTGCAGTGCATCAAAAATCTGTCGTCTAAATGAAGCTGTGACAACGGTCGTGGAGAAGAAGTTGAAAGATCGCAGTAAAGCTTCCGTTTGAACTCTGGTATGGTAAACTTTTTTAGTTGCAGAGCAGAGCCATGCTTGAGTAAGTCTTGCAGTTGGTTGTTATGGGTTGACAGTAAATAATATCAGAAAAACATACAATGTATTTTTCAATTCCAATAATTAACTAGTTCAAAGGTTCAATAGTTCTAACAGTTCAGAGATCAGTTTAAAGAGTCACTTCACAGTTCAAGGGATCACAAGGAAAATAGTTCGGAACGTACAGAAAGGTAGAGTTTAAGTTTCGAAAAGTTAGTTTCAAAGTAGACGGGTAGCTACGTTGTCAGAGAGTTGCCAGTCCAACTCGGGACGGTGCGATGGCTCAGCGCCAGCACTTTCATATCTTTATATTTAGGTACGGCACCATCAAGGTTTTACACTGCAGTTTGGGGGTTATTGACATTAACACAGAGTTATACAATACAACAAGTTACCTCATAGTTATTAGCTGTAAGACTTTAAATTCAAGAGCACGTTGGCATCGGGCTTCGTTGACAGTCGACCGACAGTGTTTGCCAAGTTTCCGCCAGTGCGCGAGACGCAACTGACACCACGGTCACAGAAATAACACGAGCGAGGTTAAACTATATATAAACCTAGATGAAAAATACCCTAAAATTCTTACTACTTAAACGCACCTTATCGTGGATATCTCAAAATAAAAATCTTGAAACCTGGGTCAATATTGCCGCGAGGGAGCGGTATACCAACACAAAGAGACTACCTACCAAAACGCAAAATTCTAACTACGTACCTGCTTACCACACGAAGATACTTACAATATGTGCATATGTATCCTGATCAATATGCCTTATAGTTAAAATACTTTACGGCATTTTGATCAGGATAGCGTGGACTAGTTTCAGATAGAAAGACCTATCCCACTAATTCTTAAGACGATTTAACCTGACCTTTTTTTACCTAATTTTTGGTAACTAAGTATTTACTGTAAGTAAATTAATTATATGTGCAACATCATTCATCAGTATCTGTTAGTCGATTGGCGCAGCTTACACGTAATGACGGCGCCATGTCGCGTCAGCTGGTTTGAATAGTTTCGTAGACGCAAACGTTGCGACACCTCGGCACCTCGGCTCGGCCTGACCGGACTCTGCTCTGGCATGCAATCTACGTTGGTCTCATATGCAACTCAACGTGCAAGAAGCTGCGCCGTACACCCACACTTTTTATTGATCACGTTTAACATTATCGTTTCGCATTTATTATCAAGTATCGATCGATTTTTGAGTCTTTCAGTCGTCGACAGCGCGACCTCACAAGGCCACAGCTGTGTAAACAATGTTAAGCATACGTAGGTAGGTATCTACTTATGTATTTTGTAATTAAAACACAGAAAATGGCATAATTTTTGTATCGTCAATAGGTACTTACGTATTTTCACTTTCAAGATAAATAAATACATAATTTCAATTTCTAAGTACTTACATAACTAAGCGCCACTTACATCAACTTCTTAAATGTGTTTAAATTGTATTTAAACACAAAATTTGTATGAAAAATTGTGTTTAAATATGATTTAAATACATTTAAGAAGTTGGTGCAAGTGGCCCTAAGTATCTAATTATTCTACTTTACCTTTCAGTACCTCCTTTTTGACCCGTATGAATTCAAGTAACGGTACATTTATAACTACTCTATTTACATTGTGGTAGTGGTAAGTATCTGAGACTCCCACGCATCCCACATTAGATCCCGCTATCCTACATACAGTGCAGGTGTGAGAACATCACATCACCTATTTGGTTTACCATTAAATTAAAAATGTTCTTATTAGTTAGGTATATTTAAATGTTATATTTTGCATAATTTACGCATGCTTAACATTTTAATGATTTAAATTTTAATGGAAAGCGTCCGTGGGATACTCTGGACGATATCTCAAGCAGTGGTCTGAAGTAACATGATACTTCATGAACTAGAAAAGAGCTATGATCATCTATCGACTGGCCAGATTTTCTCAAATCATAATGAACACTCGATCATGTTTACCTACCTTAAAAGAAACAGTAATTTAAAAAACTAAAATACCCATACTGTTATTTGGAAATGAAAAAACCCTAAAAAAAGAAAGTAGCCGTCGGGAGTCGGGACCCATAGAAAAGGAGGCATACCTAGTGAATTGAGAGCACATATACCTATATTACATTGCAGGTTACTCCAATCTACTGACTAGACTGCTACTTTCTTGTTTTAGGGTCTTTTCATTTCCAAATTATACAGAAACCCAGTCTTCCAGGGTTTTTTAGTATTTAAAATTATCGTTTTTTATTTTTTTAGTCGGTGTCACAAATAATATGAATCTAAGGACACCTTTGAAGCTAAAATCCATATTGCCGTTCAGGCCGCAGAGCGTGCTAAACAATTATACATACAGACATACATACATACTCTCGAAAAACATAACCCTCCTTCTGGCGCAGTCGGGTAAAAATAAAGGGAATCAATAACGGTCCATTCGTTTGGGAGCTACGATGCCACAGCCGGTCACACATACTCACGCAAAACTTAGGACAACCCTCTTGCCTCGGGGTTTAAAAATTAAATAGACAAATGACCTCAAAAACAAACTGTTTACGCTCACAGGAGATGTAAACATATCCATATCACAATTTACAAAATATCCATTTCACCTAAATACCAAGGTACGTACCTAATCGCTTTTGTGACCGCCAGCGGACGCAGACTGACGCGGGCTTTAGTGGTTACTCACCGAGGTGACGTCATCGATTAACGCATGACTAACAAATTCAATGAAAAAATCTAACGTGTAAAATATATATAAGTATTGAACAATATTGTTTACGTTAATATTATTCTCGGAAGAATTGCGGAATATATGAGGAAGTCGTTATATTCTGACTGTTATCTTCTGCTAATCACCGATTTTTTATTTATTTATTATACTTTAAGCACCGTTGGTGCAAAGGCGGTCTGCATTTTCTGCCAGACAAACTTAGGGTGATGCAGAGATAAAATATTAAAAACAGTAGATGATGTGTAATGGAAGAACCACAGAGGTTATTCCGCATGATAAAACAGTAAGTAGGTACCTACCTAATAAGTGGTAACAAGTACAGACTACGATCGATAGATAATTATAATGTTGTTCTGTTAATTAATGTTGGGTTTTAAATTAAACACATTATTATGTGCACTTTATTCAAAATAACTAACTATCGAGCTGGTAATAGGTAGCTGGGTCTTCTACCAAACATGATTTTGAATGGAATGCTTAGTAAATTTGAATGTAAAAAAACTCATTAAGGCTTGTCTGAGTCGTAAAGAAGCGATATACTAATTATCATACACAGCATTCTTGCGATAAGGCCGTCCCCTGTAAACTACGTTCAATCACGAACAAAGGCCTTAGATGACATTGTAGACGGAGCAACAACAATGCTACGGAGATGTGAGCAGGAAAATCAATACAAAATTAACTTATTTGAAATTATAATGTGAGAATCTGTTTATTATACTCGTAGGTAGATAAAGTACTTACTGGTACTTACATCTTCACCGAGGTAAGTAGATATCTCTTCTTCTCTTCTCTACTACCTACTAGGTATTATAAAATTGTAAAAAAGCTGAGTCTGTACATTGAAGATATAAAAAAAAACAAGTGGGTTAGGGGGTATCAAATCAAATCAAATAGTTTATTGGAACTAGAAATAAAGAATACAATTTTGTGTTCGATAATAACCGCATGAGTTATAAAACTGTGTCGCAGTCATTAGCGCCCACCTCCAGATAATGAGGCGACAGCGTTCCAGAAGTACTAAAGTATACAAAATAAAAAACCCGACTGCATAAAAACACTTAAAAAAAACTAAAAAGACAAAAACAAGTCTAGTAGTCCAGACCTATGTAAAGTACCTAATATTGAATAACTACACCATTTAAATGTTTTCATGATCGACAAATACATAAAATAATAAATTATAACGTAGAATAAAGTCAATCTTTCCGTCGGGACCCATTCAAAATCGTGACCGTCTCTAAAATTCCCAGTAATGGGTCCCGACTGTAATTACTTAACTTGTTTCCGGATTTTTAGTGCAAAACTACGAAAAATCTGCAGACGCTTAATTTAAAACTGTATTTGATTATAATATGTATTTAAGTAATCTGTTTGATATATTTGATTATAATATGTATTTATTTCAGTTATGTAATGGTTTACTATGTGTATGTATGTGTGTATGTGAGTCACCCACATATTACGTAAAGAAAACTAAATAGGTACATAAGGACAGTAAAAATAATTCAGAATGCTTGATAAATAAATTATAACAAACAAATCGTATTTCCTAACCTCAATCTAAAACTACCTACGGGCATTAACGAAGAAATTATTTATATGAAAAAGTAGATGATTTCCTACAATTCTCTTAACAATAAAGTAATGTAATGCTTTCGCTAATTGCTACCGAAAATTTGAGAATACATGATACGGAATGCTCAAAACATATTTTTCAGCCCACGCATTAAAGCGCATAAAATCCGCCATTTTGTTTTTTATTTAATTTCGTGACACTCGTGCCATCAAGACAAATCTAATGAGGTATCATTTATCTAAATCGGTTGCACCGTTGAATAGTTACGAGCGGACATAGGAACGGACATACATACATACATACATACACGTCAAACACATAACACCCCTCCTTAAAAAGTAGTTTCATTTCAATATACAAAATAAATTACAAGAAAAAAAAAATTGGAACCATTTAGTGTTGCTATATTTATGTCAACTCTATACCGGGTTTATCTAGATAAGTATTTAACAATAACATTTGTGTATGTGTGTGTTGTGTTTGTGAGTGTAATTGTATGAGTGTGATGTGAGTGTGTTTATGCGCGTGCAAGGGCTAAATTTTAACAATGTTTTCTATTTCCTCGTATGAGAGGTTATGAAGCCAGTTATTGGTGACTGCTTTACATTTTCGAAGAGTGAGGGAATAAATGTTTAAGTTTTTATTTACTTGATTGTGTATTTAAGGGACTCAGAAAATGGTATTGCCCTTGTACAGCTGCAATTCTTGCAAATTCCACTCGACAAACCCTATCAGCTCTGCGCTTTTTCTTTGTGAAATCAGGGTCGAATGGAAGGCCTGAATGTTTGCGCAGTATAGTATTTAGAAGGAATGTATGTCTGACTGTAGGGACTTTACATATATCGTAAAGTTCAGAAGTAGGAAAACGTACGGGTTTGTGGATCATAACCTTCAGCACTGCTCTCTGCGCTCTTTCGATACGAAGCATATGGCATTTGGCAGCACTACCCCAGGCAGTGACGCAATAAGTCATTATGGAATGTGCTAGTGCAAAGTAGACTATACGTAGCGTGGCAAAGTCTGCAGATGAGCGGAGGTTCTTAAAAACAAAAATTAGTTTTCTGATCCTGGATACCAATTGGTCAATTTGTGCATTCCAGGCCATTTGGCTATCTAGTAAAATGCCCAAGTAATTGATACTAACCGTTCGCATAATATGAGGACAGAGAATGCAGGTGCTAGTTTCTTTATTACAATTAGGTATTATGAACCTTAAGTAGATAAGAAAAATCTGGCTGTGAGGTTATTCTGGGCCCGAAAGTAATGAATTTTGTCTTTTCGAGATTAAGGGTAAGCAGGTTGACTGATAGCCAGTTTGTGACAATATTTAGGCTAAACTCTGCATGTGATCTGACCAATCTTTGCCATTTATTAATAGGACGGTGTCGTCGGCAGAAGTGATAATTCTGGTATTAGTTAGGGGAATGTTACAGAGGTCATTGATATATATTAAGAACAGGGTAGGTCCAAGGACACTACCCTGTGGCACTCCATAATTAAGGCTTTGCTCGCTACTGATATAATTACCTATTTTAGCAATCTGCGAACGTTCAGCCAAGTAGCTTTCGAAAATATTCAGACATCCCTCTGATTCCGATACGTTCCAGCTTCTTGATCAAGCGGGGGACAGAGACAGTGTCGAAGGCCTTGGGAAGGTCGAGAAATATATCGTTGGAGATCCTAAATGAATAAATAAATAAATAAATAAATATGGCGTTTTCAATTTTTCCTTAATATTTTTTGCTATAGTGCCAGTTACTTCCAAGACTGCATCTTCCGAGCTTCTTGCAGACCGAAAGCCAAATTGGTTAGCAGAGAGAATATTGCTAGGTTTAAGATACTGTAAAAGTCTATTGTTTAATATTTTTTCTAATAATTTTGACAATATAGTGAGTACCGAAATAGGTCTATAATTGTTTACTCTGTCTCTGTCCCCGCTCTTGAAAATTGGGTGAACTACAGCCTTTTTGAAGACTACAGGAAACACTCCTGATTCTAAAGCAAGGTTAAATACATGTAATATTACAGGAGCAAGTACATGTCTAGCGTCCTTAATGAAAAGCAGCTGAGATCCCATCCCAACCCACGGCACAATTTGTTTTAAGATTTATGATGAGCCGTTCAATCTCTTCGCTGTCAGTCTCAAATAGTGCCATAGAATTAGGGTAGTTCGCCACGTAGTCATAGGCATCGTCACGGCTCCCAGGAGCACAAGTTAGTTCGCTGCGAGTACTTCGCCAACACTTGCGAAAAAGGAATTAACTTTGTCCACTGAATAAGATGGATCTGCTGTCTGAGATAACAACTCACTTGCGGTAGATTTTATTTTTTGTGTTTTGGATATAAGTACTTTTGATAAGTTTCCATGTAGCTACCTATGTTCGCACACGGTCTCGGATCGGAAGTCGGTGCCATTCAGTTGGTCGGATCTGTGGGTCAGATCTTTAGTTTTCGCCACCGACTTCTGAAACTGTTTTGCAAATGACATTTTGGTTTTTAGGCGGTTTTACTTTTTGTTAAAGTTATAGACCTACATTCGGTATTCATTTGTATCGTTAGGTATAGTCATATTTTCCTAAACTTGCGATCATATCTTCACCAAATTTTTATGGGGCCACCCCGGGTATATTAACTTACTTAGGTACACAAAAAAAAGAATTTCCAAAAAAGGTTAAGTATAAACCGGCCGAATAATCGCGAGAAAAACATTAAAAAACAGACCAATTGAAAACCTCCTCCTTTTTGAAATCCGTTGAAAATAACATCATCTACACATAGGCACCATTACGCCTATAGTCCTCGAATGTTTCGGTCACATGTAAGGGGGCGAGCATACCATTCCCATTTACCGGGCACAAATCCAGACTCTAGCTGAGAATTTCAAACAAAAATCAGAAACACAGCTGGTATTCGAAACCAGGACCTTAAGCGTATCAGAAACGCAAGAACAAATCCCCGAAACTTGCAGTGTTACTTACCGTGGCGGCGACACCGCCCCTAGGTGCCAAACATGATGTGGTTTGATGTTGATAATAAGATAAAGATTATAAAAATTCGTTGGATTTTGGGGTAATTGTGGCAATTTTGGCACGACGACCTTGTACTTTAATTTCATTTATGTTTACTTTCATGAATATGTAATGTTTCTTATTTTATTTGGCGATGTGATTGGGACACATAATTATGCTCTAATGTCCCTTTCGGAGTCGGACGGGTTTTTTTACATAGTGTAAACAAAATGTTACCTATCTACTGTTTAATCGGTCTTTTTTCAAGCCCAGCTGCTGAGCGTGTGCAGTGTGCACAACATACATCTTACTTATTAGTAAGATGAGTGAGATAGGTACTAATTATTCGGCTTTTACATTAGGTTATTCACAGCAGCAGCTCGGATCTAGAATCTGTACCCAATTAATTTAGTGGCAAATCTCCTATCACTATATAATAGTTATACTTATATTTTTTAGGTATCAACCTAAAAAACATAAATAGCGGCGAATGAGTGCACGTTACTACAACTCTCTTCTGCCTGACGTCCTATCAATATTTTTTAATCAAATTTAAAATATTACAGAGATAAATCTAAGACATTCGATAAAATGATTTGATTATTGTTTATTCCTTGTATAAATAAACGAGTTTCACTCTCAGCCTCCTTTCACTGATGTCTTTTGGTTTGCACTTAGATCTTGATCGAAGATAAAATAGATCGCAAGATGTCTGCATACTACAGTGCTCGGTCAGTGAGGCTGGGCCCGAGAGAAAATAAATCTTCAATTAGGTCAATCAAATGCTAGGCTAATGGTGTAGCGTTACTTAATCATTATTTTTAGGGTTCCGTTCCTCGAAAGGGAAAAACGGAATCCTTATAGGATCACTTTGTTTTTATAGTTTTCCCTTTATGTGGCCATTAAACCCTAACTCTGTACCAAATTTCAGCTCTCTGAGTTTATGGGAAGTACTAGTTCTATTTTGATGATCATGAGTGAGTGAGTGTCATAAATGCGAAACTTTGCTTTCGCTTAACTTCGGAACTAAGTAAATGATCTACAGACTTTAAATATTGGATTTTAAGTATGTGATTATAGTTTACTGGATGACGAAAATTTCTTTGTTCTGGTCTTATCCAGAGTTTCTCAAATAGGGGCCTGAAAATGCGCCGAAATGGTTCCAGTAAAGGATGGTACGGCAGTGTTTGCTTCGCGCTCGTCTTGGCGGGGGCACTCCCGTGCCCCCAGATTAACATAGATTAGGTAAAGATGAGATTTGTCTTCTAAAAACAACTAATGTATTCTTTGTGCTATTGTTGACAGATGGCACAGTTGATAACTGTGCGGTTAAATAAAGCCGACCAGCAGCCCCTGGGCCTCCGTCTGCAGGGCGGCAAAGACTTTGGCACGCCCCTCGTCGTACAAAAGGTCAGTATCGAATTCATAAGTTGGTTGAAGCTGGGCAATATTTTTAGACCAGACAATATAATTCATTAAAAAGCTACTAGCTTAGATCGCATTTCACCATATCCGAGTACCTACCTAAGTTCCCAAGCAATTTCATCCGAAATCTGTTCAATTTATTCGGGGAGTAGCGGCTACTTACTACACGGTAAAATGCGCCCTTACATTACATGTAAGTACGTACCTACCTACATATATCTTATATACTTACTTACATATAAAATTCTCGTGTCACAGTGTTAGTTACCATACTCCTCCGAAACGGCTTGACCGATTTTTATGAAATTTTATATGCATATTCAGTAGGTCTGAGAATCGGCTACTATCTATTATTTTTTGTGATAAATGTTGTCCACCCCTAACACATAGGGTTCACCGGAGACTCGACGGGGAAGTAAAGTTAGGGATTCTCCACCCGTGCCAAGCCGGGGCAGGCCGCTAGTGTATCTATCTATAAAGTATAAATAAACATATCTGGCAGGAGTCGAACTTTCGAACTTCGAACTGCCTGTGATGTTGAATTTCTCTTCCCACATTTGACGTTTCATAGTGATGTGTCAGCTACATATTGGAGTCATATCTAGACACGCGGTAGCGTGGCAAGCCAAGATCAAGCAAAGGAACTGGCTAGCCAGCACCGAGTGTAATATTACAATACTACCTACGTCTTTCACCCGCTTTGAATATTTAGATATATAGTCAAAGTTCAACCGGCATGAACTATATTTTTAAACTTTAGATATAATCTCAGAGTAATAATATATAATGCACTAGCGGCCCGCCCCGGCTTTGCACAGGTGGAGAGAAATCCCTAACTTTTTAAATATTGTAGCATTCAAATGGTGAAAGAATTTCGACGTTTGATTTCGTTTATTGTTACAATAAGAGATATCCATATCATATTTATGCCTAAAAGTGGTCTACTGCTGAACAGAGGCTTCCCCCCCCATAGATAGCCCTAAGGTCAGGTTAATGCCGCCTGCATCCAATGACTTCCTGCTTTTTAGGTCGTCTGTAAGTACATCTCGTTGAATGTCCCCTAAACTGCGTTTTTGCCCCAGCGAGCGGCCACAATTCATTTGGGCTGATGCTGGCTGATGACCGCGATAACTTTGGTTCTGCTTAGGATCTCCTCATTTTTTATTTGGTACGAGAAACACCAAGAACGTAGAGAAATGAAAAGGTTAGCTCTTTAGATCGCAGAGTGACATTGAACCTCTTCTATTTAATAACATAAAGAGATAACCACAAGGTCCACGATGAATTAGATATTGGTTATACCTACTATGAATTTTACTTAATTACTTATTTTCACTTCGTCCACCCACGCGCATGAGTAGATAAGTACAGAGACCAAGGTTCCTAAGAACGTGCAAAATTGTTACCTATTTTGGTAGGGTTGTCACAATAGGTTAAGACAAATTAAACAAAACATTTGTAAATATAGTTTTACATAAAACAGCCAAACAGTTATATTTTCGGATATTACGCTATCAACTATGATTTTACAATACTGTGCGCAATTAAGTATAGATCTGTGTTTTTTCTAATCTAAGGTGGGTACGGAGTTGTATTTGTTTCGATGTATAACATATTTATATATCTGTCGGTATTTACCACATTTATTCAATAAATTAAATAATCAAGTTATTATACTTACTCAATAGAGTCTTTTGGATAACAAAAATAAGAGATGTTTTTCTACTTTACATTATTGTTCATGCACACTGTACAGTAAACCATAATTAAACTTAAAAAAAACACTCCACACTCAACAAGAACAATTATAGGACGATACGTGTCGAACGACAATTCAATCAGCCCTGAGTTTCGGCACGCGCTGAGCCAGTCTAAACCGGTTTCGCTCCGTATGTGACGAGCAGCGCGTGCTTACGCACACACGCGCCTCACGTTTGTAGTAATGTACCTATCGCAGCGCAGTTGTATGAAGCTTGGTCTCTGTAAGCCTAATCACACTCCTACAACATGCGCACAGAGTAGTAACTCTGTGCGCATGTTGTAGGAGTGTGATTAGGCTAGCTAGAGTGATTGGCTTTGAAAATATCCATTTAATTATGTTTTCCCAAGATTGTGAAACTGAATAAAAACCTCCTTTTATAACTATGCTCAAAATGTAACTAACTAAAATTTTTAAACATAATCCATAAATATTATGAATTTTTATGAATTACTAGCTTCTGTCCGCGGCTGCGCCCCCGTGGAATTCGGTCTGTCATCACATCCCACGGGAACGGGATAAAAAGTATCCTATGTCCGTCTCCTGAGTCTAAGCTACCTCTCCACCAATTTTCAGCCAAATCGGTTCAGCCGTTCTTAAGTTATAAATAGTGTAACTAACACGACTTTCTTTTATATATATATATAGATTCTTTTGATAATATTCATTTCGATACTTTAGCACGGTTCCAGTTCTTGAACATTTCAAATGACAAAATTAGGTCAACAACCAACAAAATGAAAACATAGGTATTGATGTTCATCGACTTATGGAAAATCGGTACCTATAGACTGTTTATTGTAAATTTCAAACGACAAGATTATTTTTTCCACGACTTTTGTGGAAAAAAGTTGTGTTGAGATGTTTTGTAATTTGAATGTGTTCATTAAATTTTGTTGCTGACTGTACCGAGCAAGAATATTATCCAAGAATGATCTTTTTTTTTTAATGATTTAATTTTATTGCGCTCAAAAAGCAACACATTCACGCGAAGCAGCTTTGGCTTCGTCCTATATCAGTTTCCTGTCGTCATAATTGTTCTCATTGTTTGTGAATTAATTCTATTTTTAGGTGATTGCGGCATCAACCCACATTTAGGATTTATTATTAGACTTTTACAGCAACATAACATTAAATACTGTTATTGTAAAACATTTTTTTGAGGGATCAACCTAGACAATAAATAATATGTTTGTTAGAGCCCTTAGAAAATATTTTTTTGCTACTTATAGTTGCTTCTCGGGACTATAGACCTCATAAGTGACAAAGCTTACCCATGCCATGCCATGTCGAAATTTGCCTTCACATTCTGAACTTACGTCTTAAAGGATAGATGATAGATGATGATGATGATGATGATAGATGTCAGTAACATCTATTGAAAGGCAAGTTACTTTGCCTCTCAACCGACATGACTTACCTTACGGTTAGTTCGTACGCGGTGGCTTAGAGGTCAGAGCGTCTGGCGTACCCAGCCAGAAGACGCTGGTTCGTATCCTGCCTGCGAGTCGAATTTTTCCTTCACTAAAATAACTTTAAAATCTTAGCATGAAAAATGCAGAAAAAACACAAAAAGATAGTTAATAGGTATGGTAGCATCGTACGACATAGAACTAACCGTAAGGTAAGTCATGTCGGTTGAGAGGCAAAGTAACTTGCCTTTCAATAGATGTTACTGACGTCACCTTTAAGACGTAAGTTCAGAATGTGAAGGCAAATTTCGACATGGCAGGTGGGACTCGCGGTGGCTTAGAGGTCAGAGCGTCTGGCGTACCCAGCCAGAAGACGCAGGTTCGAATCCTGCCTGCGAGTCGAATTTTTCCTTCACTAAAATAACTTTTAAATCTTAGCATGAAAAATGCAGAAAAATCACAAAAAGATAATATTAGATATATTGAAATAAGACAACTTTACGAATTTTATCACGTTACTAGCTTCTGCCCGCGACTTCGTCCGCGTAGCGTGATGGTATATAGCCTATAGCCTTCCTCAATAAATGGGCTATCTAACACTGAAAGAATTTTTCAAATCGGACCAGTAGTTCCTGAGATTAGCGCGTTCAAGCACGCAAGCAAGCAAACAAACAAACAAACTCTTCAGCTTTATATATTAGTATAGAATATAGAATATAGATAGGTACTACAGCGTCCATGGTCACAGTCAATCTGCCTGAGACCACGGACGTTGTCGCTGTTATATTGCTAATATAACGTGATGATGTCCTTAAAGTTGTTCTTATGTCAGATTGTATGTGCGAGTCAGTTCCCATAAAACTGCCGCATGAGCAGAAATTTCTCGAATATTATATCATAATTAGTATACTGAAAAACGCAAACTTAGACGGCCAACTATGACGACCTGATGAAAGTCAGGAAATTGGTTGGATTCTGCACGGTGTGGAAATCTATCGGGGAGGCCTAAGTCAAAATCAAGCAAGTAATCTTGTCGAAAGTTTCATCTTCTTTATTCTTCTCAGATTCGATTGCGAGCGAATCTTCTTTCAATCTATAATAGTTGTTTTCATAGCTTGCAGAGACCCAAACCTTTCTTTTATCATCCAAGAGAAACTTTTATAAAACTTCTTCATAGATCGTCCCCTATCTTCCCCTTTCAATTGGCATCTAGAATTTATCTAAAATAGTTGTCGTGTCATATCCAGTGCCCAATGCTATTTGCTTGTACAGTTTCGGAAGTTGGTGCCTTCAATTGAGTCAGGTCTCTTGTTTCGTCACCGATTTCCGATGTAGTACATATTTTTTTATGATTTGAAAGGTTTCGCTTTTTGTTTAAATTATATTATTTTCGTCTTATTACGCAATTATTTCTTTTTTTTTTGTGGCGAGTATAATTTTACTTATTTTGGCGATGGCATAGTTTATTATTAGAATGGTACGTGTATTTCTTGTTTAGTTTAAAAATATATTGTGAACTTTTATAAAAAATATTGTTGAAATCTGTTCCCAATTGAAGCAAATATCGGTGGATATACATACATACAAAAAACATTTATTTATTTATTTAAAACAAACTATCATTACAGGTTTTGGAAACCTAATTCGATAGCTAAGCCTACTTATACCGGAATATTTTTTATTCAGTGCGCAAACTTTGACAATTGATACTTAGACGACTTTTATTAAACACCAATTTGTTATTTTGATATGTCTTAGTACAAAATATCGAAGTTAACGTTAACGAAAGATGTTTACTTTGAAACTGATTTTATGGTTACTCGCTAGCGCACGGCAAAGCGCGCGCACCTTAGTACCTACATCAGCTGTACACCGGCGCCTGAGTCGGCTGGCACACGTGCATATTGTTATTATTGCGAATAGATATTATGTGTCCATATTTTGCTGATTTCAAGCCGGATAAAAATTTAAAAAAAAGTTTTGAACTAATAATGGGAATGTGTTCTATTACTGATACTGAACTACCAACATTTTTTTGCGCACTGCTTAAAAATATTCCTGTATATATTTTAAAAAACACTACTATTTTTATTGTTAGTATAACTAACAATAAAATAAACAATTAACATAAAATAAACAATAAACATAAAATTACACTAATTGTTATTTTCGTAACATATTATACTAGCTTCCGCCCGCGACTTCGTCCGCGTGGAATAGTTACTTAGTCTTAGCGGGATGATAGCCTATAGTCTTCCTCAATAAATGGACTATCTAACACCGAAAGATTTTTTCTAATCGGACCAATAGTTCCTGAGATTATCGCTTTCAAGTTCAAGCAAACTTGGCAGGTGGTACTTGACAGGTGGTAAGAAGATGATGATCCCGTTCAGCGGCTTGTAGTATGTTTTGATTGAAGCTCACTTCAAGATATAGCCAATATTGTTAGTTGATAATTGAGTATTGAGTATCCGAGAGGAACTTTAGTAAAATATGTCACGGGAACATGAATAATAAAAGAACGCTAAATGAGGATATGTCCTTTAGAGCGTTTGTTGGGTCCGAGCGGACCCAAGCTCGGTCCACACGGATACAAAACAAACGCTCTAAAGGCTGATGAATAACGTATTTATTTGGATAAGGATTAATATCATGTTTATAAAAACACCTACGCAAATAATGCATTTGGAATTTTAGAACAAAGTTAGCATAAAAAAGGTTATAGTGAGCCAACCTTAAAAGATAGACATATGCTGTCGCGGAATTTTTTTTAAACTTTTAAAGAGGAACAATTCTGTCATATATGATTTTTGCGAAACTTTAACCGTTTACGCAGCGCACGCATCGGAAGCTCTCAAAAGGAAAAAAAAAACGAATTTTAGAACAAAGTTAGCATAAAAACGGTTATAGTGAGCCAACCTTAAAAGATAGACATATGCTGTCGCGGACTTTTTTTTAGAACTTTTAAAGCGGAACAATTCTTTCATATATAATTTTTGCGAAACTTTAACCGTTTACGCAGCGCATGCATCGGAAGCTCTCAAAAGGAAAAATCCCGATTTTGAAACATTCTTCATTGATGCTCCGCTCCTATTGGTCTTAGCGTGATGATATATAGCCTATAGCCTTCCTCGATAAATGAGCTATCTAACACTGAAATAATTTTTCAAATCGAACCAGTAGTTCCTGAGATTAGCGCGTTCAAGCAAACAAACAAACAAACAAACAATCAAACAAACAAACAAACAAACAAACTCTTCAGCTTTATATATTAGTATAGAAGTATAGATATAAACTTACTTTTTCAAGTTCACTAAAGTAACACGCAAAAATGTCCAACCTATTCTGAATTGCTCGCGTGAGAGGTGCTTTGGCCAGCAGGTTGGTTCTGGCAGTTGGCACAGCCAGTAGTGGCGGGCGCCGCCGCCTCCACACGTAGCGGTCTGGAACAGAAAACCGCAAGCACTGAAGTACTCCCGGATTGTGCTCCTTGCCCCGGAGTAATTTAATTAAATAGACGACAATAGTATGAACATAGGATGAACTTCCTCCTATCACTACATACATATTATAAAACAAAGTCGCTTCCCGCTGTCTGTCCCTATGTATGCTTAGATCTTTAAAAGTAAGCGGATTTTGATGCGGTTTTTTTAATAGATAGAGTGATTCAAGAGGAAGGTTTTAAGCTATTTAACATCACGCTATGACTCTTAGGACCGGGGCAGCGCGGGTGAAACCGCGGGCGGGTCGCTATTTAAAAATAAAAAATAAAAGCGTTCTTAATTATAGGCAATTATTAGTTTGTGTCAATCTAAATACCTTAAAAAATCATATTCGACACTACCTAGTAGGTATGTAAGGACTTGTAGATATGCAGCGAGATCTACATTGAAGTATTTATGTATCTATCGGTACAAGATACTATTTTAATAATGCACGATTAGTTATCCGTAGGAGCTTTTACCAACTCATTAACGGTTATCTGACCCCGTTAAAGCTGTTGTGTTTGACACTCGACGCTGACTTACAAAAAATATTAGGAAAATCCTAAAACACTTTTTGTAATTCATTGCTTTGCGTTTGTAAACACATAAATTATGTACCTACCTATCTACTTTACTTATCTTTTTGCCATTTGTTTGACATGTAACCAAAAATCATTTATGTAATCATGTAGGTACCATAAAGATGTACGGGTTGTTGCTTGCGCCGCACAACTTACTTGTAATTGTTAGACTAGAAATAATGAAAGAAATAGGGTTTATTGACACAGTCACGGACAAGAACAATGCACAATTATTGTGTGCTGTTTTATAAAAAATAGGGTAAACTACTAAAATGTTTCTTCTGACTGTCGCTAATTGCATAATCTTGTGTAGGTACCTACCTAGTATTTTCAAAAAGACAGAATTAAGTATGTCTGTTGTAGATTTAGGAAATATTTTTTTAATAAGTAAGTAAGTACCTACTTACTTATAGGGATTTGTAATGTTGAACAATAGGGTATTTTACACCATGTAAAAAAATAAAAAAAATGCATGTTTATGATAGATTTTGAAAAAAGCAAACGAGAAACATTAGTATTTATTTATAAAAAAAGCAATATACATTTTATAATTCAATTTCAAAAATCGTCTTTTTTAATCTGTTTTTTAAATGTCTAAAACGCCATCCGCCATAGTACACAATCTGGATGTTTGTCGTGCTCTGTGTTATTTAGAAATTTTAGAAGGTATTATCACGTTTGTGGACTTATATCCTTTATTTTATTAAAATCGCATCATTGAAGACGGTTTTGTAAAAACAGAAAGTACAAATCTACCAATGATAAATACGTTGATGGTGGCAATTTTTTTTGCATCGAATCCCTATTTCTGTTCTGCCGAGTTGAGAAATATTAAAACAGTAATGTAAGTAACTATCGTATCCAGTTTTGTCTAACAATAAGTATAACAGTATAACAATACATAACACGATAATACCTGTGTTTACTATTACAATCCAACCTAACCTATTTTTTATTATTTATTTGGATGGTACTCAGTTTGGTTTCATCCGAATACGTTTTTATCGTATACTCTGTATAATTTTCCATATCATTTTCCAGCTGAAATATAGAATATAATATTTATAAAGTTTTCAACTCCCTAGGTACATATCGTTACATAATATACTTAACCTATAAATACATTACAAAATATGACATCAGAATTGTAATATTACATGAAGTTTTTTTTTAAATTTATTTAATAGTTAACATATTATTATCTACTATTTATAACGCATACTTACATCAAAATGGTCTTTACAGAAATAAAGTCTAGTCTTTGTGGATAATGATTATGGATCATTTCTTGCCAGTTTCAACCAAGTGTCAGCATTTTAATATCACTTGGCACTTGAATCCACAATTTGTGTGGCGTTTTTACACTTACTTTTTATTATTGCATTAAGGCACAAGACACCAATGATAAATATTATCTCATTATTTTCAGAAATCGTGTTATTTGAACTTGGTCTTTTGCAGTTGTATTGTGTACTAACGAAGTGACGTCACGAGCCGAAGTAGCATGGCGGCTAGCGTTTCCGCGCGAATATTCAAAATCATAATAAAAAAAATGATTTCAAGGCATTTTTCGGTTTTATAAAACTGAAATAAAAATTTTACTGGTTCATTATGATCTAAGGATTAATTTAAAACGTTTTCAAAAAAAGGTGTTATATCCTATTACTTACGTAATTTATTATCTTAATGGGTACTTATTAATTATTTCAGATTGGTGCATATACATATCCTTTAGGAATATTCGTATATACTTCTATAAGTATAATAAAGTGATCTATGTTGTCCCTGACAACAAAATATGAATAAGACAATAGGTTCAACAACGTACATATTAAAAATCAACCCGATATGTAAGTAAGCACTATGTTAATTTTGTTTCATGTACCCCGTATGTTAGTAGTTTAGAACCTATATCTACATAAATACTTAAAGGTAACGGCAGGTACGTACCTACCAACGATATCTATAGGTACGGAACACCTTGTAAAAAGTAAATAGTTTTTTTTTATCTTCGACATGAACCGATTGGCCACTTACCTATCGGGTACGACATTTAGCAATGTCAATAAATAGATACCAAACGATGGTATTGGCCCGCCCGATGGCAACGGTACTTCTATGTTCATACATCTACGTACTAAGATGTTTCGTGATTGTGTTTAACTAAATAGTCATAAAGCGAATTTTTGTATTTAATAGATACCTAATGGAAATTTATTTCGAATTACTTATCTGCGGCTACATTTAGTTACCTATATCTATTTTGGCAGTTAACATTATTTTTGACTGGGTAAATTCGGGATGAAATTTCGATACTTAGGTAAGGTTAGAATTGCGATGCAACCACACGCACAAACCGATTTGTAGCCATTGTGCATACTTACATGGAAAAAAAAAGGGATAATTTTACGAGCTTTTAACTTTGTTATGATGACATTACAGCGGGATGCGAGAGGATAATTTCGGAACGATGATCGACGATCAATGTTACGCGCTGTATTGAATGAAGAACGCAAAAAATTAATGCAACCCCGCGTGTATAATTATTGGTGAGGTCCACCTCATTAATAATTATACACGCACTAATTATGCAAAACTGCTGAACGTCTATCAGCTGTTTTACATAACAGAGGTGTTTTGTAGACCAGCTAGCTGTTATGTAAAAAGGCTAATTATTCAATTTAATTGCGACATATATAAGCTTCACGACTCATTATTTGGACTTGCTGAGAGACAATAAACGATATTCAGTTTGGTCTGTGTTATTATTGTATTACGTGGATATTCGTTTTATGCAGTGTTAAAAATAAGTTTGACCTCCATCCTTTTAAACCGGTCATAAAGCTATATACGTATGGATATTTGTTTTCCTCTGTTCTGTTTACGGTTAAATACTTAACAAAGAAAAATAATATATGGTTATCCTCAGTCATCATACGGTTTAAAACGAGGGTTATCCCCATTTTTGTCTGGATGTTGGATTTTTTTAATCATCACAATTTATAATACTTAAATAAGTATGTATTTACAATAAACTGTTCATAAAGAAGCTTTAAAGTAGGTACCTAATACTAGGATAGATAGAGAAGATAAGCTTGTCTATCCAGTCAAATAAAGTGTTTTGTACCTCATTAAAACTACCTAAGTTCCTTTTTTGGTTATTTTACATGACAACAAAAAAGCTTAACATGGCATCAACAAATGCTCATGAGCTTTAGTTAAGTTAGGTAAGTAGGTACCTTGTTACCTACCTTGGTTTTATCATAATGCTTATGTTTAACCTTATTCGGCACTGTGACGTAAAACTGGAATAGTATATTCCAGCTGTTTCTTGTTTTGTTGTTTGATATAAAAATTATAAATAACATTCTGTCACAACTACTGCATACTAGTGTCATCCTAGTCCTCATGAAGCGCGTACAATCATAATAACTTCTAGGCAGCTTATTAAGATTAAATATGCACAAATCTTTGTGCAGTATTTTTGCGTGATAAAAATCATTGTTTTGGCTTTTATTGCTCATAAGAACATACCTCATATATTTTTTTTTATACATACCTACATATAAATGATAATGATAAATGATATTTATTTCTGTAAATAGATCTTTTAAAGACACTTTTACAAGTCAATGTTTTACATTATTTTTAAATCTAGATGGCGCCGGCATTTCCTAACTGACGACCTCTGAGAAGAAACGCCGTCACAAACTCAGAGAATCATGGTCTCTTTTAAAGTCCAAACAGTAATAGTATTACAATAATAATATTATTAGATATTATGTGAGTGTTACGATGTAGGGCAATATCTGGACAGGCCTTTTGAAGAAACAGCCATAGCAGCTTTGAGTTGATCTGTCCTAACTGACGGCACGCATACATCAGGCATCGTGTAGCTCAACCATTATTTAGGGAGCTCAACGATCTGTCGTGCGACAATACCAGCAAGACATTTGCGTAGTTCATGTAAAACACTCAAAACTGGCAGAAAACGTAAATATAGATTTAAAACTAGCCTACACAGTACTCACATTTACATAAATAACAAATTCAGGAATTTTAATTAAAACATGATGTATTTATTAAAAGTCCCATGGACAGACACCGGTCAGTTAAGTACAGTTTTATTATATGTTTAGACTTAGACAATCATATGAAAAGGTAGATAGATCGTAGTTTATCTTTAAACCAAGTTAGATTTTCATAAATATTCAAGAGCAATGTCTCGCTAAGTATATGTTTATACATATAGCAAGATTATTTAAGCTGACAATCCCAGTTTTTGCTGATATGTTTATGCTCACCACGTACCAGTTTCACTCTTATTGACCGGAATCGCGCAGAGCTTGTTGGGCACTGGCTGTTGCGTAACTATTCGGGTTCTGCCGTTTATATAGAACACAATCTGAGTCACGTACTGGCAGGGATTTGTTTTGAAATTGGAACGGCGACCAACGACAACAACGCCTTCTGTGGATTATCGCTATTTGTCTATTCTAATTACATACCACACTGGCACAAACTACTAAGAGATGCATACGCATCAGACGACAATCTCCGAAGAAAAAAAATCGGCCTTACGAAACCTCAAGAATAGAATTTGACAAGCACAGATTAAAAAGACATTTCTTACACAATTCCTTTTTAATTTTTTAAAGCACTTTTTAGTAGGTATCGAATATAAGGCTATTGGCTTATATAAATGAAACTGGATAAAAGGCTTTTAATATTCTTGTTCATAAATTTTAGGCTTCAAATTAAGACTTCAAATTAATATTTGAACTAACCTATAACCATTGAAATAGGATATAAATAAAAGAAAGAATACTTTATATTTTTTTATTTTCAAATTTTATCATAGGTACATTTTACCCATTTTACCTTAAACCTTTTGTTGCATATATGAGGCCATTTACCCTTCAATATTCCAAATCCAGAAAATATTAAAATTCTTCTCCATGTCAAAATATTAGTTGATATTGTTTATCTTCAATAGGTATTGAAAGTAGAGGGTTGATAATAATCTGAAATAAACAAACATTTTAAATAAAGTTGTACATAACAAATTAAAATTATAAGTTTTTCATACAATGAGAGGTCAGCTTAGTGTACTAGAAAAGTACAGCTATGCTTATCATAAATACAGAACATACTTCAAGTAAAGTTATTTTAGTGAAGGAAAAATTCGACTCGCAGGCAGGAATTTTTCCTTCACTAAAATAACTTTATAATCTTAGCATGAAAAATGCGAAAAAATCACAAAAAGATACTTCAAGTAAAATAAAATATTTTTAATAAAGGTACAATGTGAATGTTACATTTTATTTTGTGAGTTTATATACCTATTTAATGCAAACCCGTTGACTGTGACCAGGATAAGGTCAATCAATCCTGTAGGTACCTAGATATATTTACCTAAAGGATATTTTTTGTCTGATAGGTTAAATAGTTTCAGCAGATACGAATAAGTCTATCAATGAAGTTGTGGTACATAAAGTGGATGAAGACTGCATGACAAGCTTTATGCATGCAGGTTTTTTAACAGCAGTTTAATGTGTTGATTAATAGGTTGTTGTAGATTAGGTTATTGAATAATTATGATATCCCTAGACTCACAGAAATAAGAATATTGATAGTTCAACTTACCTACTAGTTTCGATGTTAGGCGCAGTAAGTAGGTACCTAGTATAGTTATAAAGTAACAATCTCCTCAATAATTGTTAATGATGTTGGGCTTATCCAACCTTACTACCCGAAGACGAGATATTTCGGTCAAGAATCGCTTTTCAAATTGATTCTCACAAACATACAGTTTGTGGAACTCGTCCACCAGAACTTTTTGTTGTTCGTCACACGGCAAACACTACACAGTCTTGACTTATATTCTTTGGAAAGGAAATCACAACAATTCGACAGATTTTCATCTACTGTTACGACACAGCACTTGTTTTGTTGAACATAGCGCAAAAAGAATAAATGATCAAACGAACTTACCTGTTGTGAAGTTCGATCATTATTATATGAAGTGCCCTGCTCGAAGATATATATTTAAACAAGCAGCTCTCATCATTCACTGGCAACTCTGCGCAATTTTAGAAGTAGCATCCCGATCCTAAAATTTGCTTATTAATCTGTGCTCGGTGAACGCTTTCATTCTTTTTAGAGTCGCGAATTATCTCAAATTTTACCCGGGGTGGGATGGGTAGGGACCATATATCTTCGAGCAGGGCACTTCATATAATAATGATCGAACTTCACAACAGGTAAGTTCGTTTGATCATTTATTATATTGCGTGCCCTGCTCTCGATATATATTTAAACAAGCAGATGTTTAGAGTATTGGTAAATTTGAGATAAGCCGAAAGCATAGCATGTATTCCTGTAAAATAAATCTGTTATAATCACATTGCATTATTTTAAAACATATCAGTCTCTTGACTTTCTGTTAAGGACCAATTAGCTAACACAAAGCCGACCAGCTACAATTGCTGTGACACTCCAGAGGGTCAGGGTTCATCAATCATTTTATTAAATATGTAAGAAACTGATTCCCTTAGATAGTATTTACGGTAAGTACCTGGAACTTGAAAATAAATGTTAATGATCATTCTTAATTGTTGGAGAATAATGAATTTCGTAGTAGGACTACATATGGCATGAATCAGCAAGATTAGTGCCTGATATTAAGTACTAAGTAATAATTCTGGATTAAGCACAGGATAAACAATAACAAAATGTTATTAAAATATCAGAATTAATATCATATCAAATCAATATAAATCTGCTGAATCGTGAATCGGTCAGTTTCAATCATAACTATTTATAACTAATTAGTTATAAATATTCGTAAGTTAAAAGGCCGACCAGCAGTCTGTGTGATTACAGCTTATGAAATTTCTTTTGTCATAGTCCTGAATGTAAAGACATGGCGCCTACCAGGTTCCAGTATGGCTCTGGTATCTATAATACTGACTCGATTAAACTTTGAAGAATACTTTATTTGACGATGTAAAACATAGTTATAGTAAGGTAGATAAGTACTTTTAAAAGAATTACATTAAAATTTCAGAGCTGTACTCTACACTACTTTCTAATCACACAATTTTCCCTTCACTGGGCGAATGGGCCATTCATCACATCTAGATTATAGATAAGTGGTAATGATTATATCAGCACACCCTTCATTCCATATCTGTTGTGCTTAATGCAGGGAACTTCATTCCATATCTGAACAACCCTTGCCACAAAAACACTATTTCTTAAATAATCATTTAAAAATGTAATTTACAGTAAAATATGAATATAGAACTTTGTTTGGCACAGTCCTACATATATATATTGATATTTACCAATATTAGTTTGGACTTATACATTCCCTAGAGACTCCCTTACGAACATTCCCCCCCAATTTTAGAGCAAGGATGAAACTGACTTATGACGGACAGTCTATAGGCAGCCGCAAATCCAATGATTTTTTCATAAAGTACCTACTTAATATCTGGTATGGATAGAGGAGATCTCCGTGAGAATGGGTTCGCCATATACTATAGGTGCTTATCTATGTTAATATTATAAAGAGGAAAGATTTGTATGTACATATGTTTGTAACGAATTGGCTCAAAAAATACTGGGCCTATTCCAAAATTTCTTTCACGGTTTGAATATTACATTATTCTAGATTAACATAGGCTAGTGAATACTTTGAAAAAGTTTAGGATTTCTAGCAATGAGAATTGTTGGTGGATGAGGTTTCTGTAGGAAGACTGTAACCTTTATTTTTGGTGAGATTATCAGTTTGTTCTAAATTTTCTAATCAAAAGGTGTTTGGAAGGACACCATAACAAAACAAAGAAAAGATAATAAGTCCAAGTGAAAGTTTCAATATTCATTGGCTTTAAATGTTTCCAGAAGACTAAGGCAATGCATTTATTTATTATGAGCCTAGCCCAGCTTTATTCTAGTAGAGGCACCTAATATTGTAGTTCTAAACAATGTAGGTATGTACCTATTTGTATCTAAATTCTCCTTATAAATGTGAACTTTGATAAGTACAAACTGTTCAAAGACTCAATATTTTTATCAGTCATTTTCTGAATAAATGTAATTATCACTACTATATAAACATTGGTGTAAGGTGTAACAAGCAACAACCAGAATCTTTTCCAGGTCAAATACCATATTTCTGGGTTCATTATGTAGTTCTCTTGTTTAAAAATAAAAGTACTAAATAAACTTTATTTTTAATGATGTCCTGTGACCAAAATGTGCTAGCATTTGTTAACCCTTTGCACTACTGCCATATGAATGTGGCCAAGGCAATTTAAATGAACATAGAAATGTCTATGTATAATAAATGAAATGTTTATTAGAAAATTTACTAGGGTATATGACACATGACACCTATGTCTTGTTATACAATAGGATGATTTATGATGTTGCTTAACATGCACAAAAAAAATAAAAAACTATATAAATATCTTATATATTATGATGTAGGTATTGTTACTACCTACACCTCTTATCTTTTCTAAAATCAATGGTATGCACATAAGGGAATTTATGCACTATACAAATGTTACAACCTAACCTGGATTGGTTAAATGATTTTCGGTTGCTTGTCCACATTTTTTGCAAAATCCGTGGGCTTCAAAGTCTAGGTCAAAATTGATTTATTTCAATTAGACCAATATAATAGTTGAAAGGTTGAACTACTTGTCAAACTGGATGCTTGTTGACACAAACAGCACTGGATTAGGTGATATAGACTTTACCAAGTAAATGCTATGTCATAATACATAAGTTATGCAATACTTCTATTTTACATGATAGGTACTCCTATAATAAACAGGAATTTTATTACAACATTTTAGTTTATCTTATCTTGTGTATAATGTACCTATTCACTGTGGCCCAGAATTTGGTGCTGGGCAAGCTGCAATAAATATTGCTAAATATTATTATAATGACATATTTCTGGTAGATATTATACAGGAGCTAAGAAATTATCAAGACAATGATAACTGGAATTTTTAACTGATAAATTCTAAGCATTTCTAGAGCTAAAGTTTCTATAATCCTATCATCTCATCTCAATGTATATAATATAAGGAATACTTTATATTAATAACCAGATTCTATACATATTAATGTATTGATTGTCTTGTAATGTCCCCTTCTTGTAAAATTATTACGCATCTGAGCAACCCAATGTAGGAATTACTTTATTATAACAATATAGGCAATACTATATTCTGAATAAACATTTACTAATAAATGTTTTTCTTTTTGGTATGTAATGTCATTTCCAAATGGAAATAAAGCTCTATTTGACAGCATTCTTCTGAGATGTTATTTTTCTGATATTAAAGTTTGTTGTATCATAATGGGAAATGAAAACTAAAGTTGGCCAAAGTAGATAGCTCATCTGATTTTCCTGAAGACAGTAATGGCACCAAGGTCTTATGAGACTTGATTACAAAGGTAATTGAGTATCCTTTAACATGGTTAAGTAATACACTTAACATTGCATGCTATCCTGCAGTGAGGTAAAAAATGTGTTAGCCTTCCGGCATGACTTACCACTATGGCTAAGTTGGCCATTTCTTGCACACAATGTTGGTCTTGTGCACAATGCTGGTGTTCCAGCCTGTATTGAAGATTCATGTCCTTCAATAGTAATGGGTAGTTGTGGGTTTCACTTACAATTGGTTGTAAGCTTATTGAAGAACTGGTCGCTTTTAATGGCAGGTTTTCAAAACATCTTGTCACACAGGCATTCTATAGATGCTTACAGTGGTCTTTTACTATTTCACAACATATAAAAACTAATTATCACATATAGGGAGAACTAGAATTCTCCTTATTTTTGTTAGGGCAAAATGTCAGTCAGGATCCATCACAAAATTCACAAAGTATATCTTTTATGTACCCTTAGTGAGATGAATTTACATTGTTATTGTTATACTGCATATGTATTTATTCAACTCAATATCCTTGTCTATACTGACAATATTGTTGCTTAACAAAACAGAAACCTGTGGATATTGTCTAACCGGGATCTGTTCCACAAGATTCTGTGGTGTCTTTACATCATTGGGCATTGGGGCCCTCAAGGGTGGCCTTGCCCTATTTATAGGTGAAAATTGAAACAAACCAAGATGTAGGTTTATCTAGCATGAGATTGTGTCTCCTAGAGCATAAAACTCCAGTGAGTTTTGTGTTTTCTAGAACCATGTGTACCTACTCGTTTTAATTATTATATGCACTCCTTCGAATTGTGATCAGCACAAGACTTACATGTTATTGTAATCTGCAGTAAGTAGGTATAGGTAGTTACCTATTATTTAAATCAACATACCCATGAAAAAACATTGTAGGCACTTACATGTGATTGATAAAACTGCTTATTGGAGCCTCACGGGCTCCACATAAGAGTAAGAGATCTCGTGTGTACATCTCGTGTACGCCCCGAGTCCAATGAGCACGTCAGTGTATCACGTACACCACCCGTGTCAACCGGTACCTACGAAGGTTATGGAAACTCTTGCGGCTTTAAACTGCTACGAGAGCCAGTAGCCATACCGGTGTAATCACTTTTATTTCATGAAGAATAATTATTATCTCCGTTCCAACGACGCTAGGTACTCCGTTTTATGACGACACTTTATTCGGCTTATAATTTTAAGACGACATTTCATTTATCGTCTAACTTTTGTAAAACTTCTTTATGTTGCCGTTTAGGCATAGATTTGGTTGAAATTATATTAAAATACACTTTAATTAAAATAAACACAGAGAAACGCAGAATCAGTTGCCGCGCAAACGAAAAGAATGAAAGCGTTCACCGAGCACAGATTAATAAGCAAATTTTAGGATCGGGATGCTACTTCTAAAATTGCGCAGAGTTGCCAGTGAATGATGAGAGCTGCTTGTTTAAATATATATCGAGAGCAGGGCACGCAATATAATTACAATACAAGAGCATACGATCAAATCAACGAAAAACTTAATTTGTTAAAACTTATCTACCAAAAAATGGCGGCAAATAAGATTTGCAAAATATCTATTATCTAGGCGACCGAGGGGAATTCGTAAGGGAGGGGGGTGAGGTAGTTGTCAAAATCTATTCTTGAGCCCATAGACACTAATGCCAGTAGAGTTTACTCTAAGATTGTAGCCCGTGCACACTGGTTTCTAGCGATAAAGACGGTAAATATATGATTAAATTACCCTCTAATGGATACACAGCTGACAGTACTAATATAAGAAAAAGGCAAGAGAATACTTATATAATTATTACTTAAGACCAACAAAAAAAGCCTACAATATAACTAAGTATGCAATAAATACTTTAAATCAAAATATCGCCCATAAGTATGTCTAACTAAAAACTAGCTTAATCAAAAACGTAAAGATACCTTATTACGTTGTTTTGATATTATTTAATTCCCGACATTTCGGATCTCTAATATTCGCGTAAGTGTCAAAATCAGTATGAAAGGATACCTATTGATCGTGTATGTTGTGTGTTCACCGGCTGTGTATATCGAGAGAAGAATGGAAGACAATAAAGAAAACATAATACGGTGCAGCCTCGGCCGAGGCCGGGGCCGGCGTCGGCGGCGGAGATGTATTTAATTTCTTGTTCTTGCAACTTATGTGGCCTTATAAGGGAGGCGCGCGTGCGGCGCCACGAGGACACAAAATAACATATTATATTGGTTATAGGTACCTATCTATTATTCCTTGGTATATAAGAAACTACATAACTGTAGAAAATAACATTATCACCTTACCCTATACCTAAAATATAACATAGTCTTGAGTGGGTGGCCTAGATAAAAGTTAGAAGAAAATAAGAACGCATTTCATTATTTAAGTAGATAAGTACCTATATGTCACGAAAAGTAATAAATAAATATAATTAAATAAAGTATTACCATTACATAGTCAACATCTATATTATAACTGCCTCGTTAGCCTAGGAGTCCTGAACGCGACTGCTACATTAGGGTTCGATTTTCAGGTCGAGTAAAGTGAATTTCATAGAAAAACCCATTAAGGGTTTTTCTATGAAATTCTCAGTAGCAGCTCCGGGTTTGGGAGTTGTGCCTGGTTAATGGCAATAGGCTCGCCCCCTATTACCTTGCCCTCCTATCTTGACCTAGGTATCCGTGACATTTGCCATAAGGCTATGGTTTCGCGTTCGCTGGACTCTTCAAAGGGCGAAGGATCGCATCGCATCCGACTTAATGGCGCGCATATGGCAAAGCCCTGTTCGGGTAGTGGACTACGTAAATCTGCCGCCTGCAGGCCACAGCTCATGGAGGCCGGAGGTCTGTCTGCGCCTTCCGGCGCCCGGTGCATTTACTGCGGGTCGGGAGAGAGGTGTCGAATTTTCTCTCCCTTTCCGCCGTCTCTTTTGTGAGTATCAGAGCACAGATCCAGCAAGTAGGCTCGTCGCCTCAAAGCAGATCGTACGGTATCCCCTAATCATCCGTTGCGCCCGTTGCGCAGCGGCCACATCAACTTGGGAGTTGGGACCCAATCTTCGGAAGTGGTACCCGAAGTCATATGAAGAAATGATGTCCATCCCAACGGCCGTCGTATATTATTGCGTATGGGCCCAACGGCCCAACGGCCAATGGGATGGGACTGAACATACCAAGTATTTCATATTCAACTAGACGCCGATGCGGACACAACCACGAACTGTTCTGTTCTGACGACACGTTTGTCATAGCGGCTGAGCAATCAGCTTCTGCTCCACGTGTTGAGGGTTCGATCCCCACACGGAGCAAATATTTGAATACTCTACATCTAGATAGTTGTTCCGGGTCTGCGTTTGTGTATGTGAGATTTTTGTTTGTAAAAGCACCCAGATTCAGGAGAAAATCCTATAGTGAGGCAACGTTTTAAAAAAACTGGGTATAAAGGTGGAAGAAAGTAGTACATACACCTCTCCCTTTCGGGAATACTGATAGTATGTTATGTTAGTCTGGCACTAAGTACATTAGGTACCTAGGTACTCTTAGGTACTTAAGGGTCAGGTGTAGCTTGAATTGCCCACAAAAACGTAATACCGAAATAAATCGTAATCCAAACCATATTTTATCAAATTGTATTATTCGGATTGAAATACCGCTAATCTAGGTTCATACCATACCATTTTGTCTACTGCTACTTTACTGGAGATAAACGACTGGAAAATCGTTCGAAACTTGGCAAAGTTATCAAGAATTGCATTCGCTTACATTTATTTCCAGTGTAGGTAGTATAGGTAAGTATTTTGGACGAAATGGTACAGCAGGATCCTAGATTAACGGTATCGGCATCCGAATTATAGTTAACACTCTGAATAAATTGTGTTTGAATTACGATTTATTTTGGTATTACAGGACCTACGTTTGTATTAGAAATTTGGTCCGCCGGACTCACTTAACACTTTCCTTAAAAAAATATGTTCTTACTTATCTCGTCTCACCCAATGGGTCAGTTTAAAATAAGCGTGTGCGCTATATATAGGTAATTATGTAGTTAGTTAAAAGTACAGTTGTATAACTTGGGATGATTACACGACATAATATTCAGATGATTTATAATAATTAGGTACCTACATACTTTACCAAGGTGCAAAACAAAAAATATATAGGCCGTACAATGGCAAGGTGGCCCGTGGCATGCAGTTCCACCTGGCTAGCGACCCTATAGGAATGCAAGTTTTTGCAAGCGAGCGCAAATTATAACCATGCTGCATGCCTAGCTATAAAATTATTTCTTTGGCAGGTAGAGTCAAGTAATTAATTAATTACCGGTAGTGAGCAAAGCGGAAGGAAACTGACCCGACGACTGAAGGGGGGGGGGGGAAGGTTAATCATTCTCGACTTGTCCGCATATAATGTTGGTAATACGTAATTTTTTACTAGTTTTGGTTGTGGTGTCTACGTGAATGTCTGTATTTTATTGAATCGTACAATTATATATTTATAATATGTGTAAAATATCGCATTAATTGATTAAAAAAATGTAAGTATCCGAATAAATTACATTAATATATACAACACCAGAGGAATTGCTAATGCGTTGCCGACCCTTAAGAGTGCCCTAGACCCTACTGACTGCAGACTGCCAGAGCCGCAGCAACCAAGGGGGAACTGGCTCTTACGCGCAAAAGTTTAAACACACACCAAAGTGCTTTAACTTTTTTGACTCCGACGTATGCGGGGTCGCCAGCCAGTAGGACCCAGAGGTCCTACCACCAAGCAGGTCAGATATTTTCTCGCCTCTTACAAGATGCCTATCTGAAAGGCAGTGAGGAATATTATTCTAACCCTTCTCCACACGGGGTCGACTATGTTTATCCTAGAGTATATTTTAATAGGTTCACAAAAGGTCTACCAACCTATCTACTGGGCAGCGCTCAGGATTCTGCGGTATCTAACTAATTCCATATGTACATTGTAGAAACTAAGAATGTAATTGATATTATATGAACTTGCATCTCCCCGGAATGCATAAACATGCCCCAGCTAGAATTTGGCATAGTTCCATGTTGTTATTACATACAATAATAAACTTAACATTGGTCAAATTGTTCTAATATATAATAATAGTTCACTGGTCAAGTGCTCGCCGTATCTCCTCGGGCCACGAAACTATTAATCCTAAAGTATGGAGTAAGGTTTCTGGGCGAGAATTCCTGGGAAATTTGGCCTTACTATAGGAACGAGAACAATTGGGCCGAGAACTCGAGAACTCTTAGAGAAATCCATCCCACAAGACCAAAAAAATCTTATAAATATAAAAATTTTAGTGTTTAAAATGATACCTATCATATTTATCATCAACATGACAAATATAACAATACATAACTAATTAATAATTATGAATATGAGTTATGGAAAAAAAAGTGCGGGTTTATGTCCCTATGTTATGTGGCTGTTACCGCGTCGACACTGAGCTCTACAAACTGCATTCTCGATGGAAATCTGAAAAAACAACAAAAAAATTAGATTCAATCTATTGGTACACTTCCATTCTAAAAATTTAAGCGCCAGTGAATCATTTTTTATTATTTTTACGAATAGGTGCGTGAAGGAAGAGGGATATAATACCGAAATTCGCGTACAATAGCCTTCTCACCAAATGTTCCGGATAGCGCGGAGGCCAATCAGGCTTTTTTAGTCGCAAGTTACTCGTAAGTTATTGAGTGCCCCTTGGCCGATACCGACAATCTAAGTAGGTACTCTATCCTTCTAAAGAAATTAAGTAAGTATACCCAAAATCTCTACTATTATAAAATTGTAAAAAAGCTGTGTCTGTACATTGAAAATATTAAAACAAAAACAATTGGGTTAGGGTATATAAACATCTCCGATCCCAAAAATTGATTTTTAAAATTCTTGTCTGTTTAACTGCCTCATTAGCCAAGTGGTCCTGAGCGCGACTGCTATGCTAGAGGTCCTGGGTTCGATTCCCAGGTCGAGCAGTGTTATTGGGTTTTTCTATGAAATTCCCAGTAGCAGCTCGGAGTTAGGAATTTGTGCCCGGTTAATGGCAATAGGCTCGCCCCCTATTACATGGGACCTAAAAACATACAGGCGAACTGTGGGTGTACATTAGTGCGCCTCTGCCTAACCCTTCGGGGAATACAGGCGTGATGGTATGTGTATGTGTGTTGTCTGTTTGTTACGGGTTGGCGCAAAAAATACTGAGTTGATCTTAATTTTGTTATCACTGTTAGGTAGTATGTGCTCCAACTTAAAAACTTGTATACTTCTCATCTCAAATAATTAAACGGAACCTGAGATACAGCTGACCTCTCTAATATATAGACACCCATACAAAGAAGAGTTTCATCATTGTTGGTTTTTGAGCTTCAAGTGAGCGAAGCCGCGGGCAGAGGCTAATAATTAATATATATTTGTTGCGCATTTATATTTACTTATGTCCTGATTTGCTGGTATTCGTACCACGTTTATTTTCTGGTCCAAATAATTTGTCGCATTTATCGTGTTGATCTCGTACAGAGGTATGCTCGTCAGTTTGTTCTTAATTTTATGTCAATCCTGTTGCAATCTATGCAGTCTTAGTTCAGTAGTCTCATCATTGAGGAAGTATCTTACGAAACCAAGCAACTGAAACTTTATCGCGATGTTGTTCATATGCATCTTCGTCGTATGACTGATATCTTCGAAAGTGAATGGTTTTAGAGATATTCGATTATTACAGTGGTACGCCGAACGACACTGTGGCGAGGTCTGACAAAGGTTTCTCTGGCGTGCTATCGTTCTTTTTTCGACCAAAAATAGATGAAGATCCTCCCGCTGGTAGGTACTGCTTTATCTTCATGCTTCACGAAACTAAAAACAAACTTCATAAAAATATATTTTTGCTGACGATGTTTTTCTTTGGAGATTTAGCCGGCAAATTTGGCATAACTGTCATTCTTGGTAGCACATAGAACAGAAAGGACTCAATATCAGGTACAATATTGTATGGTCGAGGAACAGCTTGGCAAGGAGACTGATGATCTGACAGTACCTCTTGTTAGCATTACCCTCCACTTCAACAAATACGGGTACTCCCCCTGTCTCTCACTAAGAATAGTAATTTCAAGAAACGGTGATAATCTGATTAATAAATATTAAATAACTCAGATGAGCAGTAATACAGGCCTCAGCTAGTAATAAGTAGTATTAGGTAATAATCGTATTAAGTAGTATAAATACAAATAAAATTAATAAATAAGTAGTATTAATAATCATAATAAATTTAATTTTGTATGCTTATGAAGATGGTTTATTCCACTATACCACTAGGTAGGTACTAGCACTTATTATTAACGAGATGATTGAAATATTATTAGACTCGCTATTAACACATTTTCCTTGTTTAATTTAGGGTTTAGCTTTTAGCGTTTAATTTAGTCAGATCTTATGTTTCCTTTTGCACTTCCGAAACTTTTTGCACATACCTAACATTATTGTTATGTGTTTGAAGTCCGTTTTACTTTTTGTTAACAGTAAGTTTTTCACCAAGGGGAGAGAGTGACACATAACAAACCACACAAGTTACCACTTACCTACCTCACCACTTTTTGCCAGGGTTAAAGTGGGCGAGGTTTCATTCCTCCACGACCCCATCAGTAGCAGACTGCCATTGCGGTCTCCGGGTCAATAGTATAAGTACCTACCTACCTACCTTAACGTTTTTATACCGTCATCTAATCTGTTGTCATACCCAAGAATCTGTCTCGTCTTACCAAAGAATGTTATAAGTATGGGATATTATAGGATTCTTGTTCTTACCCCTTACCATAACAGATACCACATTTTATGTCGACGCTAAGAATGTTACTATAACATAGGTACTTTGTCGGTCTAAAAATTGTTGTCTTCGTCAGTTTATTTTTGTACTTTTAGTCATTCATAATTCATGTCTTCAGGTAAATGGCGGAAGTGCAGCAGAACGTGCTGGTCTTCAGGCAGGTGACGCGCTGATCCGCGTCAACAACACTGACGTGTACCTGTTGCGTCACCAGGAGGCACAAGACGCTATTCGTGCGGCTGGGGGTAACCTCGAACTCACCGTACAACGGTAAGAATTAAGCATATCACCAGCGCTATTGAAAACACCTTCCCATATGTACAGATTGAACGAAAGTTGTATGACACATTGTCATTGGAAATAGGTAGGCCAGTACTAATCTATTTTGGATTTTTTGATGAGCAGAAAATGTTATGTACCTACCTACATCTCGTACCGATCAAAAACGCACTTGCTCTCCCTTACCTACTTTATATTCATCACGAGATTTGTGACAGCCACGACCATAAAAGGCTATCTTACGGCTGAACACCGGACCCGCCATGGGATGAGATATTAGGTAATCTACATGTTATCTAAAAACATCGTGTAGCTCTACGGTATATAGCACCACCATTATAATATATCTCTATTGCCATTAACCGGGCACAAATTCAAACTCATAAGCTGCTCTTGAGAATTTCATAGAAATACCCAATAATAACACTGCTCGTATATTCGCAACATTATAATAACGGACCATATCTCTAGTACTATAAATTCGTAAAAATTCTGTGTCCTGTACATTGAAGATATTTAAAAAAATACAAACGTTAAAATTAAAATTCTTGTCTCTTTGTTACGGGTTTGCGCAAAACTACTGAAAATATATTTTTTTTTTAGCACTGTTAGAAAGTACCTATATGGTCTAACTTAAAAACTGGTGAACTTCATATCTCCAGTAATTAATAGAATCCTGAGATACAGCTTGACCTCTCTGATGTACCTACATTACAGACAGACCCATACAAAGAGATCATGACTCACAGAAATGAATCCCAAAAAATATTTAATCATAAACCAACGTTTATGATTAAATAATTTTTGGGATTCATTTCTAATCCTAATATAGCTTCAGGTGAGCGAAGCCTTGGGCAAAAGCTAGTACTATTATATATGTATAATTATGTATATGATTTCTTTTCTTCGATTTTCTTTAATGGCACGCTTGGCGTAGTGTGGCTGAGCGATCGGCACCTACGCTACATGTTGTGGGTTCAATCCCCGCACGGAACAAATATTTGCAAGAACTACTGCTAGTCGTGCCGAATCTGAGTGTTTGTGTACCTACTTGATAATTTGTGTTTGTAAACGCAACCACGATACAAGAGCAAATCCTTCTGTGGGGATGTTCTGATGTGAGAGAGGGGCAAAGTTAAAAAAATATAATTATGTTGACCAGCGGTGGCGGCACTTGGCGACCTACGGTCACTCCGACCGGAAGCCTGCCCCGGCCAGGATCGAGATCCGTCGGTAGCACCCCAACGCTCGTCACCAATACATCTCTGAAAGCCACGCCGCAACCCTCTCGCGCCTTCGGTTCCGGTCACAACAATGTCGCAAAGCCCTTTGGTTACGTGAGTATCCATGCAATAATAAATAACAATCCTTAGATATTCGTTATATGTATACATATACCTATACACTCCAATATTGGTGTAACTTACTAAAATAATTTTTTATTATATGCTATTCTACTTTTTTATTGCAGATGAACGGAAACGACTCAGTGAAGAGCATAGTAAACAAGCAGTACAACACCCCAGTCAACATGTATAGCGACAAAACGATTGCGGAAACGCTGTCGGCGCAGACTGAAGTTCTCGCGGGCGGTGTGCTCGGGTAACATATTACTGCTTTGTAGGACCTCACTCAACCCTTGCCTATGAACTGCGAAAATAGCATCATAATTATAAAAAAATTGAAAAATACCATATAAGTCCCTATTCCTCCTAGTTTATGTTTTCCCATTTTTATTTATTATGTATAAAGTTGTGAAAATATGTAACACGACATACGGCAAAAACTTGACTTACGAGGATACAGAAATTCTGAGTACTGCAGTATCATATTATTTATACCTGTATTAATTTAATAATTAGGTAATGTTGTAAAATCTTTATCTTAAATATTATATTTGATACTTAAATGTATAATATTTATATACATAGATAGATATACCTAATGTAACTTTTTGACTTTGGAGATGCATCTTTTCTGTTTTACTTAATTTATTATTATTTTACTAAAATATCTTCATATTAAGTATAGAATCTACTATAACCGAAACTGGGTAACGGCATTATATGGCCCCCACTACACAGGCATTGCCTTGTGTGGGGGACCATTGCAAATACACCTTGTAATTTAAGTTAATGTCCAACACTCGTGATCTCTCTTAAAGACTGTTATGATTTGTATATTTAAATACATGCTTTTAATTTTTTTCAATTATCAACTCTTCAGTATTGCATGATATCATAACTGACTGAGTTATATAAACTATAGCGGCAAGTACATTTATAATATACTTACTTATACATATTTAATTAATTCGATCAAATTTGGATTACATGTTTGGAACGTCCTCCGCAATGTCTTATGTCTGTAACTTGCAGATATATGAACATATTTGATAACATTGCTAACTTATGTTTTGATCCTTTGTTCGACATTGTCCCCAAAATAGCGAATCTTCTGCAAAAATAATGCATTAATTGAACCAATGTTACTAAGTTTTAAGAAAACTTAAGTATAAAATGTTGTTATTTTAGTTATCTTAGCATGAAAAGTGCAAAAAAAATACAAAACATAAAGTGTTGTCTATGATTGACAGAGTGAACTTTAAGAAGAATGAAAAGACATATGACGCAGAGAAAAGCGCTGTTTTCAAAGTTCTACAAGAGGAACAGAATGACCCTGAGCCAGGTATAAAAAATAGCATCTGCATAAATCTTAAAAGTGTTTTATATAATATCAGCTTAAGGAAGTATTTACACACGATCATTAGTGGTATCAATCGACATGGGATCATTATAATTTAGAAAAATTTTAACAACAGATCAATTTACGCCACCGGTATAAAAATGTATTACCTATACCTACCTACCAAGTCCGTTCGTCGATGTATAGAATATTCAAAATAAATAATTGCAATTCCTAAATCTTTAAATATAATCAGTATAGAATGATAAATATCACATTTTCGAAATTATTAAACCTCTAAATTGGCATAGTAGTCGAACCGGTGGGCCTAACAGTCGCCCCGGCTGCTCCGGTGAGCGGGCTCCGTCACGTGCAGGCGCCCGTCACGCGGCCAGACGCTCCCGTCAACAATACCGGAGGCTTGCCCCCCGGACAGAACATTTGCGAGGAGTGCGAAAGGCTCATCACGTAAGTCGGACGACACGCGCGGGCCGACACGGTAGCACATATCACAAGCAAAATTTTATTACGTGTGTGTAATTTAGGGCAGCTGATTAGTACCTATGACATTCACTTTCGGCCGGGGAGTTGTTTTTTTGAACACGGAAACCGATGTTGTCAAGGTACGAATAGGGAATAACTCGATATTACGGGCCAGCAGAGCCTTCTCACTTTTACTCGAGAGCGAGCGTGGCGCGCGCGGGCACGCCGTGCAGCCTGCACCGCACGCACCGGTCGCGCTCGCGCACGCCGCGCGTGCTGGGCACGCCGCAGCCGCCGCCGGCGCCCGCGCGCGCCTGCGCCGGCACTCAGACGCCGCAGGAGCAGCTGGCGCCCGAGCCGCCGCACCGGCCCAGCATCCCCATGGGCTGCCACGAGGTGCTGCCGGACGGCCGCATCGCACTGGGGGCGCCTGCGTTACCGCAGCCGCGCGACGCCCTGCCTGTCGTCAACGACACCCCCTATTGCTCCGACTGTAATCGCTACATTATGTAAGCGACGTCCCACGGAATGTCTTGACGTGTTTGCGACCGTGTCGACCTGTGCACTAGTTCTATCGTGTAGTTAAAAATAATTAAATGTGATTCCTTCGTGTTGCGACTCCCTCACATTTTGATGTAAATATGTATACGGCACCATTGCAAGGAGACGTGACATGTAAGTTAGTACAAATATCGTGTTTGACAGAAACATATCAATTTTTTTTCACATTCCGCCTTTATCGCGATATTTGTACTAAAGCGACAGATCATTATTCATTATTTAATATGTAATTATCTTCATCTATCTACCTTCACTCTTTTAGTCGTAGTTAGGCAGAATGTTAATGTATCTGTGCCACTGTATATTATCTTCACTAAGCATGTTCTCACTTCGCTATCCATATTATTTAGATGAGCACCAGTCTAATATTTTGCGTGGCAGATTGGTGGATAAGCACGAGCAAGTCGGTGAGCATGTTTGTAGCAAGTACGTTAATATAAAAAAAAACTTTTACACATGTATGTACCTATATATCCCAGTAATACGCTTCAATGAAAATATTTGTTGACTGCATCATATAATTATTCTTCATGTGTCCCGCTACAAACTTAACGAGCATTTTATGTGATAGCGGTGTTTTCGTGCGCATCAAGGACAAGAACCTGCACGTGGAATGCTTCAAGTGCTCGACGTGCGGCACTTCGCTCAAAAATCAGGGTTACTATAACCTGAACGGGAAGCTTTACTGTGACATCCACGCTAAGCTCGTCGCCCGCAACAACCCGCCCGCGTCTAATCTTGAACCTGTTACTGTACCTCCGTGAGTACCTTTGTCTTCCCACTTTCTATAATTTCAACAGCATCCAACTTCTTTATCTGTGTACACTTTAATATTCTTTAATATGTTGGTTACATTTTAATTGTTATGTTTGTCTTCCGAACTTATTGTTTGACCTTTGCAAACGATCCCACCAGGATAATACATAGTATCGAATTAAAGTACCTACATAAGAATCGGTTAAAATCTGTTAAGGACGTTGCATAATTCTGCATGTCCACTTTAATCTAATATTTTTATGGACAGTGGTGGCCGTATCCCAACGAACACGTATTCGACTCCGCTCCCACCATTGGCAACCAATAACTATACAAACGGATCGTCATCGCTTTTCAGCGTAAGTAATTAAAAACAACAATTACACTAGTCAACAAAACCACATAATTTTTCTTTTAATCTAAATCCGGCAACAGCATTCATTGCCTTAGGAGGTCAGAATTTGCGTTTAGGAGCATATGGTCAAAAGCGCGAAATGTCAAAAGCGTAGAAAGTCAAAGGTGCTTCGAGTCAAAAGCGCGGAAAGTCAAAAGCTCATAATGTCAGACGAGCGCAATGTCAAAAATTCTACGTATATCCTTTATATTAACTTTATAATGTCATTGCTAAAAGTGATAATTGTTAACCTATGATTTTTAATGACAAATTGAAAATTACTTCCATTTATATGGATTTACAGTCGCATAAAGAAGTCATAATTTTTTTACGATAATTTCTAACAGCAGCTTCTGTACAATTCTTCTCATCTCAAATCCATTTTCGTTTTTTTTTTCAACATTTTATTTTCATAATGTTAGTAGTTCGTTAAATTAAGTGTTATAACTAAAATGCTAAATATAATATAGTTACCTAATATCGCAAAAAAATTGATAGGGTATTTATAACTCAAGCTGCAGAATATTTTTTTAACCACGGAATTCAATCTTAACTTTTTAAGTGAGCAACGGAAAAATAAGAAATCTTCTAATAAACTAATACGCCTTTTGAACAACTTATTTTTACTTGTCTCCTGATTTACTAAGTTATCCACGGATATGTATGTAATATCCGTAGCTAACATCACTCACACACTCACAAACTTTTTAAATTAGATTTCCGCAGAAGGAATCAATTATAGCCGATGTGTAGAAGCTATAAAAAATAACGACCATGCTAGGTCGCACTTACACTAGCTTGCATCGATGATAAATAGTGCCTAAGATAGTATTTTTTAGATTAATGTCATTGTTAATGACTGACCTAGTAATTCAGAGAGAGGTAGTGTTTTTGGTTTGGCGTGTATATATGTGGTGATTTTGTGCTCAGGGGAATCAGACTGGATAAGACTGGCCAATGAATAATTTATTTCTTTTTAAACTTAAAAGGGTTTATTATAAATTTAACAATTGCAAAATAAAGCGAATATAATATAAGTAATTTAAATGAGCGGGCTGTGCAAGAGGCCGAGCGCCGTCCGCGCAGGCCTTATATATCTTCGTGCTAGCGCCCTCTAATGGTCCACAATGGTACTAGCCAATCAGCTGGTTGTGTGGACGGTGGCTCTGCTTGAAGTTGTAGTATAGATGTCGTTAACATATCGGCGGGCCTTGAGAGCTCCTACTCTCAACTTCATGGGGCTTCATAAAGGTGTCACACTCGCTGTGACCTCAGGTTCAGTGGAGAATATTGGCAGAGGACATATTTTTGGAAATGTCCTCTTTATGATTCCATTTGCGGTTCTGATGGTTGCCACACGTGATACGCCATCACGCCCTGGAAACACAGACAAAATTCTTCCCAAACGCCATTTCAGCGGTGGGACATTATCTTCCTTAATAAGAACTAAGGTTTCTGGTGATATGGTTCCTTTTGTTTCTTGCCACTTCGTACGCTTTTGTAGTTCAGCAATGTACTCCATCGACCACCGTTGCCAGAAGTGTTGCCTTAGCTGCTCCACACGTGTGTAGCGGGACAATGTATGCGACGGCGTACTGGTGATGTCAGCACTGGCAGGCGCAGTCAGGGGTCGGCCGATCAGGAAGTGTGCTGGAGTAAGTGGAGTAAAATCATCGGGATCTGAAGATAAAGGACACATGGGGCGGGAGTTCAGGACAGCCTCTATTTGCACCAAAACCGTACTGAACTCCTCATAAGTTAAATTAGCGTTTCCTATCACCCGAGTCATATGGTGTTTGCAGGACTTGACCCCTGCTTCCCACAGACCACCGTAATGAGGCGAGTATGGGGGAATAAAAGTAAAGATAATATCATTATTTGACGCATAGTCAATGATAGGTTGAGCATTATCTTGTAAAAAATGTGCCAGATCCTTTACAGCTCCTACAAAATTTTTACCATTGTCTGAAAATATTTGCAATGGTTTTCCTCTGCGTGAAATAAATCTTTTTAAAGCTAATATATAATATTCTGATGACAAGCTAGTTACCAACTCTAAATGCAATGCTCTTGTTGTAAAACATACGAATAAACATAAATAACATTTCTCGAGTCTAGAACCTCTACCCTTACGATTCAGGATATAAAAAGGCCCAGCATAATCTACCCCGCACCGTGAAAAAGGGAAACTAGCTTCTAGACGTTCACTTGGTAAATTACCCATTATTGGTTGGGTTGGTTTACTTTTCATACGAGCACATCTAACACATAGTCGCACTGTTTGCTTAGCCAAGTTTGTACCTCCTAATGGCCACCATTTATTTCTAATATTTGATATTAATAGCTGCGGGCCAGCATGTAATAACTTGTTATGTTCATATCGAAACAAAAGCTTTGTGACGTAATGTTTACTATCCAATAGCATAGGATGTTTTTTATTATATTGAAAATCGGCACAATTTGTCAACCTACCTCCCACTAATTATATTATTATGATCCAAAAATACATTCAAACTAGCTATATTTCTAGAAGATTTTAAAGGTAATTTATTTAACAACAAACTGTACTCATAATGAAATGACTGTTGCTGCACAGTTCTAACTACAAATTCTAATGATTTATTTAACTCATTAACTGTCAAGGGTCCTGATAAACGTTCAGTTTTATTCTTAACACGTATATTATGTACAAATCGAAATATATAAGCGTATGTGCGTTGGAGCCGATTAAACTGCGAGAATCTATGAAAATTAAAATCGTTATTTGTACATGCCATGACATTGGCATCTATCTTTTTCAACTCTGGCAAATTACTTTGTTCTGAAAAATCTAGCTGAGGGGGAATAAATTTTATTACCTTTGAATGTAAAAATCTTGGCCCATTCCACCATAAAGATGATTCACTAAGTTCCTTTAAATTTGTTCCACGTGATAGCAAATCCGCCGGATTCACCTTTCCATCAACATGCAACCATATTGCATTACTAGTCAAATCACTAATTTCTACGACACGATTTTGAACGAATGGCTTTAATAAATGAGGTGAGGTTCTTAACCAACATAATACTATGGTAGAATCACTCCAAAAAACAATGTTATCGAACTGTAAACGAAAAGAATTAACTATTTTATGTTGCAATTTCGCACCGAGTAACGCACCACACAACTCCAGTCGCGGTATGGAGACCGGTTTGATAGGTGCTACGCGACACTTCGCGCACAGCAATCTAACAGTGACGTCACCTAGTGCATTCCTAGTTCGGACGTAAACACATGCACCGTAAGCGACCTGACTGGCATCAGTAAATATATGTAATTCTGTTAGACTACAACTATCGCCGATTACATGACGAGGCACTCTTATGTCTTGTAAAAATAATAACGAATCAACAAACTTTTTCCAATTCAAACTTATATCTTGAGGAACTATTTCATCCCAGTCTAATTTATAAAGCCATAATTTTTGTAACATCACCTTTCCTTGCATAACAAAGGGGCATAAAAGACCCAGTGGGTCATATATTTGTGACACAACTGAAAGAATAAGGCGTTTAGTAATTTGGGTACAGTTTTGATTTATTTTAGTTGTAAAATGAAACTCATCACTATTATTATACCATCCTAGTCCAAGCGTTTTACAAGAATAATTTTCATCTAAAGATAGAAGTTTTGATGTCAGAGTGCTATCACTCTGTAGCAAACCTGTTTCTAAATCACTCGAATTAAAAACCCATTTACACAATGGCAAGCAAGCGGATGCACAGACTTGATTTATCTTTTTACACAAGTATGACAGCTTAGATTTACTATCATTCCCTGTGATTAAGTCATCTACATAGAAGTCATTTAATATCATACGCGAACATTCCTGGTCATCACATAACTGTCCTAGTTGTCTAACACATCTCATGCTAAGGTAGGGTGCAGACGCGGTGCCATAAGTAACGGTATTAAGTTGATATACAGACAGGTTGTTAGATTCACTTTCACGCCAGATTATTAATTGTAAATTTCGTTGATCTTCTTGTATTAATATTTGCCTGAACATTTTTTCTATATCAGCACATGCGACATATTTATACTGACGGAAACGTATAAGTATTGAAAATAAATCATTATGTAATGGTGGACCAGTATGCTGAATATCGTTAAGCGAGTGACCCGATGTTGTTTTTTGGCTGGCATTGAATACTACACGTAACTTAGTAGTAATACTATGTTCCCGAAATACCCCATGGTGCGGTAAAAAATAATATGGAGCAGTATAATTATCTATTCGAGTCATGTGTCCCAAGCTCAAATATTCTTGCATAAAATCTACGTACCTTTTTTTATATTGAGGTGATCGCGCTAACCTACGTTCTAGTGATAAAAACCTGTTTCTGGCTATATCATAACTATCACCGAGCATGTTTGTAGTTTCTTTAAGTGGGATGCGCACTGAAAAGCGACCATTATTTAAGCGTTTAGTGGTTTCTATAAACAATTTCTCACAAGAACGTTCTGCGTCAGTATAGTAGTTATTATTGGGAGGAATTTCTTCAATTTCCCAAAACCTTTTTAGCTGTTCTCCAATATCTAAAGTATTTACTAAATTACATTGAATTCTTTTACTATTTAGGCGTTTAGAATAAAGAGGGCCGGTCACTATCCATCCTAACTTAGTGTTTTGGAGATATGGACCATTATTTAAGCGAATTCTACCCTCGACTAATAAGTCCCAAAAATGATCAGCACCTATTATCATATCAACTTCAGTAGGTGTATCAAATGAAGGATCTGCTAAGCTAACGTTTTGTGGCAACTCTAATAAATTTATATTTATATCGACTGAGGGTATTGCACTGGTTAAACAAGATAAAACTAGACATTGAATGTTCGTACTATAATCATCGTTTAATGATCTAAGTGTAATTTCGCATATTTCTGAGCACTGTGAGACTGATTGCCCCACTCCTAATATTTGATAAGTGGACTGTATTGATTTAGCGTTTAATTTTTCACGTAATTTCGTAGTAATAAGACAGCGCTGGCTGCCGCTATCCAATAAGGCACGAGCCTTATAATATTTATTGTCAGTACTAGCAACTTCAACTACCGCGGTTGAAAGTAAAACTTGTTGTAATGACTGCGAATTTAATGTATTAATTTTGCATGTAGGTGTGGGCAATATTGAATTTACAATAGCCGAATTGGTATCAATAGGATTGGAAGACTGTGAAATTTCTGAGTTCACAGTCAATAAAGCGTTTTCCCTATGAACCTCGCTATGTAACAAACTGTTATGTTTATTATTACACTGCCTACATGGACCAAAATAACAATTTTGTGCTACATGTCCTTGACGTAAACAATTTTTACATAATTTATTTTTCTCGACTAATTGTAACCTGTCCTTAACGGATAAATCTAAAAACCGAGAACAGGCATACAATGAATGATTACCGTTACACATAACGCATGTGCGGGTATGACTGAACCTATTATTTTGCGACATCACTAGACTATGACCCTTTTGAGGTTTTTTAGGATAATCATGAGAAGCTTTATTATTTAAATTTGACGAATGATTAGCGTGAATCATTTCTAACATACCGGCTTTGTCCGATAAGAACTGAATCAAACTATTTAAATTGAATTTTTCGTGCGTTTCACTGCTTTTAGCACTTTTAAATTGTTCCCATTCTTTTTCTACTACCGCATCTAATTTAGATACAATTATATACATTATGAGGGTATCCCAATGTTCCGTTGGCTCTCCTAATGTTTTTAAGGCACGTAAATTTTTCAAAATAGTATCTATTAATTTTCTGATATGAAATGGCGACTCCCTAGTTAAAGCCTGCATCGAAAATATAGCTTTTAGATGGTTATGAATAATTAATTGGTTATTGTTATATCTTTCAATCAACAAATCCCATGCTATTGTATAGTTTTCGGCTGAAAATTCTAGAGATTTTATAACCTGAATTGCACTACCCGTTAATGCTGAACGTAAATAGTGGAATTTCTGAATATTGTCGAGTTGTTGGGATTGGTGAATCAAAGATAAGTAGGTATCTCTAAACTCGAGCCAATTATTATAAGAACCGTCAAATGAGGGTAACGTTATCGTGGGTAATTTAATTAATGGGTTTGGATTGCACTTAGAATTGGAACTTTTGCTATTTAGAATGCCATCAGAATTACTATTTAACAAGCGGTCAGCTTCAGTTATCACGCTATAATAACAATTCTCAAAGGATTCGCGAATATCTAGTTGCTGAGATAATTCACTATCCGGTACTAACTCGTCTATCCCATTTTGAATAGCGTTAAACTCACTTAATAATGACTTTGCATTGTTCAAACGAAACTTTAATTCAACTAATTGCGACTCACTTAATTGACTACCATGTAAAGAGGACACAAATTTTACGAAGAGAGTCAATCTACCTTTGACTGAGCCACGTTTTTTATTCGCCTCACGAATAAAATCCGCGGTCATGCTAGGCAATGGGGATTTACTACGCACTGATAAATTCTCTAAACTCATTACGGCACTCTAAGAAAAACTGGGGTACTCACAGTTGTCCTGCAAACAGCAACACGTGGTGTAATAACGCGAACCACGCGTTTTCAGCCCGACCTGGATTAGATAAAACGGTTTTAGTACAAACAGAAACAAAGGAGGAAAAGGAACGATACGGCCAGACCTTCCGGAGCTCTTGATGCCTTGATGCTGATCCGTTTTCTTCGGCTCGAAGGTCCAAATGTTTTTGGTTTGGCGTGTATATATGTGGTGATTTTGTGCTCAGGGGAATCAGACTGGATAAGACTGGCCAATGAATAATTTATTTCTTTTTAAACTTAAAAGGGTTTATTATAAATTTAACAATTGCAAAATAAAGCGAATATAATATAAGTAATTTAAATGAGCGGGCTGTGCAAGAGGCCGAGCGCCGTCCGCGCAGGCCTTATATATCTTCGTGCTAGCGCCCTCTAATGGTCCACAATGGTACTAGCCAATCAGCTGGTTGTGTGGACGGTGGCTCTGCTTGAAGTTGTAGTATAGATGTCGTTAACAGGTAGTTAAAAATAATGCTATTAAATAGAAGTCGTCTTAATTTGCACCCAAAATTAATATCTTGAAAGAAAAAATAATATCTTGTAGCGAAGCAAACGAGAATGGATTTTAAAGGTGAAGTACTTTAGTACTATACTAAAGGACACTTTAGTAAAAATCTGCTGTCATTAAAAAAAAATAAAAACATAAAATAAAACTTTTACAAAAAAGAAACAAATTTAAGAAATAGAGTATCTACTTAAAGTTAAATAGTTTGAATAAAGGCTAACCAAAGGATTTTGTATATATCTAATACAGAAAAATTAACGATTCATGGGAAATTTACGCAAAATATCGTGCTTATACTCGTAGCACTTTGAGATCGTAGATCAATTCTGTTGCCGGAATTATTTTTAGCGTTAAAAATCTATAAGAAATTATGTCTATTGTTGCAAAAATTTGTAGACTAGTGTTATAATAATCACCTATAAGTTACCCAAGCTTATAATGTAATTCTGGTACAGCCATCTAGCAACATGTCGGGTCCGAAACCTTTCGGCTCTTCAATTGGATCGGCATATTCGCCGTCGCTGTCGCCGCGTTCGGCACCGATGTCACCGGCCCGGCCGGTAGCGGCGCCGGCCCCCGCTCCTGCGCCATTGTCAACTGCTGCTCCAGTCTTCGCTCCTCAACCAGCGGCACCCTTCGCCCCGAGTAAGAGAGTTACTTTTGCTGTATAATTTATTGGCAGAACCGACCACATATAAAACTATTACAGGGAAGATACGGGATATGTTTTTCATCGACTGGTTATTACCAATTTTATTTTGATTTCATATTTTACTTATCTACTTGAGTTTCCACACACTAACATATTCGTAACTAAATTGTGAAAGTTTTGGATGTTAAAATAAAAAATAGTAATATTAAGTCTGACAAGGTTAAATGCAATATCGGATACAATTTTTAATTTTTAATCTTTGTATAAGAAGAAAATGTTAGTGTTTATTATACAAGAAACTGACTTGAAACGGTGAAGCTACATAACGTGGCTTGCATTCGTTTAAAGAGTTAAATTTAGGTTGAGTCTACAGCATTTATTGAATTATTTAAATGATTATTTCAAAACATCGTATAAAAATTACGCGCTGGAAAGATACTTTGGATCTAACGCTGAATAACCCATTACACTACGTAAAACTACCCAACAAACTCAACGAAAATTCCACTTCGCAGAATGTCAGCTTCGTATTATGACAACTTATCAAAATGTCGTCTTTGTCAAACGATCAATAAAAATCCCGTGCTTAATAAAAAAAGAAATCTAGCGAATGTGATCATGATCATAATTATACTAACTAGCTTTTGCCCGCGGCTTCGCTCATCTGAAGCTATAGTAGGATTAGAAATGGATTCCAAAAATAATTTAATAAAAACCAACAGTGATGATCTCTTCTTTGTATGGGCCTCTATACATCAGAGAGGTCAAGCTTTATCCGATTAATTTTCCTATGACATACAGATTTACGTTGATATTCACAGTGTGATAACCAGTGTTGTTATGGATATCCATATCCGTAACCGAAACTATCGGATATCCGAAATAATTTAATATCCATAACCGCAACCTAATGATATCATGACCATTGGATTGCCATGTCAAAGGTTTTGAGTTCGAAGCCAAGGTTAGCTTAACACCTCTGACATGTTTGTATTTGTATTAATTATCACGCGCTAAAACGGTGAACGAAAACATCGTGAGGAAACCAGCAGGCCGGAGATTTTCTCGGAGCGGGGCGTGAGCTTACCAGCATTATTCCAGCACGGTGTACTATACTTACATAAAATGCATTCATGATAGGTGGAGAAAGTAGATATTTTGCGAAAGTCATTTCGCGAAGTGGACGTTTGAGCAGTTATCATTATGTGAAGTTTAGCGTCGTGTTGACATTTTGGACATTCTGCATCAGATCCTTAGCTCGGTACCGTCCACTAGATACCACAACATAACTCATAAATACATAGTTATAAAAAGATACTAATAATAATTCGTTAGAATTATTCATCTGGTCAGCATTATACCTTCGTTACATGTAGATTTTTAAATACATTACACGTATACCCTTGTTAATATTTCTTCAAACTCATAGTAATTTATATATTAATAATATAATCAATGTATTAGAATAAATACTGTTAAAGTGTAAACCAAAGCGAATAATGGAATTGAATAATGTAAGAAAATTATTTGTTTTCGACAGAGAACCCAGTTTCCTTTTTTAAAGGTAATATATAAACAGGTGCCGTGCAGCTTATTTTAGCTAAAAAATTATAACAATTGTGTATATAGATAAACAAACATAGTGTGAATGCACAACGCAGGGAGCGATATCATTAGCAGCCACCGCATTAAAATAACTACTGCCCTGGCACTGTCGAGATATAGTCACTTAATAAAATGTAATCAGTTTTTAACTATCTGGCTTTTTAAACAGTTTTTATTAGTTAATTAGCTTACATCAGTCTTTTAAGTCGCTTCTTCAATTTTACTAATATATACTTTCATCTATTTTCTCTCCTTTAATAACCTTTCTAAAACTTTCTAAAACATACTAACAGCACAAAATCTTAAAAGTGTTGTTTGGCCCCCACCTGCTAATCCCTCTGATGATGAACCAACAAAGTATGAATCAAGTATTGAACCCTCGTGTAACAAAGAACAAATACCTGGGGCAGTAAATAAAATTAATACTGATTCCGAATATAAGATTGTAAATGTTAAGCAACCAATGGAACAATATGCAGCGTCCTCGAAACAACGCGAAGAATTTTCGTCTAGCGTTTCATATGCCTCTGCAGCTATGTCTTCAATGACATCATCTAAATCTGAATCTGTTGTACAAAGTCAACAATCACAAGTCACGCAAGAGTCGACTAGTCGGACTATTCAATCATTTTCTCAGGAATCTTCCGAATGCCAAAGTACAACTATTTATCAAACAGAAACGTGTTCCCCAAAATTGGCTGATAATTCCGCGGTTAATGTTAAAAATATCAATAAAGTACAAATGGTGGAATCAAAAGAAAGCGTACAGACAAAATCCGCTACACAATCCCTATCTGCAAGGGAGGATATATCTGAGCATAAGGGAGGAGATGATCAGGAGCAGCCTGCTCAAACGCCCGACAAATACATTGAATGTGAAATTGGTCTTACTAACAAAGGAATAAAAAATACGCATTGTAAAGGTCAGCAGGAAGGCAATACTAAACCAATTAATGAAACGGAAACCAAAGGGATCGTGTTAAAACAACACGTTGAACCAAGTAAGCCGCAGGATGAAACAAGAATAGACAATATTTTTTACGAACACGAACAATCTAATGTGGATGTGAAAATGGCGGCGATGGAAACACCACAATCAAGCATCAACTCGGGTGCAACCTCTCAAAATGTTCCAGGGTCCATGGTGGAGGCACTGACAACCGCGCCCGATCGGCCTTATTCACCTTTGCCCACACCACCACAGCCAATTAGCATAATGGGGCAAACAGCTTCAGATAATAATAATGTTCAACAACCTTTAGAAGAAAACTCTGAATTAAAAGAGTCCTTCGAAATAAAGAGTATGCAGTTACCAGCACAACCTTCTCCGATTTTTTTGCAAGAAAAACGTGGCATAACACCCATACCTCCTATAAAACCATATAACCCTCCTGAAAAAGTTGCGCCTCCTGTACCAATGCCTGAGGAAACAAAACCATATATCCCACCGGATTTTAAAATTGTCATAGACCCCAAACTCCCCCGTGAAGCAACAGCCTCGCCTCTGATAGATGCTTTGACTACGGCACCCGATAGACCGTTCACACCCATAGTGACTCATGATCAAAATCAATTAATAGGAAGAGGGTCATTAAGAGATGCATTAACGATTGCTCCGGATAGACCCTACAGTCCTTTTGGTGTTACAAGTACTACTCAATCAAGCAAATACATGACAAGTACAATTTCACATGTAACTGAAACAAATTTATCGGATATTGTAAAACCAATTGCCACTCAAACATTAACCCAAATGAACGATCAATTGCATTCAGAGTTTTCTGCTATGCAAAATGCATGTAAATTGCAATCGTCTTCTGAAATGTCTGCATTTAGACCAGTACCTAAACAAGTATACCCCCCACCGCAGCCGGAAGAATTTTGTAAGTTAACAAACTTTCCGCCCATTAGCAATGAATTAAAGACCAGTTTTACACAAGCTACTAAGTCGAAACAAGAAACAACCTTTTCAGAGTCAATGGTGATGCAACAATCTTCTCTTTCGGGTAGTATAGCCACACAAGGCGTTTCATCTGTTAAAACTGCCCAAAATTATTATGAACAATTAGACAAAAAGGAATGCCTTACATCAACGGCTGTTAGATCTAAATCTGGATTACATAAGCCTGACACTATTCCCCCGTATCAAAGAAATTTTGAGCAACTACCATCACAAAGAGGAATTTCTCCAGATATGTATAATGCACCGGCAGTTCTGCAGAGACCAGTTACGCCGACAACTCAGCCACCGACTAGACCAAAAGAGAAATCTCTTGAACCAAATCCACCTTACATAGCACCTCAAATCACAGCTCCGAAAGCTCAACAAATTAAAACACCGGTACAACAGCCGCCTGTGCAATTTCGGAAAGATACTCCTATTACTATGACATTTCAACCAGTAGCAGATGAGAACTTTTTGAGGGTTTCACCTTCACGCAGTCGCCCAACGACACCTAGTTTAATCAATAAACCAGCGCCCATTATACCCCATTACCAGATGAATTTAGTGACAGTAGAACATTTAGCGCCAGAGAGTCATTTGTATGAACCGTCTAGTAGGGAAGGTAGTAGGTCCCCTACACCAAAACCCCGATCCCGGTCCCCCGCCCAAGGCCCTCCTCCTAATCCGTTAAAAGCACAAGCACCACGTATTAAAGAATCTGATCCACAATATTATCCGATAGATTCATTCTCGTTTCAAGATGCTTCAAATTTGCGAAAACAACATGAAAAGGACCAAAGAGATTTCCAAACGGCGGCAGAGATATATTATACCAATGGCAGCAAAACCTTGGGTCAAACTCGACCACCGGAGGTCAAAGAACAAACACATTCAAATATGGGATATAAAAGCGAAAAATATAATAAAGGCAATATGCAATTTAAAGAAGATTCCGTAATACAGGAAAGTCATGGTCAAAGACAAATGCAATCTCAGAATATTATTGAGCAAGGCAATACAACTGTACAAACTACTAGAAAAACTTTTGAAGAATTTGAAAGAACACAATCTGCTAAATTCATTGAGATCAGAAAGGGAGGTTCGTCATCTTCTGGGGTATATGAGCAAAATATGGATTCTAACATTCGGCCTGCCAACATTAACCCAAAGCAAATTCCACCTCCTATGACGAGTTTGCCACCTACACAACAGAGTTCATCTTTTAATCTTACTAATCAAAATACGACGTCCACTAATAGAACTATAGACAATTATGATCCAAAACCTTCGATTTCTGGTGCTAACCCAGGTCCAGTGTGTGATCCTACCCCATCGACAGGTTCGAGTGTAGGAGCTGCCGCTCGTGGCAAAACTTTCGGTGTATCATCTGCCCCAAAACGAGGAAGGGGTGTTTTGAATAAAGCTGCGCTGCCTGGGTCTCGTGTGGCACTATGTGCTTCCTGTAATGGACATATTAGGTGATTGAAACGTAAAAGATTGCGTTAGTGTGTTGGGTGTTGCATGAAATAAAAGTGTGAAAGCATGTATAATGTTCCCAGGAGAACTTGTTTGTGCACCACTGATTTAAGTTTTTGTGATTTTGTGACTCAGTGTTTAGAATTATTACACCTTTAGTTATGCATTTACTTAACCATACAGTAATTCTGCTTTTAACTTGTTTGTATATGTAATGTTTTGATTTTCTAACAGCTAACGAACCGCTGACGGCAGGCAGTCCACACAAAACGGAATACAAAAGTCCAGCAGAAGAAAGACTTATTAGAAAAATGGCTAAAATGGCCCTGAATGGCTATGAAATTGGCATACAGAGAAAAATTAAGCCGGCCGACCACATTCAAACAATGGCCGATAAAATACAAGACACAGTTGTTACGAAGCATCCTCTGAATTCAGATAATTTACCACTTGCCGAGAACAATCCGAATAAAAGTTTAGAACGAGGATATAAGACACATGATAATATACAGAGCGCTGGCGATAAAATCAAGGACCCAATTAAAATGAACCATTCAACAGTTGACAACATATATAAACCCAACATCTTAATACCCCCGCCATTGCCAAACTCCCCAATACCGGTATTTAATGTTCACAGTACACCTATTGGACATTCGCTACATAGTAACGGTGACAAAAAGAAATATGAAATCATCACTAAAACCCCTAATACTAGTTTAGTTTTGGATGAATGTATAATCAATAACAACGAAAAGTCTTATAACGGTAGTGATTATTCTAGTAATGAAGATTCAAATAAAGATAAAAGTGAAAACTATATGGGCACATTACGCAAGACTGGATTAGATAAATCTTCTTTTCTTAATAGCATGAATGGCTCAAATGGTACCAATATTAATTCAAATACTTTAAACAAAAGAAAAATATTTGAAAAACCAGATACGGGTTCACATAAGTCAATAAACGACCATAATAAACCCAGCGACAAGACAAGTAATGTATCAGATACTAACAATTTAAACAAGACAAACACTTCTGAGGAGACATCTAAACTCGACAGTGGAAAAATTACATCTACACAGCAAGGTGATGAAATCAATAAAATTAAAGAAATTTCCAATCAATTATATAATAACTCATTATATACTATTAAAAATTCTACTAACAATACTATTACGAATGATCATCAACAAAGAAATGATTATGGTAATAATATACAAGCAGACGAAATACAGAACCTATCGGATAGTCACGAAAAACATCAACACAACTTAGAGGAAGAAACAGTAGTCAGACGTAGACAAAAGAAAACATCAAGAGATGATGATGGTAGAAGGGATTCACACATTATAGCTCGTCCTTTGAGTACAATCCAATGTGCAGATGTAGCGGATGGCTTATACCCCGTATGTCATAAATGTGACAAAGCTATAACCAGGTAATGTAATTTTACTATGGAATTAACGTATAACGAATACTGAATTCTACATTTTTTTCTCCAAGTAAGTTCAAGCACGAATGTTGTTTTTTTAACATAATTAACCCATTTTGTCAAAAATAGTTTATATAAGTATATTACTCAATTTTTTGTTGATATAAGTATAACGAAGATGTATCTTGTAAACAGGGGACCATTCATTACGGCTTTGGGTCGCATCTGGTGTCCTGAGCACTTCATATGCGTAAATGCAACGTGTAGGCGCCCGCTTCAGGACATAGGGTTCGTTGAAGAAAATGGCCAACTCTATTGTGAATTCTGTTTCGAACAGTACATAGCACCTGCTTGCGATAAGTGCCACGCCAAAATTAAGGGCGTAAGTAGAAAACTTATTTAAAAATAAATGATAGTAAAAAATAAATGTTTCGCCTTTCTTACTTATACTTCAATAATTACAGGATTGCTTAAATGCCATCGGCAAGCACTACCACCCAGAATGCTTCAACTGCGTCTACTGTGGAAAGCTATTCGGAAATAATCCCTTCTTTTTAGAAGATGGTCTACCATATTGTGAAGCTGGTAGGTTTTCGATATTTCTAATCAATTAGATTCAAAAGTATAGTTTATTTAATATACTTCGTACTGGCTTGTGAGGTATTATAGAGTTATTATATTTAATAGATTGGAACGACCTGTTCACAACAAAATGTTTCGCTTGCGGCTTCCCTGTGGAGGCAGGCGACAGGTGGGTCGAGGCGCTCAACAATAACTACCACAGTCAGTGCTTCAACTGCACGGTGCGTATGATGAGACTCCTACTAAAATACATTTACACACACATACAAGTCAAACTGTCTGCGGCCGTACTATTTTTCGTACTTAATAAAAGTTTTGTATTTATAAAAATATTACACTTTTATGCTACAAATTTAATTTCTCTAAGTATTATAAAATACATAAGATAGTCTAGTTATGTCAATCATCACGCGCTAATTTTGTTCCATACTTATATGAGTTTGTATAATAAATATTATATTAATATATAATATTTGAAAAAAAAACTTCATACATTAAATAATATCAAGAGGATTTATTTACACATTTTAAATAAATTACACCCTACTTACAACTGATTTGCACTTCTACTTTCAAGCGCGTTACCTGATTTTTTAACATTAGCCCTATAACCAATCCAATATAATTATATATACCCAAAAACCTAGTTTGCAAATCTATTCGGTATAATTATTTATTAACTTCAAATTTATTTAATTTTAAAATATTATTAATATCAGTCATGATAAAAGAGTGGATTCATTAAAACTCATTTTGAAGATCGTAATTAATACAGATAAAATGTCTTAAACAATAGAAAAATTATCGACGTCTTTATACATAGCTCGTCATACGCTGCCACTCTGCTCTCCCTTTACCAATAACGGTGATCTTGTGTGTGCCATTTAATTGTATGATCATATATAATAATATGTATGTTTAATAACTAAGACAATGTACAATATTTATAACAACTTCCCAAAGTTCAGGAAGTTTATCATGGCGTGTTTTGATCAATGTAGTTATTATAATCTGCTTGTATAAAATGCTTTCCTGAAACGGTTTGAGTAGTTTGGCTATTTTATGTATTTTATTACCAAACTTTTATTATGTTTTAACTGAAAAACATTACTAGTGTTGTTGTGTTTGTTTGTAGATGATTAATATAATTTTTGTATGGGAAATACTTCAAAGTTAGTTCAAAAAACAAAATGTACTAAATCATAATAAAATAATATTAAGTAATATGAATTAAAGAATACATTTATAGATTAGATTTAAGATTAAGGAGAATTAAACATTAATTTTGATTGCATATCATTTACAGGTGTGCAAGAAGAACCTCGAAGGGCAGAGTTTCTTCGCCAAGGGAGGTCGACCTTTCTGTAAGACACACGCCCGCTAGAATTCCTCAGCATATAATATATAACTCTGATACTGTTTACACGACTACTACTTTTCGTCCCGTGTCTCCTTCTCCTGTCACGCCTTCTACAGACACGCCCTCGCCGCAAAGAACACGAAAGTTGGAAACACCCCTCCACTTCGATGGAGGACTGTTTTCCGACATAAGGAGTACAGATGGCAAGTTACTCAGCAAGGTTACCGTAGATCGAGTTCAAAGGTCGTCACGGCATGATATCGCCGATTCACCTAGCGTTGTAACCGATGGAATTAATTACGTAGATGACATCGTTAAAACAGAAACTATTACAAATGAAAATGTCATAACAGTTAAATTTACCCCCGTACAACCGGAACTCGATTCTCCGAGATTGCTAACACCGTCTCAGATGTACAGTGTTCATCAAAAAAGCCCAGTTCCTTATATTAAAGATAATTTTGAAGATTTACAGAGCTATAAAATTGTTAATTCCCTGTGTAAGGAAAAAATATTTGATAAAGAGAATGTTGAAACAGACTTTAATGAGGGCAGAATCTCAGAAAGTTGTGATGCTTCAATAAATTCACTAAGTAAACCAAGTTTCTTTGAAAAGGATAACCTAGAATCAGAATTACAAATGAACGACACAATCTCAAATAAAATTGATATGTTTGAACCAATAAAAAGAGGCCCGAGCCCATTGGCTAATATTCTGATATCTGAGCAATTAACTAAAATAGACAGTTACTTGCAAGAGAGTATAGAAGTTTGTTCAGGAGTTAAAGATCGGTTCACTCCTACACCGGATTATATTGGAAGAGAGAATATGGGACCAATCGCAAATAAAGAAAATATATCTCGCGATGAAGCAACAAATAAAGAAAACGTTGACTACTTCATGACAGCTACAGAAAAAAAGTTAAATAAAAAAAAGAAAAGCTCTTTAGATTACGGAGACGAAATACTGTATGAACGTGAAACAAGACCACGTGAGCCTTCCGTTGTAAACATTAAACCAACTGTGTCTAAATTAAACAGTATCAGTGACAAACGCTCTGGAGTACTGAGTGCTATTTATAATATGCCAATACATTATCATGCAGCGATCCTGTGCTTCATATTAATCATATATAATCTCTTATATCAGTACATAAAAGAAAACTGTCATGGTAGTAAAAAATAAATTGGATAAACATTCGATAAAAAACGAAACTAGTCATTGAGTTCAGGAACGTTTTGTTTCTATGAAAGTAGGTAACTACTTATTTACCAATTTGATTTTTAAGGTGTAAATAGTCACACAGGTAACAAGCCACTCTATCTTGGCTCTTGTGTATCAATATCTAATACTTTATAATTAACAATTTGGTGCTTTTGACTACTATACCATGAAATAAATTGCTGGCAGAATTGTAATATTTCACATTTTAAATAAGGCTTTGTATACAGCTTACGGAATGTTGCAGTAAACTGTCACTAACATTAACAGTAGTTCTAATGATTTAAAATCGTTAAAGCGTAAGAAATCGGATACGTAAAATAAATATTATCCGATGAAGGTACTCGTAAATGTTTATTGGTGCACCAACCATAGATTAGTTAATATCATGCATTATATTGTTTAATTACTTTTTTACCCTGGATATAAATGTAATAATTTATAAAATAGATAAATGTAATATTCGAAATATTATGTATTTACAGTTGGTAATTAATTAATTTTAAAAACTATTTATTTAGACTTAGGTACTTCACTGCAATTAGGTTAACACATAAGTATTATGTGGGCTTAAATAAAGTATTTTATTTTATGAATTTGTCTAATTTATTTATCAAGTATTTACTTCGTTAATGTGTTCTAAGAATGTTTGCTAAAACTATCGAGACGGATCTAAGCTACATTAACCACATAGATGAGAACCATTTCCTCCTACCCTACGGAATAGATTTTTTACATGTTGATTCAGTCCCAAGCACAATGCTTTTTTATAGTAAACGTGGCCCGAATTAACAACCAGGATTAGGTCCAGATAAAAAAACTCTTTACTGGTACAACAGCAAAGACATGAAATTGTGTGCACACACAAATATGATAGCTGGTTTTAAATTTTACCATGACATGGTTATTGCACTCAAGGATGGCTCCTGGTTGATGGAACTCCTCTCTGATGAACAGCACCGACACAAAATTTTGCATAAGCATTTAATTATGTTAGCCAGTTTTAAATTTTACCATGACTGATTGCTGCACTTAGGGATCTTAATCCTTACTAGAGAACTCCTCAATGGTTAGCAGCATGGACTTGAAATTTGTATAAGCATTCAATTATGATAACCCATTCTAGAATGGGTTATCATAATTCACCATGATATGATAATATGACATGACCATATATATCATGTCACCATGATATGATAATAATATGGCTTCTGCACTGAAGGTTGGCTCCTAACGAGGGAAGTCCTTAAAGGCTAACACCGTACCATACCGACCAAAATGTTTTATATGCATTTCATTTTGTTAACTGGTATTAAGTTTTGCCATTACAATTTATATGATTGCTGTTTTGTTATTTTCAGAGCATTTAAATAGAAGATTATTTTTTATACGATTTTTACAAATAAAATTAATACATATTCAACGAATCATAGGTAATTTGATCCGTGAATGTTTTTACTGTAGAAAACCACAATATTGACTCTAAAACAGGACAATATCCTTCTAATATTATAAAAGTGAATAGGTACCTACCTATTATAAAAGTGACATAAAAGTTTGTGAGGATGTATGGATGTTTGTTACTGTTTCACGCACAAACTACTGTATGGACTTTAATGAAACTTTACAATCATATAGCTCATACGTCAGACTAACACATAGGCTATAATTCATAATGATATTGTATAAATTGGATAAAATATAACGATATGTGTTAAGGGCAACTTGCACCAACTTCTTAACTGTGTTTAAATTATTTGTATTTAAAATCGAAAAATTTAAGAAGTTTGTGCAAGTGGCCCTAAGTCGGAAAAATATCTTCATCTGCTAGCTATTTTGGGGTGTGGTGCAAAAATTCTAAGATTTAAGTACACAAATATAATGTAAGGAAGAATTGTTTCTCGTAAATATTTCTACAAGAATCGAGCGAGAGAACGTCAGAAATAACATTTACCAATAACTGTTTCAATAGTGAAGTGGTCCTGAGCAGGATTGCAGTGCTAGATGTGTTTGGTTCGGTTCACAGGTAGAGAAAACTGTTATTGGGTTTTTCTATTAAATTCTCAGTAACAGTAATTTTGGGATTTGTGCCTGGTTAATAGCAATAGGCTCGCCCCCTATTACATGGAGCCTAAATATACATTACTAGCTTCTGCCCGCGACTTCGTCCGCGTAGCGTGATGATATATAGCCTATAGCCTTCCTCAATAAATAGGCTATCTAACACTGAAATAATTTTTCAAATCGGACCAGTAGTTCCTGAGATTAGCGCGTTCAAGCAAACAAACAAACAAACTCTTCAGCTTTATATATTAGTATAGTATAGATATATACCAGCTCACTGTAGGTGTAAATTAATAAGCCTCTACCTAAACCTTTGGGGAATACAGGTGTGATGGTATGATTATGTTAATGTTTAACTTTTTAGAAGCTGGTGATCATAAAAAACTACTCTCAGTCTCAGGTATGTAATCTAGAAAAGCAGTTAAAACATTAAAGAAGTCTTAAGTTTATTAATTATTTCTACTTTGCTATGCAAATTTTCAACAATATTACAGGGGCTGGTAAAAGTTAACTATCTATACCATACCTCAGGCAAGATAATCCTACAAAATAAAGGATAACATATATAATTGGTACCTATTTAAGCTGCACCAGACTGATGTTTCTTGTCTTCAAAAGTATCCAAAAAACCATCCTCATTGTCTTCACCAAATAATAACAATTTGATTCTGAAATAGACATCAATTGTCAAGGACAGCAAGATTTTTGTGTTTTTTATAATTTACTAGCGACCCGCCCGCGGTTTCACCCGCGCTGCCCCGGTCCTAAGAGTCATAGCGTGATGTTAAATAGCTTAAAACCTTCCCCTTAAATCACTCTCTCAACCGTCAAAATCCGTTGCGTAGTTTAAAAGATCTAAGCATACATAGGGACAAACAGAGGGAAACGACTTTGTTTTATAATAAGTAGTGATAGTGATACAACTACTAGTTACTGTCTCCAATCTGTCTCTAAACCAAAATTCATCAAAATTGGCTGTGGTTTAAATTTGAAAATATAACGCCAGTAACTAGCTTCTGCCCGCGGCTTCGCTCACGTGAAACTATATCAGGAGTAAAAATGGAAAACTAACATTGATGACCTCTTTTTTGTATGGGACTCTATACATCAGGGAGGGAGGTCACACTGTATCTCAGGATTCATTTAATTAATGAGATAAGAAGTTCACCAGTTTTTAAGTTGGAGCATAGACTTTCTAACAGTGATAATAAAATTAAAATCTATTCAGTAGTTTTTGCTCCAACCCATAACAAACAGACAAGAATTTTAAAAATCACATTTTCGGATTCGGAGACGTTTATATACCATAACCCACATGCTTTTTTTTAAATATCTTCAATGTACAGACACAGCTTTTTTACAATTTTATAATAGTAGAGAAGAGATAAGTTACTTTCACATTTTAATATAATTATTTATTATTTTAATATAAAGAGTTACTTTCAAATTTTAATAAATTGGTGAAAAGGTATGATATTATTATTACAATATCCCTTATCACCAACAATTCTCTCAGTAGAAACTGTATCACACAGTACCTAACTTTATTAAGTTACTGTGTGATTTTCTCCTGGGTTTTGACAAAGCTGTGGTCATCACAGATTTCACTGCTATTTTCAGGTATCATTCAGTGTGGCAATCAATCCCTGCAGTGAGGGTTGCCAGGTAGCCAATCCTAATAGCCGGACAGATCAGCCAGCTTGGCCGGACATTTGGGTAGAAAGGCCGGACACCCTACATTATTGAAGATTTTGTGTCGGCGCGAGGGGGCGGGCGGCCTGCGGGAGCGACAGCCTGCTCTTGGCAACGCTCGACCCTCGCTCGTTTGCGAAATGAACAAGCCGAACACCGTTTATTTTGGCTGGACACGCAATCAAAAAGCCTACCTATGTCCGGCTTTATCCGGGTGCCTGGGTAGTAACAGGATGACAATATGGCATAAAACTTAACATTTTACCATAGCAGCAATTCAGGTACCCGACCTTTTTTTGTTCATTGTTCGGGCTGGATTACGTTTTTTGTAAACACTTGTGGGTATTATAAGTGTTGGAGCACTTGTTTTTATAGTTGAATAACGTTATATGGCGCACACGGATGGTGCGCTAAAACATACACCCCTGCATGCAAACCAGCATGCATATAGCTCAGGGAAATCGACAGAATCTGCACTCCATCTAGTAGGTAGTGAGCAAAATCGAGGAGGCGATACAACGTAAAAGCATCTATTTATGCATCTTTATAGACATCGAAGGTCCTTGCGACAGAACGAACTTTTCCAGCATAAGCACTGCACTCTCTAAACATGGAGTAGAACCGCTGCTAAGTGACTGGATCACAAACATGCTCCGGAAACTCCGACTGTCCACCGAGGTCAAGTACCTTGGTGTCATTCTTGACAGTAAGCTTAAATGGAGCAACCATATTGACAGCAAAATAAACAAGGCATGCATCACATTCTAACAGTGCAAAAGAATGATAGGGAAAAGGTGGGGGGTTTCTCAAAGCAACAATTAAGAATAGTCACGGCAGCCCTCACTGACCATGGTTCTTTTAATAAACATCTTTCCGTTATAGGTGTTACAGACAGCCTCCTGTGCAGAGCCTGCCTGGGAAAAGACGAGACAGAGGAGGTCACCGCATACAGGGCAAAGTACCTCAATAAACTGAGTACTCTCCGAGAGATCGTCAGCAACATTAACCGCTTGCTGGCCTTTCTTGAGGAGTTAGGGTGGCTTGAGTAGATAATCCTTCCCACGCGCACGCAAAATACGCGCCTTGTCGTGGAATTTCGGAAAATAGCTATACCATACCATACCATATATCTCACACTTTCGTGCACGGTTTTTGTCTGTTTCCACTAAGGTTTCCATCTAAGAATATGGATTCCATAGAAGGAGCCTCAAATTAAGCACACTATATTTGTCTTATTCTTTTCAATACTTGTATAAGTGTAACAGAAAGAAGCCGATATAATATGGTTGTCACTCATTTAGTAGGTATGTACTCTGAGACATGTACCTACCCAATGGAAACGTCAAGCAAGACCTCAACCTCATGACTCCTCTAACAGTGGCAACCCTACCTGCAGTGGTGCCATATTGCCTACCGGTTTATCACTGTTATAGTGTTTACAAAAACGCCACCATGTCAGTCTGAGTACAGGAACTGTGCAGGCCCCCCCTGCACAGTTCCTGTTCCTGGGGGTGGGTAAATCCCTTGCAGAGAATAAACCCCCATTTCATTATTGTTCTCAAGATAACAAGATTCTACAAATGCGTATCTCTGGGACAACCCAGGCGGCATATAACTGTCCCTTGTTGAAGTCTTTGGGAAAGCCCTTTGTTCAGCAGTGGACTTCTATTAGCTGACATGATGATGAATAATGATGATGATTATTTGTAGAGTATATTAGATAGATAATAAATATAAAAGTTGCATACCTTTTCCATTCAATTCCTAATCCTATAAATGTGAACGTTAAAAATCCATGCCACAGTGTGGTCACACCAGGTATAGGCTGTCTTTTATGTCCAAAATTCTTAAAGGTTCTTTGACTAACCAACGCCATCGTTTTAAAGTTTCGAAACATATCGTTGCTTTTTATTCTAGAGTGTAAGGTACTCAAGCCAATTTATTTACTTACAACGAAAAAAATCTAACCATTTTCTAACCTTCAGATTGAGATTTCCTTGTCAATGTCAGATTGTCAGTCAACAACGGTTGTCAACTTGTCATTGTCAACAAACGAAAAATATCGGGAGTTTAGGCGGGAAAATGAAAAGTGCACATTGTCGATTTTATATTATTTTTCAAAACTTGAATTCCTCCGGAGTTTAATGTGTAATTATGGTGGATAATTAACCATTAAGTGTTCGTGAACGTGTGAGAGTGTAGGCAAATGATATAAAATTGAAAATCGTGACTTTTTGGGTTCACACCTAAACTCCATCGAAGCCTCAATAAAGTTTCTACCGTTTTATTGGGGCAACTGAACATTATACTTGACACTGGCGAACACAAAAAGTGTGGTGCCATAATACAATCCCATGATGGGAAATAATTATTACCTACTTGATTATTCTAATACTTGACACTGGCAAATACACAAAAAGTGTGACGCCATAATTAAAAAAAAAAAAAAAAAACGAAAAATATCGATGTTTTTTTCTTTCAAAAATAAAATAATCTAATGTAATAATTTCAAATATATAAATAAATAACACAAATAAATGTTTACCTATCTTAATCCCGAATTTTAATAATCCGAATATCATAATCCCGAAAACGTTTGGAATTTTTTTCATAATCCCGTTTTTTAAAATTTCGGAGTTTTGTTCGCAATTTCGCAACTCCGCAGGGTGACGAGCTAAGATGGCGACCGGTTACAATTACGAAATCGCGTCTGTCATACTCAAATTTGTACCACACCGACTATGCTTCCTCTGGTGAGAAACTGAGGCACTAAAGACGCAACCCAGAAACGGGAACCTCGTTACAAAAGCTCCAACATTCGTATTATGTAAGCAAAATGACGGCCACGTGACGGTAACCGAAGAGGATTATGAACTGTCAAAGATAAATCAGACATTATTTGGCTTTAAAAGCAAGCAAAAAGTTATACAATATTATTCTAAAACGATTACTGCATAAAAATGTAGTGCTCGAAGATACAAAATGTCGATTTGTTGATATTGTTTTGAAAAAGTTTAGTTATGATATCAATCTGCATAGAAACTAGCGCCGGTGGTAATCGACGGTACTAACAGATCTAAGTTATGGTATACAAAGTATCGATACTCTGAGGTATGGAAACTTTTTGCGTACCTTTAACTGAATATTTGGAACTTGAGTGGTTTCTGCCGTCGGTTGCCAATGGCGCTAGTTTGTATGAAGATTTCGTTGACAGCGACAATTTAAGAATTGAACCGAGACGAGCAGATTTCGCTTACGAAATACCAAATCAGCGACTGGATCGCGCGACGATTTAGGGACCGGTAACTGGTTACTCTTTTTACGTAGTTACCCTGCCGAATTTCATTTGCCCATTTATTCATTTGTATGACGTTTTAGAATCCAGACGAATGAGTTCCCGACCTTTGACTATCTAACTATAAGGACCCGCCTCTCATGATCATTCCCCTCTGTCAAGGTAGTGGATTAAAAAATCTAACGCGTTTATAAAAACTGTTTCCGAAATTGATTTTTCATAAACAGAATCGTTTCCGCTCCGTAAGGTCATCATAAATGCTCCGTGTAAATACCGATATACGTGCAGTTAATGTATGCAAAAAAATATCTAATATCTTATTTAGATAAAGATGGAGTTATTTTCAGTATGTAAGTATTCAAGTTCATTTATTTCTATTTAAATCACATAATACAATTTATTTATAAAGATCGAGGACGTTACCGATTTATTAATAATCGAGTATAAAATAATCGTTTAGTTCAAGCATGCACTCCCCACGAGACTACCCGCACTCCCCACGAGACTAGCAAATTTTTTTACTAACAATATCAGCCTTCTTCTAATAAACGTAAGATTTAAATTTGAAATATTCATCAAAATGTCATTTTTTGATTTTCTATTATATATCATCCAATAGGATGTCACCATTTATAATTTCCAATTATAGGTCTTAATGCAGAATTACCTTTTTTTGGCAATTATAGGCCTTATATATATTATGACATAATGCATAAAACTCGAATTTTAAAAAGTGTAGCGAGACTATGTCCCTCTTTTGTTTTGTCATTTTAATTAATGATGTGATAGTGTTTGTTTACGATTTCGAATCGATATCGATATTATTTTCGTGTTCAATGTAAGACCAAATTATAATAATTGCTAAAGATCACTAAAGATGAATATCATGAATTTATGATATCACTATATTTTTATAAAATTTAATAAAATAACATTTTTTGAAATGACGTAACTAAGATTATTGAATATTTTTGATATCCAGTGCTATTAGATATTTTATTTGTTACTTTTTCAGATCTGCAAAAGACCTTCATTTAAAATGAAGTAGGTGTGATTGATAAATAATAGCTTAAGCCGTTGCGGATAAATGTGTTGACAAAAGAATTTTTAAATTAACATATTTAAATCGTATTTTAAAAATCATTGAAAATTATTGCTAAGATACGGTACGGTTTGAAGGTCTGGGGTTTCTTTAACCGCTTAAGGGGAAAACTAGCACATGGCCCGCCTGATGGTAAGTGGTTACCGTAGCCAATTATATGAACGCTTGCAACACCTGGGGTATCACTCACCCGTTGCCGACCCTGTAAAAATCTTTTCACACCCGGTAGACAACCCACAACACCGGTACCCCACTGTCAACATAACGCTTCCTCGCGGAGCTCTGGTAATCTTGCTCACCGTTAGGAACACAAAATAGTACATAGCTATTTTATTTGGCTACTATTTTCTGCAAAGTGTAGGTATTTCCGCAGTTGGGCAGCTCCAATTGTAAGTGGAGTTATTCAATTCCACTATGCCCTGCCTCTCGGGGTGTTTCTTCAAACACATTATTTTCTTTTTTCGATATCCGGCTCAAAGAAATAACGAGAGTACGGAACACGACATACCATCACGTCTTTTTCCCCGAAGGGTTAGACAGATGCGTACTTAGGAGGCGAGCCTATTGCCATTAATCGGGCATCAACCCTTAATTTTATAGAAAAACTCCAATAACACATTGCTCGACCGGGGAATCGAACCCAGGACCTCTAGCGTAACAGTCGCGCTTCTTATCATATTAACGCGCGACATATTGAACAAAATCGTATTTACTTCTACTTATATCTCGTGGGAAACAAAACGCTCTGTCTAGTGTCATTCATAATATATCAGCCTGGCAAAGAAAATAATCAAACTAATTGGTATCAAAGTATTTGTAACAAAACGTCCCCAATATCCGCTCTATCTATACTAATATTATAAAGAGGAAAGATTTGTATGTATCAATGTATGTAACAAATAAACTCAAAAACTACTAGGCCGATTTCGAAAATTCTTTCACCATTTGAATGCTACATTATTCAAGATTAACATAGGCTATAGAATATATATTTCGAAAAAGTTAGCGATTTCTTGACCCGTACGTTTATTTTCCAATTACATAGTATGTTGTTAATTAATTAATAGTTTCTTTGTTTAGTATTTAATTAGAGCATTGCATTGAAAATAATTATGACGCAAGATATTAAAAAGGTGTGTATGGATGATTTTAATTTTGCAAATAAATAATTACATATAAAAATAATTTGTAGGTAATCGTTGTTACGTTTTTATCCATTCTTCCTAAAATAATCTATCGATATAAAATATCGACATAGTAGCTTCCTAATAATTTTTAATATCTTTTACGTTCGTATTGTCGTCAATTCTTATATGTTGACGTATTTGTCCTCTATGTGTGCGTAAATTGTGTTAGTGGTGAAGATTTTGATATGTGTGTGATCGTAGCGATACAAAATGATTTTGAGTATATGTGCAGCAATGTCTATGTAGTGTTTCCTCCCCCCGCACCAAAAGTGACAGACTTTTTTGTTCATAGAATTAAGCGCGTTACTTGTCCAGGGATAGATAGTCAAAGTTCCCGACACACGAAATCTAAATGCATAAAATCCAGATGACCGTAATCTTTGACTATCTATCTATAAGGACCCGACTCTCATGATCATTCCCCTCTGTCTAGGTAGTGGATTAAAAATTCTAACGCGTTTATAAAAACTGTTTCCGAAATCGATTTTTCATAAACAGAATCGTTTCCGCTCCGTAAGGTCATCATAAATGCTCCGTGTAAATACCGATATACGTGCAGTTAATGTATGCAAAAAAATATCTAATAACTTATTTAGATAAAGATGGAGTTATTTTCAGTATGTAAGTATTAAAGTTCATTTATTTCTATTTAAATCACATAATACAATTTAGTAATAAAGATCGAGGACGTTACCGATTCAATAATCGAGTATAAAATAATCCTTTAGTTCAAGCATGCACTCCCCACGAGACTACCCGCACTCCCCACGAGACTAGCAATTTTTTTTTACTAACAATATCAGCCTTCTGCGAATAAGCGTAAGATTTAAATTTGAAATATCCATCAAAATGTCATTTTTTGATTTTCTATTATACCGGAATATTTTTTATTCAGTGCGCAAACTTTGACAATTGATACTTAAACGACTTTTATTAAACACCAATTTGTTATTTTGATATGTCTTAGTACAAAATATCGAAGTTATCGTTAACGAAAGATGTTTACTTTGAAACTGATTTTATGGTTACTCGCTAGCGCACGGCAAAGCGCGCGCGCCTTAGTACCTACATCAGCTGTACACCGGCGCGTGAGTCGGCTGGCACACGTGCATATTGTTATTATTGCGAATAGATATTATGTGTCCATATTTTGCTGATTTCGAGCCGGATAAAAATTTAAAAAAAAGTTTTGAACTAATAATGGGAATGTGTTCTATTACTGATACTGAACTACCAAAATTTTTTTGCGCACTGCTTAAAAAATATTCCTGTATATCATCCAATAGGATGTCACCATTTATGATTTCCAATTATAGGTCTTAATGCAGAATTACCGTTTTTTGGCAATTATAGGCCTTATATATATTATGACATAATGCATAAAACTCGAATTTTAAAAAGTGTAGCGAGACTATGTCCCTCTTTTGTTTTGTCATTTTAATTAATGATGTGATAGTGTTTGTTTACGATTTCGAATCGATATCGATATTATTTTCGTGTTTAATGTAAGACCAAATTATAATAATTGCTAAAGATCACTAAAGATGAATATCATGAATTTATGATATCACTATATTTTTATAAAATTTAATAAAATAACATTTTTGGAAATGACGTAACTAAGATTATTGATTATTTTTGATATCCAGTGCTATTAGATATTTTATTTGTTACTTTTCAGATCTACAAAAGACCTTCATTTAAAATGAAGTAGGTGTGATTGATAAATAATAGCTTAAGCCGTTGCAGATAAATGTGTTGACAAAAGAATTTATAAATTAACATATTTAAATCGTATTTTAAAAATGATTGAAAATGATTTCTAAGATACGGTACGGTTTGAAGGTCTGGGGTTTCTTTTACGCTTAGGTGGAAAACCAGCACATGGCCCGCCTGATGGTAAGTGGTTACCGTAGCCTATTATATGAACGCTTGCAACATCTGGGGTATCACTCGCCCGTTGCCGACCCTGTAAAAATCTTTTCACACCCGGTAGACAACCCACAACACCGGTACCCCCACTGCCAACATAACGATTCCTCGCGGAGCTGTGGCGATCTTGCTCACCGTTAGGAACACAACATAGTACAGTGCTATGTTATTTGGCTACTATTTTCTGCAAAGTGTAGGTATTTCCCCAGTTGGGTAGCTCCAATTGTAAGTGGAGTTATTCAATTCCACTATGCCCTGCCTCTCGGGATGTTTCTTCAAACACATTATTTTCTTTTTCGATATCCGGCTCGAAGGAATAACGAGAGTACGGAACACGACATACCATCACGTCTTTTTCCCCGAAGGGTTAGACAGATGCGTACTTAGGAGGCGAGCCTATTGCCATTAATCGGGCATCAACCCTTAATTTTATAGAAAAACTCCAATAACACATTGCTCGACCGGGGAATCGAACCCAGGACCTCTAGCGTAACAGTCGCGCTTCTTATCATATTAACGCGCGACATATTGAACAAAATCGTATTTACTTCTACTTATATCTCGTGGGAAACAAAACGCTCTGTCTAGTGTCATTCATAATATATCAGCCTGGCAAAGAAAATAATCAAACTAATTGGTATCTATAAATATATGTAATGATGGTAGGTATGAGTTCTAGGGTCGTAAATAAGTGGGACGCGAACAGTTAATTGTAAAAGAGGTATATTAGTGAAAACACAACAGTACGTACAAAAGTCAGTTAAAACAAAACACAGAAAACAGAAATATTCGACACGGAAAAAATGCAAGCGCGTGCCGCGGTTTTGTGCTTCTCTCGGCGCGGACTGAGAGTGAGTCGTTAACGGGAGGCGGGGGGAGACGCTCGGCCGATCGCTGCCGCGCGAAGATGCGTTCATACGTACCTAGGTACCTAATCTCAAATTAGGGTCGCGTTACATATATATCTATACTAATATTATAAAGAGGAAAGATTTGTATGTATGTAACAAATAAACTCACAAACTACTAGGCCGATTTCGAAAATTCTTTCACCATTTGAATGCTACATAATTCAAGATTAACATCGGCCATAGAATATGTATTTCGAAAAAGTTAGCGATTTCTTTTACCCGTGCGTTTATTTTCCAATTACAAATTATGTATTTATCTATACCTAAATAGTTTCTTCCTTTTGTATTTAATTGGCATGTAATGTATACCAATGAGAGACATTGCATTGAAAATATGACGCAAGATATTTAGAGGCGTGTATGGATGATTTTAATTTTGCAAAAAAATGATTACACATAAAAATAATTTGTAATCGTTGTTTCGTTTTTATCCATGCTTCCTAAAATTATCTATCGATATAAAATATCGACATAGTAGCTTCCTAATAATTTTTAATGTCTTATACGTTCGTATTGTCGTCAATTCTTGTATGTTGACGTATTTGACCTCTATGTGTGCGTAATTTGTGTTAGTGTTAAAGATTTTGATATGTGTGAGTTCGTAGCGATACAAAATGATTTTGAGTATGTGTGCAGCAATGTCTATGTAGTGTTTCCTCCCCCCGCACCAAAAGTGACAGACTTTTTTGTTCATAGAATTAAGCGCGTCACTTGTCCAGGGATAGATAGTCAAAGACCGTAATCCATATGGACGAAAACCAGATTTTTAAAACAAAGTATTTGGAAATACAGTTAATTGATATCCAGACAAATAATATCCGGCTTTTTTAAATTCAATTAAACGATATCCAGAAATAATCCTTGTATTTTAAATCCAAGAGTTGAAGTAAAGATGAATGATAACCTAAGGTAACTACCCTATGGTATTCTTATCTGTAATTGGAAAGTCCAATCAAAAATAATCTATCGATACTATGTAGCTTCCTTTATTTTTTTTATTTGAAATTTTTATGTCTTTTAAAGTTCGTTTTGTCGTCAATTCTTTTAAGTTGACGTATTTGACTAGCCCGATTCACGGAAATACAAACGATTGAAAAATCGTTGGCGTCCAGAAGTCGTTCAGTTATCGTTCTATCCAAGTTTGCTATTCACCTCTTTCTCGGTCGCCGATTTGGCACAAAGTTACCACAACTGTCAAATTTCCCCAATGAATTTATTACTATTGGAATTTAGGCGGGAAAATGAAAAGTGAACATTCTCGATTTTAAATTGTTTTTCAAAACTTGAATTTCTCCGAAGTTTAATGTGTAATTATGGTGGATAATTAACCACTAAGTGTTCGTGAACGTGTGAGAGTGTAGGCAAATGATATAAAATTGAAAATCGTGACTTTTTGGGTTCACTCCTAAACTCCATCGAAGCCTCAATAAAGTTTCTACAGTTTTATTGGGGCAACTGACCTTGACACTGGCGAACACAAGTGTGGTGCCATAATACAATCCCATAATGGGAAATATTCTTTGAATACTTGATTACTTTATTACTTGACACTGGCAAATACACAAAAAATGTGGCGCCATAATTTAAAAAAAATAAAACTATTGGAAAGATTGAAAATCGATTGAAGAAACTGAAAAATCGTTTGGACTGTTATGTTTACCATGATGTGCTGCTGACTGCACTTATTGTAAACTAAATAGGTATTTTTAAGGCTTTATGTTTCGCGATTTAACCTTTAGACTATGGACTACGGTTTCTAAATGAAAGATAGCATTAAATGTACTTCAACTTTATAATAAAAGGCGGGCTTATCAAACTATAAAACAAACAGGTATTCTTAAAAATACAATACATAAGTATTGTATTATTTTTTACCTATTGTCGTTATTAAAATTACTTATATTAAATCGTAACCTTAAATTAGCCTATGTACAAAGTTATATAGTAAGGTACGTTTATTTACATCAAAATTTATATATTCAGAATCATTTGTTATCATCAGTGGTTGACGTCTTTTGACTATTTGACTTTTGACTAACAAAAAAATTATAACAAATTGGCAATCTAAATAATATACAGGAATATTTTTTAAGCAGTGCGCAAAAAAATTTTGGTAGTTCAGTATCAGTAATAGAACACATTCCCATTATTAGTTCAAAACTTTTTTTCAAATTTTTATCCGGTTTGAAATCAGCAAAATATGGACACATAATATCTATTCGCAATAATAACAATAGGCACGTGTGCCAGCCGACTCATGCGCCGGCGTACAGCTGATGTAGGTACTAAGGCGCGCGCGCTTTGCCGTGCTACTCGCTAGAGTAACCATAAAATCAGTTTCAAAGTAATCATCTTTCGTTAACGATAACTTCGATAATTTGTACTAAGACATATCAAAATAACAAATTGGTGTTTAATAAAAGTCGTTTAAGTTTCAATTGTCAAAGTTTGCGCACTGAATAAAAAATATTCCGGTATATTGTGGGCAATTTTATAATGAAACATTATTTCTTTCATCTAATTATGAATTTGGTTTTTAATAAACTAAAAAAATGCTTCATATGTTATGATAAATTTCTAATTCAATAGTTTGATGTCCATAGAACATTGTTATCATAAATTCATTCTTTTGTCAACCTAGGAAATATTACACACGGTAATATTTTCAAAAGAAACTTAAATAAATATACATCTAGATAGTACCTATTATTATCAGGATGACAAACAGAAATACACACAGTAAATTTAATATTTATCCTTATTTCCAAAGCTAAATATTTTAGCATTAATTAGGTAATCATTATTTGTAATACAAAAAAATATTACATAGCTTTCATTTGTATGTCAAAATAATAGATATAGCATTACTGTAGAAAAGGGGCGGAATGCGAAAATGTATGTCGTCATTATATATTTATAATTATAATGTCACTCAAATCTAAAAATGTAAGTAAGAATAAGATCCATAATAGGTAGCGTACCGGTTACGTTTTACTTAGATGTCTGCCGGACTCTTAAAAACGGAAGCAACATAATATAGATGTATAACCAAGCTATAACTATTTTAGTCTTCAAATTTAATGGAGTGAACTCCTGTGTCGATCGCGCCACCGCGATAAGAACCCCTTTTCTTCTTCGTCTTTTCATGCTTGAATGACTTGCCACGTGTATGCTTTAAATCTTGATTAGCACGCTCACCCCATGAACCTCGTGAACCACTCTAAAAAGTAAAATAATGTGGTTATGTACTTTTTTATCAAAATTTGCAGCACGAGGGGGCCTGGTACAGTTTAATCAGTATCAAGTCTGGCAAATTAACAGCTTTATGGGGCGATGCACTATGAGTGGTTTGTCACTCAGCACTGGGTAGACATTTGGAACAAAAAATGGTAACCATTAAAGATTATTTGTGAATTTGGAATGCACAGTCACAATGCTCTTCATAAAAAAAAATATATTATTGTTATAAATAATATAATTATGATGATGAAAGATGAATAAAATTATATATTATATATTATTGTTAAATTTGTTTTCCTGTGCAAAAGTTGCTATATCTGTTTACTTAAAAACATTATTTACTTATTGTCAATATCGGGGTTTTAGATGTAGAAAATCATAACATAAATATAAAAGATACACATTGCGATTGTGTATTTTTTGACGACTTAAATATGAAAATTGCGTAAAACAAAATACGCAAAATATCGGGTAGGTAAATAAAACTTTGACATGAATGAGAATGTGATGATAATGAACTAAATAATATATAATATCTAATCCCTTACCTACTTAATCAAATACTATTTTCTTGTTTTGAGAATTATCTCCTCCCTCAAAACTTTTTCTATCATTGAATCCTCCTTTATTAAACCCTCCCCTGTCTCCACCCCAGGAATGACGGTCACCGCGACCGCCACGGCCTCTTCGATCACCACCACGACCACCCCTGTCAAACCCACCCCGACCTCCTCTATCAAATCCGCCCCGACCCCCCCTGTCGAAACCACCTCGACCCCCCCTGTCGAAACCACCTCGACCACCCCTGCCGCCTCGACCACCTCTGTCATTGAACCCTCCGCGACCTCCTCTATCACCTCCTCGGCCTCTAAATCCACCTCTGCCGCGATCATTGAAACCGCGGCCTCTATTGAAACCGCCGCGCCCATGCTGGTTCCACCCTCCCGATTTATTGCCTTCGGATTCTTCTTCGTTTTCTTCACCTTCTTGGCTTTCGCCCTCCTGATAGAGAGAAGCACTAATTTATAACCAAGACAACCCTATGTGAAGGCCAAATGATTCTAGAAAGTAAATGCCCAAAAATATTGTTGCAAGCCACAGACGATAAAGCCATGGGCGGAAAAAACCAAGTTAGACATAACATGGAGTTGCCTTGGCTTCTCAAACTTTGGGGCATTTACCTTAGCGTCGAATGAATTATCCTTAAGCCTAGGATCCACTTCTATAGGTTGCGATGCCACTCGGCGGAATGGAGCTGGTTTACCCAATCCATTCTCTTTTTCGTTGGGAGTTGAAACACTGACAGTTCCCTAGAATTTAGTATAGAGTTCAAGTTGGTTCCTTTATGTGAAGGGAAGACTATGTCTATAGATAAGTAAAATTCAACACTAATGATAAGGAAATGCGGGTTTATTTTTATAGCATTAGGAAATGTAAAACCTAGTGGTGTACGCTTTACCAAATGATTTAAAATAACTATTTGGTGCGTACGAAAGTTATATGCATACATACATTTGGCGATTCAATTTTTAATCACTTAACCATTCAAATAAATTACTACTTTTGCAAGTAGTTATCATACCTTTACAAAATTGCTGTAGGGCTTCTTGGAAGGACCACTTGAATCACCTCCAGAAGCTTTCCTCTTTTTACCAGATTGAACTCCATTTTCAGGTGCCTTTGAAACATATTAATTTAAAAAGCTAGATTTAAAGAGCTATAAATTTAAAAAGCTAGTGTAACCACAGGCAGTATGCCTGTGGTTACACTAGCTTCCCAAAACAATTTACTATAATTACATGGCTTCTAGACAGCATATCAAGATGAATTATGAACCAGATTTAATTAAGACCTCCAGCAATACAACTGTGAAAACCGCATCCAAATTCATGCAGTAGTTTTTGCGTGAAAAGTATACAAACATACAGCGACACTGTTATGGTTTCTGTTACTCTAACAAAGACAAAGAAAAACTATATCAGTTTTTTCAATATCTATAACTAGGCTCTGCCCGCGACTTCGTCTGCGTGGACGTGTTATTCCAGACTATAATCTATGTCTGTGCCAAATTTTATCTAGATCCGTTCAGCCGTTTTGGCGTGAAAGAGTAACAAAAATCCATCCATCCTCACAAACTTTCTCATTTATAATATTAGGATATACAGACACGGGTCTGTTACAATTTAATTATCTGTTGTTGTATAGACATAACATAACATACCATCACGCCTGTATTCCCCGAAGGGTTAGGCAGAGTCGTACTATTGTACACCCACAGTTCGCCGGTATGTTTAGGTCCCATGTAATACTGGGGGCGAGCCTATTGCCATTAATGGGGCACAAATTCATTCATAGCAAACCAATAACACTGCTCGACTTGGGAGTCCAACCCAGGACCTCTAGCTTAGCAGTCGCGCTCAGGACCACTTGGCTAATGAGGCAGTTTGCAGGCAGTTGTTGTTTAGATTCATGATTATTAATATGGTTATAAGTACTCACCTGAACATTTAATTCCTTTTTGGCCACTTTAGCTGGAGGAGAATCTTCATCACTATCGCCACTGTCGTCAGAGGATCCAGTTTTTTTAGCTGGAGTAGCTTTCTTTGCTGGTTTTTGTTTTGGTTCATCCTCTTCGCTTGAATCATCATCAGATGATTCCTGTTTTTTAGCAGCAGGTTTAGATTTAACCGCACTTACAGTTGTCTTAGGAACAGGTTTATGTGGTTCATCATCACTATCATCTGAGGATGATGCCTTTTTAATTGGTGCTTTAACTGGAGTTTTTGCTGGTGCCTTTTGAACTGCTTTAGGTTTCTCATCTTCACTACTGTCATCACTGTCAGATGATGACTCTTTCTTATCTGAAGCCTTAATGGCAGGTTTCACAGGGGTGGGCTGGGGTTTCTGAAGAGCCTTTTGAGGTACTTTTTGATCCTCATCACTATCATCACTGTCATCTGAGGATTCTTGCTTCTTAGTAGGTATTGGTTTTGACTTAACAGAAGTTGCTTGTGGTTGTGGTGCCTTACTTTTAGGTTTAGAATCATCTTCACTGTCATCAGAATCCTCAGATGAAGATTCTTGTTTTTTAACTGGTACAGCTTTACCCACTGGTTTAACTGGAGTGCTCTTTGAAACCAGTTTAGCAGCTACCTTTGGTTTTTCATCTTCACTGTCATCACTGTCATCAGATGATGATTCTTGTTTTTTAGGTTGTACTGTTTTGATTGGCGTCTTCACTGGTGTGGGTGCTGTTTTTTTTTTAGGTTTATCATCTTCACTGTCATCACTATCATCAGATGATGACTCCTGTTTCTTTGCCAATGTTGCTTTAGCCTGTGGTTTAGCGACAGGTTTTGCAACAGCTTTCTGTTTTTCATCTTCACTGCTATCATCAGAAGAAGAATCTTGTTTCTTGGCAGGTACAGCTTTCACAGCAGCTTTGACTGGAGCAATAGCAGATTTCTTAGTTTTCTCATCCTCACTACTATCACTATCTGATGAAGACTCTGGCTTCTTCTTAGGAGGAGGTACCTTTGCTGTAACCTTTTGTTGAGCTTTAGGTTTCTCATCTTCACTACTGTCATCATCAGAAGATTCTTGTTTCTTAATAACTTTTGGTACTGCATTATTTGGCTTCACTGGTTGTTTTTTAGGTTTTGAAGTAGCATTGTCTTCACTGCTATCACTGTCATCTGATGATTCTGCTTTCTTAGATGGTGCAGCTGCTGGTTTTGGTTTAGCCTAAAGGAAAATGGATGTTTACTGATGGTTATCCCATCTTAAGATATTATTTTGCAAAAATATATTTTATTCAGAGGTAGTGACGAATAATTTAATATTAAATTCACAGATATTCATAAAAAAATTCTCATCATTGTAACCTAAAAATTAATATTACACATAATTTTAAAATAAATTATTTAAACATACTTGGGTTTTCGGTTTTTCATCTGCAGAACTATCGGAGTCTGAAGGATCTTGTGTTTTTTTAGCTGCTGCAGCTTTGCCATTTAGTTGGACAACAGTTTGCTTTTGTGGCTTTTCATCCTCACTAGTGTCATCATCAGAACTAAAAAAGAAGATGTTTCAGCTTTTGACCAAATGATTTAAAAGATGTAAGAGTTCCGTGTTATAGACACAATATTTTGGATTCCTGGGCATCAATTTTACAATTTTATTGTGAAAAATCGTCATTCAATGACTTCAGAATTGTTGATTTTAGACAACTTTTCCTTCAAAATCTCATGTAATTTTAAAACTGGCACAATTTAATTAATATATATGTCGCAGTAGAATTGTACAATTGGCAATTTTACGTAACTGCTAGCTGCTTTACAAAATAGCTCTGTTATGTAAAATAGCTGAATAACATTCAGCAGTTTTGCATAATTGGTGAAACACGTAGAATGGAATGAACTTTATGCATTTTGTCGCGGTAGTTAGTAGTTAGTTGAAACTTGGAGAGGACAATATCTGTCAGGCCTGCTAGTTATTAATATAATACCACCATAATGTACCTATAGCAATTTCCTTAGGTAACATACTCATACTATGTGATCCATTATTATAATTATTACCTCTTCCCATCTCAGTGACCACCCAGAGTATATGCTAGCCCCCACTCCCCTTCTAGTTTTCACAAAAGTAATTCATTTTTTGCTTTAATGCATTTTTGCAGTGATGGAAAAAAAAATTTGATAAAGTGTGTGGTTTCCATAAAGGATATTGACTATTTGGGGAAAGATCCCTGTAAACAAGCAATCACAATATGAGTATATTCCCTAATAATAAGAAGCAGTCCTGCATAACTTGGTGGTTTGCTGGTCTTTCAGTCATTTTACGTGAGCAGATTGATTGGGTCACAGAGCTGCATTTGTTTTATTGATCATGGATCTTCCACTCTTGAGTTGAATGTGAATATTGTATCAATAAATCAGTTCAATTTCTTCCATTAAATTGGTAAGTACCTATGTAAAACATCTTTCTGTACAGTTATTTGTTCATCACAATTCTGCTGTATTAATAGCTAATTTCGCAAAACCTCTCATAGTTACTAATGATCAACAAGTCACAAAATGATTTATTTTGTGTTTTTTTTATTTAGATCTAAGATGACGAAGACACAGGTGTGGGTGTGATTCAATAGTGTTTTGAACTTAAGCCTAATAATAATAATTATTGAGATAAGTGCCTACCTAGAAGAAGAATAGTCTTTAGATAAATTATTACAGCAGACCCAGCAATTTATAAGTAGATATAACCTATAAAAATACTACTTAATCACATATTTAGAGGTTATAATGTTTCACTGACCTTTCTGCTGTTTTTTTTTGTTTCTTGTGCGTATTGAATTCTCGTAATATGTCGGTAAGTGTCGGCAAGCCTTTGACACGAGGTTTCTAAAATAAGTTAAAAATAATTTTAATTTTGCTTAGGACTTAAATCATACATTCAATGGATTCATTTCGATTATGGAATATTTTTATAATATTTAATAAATTATGGGTTTCCATAATGCTATCTTACTAGCAAGCCAATTTCAATTCGTTGGTTGAATAGTCGTAAGTACCACAGATTAGGATTGCACAATATTCGTCGATTTACTGCAATTGAAGTAGACTAACGACTTGTCTCGATTAATTACATGAACATGACCTGTGAATACAATAATAACTACAAAAAACATAAAATGGTACATTTTTCGAGCACATGTGGTGGCCGGCCACACGTGGTCATTTGAATTTTTTTGAAGATGGGACTTACCGCTTTAGTTTTCTTAAGAAAGTCTTGAGCCAATGATTTGTCAATGCTTTGTAAAAATTGATGAACTATAGAATTAGCTTCAGTTTGAACTTCTGCAGGAACTCCCATTTTTTTAGATTTCCCCAAAAGTCAGTATAGCAACGAGAAGTAACGCTACCACTTGTCACACATACAGCCACACTGACTGACTGACTGAGGGAGGAGAGGAGTCCAACACACACACAGCACAGTCACCAGTGTTGCCAGGGCCCTTGAGTCGTAAGTTACGTTTCGTTTCCTGAAAAGTTAAATTTTTGGTGGAAAAGTTACATTTTTCATTATTATTTTTATCTACGTGTCTTATTGGGAGCTATGATGTCGAATGACCTTTTATTTTAGCTCTTAATTTTTTTCATCCCGTGTTCTAAGGCGCCCATTAGACGGTAGGTTTTGCCATGGCAAAACCATGGCAGAGATTTTGATTGACGGAAAACCTTTCGTCTAGGGTAGTGATTGATGGATGCATGAAATTGATTGACGAATATCTAGATATTTTGATATTGCCATCATGCAACCATCAATCATGATTTTTGAGTGACCGTGTAATGGCATTTCGTCAATCACCGTCAGTCAGCGATGGATTCGGACGCGGATTCAGCACTAGACAGCTCCGCGCGCTCGCGCTCTCGCTCGCGCAGTCGTTCGCCACCTATACGACTTGCACTACAGCCGGAAAAAAGAATTCATATTATCATTCGAGGCACTCCCCGAGCTGTGGGATACCACAAATCCCAAATATACTACATAACATACCATCACGCCTGTATTCCCCGAAGAGTTAGGCAGAGGCGTACTAATGTACACCCACAGTTCGCCGGTATGTTTTAGGTCCCATGTAATAGGGGGCGAGCCTATTGCCATTAACCGGGCAAAAATTCCTAACTCCGAGCTGCTACTGGGAATTTCATAGAAAAACCCAATAACACCTTGCTCGACCTGGGAATCGAACCCAGGACCTCTAGCGTAGCAGTCGCGCTCAGGACCACTTAGTTAATGAGGCAGTTCCAAATATACTAATAAATACAAAACTACCTATGTTTCATTTTTATTTATAATTTATTTTAGTTAGGTATCATCAATGAGTTGTACCGCAAAGTAGCTCCAAGTTTTTCTTCGGGAGGTTATTGCTTTTCGCATACAAGTATCTTGTTTTTTTAGGTATAGAGTTACTTACATCAAAAGGTTATCAAAACACACATCTCTCATGCGAAAATAATTCTCATAGTCCTTATCCTCTTTAGAACTTCTTTTAGCAGCCAATAAATTTACATGGGTATAGAAATTAAAATAAATGAATAAAGGCTTTTTTTTTTCCATATTTTTTGTATGTACTCGTGTAGCCTCTGCAATTTCGTAAGTTTGACTGACGATCAGTCAGAGTGAGCGTCTAATGTCGATAGAATTCCATCAATCATCCATCAATCATGAGTGATGGAATTGAATGAAGCTTGCCATGGCAAAACCTACCGTCTAATAGGAAGCAAAAACGTGACTTTAATTTGGATGCGTTCGTATACTGTTTGCAATAAAAATCTAGTATTACAAATCTCGTTGTTCTCAAAAGTTACCAATAATGCCTTACCTAAATATAAAAATGACTTACATTTACATGTTACGCGAGGGGGTCAAAAGTTACGAAAAATGTAAGAAATGTATTTTTTTTTTTAATTATGGCATCACACTTTTTGTGTATTTGCCAGTGTCAAGTATTAGAATAATCAAGTAATAATTATTTCCCATCATGGGATTGTATTATGGCACCACACTTTTTGTGTTCGCCAGTGTCAAGTATAATGTTCAGTTGCCCCAATAAAACGGTAGAAACTTTATTGAGGCTTCGATGGAGTTTAGGTGTGAACCCAAAAAGTCACGATTTTCAATTTTATATCATTTGCCTACACTCTCACACGTTCACGAACACTTAATGGTTAATTATCCACCATAATTACACATTAAACTTTGGAGAAATTCAAGTTTTGTAAAATAATATAAAATCGACAATGTGCACTTTTCATTTTCCCGCCTAAAATCCGTAAGAAATGTAACCATCTGGCAAAACTGACAGTCACTCAGACCAGTGTTTCCACTTAAGATTTTGGTTTTGTCCTAAATTCCTTAGAAATTATACCAAAATATCGCTATATTTTTTTAAATCCCTTGTTTAGGGCGCATAATTTATTAAAAAAAACTTTTCTGGAAGTTTAATAACAAAAATCAGAAATATCTGTATTCATTGTGTCCGAAGCCGAACCAATATGAGAAAGAAAGAAAGTGTGAAATTAACCGGCGTAGTTTGGTTTAATAATATTTAAGTTTTATTTTGTGCAATATTTTTAACAGATTTGTTGACAATCACTCAATAATAACTCAATTGTTTTTTTAGAACAATATTATTCTTTTTATTAAAACTGCTAACTGCCCATACACACAAGCATAGAGTTGTGTCGAGAGGTTGCATATTCTCACAGAAAGAAAGAAAATAAATTTATTTGTACTTTTGCACATTTTCGCGGCACTAAACATGGCACTATTATGCTCAATAATTCTCTATTGAGCCTACTAGTGCCATGGCTCTAATTCTAAACTCAGAACTGTTAGCTAGCCTTCCTAAGTTAGTGTGAAGTATACAGTAAGCTTTTGTCTCACTTTTGTCAGTTTTCTTTAGCCAAGATTTAAAATCTGGATGCTTCAGCCAAGACGTTTTAAAATTTTGCACAGATTTTTTACATAAAACTGACTTGTCTCCTTTCCCTTGAGATGAGGAACTTGAAGAAGGTACTTCTTTACGTTCCTCACCCTTGTCTTCCATTTTTAATCATAAAAACAATCAAACATGCTTAATAAAACTAGTTCGTATGGTTTCGTGGTCGCTAATCTAATATCCGTATAGTGTTACTAATTTCTAATGTTCATTATATCAAAATAAATGTAATTAGTACTCTCCAAAAGGTAAACTAATATTTGTCAGATTATAATACGAAACTGATTTGGGGAATCCCCTAATAGATAGAGCCGTAGAGCATAGAATAAACAGAATTATACTACATGAAATTATATTTTCCCTTTAATTCCCTAAATCCTTGTTGTAATAAAAAAAGCCCTAAGTCGTATATTAAATAAATAGTTTCGCCCTAAAAAAGGCGAAATCCCTAAAAGTGGAAACACATAGCCACAAAAATTATGAGTCCATAGATAAAAAAAAAAAGAATATGTACTAAACTTTTTTTTGTATTTTATGACCTGGTAACATAGACCCTCATAGACCTATAAGTCAAGTCTTTTTTATCATAATCAACTATAGAACATAATAGTTTATGACTATAGAATTTCTCGTGAACTAAAATTTCTAGAGCCGAGCCCTAGGCCGAGCCGCTCACTGCCGCACAGACTAATAGGAGATACTAGTATCACTGCCGTGCATAGAGACATTTATTATTATAAACTTTCCCAAACGAACAAGTACAGCTAGTATTCCCACAGAACACAAAAAATTATGTGATGAATATAAGTGTTTGTGTTCGTCTGGGTGTTTCTTATGTATTATAAGTAAGTATTTACAAAAAAAAAGTTGTCTAGTACCCATAGTACAAGCTCTGCCTGCTTAGTTTGGGACTAGATGGTGCTGTGTAGAAATGTCCCAGAATATTTATTTATTTATTATTATTTAAATAAACTCTTCGGAGAGCAAATCAAAATATGAATAAGTACTAAACAAAAAGTGTACATAATATTATGTAGCATTCACTATTTTACATAATCGCTAGCCGCTTTACAAAACAGCTCTGTAAAAGAGATGAATGACGTTCAACACGTGGAATGGAATGATCATTGAAGTAAGACAAGCCTCAGAGTAACAATGTTGTCCGCTAATACTTGTGTAGGTATGTGAGACAGTGTCATTATATCTATGAATGAAATAGATAAAGAAACACAAACACTACAATTAGTAACAAAATGTAATAAAATTCCACATTTAAAAAATTTCACCGTCGTTTCCGGAAATTCTCAAGATTTTTGAAGCATTTTACTGTTGTTTGAAGTTATCTATCCACTAAAACCCTTCGCATGAGATATATGTAACTAAAATCCATTTCTTTCAATTGACAGAAAACGCACTTGTCCAAATTCCGGTTGAACCCCACATATTTGAAGATATATCTGCCTAAAAGATACCTTTCGAATGAGATATGTCTGAAATTTCTTGGGAGGGTGGGGACGTTTTTAAAAATACTTCAAAATCCAAACTCCGGCCAAACCCCACATATTTGAACAATGCCAATAAATGCCATAATATACAAATAATGGTCCACTGCATTATTGATGAATGTCCAATTTTTTAAAAATCTTAACGAATAAGACCATTCGGTCCCATGAAATTATATTTATAAATTTTGTTAGCAAACTTAGCAATATCGCTTGCAGTCCCGTGTTATATATGTTTTAAATATTTTGGCTACACGGCTAGAAAGCTCAACGTCACAGGTGTTCACGACAATAATGTTAAACGTCCATCGCCGCGCACTTACCGCCATCTTACTGTCAAATCAGCGGCGATACCGCCAATTATTTTGTCAGTCTTTGTGAGTCTGTCGTTATGTAAGACGGATTTTTGTGTTTTATTTCTTAAAATTTAAAATGACTGTATTTCTGAAACCGTTTAACAAAAAAACTTGTTATTTTCCCATGAGACCTGTGCGTGAATTTAGAGTCCAGAAAGAACACCCGCGGCTCATGTTTCACAGAAATTTTAATAATAGTCCATGGGAATCAAGTGTGGTCAACACACCAGTTTCTTTTCGGACTTTGAAGGCAGTTAGCCAGTTAATGAGGGCGAATTTAAATTACCTGGCTTAGCTTATAATGAGAAGCTGCCTATATCAACAGCAAAATATAACGACAAAAGTTCTTAACAAAGTTCAAACGAGACGTTATTACGATGAACTTCCACATGCTGCAAATATTAAAGATTCAGAAGATAATTAAGGCGGATCGTTCACCTGAGCCCGCCAAATTCAAATTTCAATTAGTTTTTCGCAATTTGTAGGTCTATATAAGTACCTATGTACGTATTTTAGATTGAAGACATGACAGTAGTAATTGCGACAATTGAGAAAACTTTTGTTTAAATATCCATATTATCAAGCCGGAAACTTGGCTAAAACTGTGCCAACGGCCAAAATTGACGATTTACACAACTTTTAGCTTCAATAAGAATTTTTAAGCAATGTTTTTAATTCTCAGTTGTGAATACCTCTAATATTATAAAATTGTAAAAAGCTGTGTCTGTACATAATGTGAATGTGTGTCTTGTCCTTTTGTTACGGATTGGTGCAAAAACTACTGAATAGATTTTAATTTTGTTATCACTGTTAGAAAGTATGTGCTCCAACTTAAAAACTGGTATATATTATAGGTCTTTACCTATGAAATTGCCGTTTTGTATGAAAACATTTAAACGAATTTTTTTCATGTATTTTTTATTTGTATTAATCGAAGTAATCACCCATGCAATCAATGCATCTTTGCCTATGCAGTGGCAGTTTATTATATTATTTATTATATTTAATAAATTTAGACAACGAGACGAGACCTATAAAAAAGGTATTATTTTTTTTATTTTTAGTCTGTGTGTTGTGGGTAATGTGATGACAGTAGCAGCAGCAGTGCAGGACCGACACATAAAAACTAGTTGATGAATTTATTCCATGATTTTGTTTCTACATTTTATTAATTGGGAAGCTAGTAGTAAAGTAGGTGTTGGAATGTGAATAACTGCCCACCAAAAGTGTACATTCAATACTATAAGAAAATTGCACATATCAGAACGTATCCGTGTTAGGTGACATGTTTTCAGATGTTTGCTTTGTCGATTGCGGGGAAAATCTGTATGTTATGTAGGATCAATTAAGCTTTTAAATATATACTACGATGCCTGTTCAACAAATTAACGTGAAAAACTCTTCGGATATTGAAAGTTGGGAATGGGGAGGTGGATGTGGCAGAGAGGTGATACGAACGGGTTCAGGGAGCAGCCGTACGTCATGTAGCAATTCTAGCGGAGATATTTGCCGTATATGTCATTGCGAGAGCGAGCCTCACAATCCTTTACTTGCACCATGCTATTGTTCAGGTTAGTACTAATATAATGAATACATACACAAATAAAAGCTTTAAACATTGCAAGAATGTTCACAGTGCACAGATGTTCTCTGTTTACATAATGTTCATTTACATAGTTAAATATTGCTGTGGTTAATGATGTTGGGGAATATATGCAAAAAACACATACCAGTGAGTATTCCCCATACCAACCAGGTACGGGGAGTACTCCACACCTATCTTTTAGAGTAATTTTTTTTATTGTAAACATGCCTTGCATATGTAGTGTAGAATGCTTTGTGAAACTTATTATACACTAAAGAAAATTATTGTTATCATGCTCTGGCATTTGAATGATACTAGAGATACCTATTACAATATACTTATTACTAAATCAAATATCTTTTGATTAAAAAGCTATGTATTCCTTATTACTTTATTAAATGTTACAAGGAAAATTTGTAATATTTATCAGTATTCCAGTAACTAAATAAAGTATATAGCCATCAAGTTTATTTCTAGAATTAATAAGCCAAATTTAAACATTAATATTGTGTTATAGTTATATATTATATTAAATGATTGTAGTTCATTGCAATGTACTAAATATTTATGTATAAATGTACATATTATCCACTTAAGATATACCTACTAGATTGTTGCATATTACGTAAGAAACTATTCCAAAATATTTAAAAAGGTATGCACTATTGCCAAAGCAAATTTTATTAGTAATACTATTAAACATGCAAATAACAAGGTAAAGGCCACCTGGAAAATTATTAACAATGAAACTGGCAAATCTTTTACATGTGTTATTCAACTTGAGATTGCCATTGAACAAAAATTTGTAAGTAGAGCAGTAGATGTAGCTCAAGCGTTTAACAATTTATTTGCCACCATACCAATAACTACGACTAGCTCCTTAGACGCATCATCTTCTGATGCCGATAACTTTTTGTGTAGTATTGTGCCACGTTGCAATTTCTTGTTTCAATTCGAACACATAAATTCAAGTGATGTGGTCAACGTTTTTAATTCTTTAAACCTTAAAAACACTGAAGATTTATGGGGCATATCTATTAAACTCTTAAGCATTATAATCGATACTGTCGCTCCCTACCTTTGTAATACCTTTAATAAATGTGTAGACCTAGGTATTATCCCCGACCTTCTAAAATTAAGTAAAGTTATTCCTTTGTTCAAAGCCGGTGACAAAAGTGACATTGGCAACTTCAGACCAATCTATCTATTTTACCAGCATTTAGTAAGATTTTTGAAAAGTTACTATTCAAGCAGTTATTGTTACACTTTAATTATAATAGCCTCCTGCATAACGATCAATACGGATTTACTAAAGGCCGCTCAACAACTGATGCTGGTGTTGCTCTTTTAAAACATATTTATGATGCTTGGGAGAATTCACAGAATGCAATTGGTGTATTCTGTAACCTCTCTAAAGCATTTGATTGCGTACATCATGAGACGCTCCGATAAACTTCGATATTATGGTGTACAAAATGTTGCTCTTAATGTAGTTCAATCGTATTTAAGTCAAAAGTTTCAATGTGTTGCTGTTAATGATGTAAATTCGTCAAAAGTGACCGTGCAATTAGGAGTACCTCAAGGATCAATTCTTGGACCTTTCCTATTTTTAGTTTATATAAATGACTTGCCTTTTTACTTAAGGGGTATCTGCGATGTGGTCCTATTCGCAGATGACACCTCACTCATTTTCAAAGTGGGTAGGAATAGACAGATTTTTGACGATGTAAACGGTGCACTCTCTCAGGTAACCCAATGGTTTACGGCAAACAACTTAGTGCTCAATGCCAAGAAAACCAAATGCATTAAATTTACTATGCCTAATGTAAAAAATCTAGGGCCAAACATTGTTATTATTAATAGCGTTATCAATACTGTAAACTCTATAATAATAACATGTGCGCCAGCTGACAGTAGCAATGAATAAATTATTAATTACCCCAAACAATGATTTGAAATCTTGTATAACGCCTTAGTAACTTAACAGACAGAAATGTGTTTGCTGGGGAGTTTGTTGCGCCGCTTCTTCTTCCCAGCGAAAACACTAGGAAGCGGTGAAGGGCGGGCGTTTTGGGGGCTGTCTATAATGTAAAAATGACGTTCAAAAAGTACTACCTAGTAGTCTATATTGAATAAATGATTTTTGACTTGACTTGACTTACTTTTTCCCTTTATTATAGTGAATGCAGGATGCTGCTAGTAATACATTACTCATAAATCTTATTATTCAGAATAATCAAGCATAATTCTATTTTGATTGCTAGACATATAATAATTAAAAGGATTATGATGTTTTGTATTAAATCCTATAAAGAGAAAAAAGAAATGAGTTTATAACCATTTTTCATTAAGTTATCCATTTTATTTTTTCTTGACGTGGGAGAGCCATGCTTCGGCATGAATGGGCCGGTTCGACCGGAGTGGTACCACGGCCTCACAGAAATCCGGCGTGAAACAACGCTTGCGTTGTGTTTCGCCAAGTGAATGAGGTTACCGGAGGCCCAAACCTTTTTAAAAGGCGGGCAACGCACTTGTGACTCCTCTGGTGTTGCGGGTGTCCATGGGCGGCGGTTATCGCTTACCATCAGGTGATCCGTCTGCTCGTTTGCTGCCCTATCACATAGAAAAACAATAATGTATAAAATAGGAAGATTATAAGATTCGCTGATTTTAAATTTTCACATCACATGGACTTGTTAAAAATAAACAAACATTATCCTTGAATTTTATTGATCTCAATGTTTCCACAGCCAATTAGGTAGGTAAAGTAGTAAGGATGTCACATCTTATGATTTTGATGTCTAAGCTGATCATGTCGGGCTGATTGGGTTGTAGTTGCCAATTGCTTTGCATAATTTAAAGGAGTATCTATGGAGTTTCTTGCTGGTTCTTCTCAATAAGACCCACTGTTTGGAACTGTGCATGTAGTTTTGACAATTCAGAAGTACCTGTAATATTGGTCTAATTGAAATAAAAAATTGACTTTGCTTTAATGAAACATTGAAACCATTAAGCACATTAACAATAACCACTTACAGTGTGGCAAATTTGAGGCAATTTTAATTTTATTAACACAAACATTTTCTACTTTGCCAGGTCTACTACTATACATCATTGACATACATAATCAGTGATGACATTGAAATAAATATAACCTGTTTATATAACATAAGTGTTTACATTAATTATTATGTACTTTCAGTATACTATATAAATCATGTGTGTTGTTGCAGGAAGTTTGAAATATGTTCATCAGAGCTGTTTACAACAGTGGTTGACTGCATCAGAGACAAGATCTTGTGAACTCTGCAAATTTAATTTTATAATGCATACTAAAATAAAGCCATTTAATGAGGTACACCAAGTCAGTTATTTTTAGGTTGTCATTTGTTTTTATTTACATATAAAAAATATCACCTTCACACCTAACCTAACCACAGTACTTTGATATCACCTTGCTTTATAATTGGACCAGTTATAAGAATTTGTCGTATATATAAAAAATACATAAACAAATATATTTTATGCAGCTGTTTTAATATTCTAGCCAATTGTCTTGAAGAACTTGTTTCTCTTTAAAATATGTAGCATGCATTTTTTTTTTCAGTGGCGTTTACTGGAGATGTCTGGTGTGGAGCGCCGAAGATTGTGCTGTGCCGTATTGTTCCACTGCGTCGCCGCGCTCTGTGTCATGTGGTCGTTATTTGTACTTATAGAGCGTGCGGTAGAAGAGGTTAATCGTGGAATGATCGGTATGGATAAATACTCACAAATAAAAACATTTTAAATTCACTGATTACCTATCACTATTAGTTTAACCCTCATGGCTAGACAGGTTTTCAAAAACATAAAAGTCAATAAAGTTCAAATTTAGATCAGGTCCCATGTAGTGATGGGTGAGCTTATTGTCAGTTACCATTATCCATAAATCTAAACTCCAAGCTGCTAGTTAGTACTCATAGAAAACTGATAATGGTACTTTTCTCAACCTGGGAATTTACTCAGGAGCTGGGGTTTAGCAGCCCCGCTTTCAATATTGGACTAATTAGGTAGTTAGGATATGTCAATATTGTTTTTTTTATAAAATAAATAATAATAACATTAAATACTAGATTCTGTATTATTATTAAAATGATGACATGTTTCAGCATGGCCATTTTGGACAAAATTGGTAGTAGTGGCTGTTGGATTCACTGGTGGCGCTGTTTTTATGTACATACAATGCCGTCAATATCTGCATCTTTGTAATCGTTGGCGAGCACATAACCGGTAGGTACCTATTCTTATTCGTTTATTATAAGTATATCTGTTGATCAGCATAGTCACAGATAATAGAATACTAGTAGCATAGTGATACTTAAATCTTTTTATAAAAATATATGGAAATACATTTTATTTGGGGCAATAAACATTAATAAATGGTTTAATACATTTTACATACCTATATTAAAAACATATTTTTTTGTAACTCAGTATTAAATTCTTTAGGATCTTGTTAATTCAAAATGCACCGGAAAAAATACCAATCGGCGGTGGGTCTCCTCCCGTTCGAGTGAAGAGACGCGAGAGGAGCGCGCGAGGACAAGTGATCGCAAACATTGAGCCGCCGCCGCCACCGCCGCCCGCCGCCTTCCACGAGGAGGACGAGAGCGGCGGCTTCGAGACGTACCGCGGCAACCCGCACCGCCGCCTGTCCGCGCGCGCCGACGACCGCCTGCGCGCCGACGCCCGCCGCTACTCCGACACGCGCCTCGCGCAGCCCGGCGCCGCCGCGGACGACGGCCCCGCCGCCGCCGCCCCGGCCGCCGCCGCCGCCCCGCTCGGGCCCGAGGTGAGTGCCCGCACTGCCCGCCCCGTCGACTCTCCGGCACCGGGCTGCGCGCCTCGCCACTTATCGTGTCGCTGACTGTCGCCAGGGCGGCGTGTACCACATCAGCGTGGACCCGCTGGAGGCCGACATCCGCTCGCTTCTGGCCATGGAGGCGCGGCGCGCGGCGCGGGCGGCCCGCTCGCTGCCCAACCTGCGCGCCAGCCGCGAGAGCCTGCTGCCGGCGGGCGGGGCGGGCGGGGCGGGCCCCGCGCGCTCGGCGCCGGCCGGGCCGGGCGCGGAGGGGGCGGCGGTGGCGGCCGCGGCGTCCTGAGGCGGGGCGCGCGCGCCGCCGCTGCTGCTGTTCCCGGACGACACGGTGTACTAGCGGCGCGGAGGGGGCGGCGGCGGCGGCCGCGGCGTCCTGAGGCGGGGCGCGCGCGCCGCCCCTGCTGCTGTTCCCGGACGACACGGTGTACTAGCGGCGCGGCGGGGCCGGGCCGGGCGCGGAGGGGGCGGCGGCGGCGGCCGCGGCGTCCTGAGGCGGGGCGCGCGCGCCGCCGCTGCTGCTGTTCCCGGACGACACGGTGTACTAGCGGCGCGGCGGGGCCGGGCCAGGCCTCGTGCGCGCTGCTGTTCCCGGACGACACGGTGTACTAGCGGCGCGGCGGGGCCGGGCCAGGCCTCGTGCGCGCTGCTGTTCCCGGACGACACGGTGTACTAGCGGCGCGGCGGGGCCGGGCCAGGCCTCGTGCGCGCTGCTGTTGTCGCTCGCCAGCCGGTCTGTTGTTAATACTGCGAGTGCCGCTGTTGTCGCATGTCGCATTTTATCACCTGTATCACCGAAATAAAATTCGCGCGTCGAATTGTGAACCTTATCCTATTTTTGAAGTCGATTAAAAAATATCATTCGATGGTGGTGCGTGTACAAAATGATACGATACAATGTAAATAGTAATTATCATAATAATAGTACAGGCATCGTTCGTTGAAGGCCACCATATGCCTACAGATTGGGATGCTTATACCTTGACCTTTAATTAATGTTCACCATATTATCGTCCATACATCAGCACAGAAGAGTAAAATATTGTTTATGCTTTGCATGTTTAAACAATATTATACCCTCATGTTTTAGAGATAGCTATAAAAATAGATAGCTTTCAAAATATGAAGCGTAACTAGGCGTATTATATAATAAAATAATAATATACATTAATAATAATATAATATTGCTGCCACAGATAACCATGTAAGAAATTATCCATCAATTTTATACTTCATGTTTAATATTTGTAAAAAAAGATGCCCCACCCTTGCATTTTACATAGTTATCTTATCATTTTAATTCAGCATAGATTTTACAGTGTCTATAATTTGTTCGTTGAAGAGTTAATTTCTTGCCTCTGACATTCAGCGGTCAAATGCTACCCATTCCTCGGTGACGCCACCCTATCCTCTGTAAGATATTGGTGGTACCATCTTGGTTTGGTTGTGCAGTACGTATGTAGGTACAGAAAACTTCATTGAAGGTACACGCACAGCAACTTAACACGTTTAGGTTGCATCACGGGTTTTATTAAGGAAAAATAATATATTTTACGCCTTCATTCGTTCATTTACCTACAGCAACCTTAAAATCAAAAGAACTAAGCGCGTCCGAAATTATGTAGAAGTCGCTGCGCAGTAGTAAAATTTATTAAAAAGTCAGAAGGGCGCATGCGCGGCAACCCCTGCAAAAGTTTCTTTGCTGTCTCAGTCTCACTGAATCGTTAGTGTTTGATGCCTACCTACTTCTTGCTCCCCCATTGCAAGTGCATAGTCGGTTTCAAGTGTTACGAGCTGTTATGAAAATTAAATAAGTACTTAGTTGTTTTATTCTTTCTTTTGTTGACTTTTATCGTGGTTTTTACTGTTTCTGTTCCTTTGTTTACTCCTGCTGAAGCCAATTATACTGCAGAATGACTACGATAAAGGCGTGATTTTTGTCATCGTACATTATATTAGGATGCCATTGTCCACCGATAAATTAAATTCACATCCACTGTGAAAACCTCTACTAACAAGACGAATAATTAGGTTCGCTGCGGCACAATGATTGCTTATTTGTCTGTGATATTTTATTACGACATTTGGAAATACCATTTATGAAACTATGCACTGGGCCAATGCTCCGCTATCATAAATTTGGCGGTATAATTAGGGACTGAGTTTGCAATCAATATATTATTTCACTTTTAATTTCTTTAGATTACAGTATTTCCACTATAGAACAAGTTCCAATTCAGGAGTTTTAATAACTTATAATGATGACATAACATAAACGCAGCCACTTATTACCTAAATGGGTAAAGTTAATTGAAAGTTGTACCATGCTTAGCTTAATATTGTATAAATGAATGTATTTATTAGTGAATTACTTGGAATCTCAACGTTACGCATATACTATGGTTCATATTGACTCTCTCTAAACAGGTATATTTATTTTAAAGTAGGTATCGCGCACTCGTCGTTTTCGAAACCTCAAAACCCAGGAGCCATTGGAAAAGCTTTGTTGTATTTGCTGTACAAAACTGTCAAAAATAGTTGTAATACGGTTCTGAATATTGCCGTTTGTTTATCTATGTACCTACTTGCGCAATGTGCTATCCATGTCGAATTATTATTGGAAAATAGGTATTACCTACATTCATTTGTCTTATCATATGAGATATCTTTGCCTCGCTAAGCGAAAGATTATGTTATGTGCAAGATTCGCTGGATTATTATGTCTACGAGTCAACACGTTGTAAAGAGGCTCCTGTAACATTTAAAGAACTTATACGGACCCGAAAATCAGGAAATATTATTGTAAGTAAACATGAAAATGTTTTGTAAACTTTAGTGTTTATTTTGGTTTTCTACTTAGTTCGTTTATTTGACAGTCATTGAACATTCAGCACTTTTTGTGCGTTTTAGTTAAGTTATTTAAATATGATTTACCTATTTTACACTTTACTTCATAATACAAATAATGATACACAATACCATGACGATGATCTGATGCATGTTTCATTTGTGTTGTTAGTTATCTCAAAGTAAAAAACTATAATTAGGTATTGTGATTTTAGGTAATCGACTATAAACTATTATGGTCTTAAGAATCTGTGTCTCTTAGGTATTGCCTCACTCAGAGATTAACTGAATGTAGCGAAATGAACAGAATTAAATTAATAAATCAACCTTAGGTATACCTACATTTTTGATGGCGGCATAGCTAGAAACTGTTCAATTCTTGAATCTATAGGACTAAGACTATTTAACGTTTTAATATTTTTTATACTTGCCTCATGGGCTTTCCGCTTCCTGATTTCCTATGCTCTACATCGCATATCTCACAGCCATGGAATTCTGTATGCTTCTATCCTATAATAATTATGATAAATAACAATTTCTGTTCTAAAAACTTCAGAGATATGAAATAATAATTATATCCTATCATGCAAACTACAACAACACGAGACTGGAACAAAAGTTTGCTGATTATAACATATTTAAGCCCCAAGCGAATTGGTAATATCGCCATTCAGGCAATGTAAGTCTACTGATGAACAAAGGCCTCTTATAAACATACTTTCAGAAGGTTCATTATATGCCGCCTGCATCAATGACACCTAGCGATCTTTACCAGGGCGCCTATCCATCTCTTTTGAGGCCGTTCTACGCTCCGATGACCACACCCAGTTTTTGCCATAGTGGCCATTAGTTCTACCAGCTATCTGCCCCGCCCACTGCCACTTCAGCTTGCTCATCCTTTTAGCTACATCATAATATGTATGTCGCAAACTGGTTCTTCTATGGAACTCCACATTTCTGACTCAGTCGCGTAGAGAAACACCAAGCATAGCTCTCTTTATGGGCCGCTAAACGACATTATCCTTTCATATAAGACGAATAGTGAGTTTCGAAGATTCACCTGCGTAACTTTTCAAAAGAATTCCCTACAGATATTGGGCTGGGCACGTCATATGTGCATTTCCTTCATCACTTTTGTTTTGCCTATGTAAATAAGGCTTAGGTTCCTGTTGAGAAACTATTTTTCTGAGAAGATTTAATATTTCCCCAATAACTGTACAAACGGTAATTAGAACAGTGAATGCTACGCTTTTATAAGTCTCACATGTAAACAATCTCTGGTAAATCTTTAACGTACAATATACTTAGATGATAAATATTATACCAGTGGCGAAGTTAATTATTGTAACTGAGTAGGCATGTACTTATAACTGATTATGTTATACCTATTTGCTATGTGAATGCACTACAAATTATAGAATAATAAAACAAGTCTTTTAGTAAGAAATGAATAAAAGATTAAACATCGCTATTGTTTTTAGATAGTGTTTATATAAAATAGTTCGGACTTTGGTGCTAAATAAAAAGTGAATATCAGTCCAAAATTACTTAGGTAACAGACTATTTTAGTACGCAGAAAATAGTTGGTGAAATGTCATGATTGTCATTAAGTACTATTTTAGCTTACGCCGGTTATACCTACATTACAATACTCATGCAAATTCCGAAATATTAAACACGTAGCGATGAATTACTAATGAGCATCATCTTTAACCCTCAACTAAAAGCCGAACGTTTATCGCATGCTATATATATCGTGTGCCATAATTATTTGTATTTCGCCTTAATTGTTTTAATACCTATAGTTTGAGGAATATTATTTGCATCGATAACATTTTTCATTATTTTTATTTATTTAATTTTCTATGGCAGACTTATAGATAAGCTTAGCCTAGAACTGGTTAGCTATACCTACCTACTTTTTCTTTTACAATTCTGTTACTTTTTCTAACGTGTTTATAGTCAAGACAAAATAGACGAAAAAAAGTGCTGAGTTTGCATGAATTCCCAATAAGCTAGATTTTTGTACAGTCTTAGACATCTTTAAAAATGCGATGTCAAAGGTTACAAATTTTGCGTGTTTGCGTATATCTCAGAAACGGTGAGAGTTACCGGAGAAATAGATAAGAGAAAATTTGTAGATTGTGAAATTCTCTACTAGAGGTTTCACTGCAATTTCCGCACCACTTCCGAGGTAGTGTACTCGGTGGACGGTGGTGGTGTGTGGTGTAGTGTGTAATATGTTCAACAACAATGGGGACTTTTGACATAGCATTTGTAATAATATGTTAAAGACCAATTAAAAAAAAACCTTGTTGGGAATGATTGCAAACTGGAGTGTTTTTTGTTTGTTTGAAATATAAAAGATAAAAATAAAATTTGAATAAGTGCAAATACTATTTCCAACTCGCATTGTAATTAATATGTCGAATAAAACATTCATATTCCTTGATTGACTGACGTATCATTCTTCGTTTATATATAGAAACTAGTCGTTTTCCTTGATATACAATATACATATAATTATCTATGTTTAAATATTTCTGTTAATACAATACAATTATCTTTCCTCAACATTTTTATTAGCTACGTAGTTCTATTTCTTCATAATTATTGAATTTGTAAATTTATTGTATATGGCTATATAAAAACTAATGTATATAGATGAAGTGTATGTCTGTGGTATAAGTTACAATAAAATGATAAGTGATGATCTGTAGGGTGCTTGGAGATGTATCGTAACGTTACATGCAAGAATGCACTTAATTTTGAGTACTTACGTTGTGTTTACATATCACATTATAAAATCGAGGTCTAAGTTCTAACGTTCATGTAAATATTTGCTTCGAAATTATAAATGTATGATCTCCAATGCTTGTAACAAGCATCCATCTCCATGTGTCACACGTGCTATGAATGCTTTTATCCAAAGAATTTGTTTCAAAATTAAAGAAAGTAGTGCCTTATTTGGTGTTTGAAACTGAATTTTGTTTATTCATTTTAAATGTTTCCATTAATTATTAAATATAAAAGAAAGATCCTGCCCATTACCGGTTGAACCGTGGCAAGTAATTTTTCATTACGTGGATATTCACAGGTACAGTCACCTCTGTGGCCACATAAGTACCAATTTTCGCCACTGTCATCAACCACTATGCTAAATCAAGATACTTCATTTGTTTCTTCTCAGAGCCATCTCAAGATTCTCAAAACGGTCTAGGATGCACTGCGATTAGTTCGAAAAAAGTTACAAATATAAGGGAACTTAGTTTTTTTACTACGGGTGATATATGAAGGTTCTAAAGCGTACCTGCAGTGGCCTCCAATAGAAGTGTATTGAATCAGCATAGTATGGTACGTCACGAAAGTCACTTTCGTGAGATTGACTCACGAATAATCGGTATTTCAAAAGAAAGAAAGTTTTGTGTAATTTGGGCACTCTACATAAGATGATGAAAATAATATATGAAACAATTTACTAGTATAGGTTTAATATTAATATCAACGCACGTGACGTCACCCCGTCTGTTCTGTATGATGTGACTTGTGATATAAGTTATTAGAGTTATTTATTTGCTCAAAATTACTTTCTTCTTTCGTATAATATGTGTACTTATGGTTCATGAAATTTGTAAGACTGTATTTTATTTTGTTGTGTAACATCGTTAGTAAACTTAAACGTAAACGAGTTATGAATATAGTTATTTTTAAATTAATCTCGTTGTTATTAATCCTTTAGTTTATCTTTTGTGTTTTAACAACATAAAAATAAAACAATGAATAAATAAAAATAAATAATTTATTTAAGGTTGATCGAATTTCATTCTCGTGGGTACGACCGGAGCTCTGGTCGCAGTGACTAGACTGTACACTCAACATTTCTCATAAATTAAAAATTCATTTCATAAACAATATATTTCTGTACAAACAGAAAATCAACACTTAGTAATTATACATTACATTTCTACTTAATGTAAATATAAATTATATCACTAATACTCGAGTATTAGAATAATTAAATCCACCGAAAAATAATATTACACACTGCCAGGAGCATTATTATTATGGGTTCCTAAATTAATTTTGTTAGTCTTATTCGTTGCTAACCCAACAAGTCATTACGTCTAATATTATGTGGCGCCTGTTGCTAACCGCCGTAAAACCAATCTAAAAATCTCAGTCCATTGTATTATTATGGCAAACTCTTACGCCGTATTCAAGGTACATGCAACGCATAAAATTTGTCAAGTTTTGTGACTGGTGGTAGTTAATATTTCGTGGATTTCAATATCATAATGAAATTGACGTTTGCATTGGGCCTATAATATGGCGTCAGTATTTTTTGTGTCCATAAATTTAGGGAACTTGTACTGTGACGGCAGGTAATACTGTCGCGAGACGGTGGTTCATTGCACCGTTAAATAACTTAAAACTCAGTGTCACCGAGCACGTTGTACATCAGGCGTTTGAACGAGTTAGACTGTTGGATGTGCTCTTCGTGTAGGGAATTCACCTGAAACAAAATATAACGTTTCTACTGTACCGTCGGTATTAGAAAAATGGGGGTATTTCCCACTGGTGTATCTACAGTGTTGTTACCAATTTGTGAATGTAAGTGGGATTTTTCCTATGAACAGAGGCGGTACCATAACGTGTTATTGCTATCATATTGTGATTAAGGGGGATCGTTCACCTAAGCCCGCCAAATTCAAATTTCTATTGGTTTTTCGCAATTTGTAGGTCTATAACACATTCTAGATTCCTAGCTGTAGTAATTGCGGCATTAGCTATACAATATTCACAACTGAGCATTAAAGTCTTTGCTTAATAAACGTTAACGAAGCTAAAATTAGGTACAATCGTCAATTTTGGCCAAAAATGACGATTGTACCTAAATTTAGCTACAATATAAATTTACAAGCAAAGTTTTTAATGCTCAGTTGTGAATATTGTATAGCTAATGCCGCAATTACTACAGCTAGGAATCTAGAATGTGTTATAGACCTACAAATTGCGAAAAACCAATTGAAATTTGAATTTGGCGGGCTCAGGTGAACGATCCACCTTAAGAGGGAACAATGCCGAACTACACATAACATAGCGAAATCCCTTTATTTAAAAAGTTACGCCTTAACACGGCCTCAGGCAGAAGAATTCGCGTTTATCGTTGTAAGAATATCAATTCACAAGTTAAAAATCTTTGCATAATGTGTAGTTTTCAATACGTGTTTCGGTTTTGGGTTGAGTTTTACTTGATCAACGACTTATGTAAGTACTTCTAAGTTCTACTATACGACTTACGGTACTTACGAAGGTCGTTTGTTTTCCCTTCGGCTTCTCTTCTGGTTTCGTGGGTCTCGGAGTTGGCGCTGGTTTCTGAAATAAGATGTACCATATCTAAAGTAATCTAATAACTTTAAACATTGCGACCAAAGAAAGTGATAGCATTTGCATAAAGATAAGCAATATGATAATATTTAATAAATATTTTTTGTTTGATTGAATAATTCCCATTCACACAAAGATCGCATTGACATTTGCCACGTAATAGCAGTCCCCTATTACGTTTTTACGTGTTATGAAACAGGCAAGTGATGTAGGTATGTTGTATATGTTACAGTCAAAACTCATAACCAGTCAAAACCACTTTTGACTGATTTTTGCAGTTAAAAGTTCTTTTGACCAACGTCCTTCGTTAAAAACACTTTTGACTGCGAAAATCAGTCAAAAGTGGTTTTGATGATATCTAACATGAAATATGTTTATATTGGTTAGGTAAGGTTAGAACTGTGATCTAACGGCCAGAACCGAAATGTAGAATATTTTGCAGTTAAAAGTACTTTTGACCTACGTCCTTAGTTAAATGCACTTGACTGATTTTCGCAGTCAAAAGTGGTTTTGACTGTAACATAAACAATGGCAATCGGCGACTGCGTGAAGTGGCATAACTATGCTAAGAAGTTATAGGTGTCGACGTATAGTAGGTATAGTTCGCGCAAAATAACTTGACCCAAAACTAACGGAGAGAGGGAAAGTTTGCGCAGTACATTTGCAAGCAAAATGTACTAAAAAACGACTACTGCGCATCTGCCATTTTGGTTCAAGTTACCTTGCGCCAACTGTACAGGACAGTGTTCGCGGTACCTTGTTGGCGGGCGCCGTGAAAACCTTGGTTTGGACGGGCGTGGGCACTTCCTGCACCACGTCGCCCAGCCCCTCCTCCTGCAGCGCGCGGAACGTGTCGGACTTGGCCGGGTCGTACAGCACCGTGGGCTTGTGCCTGCGCGGGCGCGGCGGGCGGCGGGCGGCGGGCGGGGCGTTAGTTTTTAGTCGGTTAGCGGGCGCAATATAATAATAGAGAGAAAACACATTAGATACGACTCGGAAGGACGTTAGAGGGACGCGGAAGCGGTTAGTCAGTACGGAAGTTTAGTTTTGTTTGTGTTTCAGGAAGGAAAGGTCGATAAAAATACTAACATTAATTATGTAGAATAAGTTCTCTAGCTTAATTATTATATTATTAAGTTCAATTGTATAAATAACTTAAGCTACTGTAGTATGTGATAATTATCGCCACACTGATCACACAATGTTGTCGAGTGAACGTGGGGCGCATGAGGAGTCGTTTATAATGTTGGGCACTCCTGCACCAAGAATAGTTGTCAACATGTCGACGTCGTCACCATGCTTGACGATCAGAACTGCACGTGGAGTGAAATAGATCAAGTTCGCAAGATACGAAAAGAGCAACATAAAAATAAAATAAAGCATTAATGCGTCATGAGGATGGGCGTCGACTGTTGTTTTGGCGGCGTTCTAGTAAAAGACTTGCCTCTTGACAACGTGCGGCCGCCCGTAATGGCCGTTAGCGCTAAGTAAGCAAAGAAATACTTCATTATTATGTGTATTGTAACACTAATGCTATTCCTCCGGTGTATTTCTTGTATTAGCAAATTAAAATATATTTTACCAAACTGAAATGTTCCTCGATATTATCAACGGGTATCGTTTACTTATTTTTTATTGCAAAAAGCTTGGGATGTTCTGTTTCATATTAAAATTTAAATAATATTTATAGAAATTCTGTTAGACTGACTGAAAAGTGGTATTTCTTATGTAAAGTTTGGCATTTGTCCATGTTGTTTAAATTCATTGCCAAGATATGCGAGATGACTGATACTTCGTAGTCTTAATGTTAGCTTACTTGTGTTGCTAACATTTTGAAACGTAGATGAATTGTTAAATTTAGAGGGCGTGGCTTAAGGATTTTTTCATCTTGCCTTGCCGCTTCAATTTGTATTGATAGTACCTATTTAACTAATCGATTTAAATATAACTTCCTAATGAAATACTCACGGCAACGGCGAAGTTTGTTGCCTAATAGAGTTAGCGATGTTTTGCTCTGAGTATAGATTGATCGGCGAGTTGAACTGCTTGTGCACCATCTGAAGCGATAAGGACAATTGTTTAGTATTCTATTTTAGCAGGTAACAGCTAAATAGTAAAAATGTAAGAGAGAGCAGCTACAAGATCTTGTTCCAAAGTTAAAACACCAATTGTTTACATAACAGTTAAAAAGATAAGTTACATGGTAGATTACTATGCAACTGTATGAATTTTAAAATTTGCAGACCGAAATCAAATTGGCTACCAACGAATTTTACAGTTGGTTTGTAGTTTTGAAAGGAAGACAAAAATAGGATTAAGTATTCAACTGCCAACCGACAAGTTCTATGATGAGTACCAAATCATATTTTCATGCAAAACAGTCGGTCCTTACTTTAATAGAAATATAAAATGATTTCAGTCAGCGTGAACTAAAACTGAATTACAGAAGTAGTTACTCTCTTATTATAAAGTATGACAGAAAATAAACTCTTTCAAGTCATGAAAGCTCAAACAAGATGGCGTATAGACATATGAATTTATGAGAATGACGATACTTTGCAAGTGTTATAAGGAAAAACATATTTCAAACTATTTTGAGCATTAATAAAAGTATCATAAAGCTTGTATAAATGAGTAGTTTTCTACGAAATAATAAGATTGCAAGGTATCGTTTGGTGAGTCGTCCGGCTTCGTAACGGAAGTTTGTCGTTGTCATGCTTGAAGCTGATACTGTTCACACAAGTCATTTAGTGCACCACCTTGTTCGCTTCTTCGCCAACCACTCGCTGCAACACCGACTCTGCCACCTGAGTTGTTGTGAAAAATACTAATGTAGGAGCTATACAATACGTGCACTATCGTTAATACCGTTAAAGATCTCATTTCAAATTCTGTAGAGGAATAAGAAGGAATATAGTATATAAAAGTACCTATATAAATATTTTAAGTACTTAATTAAGCAAGACCTCTATGTTTAAATTAAAATATGAATCTGGGAAGCTTCCCTTCTTATTTCTCTCAACGAGTGTAAAAATATGTTCTAAAACTTCTATAGTTTTACGTAAGCTTCTCATTTTAGTTATAGTGTAAGAAATAGAAAATATTGTGAATGTGTGTTTGTGTGTGCGTGCATAATATGTATAGTGCGTGCGTTTTGTTATTAATTTTCCCATTAAAACTGGTTTAATTGTATCATTATGATGTAATATATACGCCACTACTTAACATGATCCTCCTCATTAAATACACAAAGCATACAGATAGGTATTAAATAGAGGATAAATATAACGCCAATCTTGTGCGTAATATATATTTCTGACAGTGCGTGGTGTAAAAATAGAGTAAGAAACACGCAAGTGGAATTTCATATAAAACGTCATAAGCCGGGAGATGACGAGAATTTAAATCTGCTGGAAAGATATTGTTCCTAAAAAGCATGGTAAAAGCGCAACAGGTATCATTGATAGCTGACCACGCCATTGGCTCTCGTCGACGTTACAACTTGCTTATTTATAAGTGGACTTTTCAATTAGTAATTTTACAGTCTAATTTTTTTACTAAATAGACAAAGAACACGAGATAAAAATAGTTTGGCTAGTAAGAAATTTATTTTATCATCATCATCATCAGCCTTTAACAGTCTGCGAGCTATCGCGGGAAGGTAAAATCTTATTCTGCCATGCTAATAAGTTATTAATACATTTTAGACCTATTTTTTACGTCTTGTCATCGTGTTAAACAATGTTTCAATGTTTATTGGTTTGTGTATAGTTATGAAATAATAATTTACAATGGAAACTAGAATTCTAAATATAGAATTTATATTCAAGTGTTATGAAACGAAACCAGCTACGTAATGCATTCAAGGACATTTCCAATCTATTCAAAAGTATATTGGTCTAATTGAAATACCTAAAACAATTTACTTTGACTTAGGAATCTTTGAAATTAACTCGTATATATACTAATATATATGAACATAATTGTTTTAAATGGTTTGTTTTATTACTGACAGGGAATTAGAGGCTTGGAGTAATTAAGTTCGTAAGAGGCCCAGTATAGTCCCTTGTAGCATTCCTTGTTCAAAACCAAGCCTAAAATGTATACTACTATTTATTAGGTAAGACTAATTCAACAAGCGACGGGATGCAGATTTATACAATTGAGAACTTAATTTCGATATAATAATACTAATATTAGAGAAGTCGAAAATAATAAGTGAAACGCCGTTGTTGTGTTTCTCTTACCCTACAGCCCTGCGGTCTTTACAGTCATACGCTAAAAAAATTGTTACTAAGGTAAAATATTTATTTCTATTTTTGTGATGGATCTTGAAGACTATGTTGAGTAGAGCTCTAGTAAAGAACGTATATAGAAAATGAAGTATATAGTAACCTTCTGCCTCATGAGGGTGTCGCGGTAGTCGTGGCTGGGAGGCGCGCGCATGGCAGGGTTGGGGTGGTGGCGCAGGTAGCTCTCCGTGGGGCCGGGCTCGCGCCGCACCTTGGCGCCCGGCAGCACCAGGGGCGTTGTGCGGTACGGCTAAAATATATAAAATGATACGTTACTTTAATGACACTGACAAAGAGCCATCTGATAGTACACTTAAAATGTCTCCCCCGTTTCATATTGCATTATTTTTACGAATCCCTAAAACATCAGTCTTACGTATTAGTTTTGGAAGCCCTCCCCTCAAGCTTTATAAGCCTTTTGTTCGGCAGTCGTGATTAAACTAATGCTCTCCCATTCTTCACACCGAATAAAAAGACCTAGGTACCTATACCTAGCTAATATGCAGATTTTGAGATTAGTTGAAGAAATATCTTCGTCTCATGTATCACGATGGCTACAATACAGCTTATCCTTAGTTTTTTCTGGTGCACTAAAGAGTCTTTGTGTACTATGAGAGAGAGATGTCCTTGTGTAGACGTTAAAATAGCTGTTTCAAGATTATCCAATCGCCGTTCGCGCGCAGTTGCACCTTGCTTAGAAAGAAACTTGCCTTCTCTCGGCTCAATATGTAGAATTATTGCTTCCTATTTATAATACTTTTTCAAGGTTTGTCCATACTAAGATTTTGAATCAAGAGTGTGTTTGTTGTTTATCCACACAAGAATGTAATAAACACACGATTTATACGCAATGAATTATCGCAAAGCAATTATCGATTATCAATTATTATTGATATGGGTTTGAGCTTATAGTCCGCGACATTACTAGGTAGTTTCTTGTTAAGCTTTGGAAGCATATAATAGTTTCGGATAAACTGATCATCTGCTTCATTACGATACTAAAACTAATGCGTTGGTAATAATGAATAAAGTGTAAGGATTGCAGTTTCCAAATTATGCTTATAGGAGCACATAGCAACTTAACGTAGGTCTTGAAATAAAATTGTGAAAAGGAAAGCCAATGTTGTCTGTATTAAATATACAACCATGATCTAGAATAGTTGGCTCACATTACAATCTAAAAATAGTGGACTTAGTAGGCACATAAACTGAAATAACAGCGTAAAACAAACGGCGTTGAACATAAAATTGTGATTTGCTTTATAGCTTTAGTTAACTGAAGTAAACTCAGTGTTTGTCACACACAGATGTCCTTTTAGAAGGTCGCGAACGGAACAATAAAATACCGATGATTTACTTCAAATAGCACGTCAACTAGTCAGGGACGAACACAAATCAGATACCATTTCTCTTAAATGAAAAATGTTAGATATTTACTCAAAGATTTGCCGCTAAACTCAGTGATATACTCCGCGTCGAATCTAATTATAACACGAGGTTATTCCATGTGGGTTATGATATGACTTCTGACACGATTTCGTTATATTTATACGGTTGTTTGGTATTCGGGACGCGGTCATATTTCGAACTCTTATTTGTGATTGGATTGGCTGACATGGATACAATTGATATGACAAATTATAGCTAGTAACTTTAGTTTTAGTAAAACTCCCAATCTCAGCACTCTGTCTTAAAATTTCCATTCGCTTGCTTGTTTGTTTAAATTAAGGATGATGAAATGGAAGTGTCCATACTTTAACCAAGTAAGTATTAGTAAGTATCCTATAAACGTGCCAATGAGCAAACAACAAGCTTCGTTTATTTGCAGCGATGTTTACAAAAGCGGGGGCTTTCGCCACTGACGCAACGTTCTATGTTGGTCGAATACGTGTGCTTGGATTAGAGTGCAAATATTTTTTTGTTTTTCATTAATTAGCTAACGTAACATACCTATTGAAATCACTAGCTCTATTAGCCTATTATTGAATCTGAAGACTTTACGAAGGTGTAAGTACTAGAACTAGTATCTCTAAGGGGCAATAATTAGATAATTTTAGCCGCTATGATTTTTTAGAGGAATCGTCAATCGACTCGATCAATTGATTCTGTGATTCGTCAACGAATAATTTACTCTGAATATGACAAGTGATAAGTGGTAGTGTGACTAGGGAGACGCAACTAGTTGTTTGTAATTAACTTTAGTTCAATTATGGTAAACTAATAATAAGTTTCCATAAATCGTCTCTTACTTAGTCTCTTACTTATAAACAACAATGAAAATAGAGCTTTTACTTTTTTACTAGTTAATTTGGTTAATTGATAACAACTTTCATCCGAGATCAGTATCGAGTATTCTAAGTATAACGAGGAATCATCATTAACATTTAATACCTACCTACCTATGTTAACAATCATTTTGGATATTCGTGTTGAAAGGTAAAAGTGGGTGTGAAAATAAGTAAGGATGGTGACATTGATACTAAAATAACTTACAGCTGGCGCTTTAATATCAAAAAGAGGTCGTAGGATCTTCTAGATTAAGCAAAACTCACTAACAATCCTAAGTAATTATTAAAATATTTTCAAGTGTTAGGTTACATTTATGTTTCCTTTTAAAAATTACTTATTTGAATAATTAATACACTTTGGTTAAAGGAATTATTTCTGTTGGTTGTTTTGATAAGCTAAAGACTAAGAAGAGCTTCTGCAGAAATTACTATTTAGCGAAGCAGAAATTAAGGCATTAGGCTCGGTAAAACAAGAACTACTGATAAAATACTATCCCAACAAAACAGTTTTGGCATTTAGTGATAACTTTATAGTTTAACAATCTCATAAAATGGAGATCTTGTTGTAAAACCATTTTTCAGGAAAATTACTTCGTTAAAGCTACAGAAGCTTACAGCGTTATTACATCACATATTTTGTAACACTACGCGCGTCTCAAGAGCTCCAAATTTAGATTATGCTTCAACTCTTCAACATTCCATGTAACGGTTGAATCGGTGACGTTCCACATCATTTGCAATTGAACATAAACTAATTATAATTTATTACCACAACACTTTCTGATTACGAGGAATTATGAAGGGTTTAGTGATAAGGTAAAGTTATGGAAGTATATTATCCGCACGCACCCAATTCGTGACGACCTCGTCCTCAGGATGCATGGGATCCTGGTAACCGTTGGGGAAGAAATTAGGATTGACGGCCATCGTGGTTGCTAGCACCCAGTTGCGCGGACGTGTGCCGTGCAGCGTATGATCGCGGACTGCCGCTCCAGTCCGTCCTCTCCCGAGTAAACAACGCGATTTCAATGCATTCTATTTTGGAAATATGGCGGGAAAATTGGCGTCGGCGTGGGCGAAAACCTCCCGCGCACCCGTAGAGCCTTGCGCCACATAAAGCTTAAAGGTCTGATTTTTTTATGGTAAGTGATTACCGCCGCCCATGGACACCCGCAACACCAGTGGAGACACAAATGCGTTGCCCACCTTTTAAAAGGATTTGGGCCTCCAGTATCCTTACTCACTCGGCTTTCTGTGAGGCCGTGGTATCACTCCATGGCCCATTCGTGCCGAAGCATGGCTCTCCCACGGTAAAAAATATAACACGGTATTCCAAATATTATAACCAATAGTAATAATATTTATGCCCAAAAAGCTAAACGTATTCTCTTCACGGTTTTACACAGAAAGATTTGTGTAATAAATACTTAGCATCCGGCTCAGTCAGTCGGATGTTTTTTTTAAGATTTCGTTAATTTTCTTTTCCATTAGGTACTTCCACTGCAAATTGTACTAGAAATACGACCGGCGCGATCGTCTATTATAGTGATTCATGATTCAGAAAACGGATTTAGCTCGGGAACGTTCTAAAACTTCGATGAATTATGGCTATATTTCAGTAACTTGCCCGAGTCTATCTATAAAGTACTAGGTAGGCATGTAGGGAATGTTGTTGGGTGTTCTAATCCGAGTGGATCTAATTAATAAGTTAACGTCATTAATCCATAGCATTTTGGCGAGTCTCCAAGGTACGTCACGAGTTTGGTTTAGTATAACACAGTTAACCTATTTCTTGGAAATCAAGGATAAGTAAGTGCATGTTATTTTGACGCAAATGTGGCAAAATAATTTAATACAAATTGTACCATATTTCAAATAAGTCAAAAAGATCTTTACCTTACGAATTAAGTATTTGGAACTGATAGTATTACTCGCAGTGATTACAGGCAGAAAACTGTAAACCATTTGGCAAATAATCAAATAACAAATGATGAAGTATATATGAACTCATAAAATGATGGCCTCAACTAAATATGTTTATGTTTTGGTTATAAATAAAAAACAACCATTAACTAACTATTCTAAACGGAATGGACATTTTAATGTATAAAAGTTTATTTTATCAGGTGAAATAGTCAAATTGTCGTACTGTGTACTTTCATATATTTCAAGTTCAAGTTCAAGTTCAAATGTTTTTATTTCAAATAAGCTTTTACAAGCGTTTATGAAACGTTGTGATTCTAGTTGCACGGTTCCAAAAGGTCGATCCTATGGAGAAGAATCCGGCAAGAAACTCCATGGACACTCTTTTAAAATAAATGAATTACAAACTTCACTGGTACAATATTGCGATAACAAGATGTGAGGACGTTGAAGGATGTCCAAGTTTGACCGAGGTCGACTATATTAAACGAAGATTCACGTTATTTGAGAATCCGATGTCATTTCTAAATAAAAAACTATGTGGTAACGCACACCATCAAAGCGACAAATAAAACTAGGTGTCTACTTAGACAAGCCACAACGTACACACATTTACAGTTTCTGTTGTGGTAAACAATACTTTCCATATGAAGACATCTCGATATGTAAATAATATGGAATCTGTTAAAGCTATGTCCATCTACTTATAAGGTTCCTACTATAGCTACTAACTGACCAACATGAAAATTAATAAGCTTATATTAGTCTCTAATAATCAACAGTTTCATTTTGCCAGGGAGGCCGCAAATGCATCCGTATCTAACAACCACACATTCTTATCGTTAACATAGTCCTTGGTTTTGTAATAGGCTTTCTTAAGAAGAACAGATTTGACGTGTCTTTTAAATTTCTTGCCAGTGAGATCGGTGACACATTTTGGGAGTTTATTATAGAAACGCACACAATTTCCTAGAAATGATTTATTTGTTTTAGTTAGTCTAAATTTAGGTACCACTATTTTATGTTTATTCCTAGTATTAAGGTTGTGAAAGTCACTATTGACACTGAACTTCTGCAGGTTTTTGCGCACATACATTATGTTTTCAAGGATGTAGAGTGACGGCATCGTAAGTATATTGATGTTCTTAAACACTTCTCTTAGGGAATCGCGAGGGCCCATATCGTAGATTGCGCGGATGGCCCTTTTCTGTAAGATAAATATGGAATCTACGTCTGCAGCTGATCCCCATAGCAGAATACCGTACGACATAATGCTGTGAAAGTAGGCAAAGTACACGAGTCTGGCTGTAGCTACATCAGTGATCTGCCTAATTTTTCTCACTGCGTATGCAGCGGAACTTAACCTGCTAGACAGGGCCGATATGTGCGCACCCCACTGCAACTTACAATCAACCGTAACACCTAAGAAAACAGTTTCATTAACTAGGTCGAGTTTGCTGCCTTCAAGAATTAGATTAGGTTCAATTTGTGGTACATTTGGTAACGAAAATTTAAGACATTTAGTTTTGCTAGCATTAAGTAGTAGGTTATTAGCAGCAAACCATTTGGATAAGGATTTTAGACTCTCATTTACATTATAGAGATTGCTATCATTTCGATCGATTTTAAATATAAGTGAGGTATCGTCAGCAAATAATACTATATTCGATATCTCAGACATCATATAGGGAAGGTCATTAATGTACGCTAAGAAAAGAAAAGGGCCTAAAATAGAACCCTGTGGAACACCAATTCTAACTGCAGACCCGGGAGATGTGACTCCATTTATGCCCACTTTTTGCAGCCTCTTAGAAAGATAGGAAGACACAAGCTCCAAAGATAGCCCTCTTATACCGTAGTAGTTCAATTTACGGATAAGCGTATCGTGATCAACGCAATCGAAAGCTTTGGAAAGATCACAGAAGATACCTATAGCATCCTGTGAACCCTCCCAAGCCTCTAAAATGTGAGAGACTAGCTTTGTACCAGCATCAGACGTAGACCTGCCTTTCGTGAAGCCAAATTGCTGATCATGTAAGATCTTGTTTTTGTGAAAGTGTGCTATCATTTGATTAAGCATAAGCTTTTCAAATATTTTACTTAAGGCAGGGAGAACAGAAATGGGCCTATAATTACTGGGATTCGCTTTACAGCCTGATTTGAAGATAGGAATAACTTTACTATGTTTCATTAAGTCTGGAAAGGTTCCTGTCTTAATACAAAGATTAAATATATTTGTAAGGATTGGAGCGATATTGTCAATTATTGAATTTAGTGCTTTAACAGATATGCCCCATAAATCTTCAGTATTTTTAATATTTAAACTTTTAAACGCTTTTATAACCATAGGCGGAGATACTTGGCTAAACTCAAAGTTTGGTATGTCTCTTTTGAAAAAAATCTTTGCTAGAGATTCTGCTACTAAAGGGGACGAATCTAAACATTTCGTGACCTCGATCGGGACATTAGTAAAGTATTTTTCAAAAGCTTTTGCAACTTCCGCGTGGTCTGAGATTATTTTATTGTTTACTTTTAAACTCAGATCTGTGTCCTGTTTTCGGTTTTTATTAGTTTCCGCATTTATTATCCTCCACACTGTTTTAATTTTATTATCGGATTTGTTAATTTGACTGCTAATGAGTTTCGATTTCGCTAGAATGCATACTTTTTTAAAACACTTAGAATATTGTCGTACATAATTATGAAAACCTTTGTCAGAGGTTAATGATTTTTCATAGTACAGTTTGTAAAGAACATCTCTACTTTTCCTAATGCCGTTTGTGGCCCATTCATTAAATTTACATTTTTTACGCTGGGTAACTCTTCGAAGAGGGCATGACTTATTAAATGATTTACATATTATATTGAATAGCTTATTGAAATTTATGTTGGGGTCATTAGAAATAAAATTAGTGTTACACAATTGCATTGTAATTAGCTCGTAGAACGAACGTAATTTATTTTCTTTCAGAGATCTAACCAATATGTTTTTATTAATAGGTGGCCTTTTGTTAGTCTCTATAGAGATCAGTTGTCCCATGTGATCCGATCTAACACCGCTAACTATTGAAGAGCCTTGAACTGCACAATTTGAAAAAATATTATCAATACAAGTATTGGAAGTAGCAGTAATCCTAGTAGGTTCATTAAAAATTGGTTCCAAATTAAAAGAATTAAATAATGCTAGAAATTTACGTTTTTCAGGGGATTCTATTAAAATATCAATGTTTATATCACCACAAACAAATATGTGTTTCTTGCATTTAAATACTTTTCTAAGAACATCTTCCATTACTATCAAAAATGTTGGAAAACTTGAAGATGGTGGCCTATACACGCATATGATAATATAGTTTTCTACTTCAGCACATGCTACCTCACATAAGCGATCAACAGAGCACGAGGTGATGTCTTTTCGTTCTTTGAATTTAAGATTATTGTTACATAGAATTAATGTTCCGCCACCCGCGGCTGTTATTCTGTTGTACGCACTGGCAACTGTGAAGTTAGTTACATTAAAACTATCTATCTAGTACTTAGACAACCTGTAGCAGAATAAGCGCAAGACCTGAAAGTAGCTTTTTCAGAATCGCATACTGAATCGATTAAAGCGGTTTTCAATGTGTGTTAGTTTTTCCCGAAAAAATATTACAATACTTGAAACTACGGCCTTCGATCTATCAGTGGATAGAGTTATAAAAAACTGAAACGTATTTACAAAAATTGTTAATGTGTGCGACTGTGCGTGTGCGCACATTGTTTTGGGTACGACTGGAGTACCTACATCCACGAGTTTTGCGTTTAGCGGGTAGGTATAACATATTTCTAAAAAATATATGCTTACGTGTCTCAAAATAACTTTAGGGTTACGTTATTATAATTATGACTCGATACTCTAATTGACGTGTTTGAGGTCTTGCGCTTACATGTTGTATAGTAAAAAATTAAAACATGGACCATACTACTAGCTTAATAGCTTATAAGATAAGATAAGATATGTATTAAGCGATTGACAACGGTTTCCATCCGTCATGACTGACAAAATGATTCTCGATAAAAGTGGCCGCTGACCACGGCTGGTGCAAGACTGACCAGCAACCGCACTATTTCACAATTCCCGTTTCCATTTACACCTATTTGGCTCGAAGAGAGAGGTAAGCTTTTGTAACTTATCAAGTTAACACTCACCTGAATCTGGATGGACTCGTCAAGCGTTTCGTCTGTGCGCGTTGAGGAAGGCGATAGCATCAGCGTCCTGTAGTCGCCCTCGACCTGCAGCGGGTACGTGTAGTGCGGCAGGCCGGCCGGGCCCGCCGGGCCCGTCGGCGCCGGCGTGCGCGGCAGCGACTCCGGCCCGCCCGGCCCGCGCCAGCTCGGCAGCGGACTTGGCGTTCTGGATACATTCACATTTGTTTAGCAACCAAATATTCAACTGCAGAAGTCAAATCGCGCCGGGTGAAAATCGCGCCGTGAGTTCTTAGCAACTCACGGCGCGATTTTCACCCGGGGCGATTTCACGGAATACTTCTATTGATTTACTTCTAAACTCACGAGACCGGTTATTTGTGCGGTTACGCAGCCGCCGCGGTTGCAAGACGGGCGGCAGTTGAGGTCCAGACCGCCATGGACACACACCAGAATCGAACTGTTGCGTTATTCTTACTTCACAGAAGAATTAAAAAAAGAAGGCCCAAAAGGTTCTGGGTGCATCCACTGATTCAGAATAGAGATCGTTATGGATTATTTGTTACTCTTATTAGTGAATTAAAAAAGGACGAAGACAAATTCTTTAATTATTTTCGAATATTCGGTATTCGTTATTCAATTCGATTCGTTATTTCGAGTATTCGGTCGCCCGCCAATCGAACGCAGAGCGCAAAACGTAAACGGCGTAAAACGCGTCGTGAAATGTGCTTTATTTTTGTACATTATATATTTGCATTCTACCGAAGCTGTGGGCCCGCAACCGCGGCGGGCGCGGGTGAAAATCGCTCCGTGAGTTCTTAGCCTTACACCGGCTCCATATGTTGGACACAACGTGCCGACTAACGTTGGCGTTAAGTGATTCGAACCAATCAAAATGCGTCAGCAAGCTACATGGGTGCTGGTACCAACGCTATTTACCGGTCCACACGTAGGCCGAATAGCGTTGGTGCTGCCATTGGCGCCAACGTCTGGAGCTCGCCTTACGAAATAAGGCTAACCCAACGTAGGCCATTCTGGAAAGGCGTTAAAGCAGAATGATAATTGTAACCGGGTAGCCTTCCAAATTTTACACTGTTTTCCCCCTAATAACATTGGAATAGGTAAATATTGAGTATCTTGTATCATGACAATATAATTATATCTTTTTCAATTTTAGTTACTGTAATTGTTTGTACACTACTGTTGTAATAAATAAATAAATGATTAAATTAACTAATCGTCTCACTGTAATAGCTGACTTATTTGCACATGAAAAGATAACGATTAATATTCTGTAAAAATTTGTAAATTAATTATTGCTGTGCCTTATTTATTTATCTGCTTATACAAAACTTGAATAAAGGACTCGTTCATATTCGTATTTAATCGTGCATTTACCGTGGGAGAGCCATAATAATAAATAAATCTATATCTATATATATAAAAGAAAGTCGTGTTAGTTACTTCATTTATAACTCAAGAACGGCTGAACCGATTTGGCTGAAAATTTGTGGAGAGGTAGCTTAGAACCAGGAATCGGACATAGGATACTTTTTATCCCGTTCCCGATACTTTTATTCCACGGGGGCGAAGCCGCGGGCAGAAGCTAGTAATATATAAAAGAAAGACGTGTTAGTTACTTCATTTATAACTCAAGAACGGCTGAACCGATTTGGCTGAAAATTGGTGGAGAGGTAGCTTAGAACCAGGAGAAGGACATAGGATACCCGTACCGATTTTTATCCCGTTCCCGTGGGATGTGATGACAGACCGAATTCCACGGGGGCGAAGCCGCGGGCAGAAGCTAGTAATAAATAAATATAATATGGCGGACTACATCGCCGCAACTACGTTAAGCACAGATATCATTCTCGCGCACTGCACTGTGGTAACCTATTGAAATCTCGAATTTCTGTTACCCGAATCTTAAAACCCCGAAAACGGTTGGTAGAACTTTTAAAAGACAGATGTAATGTATGACAACTTTTTAAAATTCCGTTTTTAATTTCCCAGATGAATAAATTTCCAGGTGCATTAAAACCAAATTTCCAGAAAGTATTTTTTTGTTTCCCATATTCTCATAACTCAGATATAGTTATACCAGATTCTCAGAATACTTTTTTTTGTTTCCCATCGTACCATTTTCCAAATAAACTATTACCAGATTTTCATTATCTTTTTATTCGATTCCCATACAATCGTGTTCCAGCTAAACTATTGCAATACATAATATTATTTTTTGTTATTTTAGTGAAGGAAAAATTTGACTCGCAGGCAGGATACGAACCTGCGTCTTCTGGCTAGGTACGCCAGACGCTATGACCTCTAAGCCACCGCGAGTCCCACCTGCCATGTCGAAATTTGCCTTCACATTCTGAATTTACGTCTTAAAGGTGACGTCAGTAACATCTATTGAAAGGCAAGTTACTTTGCCTCTCAACCGACACGACTTACCTTACGGTTAGTTCTATGTCGTACGATGCTACCATACCTATTAACTATCTTTTTTTTGGCATTTTTCATGCTAAGATTTTAAAGTTATTTTAGTGAAGGAAAAATTCGACTCGCAGGCAGGATTCGAACCTGCCTCTTCTGGCTAGGTACGCCAGACGCTATGACCTCTAAGCCACCGCGATACAAAGATTTAGTTTTTCTGGATATAATTTATTTGAATTAAAAAATCTTGATTTTAAAAATCTGGATATTGTTTGTCTGGATATCAGTTAGCTGTATTTCAAATTTTTTTTTTTAAATCTGGCTTTCGTGCATATGGATTACGGTTATCTGGATTTTGTGCATTTAGATTTCGTGTGTCTGGAACTCATTCGTCTGGATTCTAAAACGTCGAACAAATGATTAAATGGGCAAATGAAATCGAAGTTAATGATTAAGAAGTGTATTTCGATTGGGCGGAATTCTAGAGATCGTACTATGTCGATTCAGAGGGAGGAATGCAAGTGTATAAATTAAATAGTGCCATCCGTTTCTCACAAGCTAAAAATGATCACGTGGTATGGCCACTAAAGAGAAAAAATTTAAAACAGTTCCCCAGCTCTGGCCGGGGAAAGAAAGCATCAGTCATCGGTATTGTAACAGTTACAGACGCCAACGGCCAGTGTTAAAGATTTATCCTGACAGGCGCTGACAGCCTGTACCAGATACCTACTTATAATGGTTACCAAAAGTTTAAGATAATAACGCACACACAAGATTTGCAAAAAGCTCTCAACAAAATTCAAATGAAGAAATTTTAATTCCAAACCATCAAGTAATCTTAGGTTTGGCGTCTGTGTATATACATTGCTTTTAATATAATTCATGAGATTATCTCTCAGCAAGGTATCTATGCCATTGTTATAATTATTTTATTTCGCTCTATGATATGTTGTGTTTTTTTCTCTTCTTATAATTAGGCCTTCATATAATTGGGCCTTAGAAGGTCCTGAGTGGATTAAGTAGCGTCTAACTCTAATGTTAATGTTATTCCTGTTTTACTACTTAAATAATATAGAGCTGTTAGCTGTCTAGTTATTTTGTTTTGTTCTGTGCACATATTTGTTACGTTACTATCCAGATCAAAACAATGTATTTGTGATATGTATGGTTACCTATTATAACGATTATAATGTGGTTTGTGCAATTAAATAAATAAATAAAAAAATAGGTTTTTTTTCGGGATAGGTACCAAGATTTTCAGACATAAGTATCGTGTCACTTACTTGATGGCTTTAGCAATTAATCTTAATTTGTTTACGCTTATTTATAGGAGAATTTAATTTGAATAGCAGTGGCTGGTTTCATATTCGTTTTGTGTTTCCAATAGTTAACATGTCACAATAGTAACGTCGAGAAAGATCGAATCCCATGTTTTATGGCAAAACTAAATTTTTGCCAACATAGCCAATTTCTATGGTGATTATACTCGTGCAGTTGACAAACATAAGCTGTTCAAATATAAATAATAGAACTTAGCAAATATAAAATGAAATAATGGCAATGATACCTACCTGTATGGTGCTGCGGCATATGGTATGGGCGAGCGAGGCGCTAGTGGCGTGCCCGACCCGCGCGGCCCTTCACGGTCCACGTCCCTACACAACGTACACAATGAACATGACTGAAACATGGATTATCGTCAATACGATGCAGTGTTCCATGACCATTAAGATGACGTATTGACGAAACAAATAAACACAAAAACACCACGCCACTAACAGCTGAATTTAAAATAAATTCAGAAATAATTGTGTAATTCTTATTAGTCTTGTGGCGTATTTTTTTAAACGAGTATAATGCCAACATTTAAAGGAATGCATTTAGTACAAAAGTGGTAGTCTAAAAATATACTTTAGTAAGATTGTTTTCTGTATCAATCAATATATTACAGAAAACGAATCATAACATACTTAAAATACAATATGGGTAGATATAGTTCATGCAGGTTATATTGACGATAGCATACAGGATGTTACGTGTGTAGGTATTGACGGAGTCTGAAACTCAACATCTGTTCAAATAACAAATATTCTTTAAGTGTACAAATATTATAGTTATTCCTAAAATTGTTTACAACATCGATAAATTACCCATGCTTATAATTTTTGGATACGGATTTAAAGGAGGCTAAATATAACAAGCATATTTTTATAACAAGTTTTACGATACAACGGATTGTTTCAAAATGCAATGTGATACTGAATCATATGCTGTATTTAACCTAGTGTGAAGTTTGCAATATAATTTAAAACCATAAAATCCCGGCAAACTTCTTCAAAACCATTTAATGTTACGACACTACTTTCCGGATTGAGTCGTATCAATGACATCAAGGGTATATTACTATGAATATATATTTTTATAGTCCTGCAGTGTGACTTTAAAGGATGGTATTATTACTGGACAAGGTTAATAGTAAGCTATACGATAAATCCCAGAAAATTCAGTATCACCGTTGACATAAATCAACATCTAGGTGGAGGGCAACATAAATGACACCGAGTGCAACTCTTACTCAGCGAACTCGTGATAGAAGGTAGGCGTGGGCACGCGGCCTACAAAACTGCCCGGCGACCGAGGCAATGAGTATAGGTGTGCGCTTGCGCCGCCCCTGTAGTTACACTTTATCCTTTTTACCAAGAAATTGTGAGCTATTTTATTATAGCATTATCTCCCATCTGGGAAACGGCTGTGTTCAGAGAAATACATTTTCGTAAGCAACGTAGAGCGCAAAGTTGCCTGATTGATTGATATCAAATGCTTCTGAGTGGATGTTATGATACTTCAATATTATTCCAATATTGCCTGTCGTTCCCATAATGAATGGCAAATTCCATATTAATAAGAATAATATGTATTTGATTACCTCTGTACAACTAGCTTTATCTGTTTGGGCGCATTCCTGAAAAGATTCTGCGCGTCCTCGTGTCGTAGGTCACGTGCGTCGTAGTCGTCGATCTTTGCGATTATGTCACCGCGTACCAGCTCCTTGCCGGCGGGAGTGCCTGGCGTCACCTGGAAGTCATAACATACCGTTAGTATTTTATATACTCTTTTAGTCAGTAAGACATTTTTGTAAAAACGTTCCGAACTTTAATCAGACACCAGTGAATAATAAAAGTTTAAAATTTATTCGATTGACAAAATATCAGAAAGCTCAAGATTTGGTAAAGTAGAGACGAGAGTAGAGTAGTAGTCTAGGTAGTAGAGGTATTCAAATCATAGCTCTGTGACTGATGATGACAAATTCGCGGAATACATCTGTATGAAATAGGTAAAATAATAATGATATATATGTTTGTAATAAATAAATTTAAAAACAAATTGTGCAGCAGCAATGATATGGTATAATGTAGCTAACCTAACGTAACTGTTAACCTAGATAAATATAACGTCACTTTAGGTCGCGAGCGAAACCGCGGAAAACAACTAGCAAATATATATATTTTTTGTATAATTTCTATAGCTGAGTGTAACAGGTACTGCAAAGTTCAAAGCAACCAATGTGTCAATCCTGACACATCAATATTTATTCAAACTGAAAATATGGTGGTGTTTAAAGTCTGAAATTCCATAGAAACCCGTCAGACTTCAAAGGATCGTTTTATTTTGTCTACGCTTACACTCTACAATTTCTAACAAACCCTAATTGTATTGGTAAATTCAAATTGTACGTGTGAAACAATTGTAAACGGTAGAAATTCCAATTAAATTAAACGACTGTCTACTTTTGGAAATGAAAAGGTCTCACTTGTGTGATAATAATAATAATAATCTTCACAGATATGCGACACATTTAGAAGGCTAACAGACGGACCGTGACATTCTGAAGTTTGAACCAACCGTCCAATCCGTTCGGTCATCTTCAAGGGTAAGTGTCACAGAAAAATTCTAATCAACGTGTTTACTTTTAGAAATAATCCACAACTTTTGAGGTGTACTTTTTTATTTATTATATAGATATCATAGATAAATAAATAGTTACACCAGAAGTGAACCAAATGTGCCTGTTTAATAAAATTACTAAATTGTTCTTCCGCTCCATATGTATATTATATTTAGACGAACGTTATGTAATGATATTCCAGCCCATAAACTAATTTTAGAGGCTTATTATGAAGGGTGTAGTATACAGCATGAGTAGTAAGTCGACCTTGTGGCTGGGGTAGAGGAGAGGGCGCGGGACGCATGCACTGTGTTTGGCCGATGGCCAGGCTAAATGCGTCCGCCGCCACGCCGCGCCAACCTGACATTTTTTATTGAAAACAACCGGCGGATCGGATGGAGGCCGCGTCGCATCGACGGCTCGACCTGCGCAAATCTATCACAAACTTCCTCGAGTCAATGGCGAGGACATTCATCTATATTTACTCTTATCCATCACCGTGGGTCGTGGTGACATTTCGCGTGGACGTCAATAATTCTAGTTAGTTGTGTTTGACGAATTTTTTTAAAAGGCTACAGCTGGCTAATGTCCATCCGCATTACATTCATACGCAGGTGACGCGTGGCGTATGTTCTGACGTCAGATAATTATCTGGGTTGAAGTAGATGCATTATGTTAAGAAACATTCTGCGGAACTCTTATCATGTCCATTTCTAGCTGTCTAGTTGATTTGGATAAGCTATTTAATTAAGTTCATTTATGATGCTTGATGCAATTATTACCTATCTTATGGCTTATGTTGACTATGTAGGCAGATATCATTACCAATATATCTTTTATGGTATTAACGGGTTCTGTTAGCAAATATGTCGACAATTTTAAGAGTACCTACCTATATTTTTTCATTAGGTACGATTATAGACGTTGAATAGGTGCTATAATTAACATAACGTAACATACCATCACGCCTGTATTCCCCGAAGGGATAGGCAGAGGCGTACTAATGTACTCCGACAGTTCGCCGGTATGTTTAGGTCCCATGTAATAGGGGGCGAGCCTATTGCCATTAACCGGGCACAAATTCCTAACTCCGAGCTGCTACTGGGAATTTCATAGAAAAACCCAATAACACTTTGCTTGACCTAGGAATCGAAACCAGGACCTCTAGCGTAACAGTCGCGCTCAGGACCACTTGGCTAATGAGGCAGTTTGTTTTAGTTGCTATAATTAAATATTGAACTATAACATAGTTCTAAAATTGCATTAATCGATGTGCTGGGTTTTATTGTCAAAAAGTTACATGAGTTATGAAGTTGCTAATTACCTGCTGAAATATTTAAATAAGTACCTATTTCATTTTCTATAACAAATATAAGGTAGGTACCTAATTGTCGTAAGAAATTAAAATGTACCCTATTAAAATTTACTGAATCGATTGACTCATCACCACCATATGGAGAGGAAGTAATCAAAGCATTTTAATGGCAACGTTAAAGAAAAAAATGGATCAAGGCTGTATTTGCGACTAAAAGATTTAAGACAGCCAAGGTCAACGAGATTATACTCGTATTTTGCTAAGTGCATTTCGATCTATATGAAAGCGAAACCAGATGTGAGACATCATATTTATATGTATGGCAATACCAAACATAAATAGACCAAAAATGACGTCTATGTACCTATACTATTACAAGAATAAATCATGTAAGATTTAAGACACATTGACAATGAATTTGATATAAATAATATTTTGAGGTACCATACAGGTGTTTCCCTAATAAACATGATACCTTAAAGCAGAGGTACATTCTTATTTCGTTTACCGCAAACTTTGAGAATCGCATTTTTAGTGCCCCATATTTTTTTTTTAACTTTACCACATCTTAGTCCGCTCAATCTTGGCCTGGCCCTGGGCCCTTTACCACTTATAGGCCTACAGCACCGACAAGGAGCTGTTATCGCCCCCTTTGAGAACCTCTGCTTTGAAGGATGTCGAACGTTTGCTTTACTTTTGGAAATATGTACTTATATAAACAACATGCCTCCCCAGGCCTGTTGTTTATGTGTGTGGTTAAAAGATTATGTTTTACTTGTCTTTGATTTTATTTGTCTGTTTGTGACCCAAAAGTCTGAACCTTAAGATTTTAAAGTCGGCTTTCTGTTATAAATAAACACAAATCAGCGCCAACTCTACTAGCCACGACACTTGTCTGATTCATTAGAAAAATATTACGGTCATTTTATTTTCATGAATAATGTACCTACTATAAATTATATTCGTCTAGAATGTTTGCACAATTGCATATTATATGGAAATCTTTTCAGCTACGTAGCTGGCAGACTGTTTATACCGCTTGGAGAGGTGTTTACCCTGAGAAAACCCAAATTAATACCAATAACAATTTTGACGTCTTATTTTTATAAGCATGATCATAATGAATATAAGTATGCACCAATAGTGCCCCGCGGTTTCACTCGCTGTTTCAGAAATTTTTAATCTTATAGGATTGGGGTATCAAATGGAAAAAAATGATTTTCAAATTCGAGTGGTAGTTCCAGAGATTCGCATAGGGGGTAATGACTAGTCATTACCCCTATACGAATCTCTAAACAAAATCACACCCGTTTACTAGTTAACGGGTGTGTTAAAAGAGCCTCCAAGAGTGACGATAAAAAATGTAAATGATCATCTGGCGCACTCTGAGCAGTCAGCATCACTATCTTGCTGATTGGCTAATCTTATGAGGACAGGGAACTGACTGCCGATTTACAAACCAAAGGGATGGGAAGCAGCGTCCTTTTTGTAGAAAAATTATCATACTGCGCTCACCAATCCGTCTGCAGGCGTGGGGAGTATTGGCATTCCCCCTTAATAGCTACACATTTAAATATCTCTACTATTATAAAATTGTAGAAAAGCTGTGTCTGTACATTGAAGATATTTAAACAAAAACAAGTGGGTTAGGGTATATAAACGTCTGCGAACCCAAAAATGTGGTTTGTCTGTTTGTTACGGGTTGGCGCAAAAACTACTGAATAGATTTTAATTTTGTTATTACTGTTAGATAGTATATGCTGCAACTTAAAAACTGGTAGGTACTTCTTAGCTCAAAGAATTAAACGGATACTGGGATACAGCTTGACCTCTTCGATGTATAGAGACCCAAGCAAAGAAGGTATCATCACATTCATCACTGTTGGGTATTGAGCTCCAGGTGAGCGAAGCCGCGGGCAAAAGCTAGTAAATAATAAATAATTAACCACGCTGTTCCTAGTAATGGTAGCGGCCATTGTAACGGCGGGGCAGGGGGTGCTAAGGTAAAGGATCTCAGACAGAGGTCCAGCTACCATCCTAAACTAATACTGGCCCTGGTAACCTACAAAGCACGCACACTGAGGGCAGACGAAAAGATCGTTGAGCTGGAAGAAGAAATATGCAAGTTGCACTGGAATGACATGGGTCTATCAGAAGTCCGAAGAGTGAGCGAGGATGCGATGACCCTGAAGTCAATCACTCCTTTTACTAGGAGGGCCATTAGTATGGATTGCTCCGAATTTCCGAGTTGATTATGATGTCCACAAAATATGACAAAGTCTCAATTAATAACCCGCATGGATAGACCCTGGTGGGGTATGTTGGAATCGTATCGACTAATCACAGTATTCTGCCCCATGGTTGGGGCCATGGCACTCTTGATTACACTGACCGGTACGTTCAGCCCTAGAATTGTTAGTGGATTTAAAACAAGAGCGAATCAAGAAATATTTTTTGGGTGGGAGATGCAAGGGCCAGACAATACAGAAGTATCGGATAGCCAGAGACAGGCAAGACGTTTCCATAGCGTTCTTTCTGTTCATGTTAACTGCGTGATATTTTGAAATTTGTAAGTTAAGGTAAGTATGCTTCTACTTATGTAAACAAATAGTTTTGTTTTTAAACTGATATATGTAGTTGTAAGTAGTAGGTATTCATATCTCAGTCTAGCTTGATTTATTTGAACACTTTGGTCATGTGCCCTTGTGCCACCCAGCCACCATTGGCTTGAAGAGCTTCAAATTTATGTATATTGTATAGGTAGCTGGCCACTGTCTGGGAACCTATCTCAACGCCTATAACTCAAATGCCTCCTACGATTTTTACGATGCATTTTTGCATAATTCAGTGAACATGATTTCAGCCGAATATTATATATTTATATCAGCAGATTCAGAATAAGATGAATATCTAGGGCAAGTATCCGGTTTTATTCGGTAATTTTTAAACAGCAGGCAATATGTATTTTGGTAAACGTAAATACTTATAGTTTTAGTACCATGACTGTCGTTTGGGTCAATGTTCAATCGTTGACGTTGGTTATAAAGTATAGGAGACTTAAGATGCTTCGGGGGACTGCTATTTTACATATATGACACAGGGACTCAACCGGAAATGTTGTTGTTTTAATTACGTAGACTTTTGGGAATTGTTTATATTGATACATATAAACAATTCCCAAAACTCTACGTACTACAGTTTTTATAATGTTGGTAAAAAAATGCAAAGAAAAAAGGAAGCAGTATTTGAGTAAATTACACTTTTGTTTAATATGGATTTCGAATGTTTGGATTGTAATAATAATATTATTACCTACAGTTGAGATAAATAATAGAGATCAATATCTCCGTATTTATACTAATGTGATACGTCGTGCCGAAATTAATTTCTGTAGTACATAAGTACTGAAGAATTAAAATTGAGTGAAAATCAAATAAATTCTATAATTTCATAATCAATTCTTAGTGCACACAGTGAGTGTATAATAAAATAACGTAAGGCAGCCAGTTTACTTTTGCGTTAAAAGCTTATAGTATTGGAGCAAGGTTTCAACTTTGTATATGTTATGAACACAAATCAACTGTGATGGTTCCTTTTTGGGTATACAAAGCTGCATTTATGCATAGGAATATTCCTCATACGAAGGTCATTACTAAGGCGGTTTATAGAATATGAGCGAAACATAGTAAAACAGTAGTGCAGTATTCATATCGTACAGAATAATTTTACACATTGAAATTTAGCATTCGAGCTAATTAAAATAGCTAAAAAGTTACAAAATATATGATATTAAGATAACGGGGTCGCGTCGCATCGTCGTCGCAGCTGTCGAACGATACGATACATCCAAGAATATATCAGTTATATAGAGTTGGTCCACGTTCTACATATATTTTAATGATGTTCTAGATAATCTTTACACAACGGTCGTTTCTCGATATTTTAAAACAGCTCACCAGATACTTGAATATTACAAAAATAGCTTAAGTGCTACACATTGTCGGTTTGCTAGTCATCGAACCCCAGACTGACTGACAACGCTATAAATATTTTTGTATCCCGGACCAATTTATAAAAAATACAAGTTATTTCTTATATTTTTTAAGATAACCTCTCTCTATGCGCAATGTAGACTGAGATAATAAACTAAACTGAGAAGTTTAGGTCGCCAGATGTAATGTTCCTCGCGAAGCTAAGATAGCGTCTTATTTACAAACAGACCGGTACAACTCCAGCGCCGGGTGTGTTTACACCGGCGTCCGAGTGACGTAGCCATTCGTGCGAATATTCGTGGAAGCTATACCCTGGTGACGATGAGCGGCGTGGCGAGATCAGCGCCTCCGACGAGGCGCAGGCCCCAGTTGACGTCGCGGCAGTCGCGGCGCAGCGTCACCACGAAGGTGTGCAGCCGGCCCATGGTGCTGAGAGTGCTGCACTGCACGCGTGCGAGAGACGCTGTGTGCGCGGCGGGAACACGCGACGTAGTGCGCGCTAAATTAGCCTCACCGCAAACCCGCACTGCCCCTGCCCCCCTAGTTCTGCATTGCATGTAACCCTGCCTTAGCAATCGACCTAATTCGATTTACGGAAACTGGGATATCGACGCCTGATCATTCAGTCGTTTCGACAACTCTTCGTCGTGTTTGTTTACTCCCGGCCTATCGACGCATTAGACATGGCCTACATAAATCTCAAGTTATTGCACATGACGTGCAAAACCCTCATAATAATTCTGCCAAGCGGTAATCATATTTTGAGGGCTTAATTTTAAATCCTTTTAGTGTTGGTGATTTATGATTCTGAGTGAAATAATAAAAACTATTTATTTTGCCTATTTCCAAAAGGTTTATTAGACCACAGTTCATTCATGTTTTAGACCGGGTACTGAGCTGTGTGAGACTCATTCCTATAAGGGTTATTGTAATTTATGATGATTATGGCCTTTATTATTTCTTTCTTTATGGCTTTTATTCATTACTAATCAGTAATCACTATTTTCTACGTCAATGTTCACCCTGCATTTTGACGTATTTATTTATTGGCATCATACAACATTATTGTTGTATATTTAGTCCATTGATCATAACTGGTAATGAAAATACTTATGGAATTGATATCACGTCATATGTAAAGAAAAGAAAGAAAGAAAGAAAAGTATTTTATTTCATACCAGGAAGGCCCACACATTTTGAAGACATTTTTACTATGTCTAAGTAAATATCATAACAGGAGTAGTGTGCGTCACATCCATAGTACAAAATAAGGTCGTCATTCAGCTTAAAGCTGGAGGTGCATAAGCTCCTGACAGCGTTGATTTTCAATGACAACCTTTTATTGACCCTCAACGTATGCTCGGCGGGCTATGTCTCTACGATGTGTCATGAAATATTCTTTTACACACCGAACGCATCTGTAGGTAGGTACTTGCATAAAATAGGTAGGTACTAATGTTTGAATAGAATAGCAGTAGGTAGGAGCAAAAATGCAATTTAAACGAAATAATTATAACCAGATTTAACGGCAACCTACGAATTTGTAATAGTTGCATGTTTTTCACTGCATTTATATTTCTATGAAAATCGAAAAAAACCTTGCTTCTATCATTTTTGACACTACAAACAAGCAAGAGTGACCAACAGTTTTTAAATCAGAATTAAATCCTATAAACCAACTTTTACAAAATACACACTATAAAATTAATAAAATATCTTACGTTTCGTCTCTGTCCGAAATCCCTGGGCTCACTTCCAGGATCCTCGCGCTGATGGGGAACTCGCCAAAACGGTGGCCGCTCGTACATAGGCATCTTCACTTTTTAGTACGGGTCCAGGCGAAACTGACACAAAAATACATCTATTAAATTCAACTGCAATACAAAACTATGCTGTAGTTTACTATCACTATCTCTTTATATTTGGCTGTCAGTTAAATTTCATAATGCATAAACGTAGGTGTTTGGCAACATTTCCACGCAATTAATCACCTGTTCTATGGACAAGGACAATCGAGCAAAGGGAAAAATTACATACGTCACGCGGGGACGGTAGTGTAGCGGGGGGGAAGTCTTAGAATATTAGGACTAACTCACCAGAGGGCGCGTCGCGTGGTTACTTGTTCAGAGCCGTTCGACCAGTGCCGTTTTCTATTATCTCGAATTATTCCGGAGCAACATCAAACTATGTATATCTATTTTTCGCGTGGCGGCGGGCGTCGGTTCGACGGCTCGTGCTTCGAGTGATTTACATGCCGGAGCCACACATGAGCTGTTTCTGGGCCAATACAGAGATCCGCAACACTGCGACCACTGTGTCTCGGGAACACTCGACACCCGGTTCAACGCTCCCGAATTCCCGTCTGCGTATCGCGACGTTTCTGACGTTTCTAGGAGACTCAGGACTTGTAACGAGGCAACGACAAAATGTGTTTACGGAAGTTGAACTCTTCCATATTTATGTTGAAACAAAAAATCAAGGACCTATCCCGGGCCAGAAAATGCCTTTTAGCCAGATTATACAATTTAAATCTACCTGTATTTAAGGACTGTTTCTAAAAAAACGAAAATTATCATTAAATATATTTTTTATTCTTAATAATAAAATGAAAGTATAAATCATATTATACTAAACAATGAGTTATAAAAATCTAAGCGATCATATAAATAAATATATCTATATATAGAGATATATAATACGCGGTGATAAGACATAATTATATAAAAAAACTTCTTAGTTTAATACAAAACAGTGGTATACGATCATTATGTATGTAGTCCCTATAATATAATGACCACAACCTTCTCGTCGCCGAATACAGTAAATTAGGAAAGCTGGGGTCGGACAGAGACTTGTCGAATTCTGTGGAGTTCGGTTTTGTCCAGAATTTCGTAGAGCTATATTTGTGGAGCAGAGAGCCAATTAAAGCAGAATGAACAACCGATGAGCCGGTTTTTTAAACAGTCCACAGCCTACTATGGCCGTAGCAAATATCACGAATCTCAATCTCACCTCACCAGGTAGCAGATGACCCATGCGGACTTTCCGCATTCAAATTAAGGATCTGAATGAAAAAAAAAACGGTCTCACAAGACACAGCGTTTCGATTGCGATCAGATGAGTGAAATACAGCCACCTCATAGAGGTTTTAAATCTCTCTGGTGTTGACGGTGAGGGGTCACAATGTCAAATGACAGGGGATGTCGACATTTTTCAGTATCAAGGAAATTGTATCGCACACAGAATCTTAGCCGGATTATGTCATTATTGTTATATAGCCTCTATGGGCTCAGCTTAGGTAAATGTATTATATGTATTATATATATATTCCTAAGAATAACAGAGAAGTCTACCATCAGACCAATCACCGGAATGGTGCTACGCGTGCTTCTGAGAAGGACGTGGCACCAGGTCTCATAGCTGATAGAATCTAGCAATAGTGACAGACTAAAACCTATCAGGGTCCGACTTTAGTCAGGTTGTATAAATATATTTAGTCGGCAGATGTCCGACATACCTACCCTGTCGTCTTGCCCGGACGGGGGGCATAAGTAAAGATTTCCCACTATAAAGGTAGTAGATTAAATTCACACAGACTTCACGTTCATAAAGAGAATTATGTATTCCAATTTAGAATATAGAACTTTTGAATTTGTCTTGTCATGATCAATACCATAACCTAAAGTGAGAGCTTGATCCGTTCCTGAAAAAATATGTTAGTCTTAATAGGGTTTAAATATTATAGCTAGGTACTTAGTAATTCGTTATATTACTATTTAAGTCAGTTAATTATTTGTAATCATGTGAAAATAAATCATTTCGTACAATTTTCAACTTATTAAAAAAAATACAAAGAAAATAAATAGTGTCGATAGAATTTTTTATTGAGATTCAAAGAACAAATTAGATCTTAAATATCGAAATAATTAATTTTTATTTCAATAACAATATTATAATGTATAAATAGATATTAACTTAATATATTATTTATTAATACTTAAACAATTTATTAAAACAAAATTATTTCAAATATAATGTCTACAAGCATACCAACATAATAATGTTATTGTAGGTACTTTAAAAGTCATCCGTAATAGTTGACTGATTTAATAAACGAAACTACACAAAGCAATACAATTACACTTAAAAGATATAACAATATTAACTACTTATAAAATATAATAATTATGACCAGAATAGAGAGCTTACAAATAAAATAACATAAATTCTTGTAGTGTAATGTATAAACATTTGATTCGAGACAGGTCAGGAGTGTCAATCGGTATTTTAATAACCTCATAATGGAGTCTATTATCAAACTCCTCTTGCATTTATCGGAGCTAAACAGAACACAACGGAGATATTCATCAGGAATCAAAACGGAAATACAAGAATTGACAAGGTAAGGACAGAGTATGTGACATAGCAGCAAGTTACACACCGCTTGTGTGATATTAGGGAAGGGAAAAAAGAAAGAATGTATGGACTGATAAACGTGAGAAATGATGAGATAACGACTGATAGAGATATGTGGAAGAAAAAGACATTCTGCACCGACCCTAAGTAAATTGGGATAAAGGCAGGAGAAAGATAGTCATCTGAAAAAAATTGTAGACAATAAATCATAAATATAATCGTGCTTTAATCGTAAATTGCATATCGTGTGTCATTATAACATTTTAAATTATATTGCTCAAATAATATAATTTGTACATGCCTGACCTGTCTTTTGCATTGAATCGGTTCGTCGTGATCCACACAAATATAAATTACGCTTTAAAGACTTTGTGTGGGCACACTGGCAAGATTTTATAGGACGTCTGATCAAAGGGACGTTCACCCGATAGTAAATGTAGTCGTTAACTTACATCAGACATTTAGAACTGAGATGGCTTGTTATTGTAATAATCTTTTGATTTACTTAGATTGTCGAGTTTAAAATTTTGAATAGTATTAATATAACAAATTATAACGCATTTTTTTAAATACTATCTTCATTTGAAAACTTGGTAGTATTTGGCAAACCAATTTTACAAAACGATTTTGGATAAGTGTGTCATGACATTATTCTTTTTAGTATATCAATATTCGTAATTGATAAATTGTGACCTACGGCTATTAGTATAACACCCCAATTGAACATTATTTAGCAAATTTTATTAAATGATTGTAATTATAAAAATGAACTTGAGAAAATGTGTTAGAGTTCCTAAATACATACATAGCTTTAAAAGTCTAATATGGCTGGTTTGGTGTCCCTGGCACACTTGATTAGCGAATACATAAGTTTGACAAAACCTGTGTCCTTTGGTTTCTCGAGGCCACGAAGCAGTCTGTTCTTCATGACTGCAACGAATTCACGATTGCTGAGTTGACCATCCACTGCGGAAATACGTACACTTAAAATCTTTTCAATAATTCTCAGTACATTTTGTTAGTGTTTCCTAAATGGACTATGCTGATAGTAGCCTTTTCAATGGAGTTATATAAGGACAAGGAAAGTTTTTATTGAATTTCAATTAGCATTCGATGTATTCTAAAGGATTCTAACGAAAACACAAATCAATTAATCGAGTATCGGCTATGGCCACGGTAGGTTTTAGGTACATACGGGTTCATATTAGCTATTTATTATCAGTTAAGGCTGACCTCGCATAGGCTTTCCTTTCAATGAGAGGCCACCTTATAGTGAAATTGTATAGATTGAGGCTAAAGACTATATTTTCAATATATATTGTCAAAACAGTATTTGGTTTCACTACTTTGCATGCAGGATGAAGTCGCCAATTCCTCGTTCACGTTCTACGAATCCTTCTACTTGTATTAAAACAGTGGTTGTACATTTAAACAGGCTGTTAAAAAACGTAACTAAAACTAGTCGAGATTAGCTGCAATAATCAGCAATAAGTCTTGATTACGTCATAAAAAAATGACGATAATTATAGGAAATCTGGATTAAAATGTCAAATGATGTAAATGTTTTAAAATCAGGGATTTTTATTTAATAGGGAATAATAGTGTGTACTTTTTAAAATACAGATGAGACGGGCAACATAATCTCACCAAGTTGACTTATAATCCTTTTCTTCTTTATATTACGGGACCCTAAGAATCAGGCAATTAAAAGCAGTTATTTAAATGGATGTAATACTATGTTATTTTATACATTCTTCTACAAATGTAAAATAAAATATTTTTGATTTAAGTTAATCTTTTCTTTTTCTTTTGGAAGTGTAGGTATTTCATATATTTAAAAACATTGGGGGCCTTCTTTAAATAAATGGGTACTATCTTTTACAAAATTAGATTTGAATGTGAACCAGTCTACTGCCAATTTAGCCAAAAAAAGCCACATAAAGCGTAAAAATATCTTTACTTAGGCATACAATTATAATTAAATACATACTGTTCTCATCAAAAATAGTGAAGACCACATTGATGACATGGGGGTCCAAATCGACATGTGCTACGGTTCTAGCAACATGCCGCAGTGTCGGCTGGTCGATGGACGCGCCCGCTATGTGGTAGAAAGTAAGTGCTGTGTCCACGTCATTGATGTTGTTCAGAAAGTGGAAGAACTTCAGATAATCGTCCTTGGTTATACCCACGCCGTGGTCGCGGAAACTGAAAGGTTTAGAGTGCGTATGTTCCATAACATTAAACATATAATATTAAATTAAAATGTCGACTTCGTTAATATGTTTTTGCAATATCATTGACGTAACAGGATACCAAGTTTCAAATCAGACCTTTGGAAGTAGCTCGCATCTCTTCATCAACTAGAAAAGAGCTGCTAACCTTTAAACAGCTGACAAGATTTTCTTGAATAAGAACTACTAAGATCGTTAGTCTAGTGGTCCCAAGTGCGACTGCTATGCTAGAGGGGGTTCGATTCCCAGGTCGAGCAAAGTGTTATTGGGTTTTTCTATTAAATTCTCAGCAGCAGCTCGGAGTTTGGAATTTGTGACCGGTTAATGGCAATAGGCTCGCCCCCTATTACATGGGACCTAAACATACCGGCGAACTGTGGGTGTACCTTAGTACACCTCTGCCTAACCCTTCGGGGAATACAGGCGTGATGGTATGTTATGTTAAGATCATTCTCGACCATCAAGACAACTTACAAACAAAAAAAAACTGAACCAAAATCGGTCCATTTGTTTCGGAGCTTCGATGCCACAGACAGACACAAAGATACTGACGTACACCCCTCTTTTCCGTCAGCGCATAAAAAGAGCGTTTGAGTATGAAATTATTTTCGATTTTTGGCAGCCAACTTAAATTTGACTGTGTGTTAATGAGGAATTGGAATCCATACTAATATTCTAAATGCGGAAGTAGCTGTTTGTTTATTGTTACTTTTCACGCCTAAACTGCTAAATAGATTGCGATAAAATTTGGCAAGAAGATAGATTGCAAAGAGTCTCAAAATTTAAGGGCGCGAGAGAAACTGAGGACAACAGCTAGCAGTTTTATAAATATATATTATTATGTTACAGTCGAAACTCATAACCAGTCAAAACCAGTGTTGACTGTTTTTTGCACTTAATAGTACTTTTGATCAACGTCCTTAGTTCAAAACACTTTTGACTGCGAAAATTAGTCAAAAGTGGTTTTGATGATAACATGAAATATGTTTATATTGGTTAGGTTAGGTTAGAACTGTGACCAAACGATGCCAAAACCGAAATGTAGAATATTTTGCAGTTAAAAGTACTTTTGACCAACACCCTTAGTTAAAAACACTTTTGACTGAATTTCGCAGTCAAAATTGGTTTTGACTGGTTATGAGTTTTGACTGTAATATATACATGAAACCGGCTGATATAAGTATAGACTATAATGGTAACAAAATAGGCTAAGATAAAGAATCTTGGTACTAGAAATAAATAATAATAATATTTACTTTAAATAACTTACGTTTTCTTAACTCGTTTTAACATTCTTGCTTTTTTCTTGGCTGGGTAACCAGCATAAGCTAGCAGAAGTTCAGCAAAGTCGGCTTCAGTAATGCGACCGTTTTCATCTGAAATATCAAATGAATTATTTACCAAATTTGAAGTACGTTTTCTGATAAATGGATGTTTATATGATGTTATCATCATTTTAAATTTATATAAATCATTTGTTGTATTCCAAATACTTAATTTATTGATTTATAACCTTTACTATATCATGGTAACATTTCCTTTTGGTAAAAGATATTTTTAGTGTTCTTTCATAATTCATAACATCTTAGAAGAGTTTTATGAAGAATGAGAGAGAGTATTTAGCAGGAATAATGTAAACTTACAATAATCTACGAATAAAGATGTATAATGTTCATTTTGCAATCACTGGCTATTATTTTTGTCACAGCATGCACCATCATGGTTTAGCTTACAGACAGACATTTAGACCCCAATTGCACCAACTTCTTAAATATGTTTGTATTGTATTTAAATACATTTTTCTATAGTAGTTTTGTGTTTAAATACAATTTAAACATATTTAAAAAGTTGGTGCAAGTGGCTCTTAAGTATTAAACCTTTTTATTTCAGACATGTATGTTCATTTCTTCCACGAACTAGGTGTTTGCAATAGACACGTACCAGGCATTTTCCTTTGAAATTCAAGAGATAATATTTCTCTCTGAAGTTGTTGTTGGAAGTCCAAGAACTTTTCAATTGTTAGCTTCTGATTAAGATTCGGACCAAAAAAGTATGTCGTTAGCGCCGAGTTGATACCCTGCAAGGTAATTTACATGTAGTCAATTTGGTTTTATGTAGAACAGATAAAAATATTGATCTGATGTTTAGGCGCGCAGAACAGGATATGAAATGTAGGTTTTGCTATCTAACCATCATCATCACTAATCTGTTCAATAAAAAGTTTATACAAAAAAAAGTGAAAACGCGTTGTAGGAAACACCAGTTGATACTTAGCTCTACGAGACCTCGTGAGATCTCTATCTGTTTTAAGTCTACTGTGGCTTAAAAATAGATATAGAGTAAGAGACGTACAAACATAATTATTCAGTAGTGCTAAATTAATTAATTACTCTGGTGTTTCGGGTGTCCATGGGCGGCGGTGATCGCTTACCATCAGGCGATCCGTATATTCGTTTGACTGCTATCCCATAAAAAAAAAATACTAATGGAATATTTTTTGTTTAAGTAGGTACTTTGAAAGTGTTTCCGGTGTTCGCGTGATCTCGGTGCCTCGAGCCGATGCTGCTTTGCTGTCGGATGAGGGCTGCTACTTTCTCAAACTCCTCGCAGTCTACGTCTCCGTCACCGTTCAGATCGAACATACGGAACGCGATCTCAAAATGACGACGTGATGCTGAAATAATACATAATTATATTATATTCTTAACCGAGTGAACAGTGTAGTTGATCGAGTGGGTAGCTGATCGGGTTTGGTTTTTATTTCTGGTGAAAGTCAAAATCAATAGGTTAGACCTGACAAATATAGAGCCTAAAACACATCGAACTTTGGGTGTATCACGTAGGGAAACTTCTTCCTAAAAAACTGTTCCATAAATAATTAGACAATTACGTTAACCGACAATTGTGTTAACTTTTAAATACGGTTTTGTTATTAATATGATTTTTTAAACTTTTGGACAGATGCTATTCTTTCGGTACATTTTGAATCTAGTTAATCGCCCTATGAAATCTATTACAGTGGCAGAAGCTTTCCATAGAAATATAAAATTATTACGTCAATACTTAAAAGTCTTCAAAACGAATTTCTAATACGTAAGTATTTTATACTGGCGGGCAAGGGAAGGTAAGGACGGTACGGTATACACACATCAAAAAAAGTTTGCGATCACTAGCTTTAGCTGATATAATTTTTTTAATTGAACTTTATCAAGAAAAAATCTTTGTTGTGTGTTTTCTTTAAATAGAAATACCCTGTTATAGAAAACACACAACAGTACAGTGCGCACACTTTATTTGAGAACTAGAGTTTCCATCTAATCATATAACTAAATAATATACCCAAAGAATATACCACGTATCTATGAATGTATAATAATAAAAAAAAATGCAACGTGCGTTAATCTTTACTGATGCCGAAACACCTGTGGGACGGACCTATTTTTTTGTACGCTGAGTGAATTCACAAGAGATGCATTGTTTATAATAAGTTATAGGTGTAATTAATTAACATTTATTGTATAAAGGCGCATTTATCGCATTGGGTTTATCCTGTAATGATAGATGTAAGTTAGAGAAAATAAATAAATAAATAAATAAAACAGTCATTTGAGATTTTTACCTATGTAGGTATGACTGTTTATATTTCCATGCTTCACGTCAATACCATGTGAAGAAATGTTTGAAATTAAGTAATTTATAGGTAGAAATAAGGTATTAAGAGGGTAATGGCGCTAGTGTATTAAAAATATGGAAAACCAGATTTTTCGAGGTGGTTAGATGAAATTTGGAGAGGACAACGTCTGTCAGGTCAGCTAGTTGTATTCTAAATTTGATACTTCTGGTTCAAATTGAATGAAATTTAAAATATACCGTGTCTATACAATGCCTGCATGGTTGCTGAAAATTCAGGTTTCTAGTTTAATCCACAACGAAGTTATAGGGGCCCGAAAATGGGCTGAATTGCTTCGAGAAAAGAATGGTATGGCCGTGCCCCTTGTTTTTGCTCGACTTGGGGGGGGGGGGCACTACCGTGCCCCCAGATCATTTCATTTTATTAATGTACGTACAAATCAAATTATACAGTACTCAATACAATTAGACCTATAAAACCCCTGTTAAATATAGCAGGTGGTTTAGAGTGGGACTACGTCAATCTACGTTGGTACGTACGTACTACGTAATCAACATAATGAAACAAATTTAATCCACATTTAACCTCTACCACTTTAGCAGGTAATACTGTAGTAGCAACCTAATCTTAATTTCACGGTTGCATAAAAGTACATTCTAAAACATAACAAAGCTGTTTCCTTTGCACGATAAAACAGGAAGTTTCAGTGCCCTACAGATGTATCGCGCGCGTAGGAAGAGAAAATCATTAGATTCGCTCATGCCCCGTGCGATCCCCCACCCCTGTTGGATGCTGCGTAAATTTTCAACTCCGAATACTAGTTTACACTTAGGTACGTATGTATGTACGTTATAGCTGTTATAAATCTTTTGCCAGCCATGTTCAAGTGATATTTTTGCGACTTATAATTATTTTAATCAGTGTTAAGTTTTCCTGACAATTTTCACTTCAATTTGTACCACATGTCGCGTCAAAATGTTAGTCTCAGTAAAACGTTTTCGGTCGAGACTCAAAACAAAAGCATTTCAATATTTACGATGTGGTGCAAAGACCGCAACATTTTTGTTTTGGGCGGGTCTTTACATGGTTGTTATGAAAATGACAATATTCAAAAGCAATGTGAGCACCCCGGTGAAGGACTGGTCAATGGTACCTGACAATTACACCAAGTGGCTGGTAATGTGACTGTGCAACGCAAAGGCTATTACAAAGGAGTTGTTTAGTGTAATATGTGCAATGCATAAGTGTGTTATTAAAACAGTTGCAGGGGCCAGTGTTAGGCGACGATGAGCCAGAGCCAAGCGGCGAAACTAACGAGTGGTCGGAGCCAGATAACGTTACTCTTTCTGAGCTGGCAAACCGAACAGTAACAGTTCAAAAAGTATGTGATAAGAGAACTCTTTCCTTGCAGCCAATTAACAATAAAGAGTTCTTTGTTGACCACTATCATGGGCTCGTGTGGTGTAATATTTTTAAAGCTGCGAGTTCTTCTTGGCTGTACAAGTTTAATATTTTGGGTAAGCTTCTTCAATAAATTATATTTTACCTTCAAGCAATAAAAAACCTGTCACAAAAGTAATTAAGTATCGATAGTTTTTTTACATTTCAATTAAGGTTTAATCCCACTGATGCAGTTTCTTTATATTTGTTAAAATATATTTTTGAGATGTTCAAGGGATTACTACTAAGGTAATCTATTGTCTTTTAATCGTAGGTAGTAGTGGTAGTAAGTATATAATATATGTAAACATTTTCACCTAAGAGTTTAGATATAATTTAACTGTTTTCAGGGGGATACGACAAGAAGTTTTTGGCGCGAAGTAGGGAAACACCCCTGACGTTAGCAAGAAAAAAATTTCCTCGACCCAGTGTGGAAGAACTAAAAGATGCAGTAATTACACCAGGCGTAATCTCACTTTTGGTAGTGCGGGAACCGTTTGTCAGGTTGTTATCGGCTTATCGTGATAAGCTCGAGAATCTAATACAGCCATACTATAGAAAATTAGCAAGATCGATAGTGACAAGATATAGGGCAGACACAAATGAAATTTTTGGACCGAGTTCAAGTTTTGGACCTACGTTCTACGAGTTTGTTAGGCATTTAATAGATCAATATAACAACACCAAGACTAAGCAGTTTCTAAATTTTGACGAGCATTGGGCTCCGTATTACCAGTTCTGTTCACCGTGTGCTGTGAATTTCAGTGTGATTGCGAAAGTAGAAACATTAGCGAGAGATTCAATGTATGTAATACAGCAACTGGGACTTGGTCATGTATTACATAGAAAGGTTAGTGATCGTAGAACAAGACTACGTACTGTAATGAATAAATCTCGCGACGGTAGGAATACGACAGCCTTGTTAAAGTATTATTATAGTCAACTTGATGAAAATATGCTTGATGATTTGTTGAAAATATATGGTATAGATTTTGAAATGTTCGGATATGATGCCAAAGTTTATAAACGTTATGTTAGAAAATAAAGAGGTTTAAACTTTGCTCTTAGTTTCAATGCCATCTTTTTTTTAAGTCAGCTCTAATGAACAAGAACCTGTCTCTGTGTGTGGAACCTACAACCAACCATGCAACAAAAATTCAGGGCTATTTTTTAAGAACTTTAATTATTAGAGGGTTCTCAATATCTTGATATTTTAATATTTTCTGGGGGCAGTCGACTAATAGAGAGTGTGTATTTAGGATGCAGAAACGTTGTGTGAGGTTTGAATATATGTGGTTTGAAAACGACCGATAGCTGTGTTCCACATTTAAAAACGCTAAAAATTTTGACACTACCTGCAATGTACATAAGGGAAACAGCATTGTTTGTGAAAACAAACCCGCATTTATTTGTCAGCTTATCGGCAGTCAGAAAAAATCCACTACGTACTCAATATTTTAATAAACTGTGTAATGTTAAATGTAAGACATCCATAATGCATAAAAGTTTTTTTGGCAATGCTCCAAAAATTTATAATAAAATACCTGAATTTATTAAAAATCTGCCATTACTAAAATTTAAAAAGGCACTTAATAAGCTACTTATTGATAAATGTTACTACAGAATAGATGACTTCTTGAACGACGTTTCAATATAATAAAAAAAAATGACTGTTCAATGACTTACTCTTATTCTTACTTGTTGTGACAAAATTATAATACTTAATCTTTGTTATGTTAATAATGATTTTGTAATTATATATTTTTTTATTTAATGTAACAACAATTTATATTTTTATTAAGGTTGTAATATTTGTATGTCTTATTGACGAAACATAGCGGACTCTTTATTTATAAAAGACCTATATTTGTATTTACCTATGTTTTACAAATAAATAAATAATTGTAATTCTAATAATTGATAGATTATATTGGTTTCATATTGCGATTACACTGTACTCCAGCAGTGAGATTGATATAGTTAGTGAGGCCTGCATAAGAGGTATAAGTAAGTAAGCGTGTGTCTTGGTTCTACAACACTTGTCTACTTGTCAACATTAGGCATGGACTATAATAGCATAAGCACTCACAATCCTAGAGGAGTCTTGCCTAAAATGGAACAGTTAATGGTTGTATTTATAAGAAAAGGTAGTAAATTCCGTCTAACGATGCAGTGGGAAATATATCCTCCTTATAATACATCCATACACTCACGCCTTTCTCTCACAGTGGTAGGCAGAAACTATAGACCGCCACTTCTCTATAAAGAAGGTATAAATAAGATTAATTAGTATATAGGCACTTACTTGACAAAACAGTTAGAAGAAATATGTAGTCACTGAATGTGATGAGTCCTGATGAACCGAGTTTATAGAAAATAGAGTCTTCGTCCAGGTCGAGGTTGAGACGTTGACTGATGCTCTGCATACAAATATAACAGTTAGCATGCAGAAAATATTGTTATAAGCGGATTAGCTAAAATGTCTCTAGGCACCCAAACAATAAACTAATGAAATAAATATGTAGGTATATAAACTAGGAGCAAAATGGTTAGTTACCAATTATTTATTGATTTATCAAATTTTATTGAGATAAATCCTAGTTGAAAATCAGGGTATGGAGTCTAGAATAAGTAAAAAAGACACTACTAAAATGAAAATACTCGATGAAGGTAAAAATAGCTAGCACTACCGCGAAAAAGAAAGATTCCTATGCGTAAAAAAAAAATCTCGACCAACATGCTATGAAGGGAACAGTTGATAATGCAGAATAATTTGCGGGATCTAAGACCCGTTGCGATTGAAGTAAATAGCATAAAATAGCGAGCTTATTTCCGTAGCAGATTACAAAATTGTAGAAAAAAAAACCTAGAATCTATGTTTATTAGTGATGTATGTAGCTAGATTGAGGCACGAAAAGGCCAACGGCAATGGCATATACCAACATCGACCGGGACATAACAAAGTCAAAGATGTGCATTTGTAGTAAAAAAATATAAAGTCGAGAGCAGTAGAGAAATAATAAGAGGAGAAAGACAATACCTCATCGATGTTCTGAAAAGACAAGAAAGTGTTGTAAGTGGCAGAAAGAGGTGCTGACTGTGCAAGTGTCCTTCGACAACATAGGTTGCTATAAAGCAGTAGGTATAGTATAAATACTAATAACATCAGTGATAGGGTAATGTGTTCCTAAAATATAATATAAACATATTGTGGAAAATATTAAGTGAAATACTTTTTGTAAACTTTCTTTATTCTTCTTGAAGAAAATCTGCTCCCTCTATAATATAAAGAAACCTGTGGTTAAAGTGCTATTTTAAATTAATATTGTATAGATATAGACATACAAATAGGTAATTTAATATAACAATAATAAACACATTATGTGGAGATTTCAAAGCAGTTTTGCAGATCAGTGCCGGAGTAGAAGTTTGTTTTCCTGACAACTTTTTTGTATTATTAAGTAAGGTTGCCAGCATGTCATGGTATCCAACTGTCAAATTTCTTTAATCGATTTTCTATTCAATCCCCAAACAATAGTGTTTATTATCCATTAGGGAAATTTTACAGGTTGTGGTAATTTCACCTGCTGGCGACTGTGCAATAAGGGAACATACCCATATTATGTGACCGGATCAGAGGGGGGGAGGGTCTTCAAAATACCTCGCTTGCTAGCAGGGGCGTGGGGAGGGGTCTTAGGTCTTCGTCATGTAGTCAATATACTCTAGGGAAATCACGCGCTTTTCCGAGCTATATTCAAATTGTGGTTCCGCGCTTTTACTCACGGTGACAACACTGACGCCAGCTAATTTAAGCCAGCCAGTGGTAGTCAATTCAATATGATTTTGCATAAGTTTTCTTTTGCCCCATCAATTTTTTTTCACTTGTAATTGTAGTTATAAATACACTTGGCGAAATGGGGCAAGCGCCGTATTAATAAAGAGAATTATGAGCCATTTATTAAACTATCTATTTCCAAAAAACACAACTATATTTATGAATTACTAATGGATCACATAGTATGGGTATCATCCCTAATGTTTAATACATATAAAACAATACAAATATCAATGTTTTTCATCCATAAATAAAATCTTTACAACACATTTGTGTATGTGATGACATTTGCATCCTATTATTTACATTATCAAATAAAACCAATGTAGAAATAAAGCAGTGAAACTTACCTTAGGATCATATCTTCTGTACTGGTCTAATCCCAAACCTGATAAAAAATAAAACTAATTGAATATTTAGATATTAACAATGAGACTCAAATATAATTATGATTAGCATGAATATACAGTGTAATTTTACGTTAACTTAATAACATTATACCTATGTATAATGTTATTTTGAAAATCGAGAATTATTCTCATTTTAAATATTGAATATTGAAAGATTTTCTATAGTTGCTCAGAGTGTGATAGTTAAATAGAGATTTTTTAAAATGAATTAAGTATGACAATTAATTATAATAATAATGTAATATTATAAATTATAATGTAATAGCCAGTCACACCAGTTTCACTTTCCACCACTCATTCAATACATACATCCAATCATGGCCATTCACTATAAGGGTACACAGAAACTACAGAGTGCTACTTCTTAAGAATGTTTTCAGTTGGTTACTAAAATTTACAGTGAATTTTACCATCTGGTTGTTTTACACCAGGAGTCATGGAACGCAGAAAGTCATCAGGAGTCATAAAAATTTCATGTTGATCATGATGCTGTGCTTGAAGAGTGGCAAAGTACCGAAATACCTTATCTGGTGTGGAATACTGGCGCATACGGTTCTCATACTCAATAATCTATCCAGCAGCATCCAGAATAAAAAAGATTAGTGTAAAAACCAACTTTGTTGACAATTAAGAGTGATTTGTTAATTAAATGTTTGTATTTTGCATAATTATACAATAAACAGTTTTACAAATAATAATGTAACATAAAGTTAATTGAATTGAATACAAGCTACTGTTTATAAGTTTCGAATACTCCAGTATGATAGTTAAACTCCAGATTACAAGAGAACAAAACAAAAACATAAATGAGTGATTATTGTTTTTCTTATAAGTATAAATTGAATAATCATTTTAATGTGTGTGTACACATTTAACAAATAGAAATGATAAAACAAATTAAAATATATACCATCAGGCTGTTTCATGCCAGGTGTGATTGCTCGCAAAAAGTCATCAGGTGTCATGTAAATCTCTGTATTTTCACCAAATGTTAGTTTTACAGTAGCAAAATATCGAAATATTTTGTCAGGGGTAGAATATGATCTCATACGATTTTCATATTCTATGATCTGTATAAATAAAAATTAAAGAAATGAATTCTACAATAAAACAATAAAAAATAAATACATAAGTAATAATATCTAATAGTGCATTAGCATACCTTCCTGTCTCGAAAACCAATTTTTTCTTTTCTATATCTCTTCTTCTTGTTGTCAACTTCATTGTCTGAGTCAGATTCTGCAATTTCTTCAGCAGCATTTATAGAGGGCAATATTTGATGTTGAGCCCTGAAATTGTTATGTTTTTTCATGTTTCAGTATGATACACAAATGACTTAGAATTAAGATTATAATCTTTGCAAGATGCCATCATATTGATGTTAAAATAATACAACAAAGTCGTTATTTGTTCTTTTTACCACAATTTGTAAGAGGTGTAAGCTGCTGCACCAAACAAAACTGAGAAGCATAAATATTTGTATGATGGATATCGCTGCCAGTTAGTATTATCATAGTCTGTCTCCGCATTCGTATTATAAGTTCGGTGTGAATCGTAAGTTTTGCTATATGATACTGGTGTGCTAATGGGCAAAACTTTCCTTAGGCCAGAAATTTCGGTTGAAATTTTAAGGACCCGTGAATAAACACTATACATTTTGGAAAAAATAATAAAAAGACAGTTATAATGTAAAGAGCTCTTCTTTCCTTGTAGATATTGATAACTTTTACTGTACTACTTTAGCATTTTCGAAATTTTTCGTGATTTCCTATTTTTACAAGAAGGAAATTCGAAAATTATATTGACATTAAGTATGACAATTTGTTGACTGACGTACCAGACGTACTGACCTAAGTGACATAACATAACTTATGTAATGACATAGACACAGACTAATAAGAGATGCATGAATAGAATAGAATAGATTGTTTTAAAGACAATTGCACAGGACTAATGCCTATTAAATTGAATTACAATAAATATTGACAACGGTGAACCAGTGCTGCCAACTTCAATAAATATTACAACTCGTCCACTCGTGCAACAACCCACTGAGAAAAATGTCAATTTCGTGCCTTCCGAGATATACGCGCAGTATAACGTTAACATTTATCATTTATTATCTGTTTTAATCATGGATGTAGTCGCGATTGATAACTCGATTTGATGCGGGGGGAAGCATGCCATGACAGGAGTGGACCTCGGCGCTTATCGTGGCTTTGACGCAGTAAGTCTAGTCGCGGGCGGAAACTAGTACCAATATACGAGTGTAACGGCAACATTCGTAAAATGTAGTATTATATTTCTGAATTTGTTATTTATATGTGAGTACTGTGTAGGCTACTTTTAAATTTATATTAACGTTTTCTGACAGCTTTGAGTATTTTACATGACCTACGCAAATGTCTTGCTGATCTGGTATCGTCGTGCCACAGGTCGTTGAGCTCCCTAAATAATGGTTGAGCTACACGATGCCTGATGTATGCGTGCCGTCAGTTAGAACAGGTCAACTCAAAGCTGCTATGCCTCTTTCTTCAAAAGGCCTGTCCAGATATTGCCCTACATCGTAACACTCGCATAATATCTAATAATATTATTCTTGTAATATCAACTAATATTGGACTTTAAAAGAGACCATGATTCTCTAAGTTTGTTAAAACATAGAGATTCATTTTAGAGATTTTCTAAGTTTGTTAGAACTTCGGTGTTTCTTCTCAGAGGTCGTCAGTTAGGAAATGCCGGCGACATCTAGTTCAAAAAAATTTAAAACATTGACTTGTAACACTTTTACAAGTCAATGTTTTACATTTCTTTAAAAGATCTATTTACAGAAATAAATATCATTTAACAACACACCATTCGTGCTCTCTTGTGTTGCCTGTTTGGTAGTAATTGCACTGTAATTTGTCTCGTTTACTCTAGTGAATGTTTCTTTTTTCCTTTCATAAAACACAAGTATCATTATTGAAACTAATTCCATCTAATTTTCCCACTGGAGCCTCACAATACCTTGGGACATCACTGGCAGTGAAACAGCCATAAAGGAGATAATTAAGGGGAAAGCTTCTGAAAAAAATAGCCACCAACGTAAAATTATCTTTTTTATTACAATTTTTGTTAGAGAAAACTGAATCCATCGTGTTGAATAAGAGCGTTTGATCGTCAATTGACAGCTTTATTAATGAGACTAATGAGAATAACTATGACATTATAAAAATACACATATATATTCTCTGTGCGTGTTTGAATAGCTATGTATTTTTTGTTTGACTTTGACTTGTCACTTGACATTCATGTGACAGTCCACGGCCTTCCAGAAGACTACGCGACCGACGACGGTAGCGAATCAGCGAAAAGCATGAATTTTTAAATTCTTTCTATCAAATTTGACTGCGCTTGCCAGACAAGACAATACACTACACATTCGAATAGTGTCAAAGGTAAATTATTAAATCGACATAAAAATAAACTTAGAAGATACTAGTAAAACCACTACCATGAAATAAGATCGGAAATATATTTGATTCATCAGCGTCTCACCGCAAATATACCTATCACAATTATTACAAATCAGTACGTGAAAAGAGTGAGTTATATAACCTTGAATCACGAGACCATTATTGATCAGTTTTATTTCTGTAAAATAAACTTGTGAGGAAAATTAAACAGGTATGTAATTCCAATATGTAACGTTCACGCATATCCGCATTATATGACGCAACGAGTGAGAGGTTAGGAAAACTAGTGTAAGATACATGTACTCTTCGTCTTTACATTGACACTAGAATAAAATTAAACGTTGGTACATACAGTTGATGGATTATGTAATCCTGGTATATCTGAAAAACCATACAATTAGAAAGTCTGCTGCACCATGACACAGATGAAAAGAATTTGCTCCTTTCTATTTTTTAAACTGACATATTCTGTTATAATTTTTTTATATACAAAGTGTTGTTCTAGTTACATAAATTTTGTGCAATTTCCTTATTTAATATTATAATAGAAATTAACAGCATTAAACACAAATATGACTTAATAAAGGTGTGTCAAAGGCGACTGACCCAGCAGTTATATACTTAGCTCTTCTACCAATGCTTTAAGGGCCTTAAGTTAATGTACAAAGTTCCTAAAGGTTTTCCATGTGATTGTATGTTTATTTATTTATTCAGGAAAGCTTACAGACATATTATAAAAAAATGTATATGTACAAAATTTCCACTTTTTAGTAAAGAGTTTCTGTTGATGCCATAAAACTTAAAGCTTATATTATTACATAACATAAACAAATTTAAAAGGTTCTGCAGTGAACCCATTCAAAAATTAAATCTTCATTGTAAGAATTTGTTGTACTTGAGAAATACAATTTCTCACTATAGTGAAAATATTAATCTACATAGGATGTTCCTTTTAAAAATATTATTCAAGTTACCTATTGTTTTGTCCCTCAGGCCATGAATCTGCTCTCAGAATGTTAGGATATTGTTCAGTGAATTTACCGTATGTAGGCATTTCTAGTACCCTTCAATAAACATGTTTGGGAAATGTAAACAATAGTGATTTCTCTAATAGCCTTGAACTATTTAATTGAGTCTCATTATAATCTAAAATAATTAACACTGAAATAATTTTTCAAATTGGACCAGTAGCTCCTGAGAATAGCACATTCAAGCAAACAAACAAACTCTTCAGCTTTATATATTAGTATAGATAGCTGTTGCCTGCAATTTCACTTGAAACAAGATTATTTGAGGTGAGCTACCTTGTAAATTTTCCAAGGTCCAATTTATCTCTATATCAAAATTCATTAAAATTGGTTCAGCAGCTTAGGGCATGAAAACATTACAGTTACTTTTGCATTTATAATATTAGTAAGTATAGATGTTGCAATTAATCAGAAGTCAAAGGTTCATATAATTCTTCTAGATTCCATTTTTTATTGGTCCCATTACCTTATGTTGTTTGGTTAAAAGGTAAACAATAAATTTCCTGTACCTTTTGTATTACAAGTTATTTATGTTCAAGAAAGATAATAAAACTTACAAGTTAATAAAAATATTATTACCTGTCTGTAGTTTTTTAAATATGAATATGGGTTGAAGTGCACTGAGGCCACAAGGCCTCAGTGCACTTCAACTCATATTCATAGCCAAGAAAACAATTTCTGGGCCCCACATTAGATAAGATAAATATGAATTAAAAAAAATCTACCTAAATTTCTTTCTTTTTGTATGTATCTTGATGGATTGAAGTAGGTACCTATTATTTGTTCTTGTTTTGTAAAAACATATCTGAATAACACTGTATACCTACATATTTGTGATAGCTGTTACCTTTGGTTTCACTTGCATGCAAAAAGAATTGATTTACCCAGCTTCTAGGTGGTGTATCAAGAAACATGCACTAGATTTCAATTTACTCCTTTGCAATACAATTTTTTGTGTGAGTGAATAATTTGTACACTACAAATGGACAGATACTTAATTTTTATATAATTTTGGCTTTTATTGGTCTTACAAAGATCCCTTACATATTTTTATTAAATATATAGGAGATAGGTATTAAAAAAATATGTGTCAAATTATGATATTGGTGCTTTCTCTTCTTTTCTTTAATTTTGTCCCTCTAGGGTATGATAAAAAAGATAAGTGTTCTAGTAAACCAGTTTGACTGACATTGACAGTGCTATGTCCTAAAGTCTTGTTTTTTATCATCTAGAGCACCATTGTTTGTAGAGTATTAATAACTCATTCTTCAAGTAATTAAATAAAGGAAGGTAAAAATATCACTATAGTACCTAAGGCTTTTAGACTTTGTGTTTGCAAGACTGCTAAAACTCCAAAGGAAAGGAAAGACACTTGTGAAAAATTATGAAAATTTAATTATAGAATAATTTTTTTTTTCATAATTTTTCACGAGTGTGTCACACAAATGAGATGTTAAACATTATTATGCACTTTGAAGGTCAACTTAATTTAATGCAATCGTTTTGAAATTAAAATGGGATCTTTGTGATACCTATTCATAAATCAACAACATAATTGTTGGTAATATTTCAATTTAATCATAATTCAAATCTAATGTTGGATTTCATCGAATTCATGATTAAAACTGTACCTATTTAATTATTTTTTTTGTGGCGAGATGAAACAGTTAATTCTTTACTGATAATGTTTTTTGTTTACAGATCTGGCACTAGGGCTTGGCTAACAACAAAGAGATGTATCGCGCAAGAGTAATTTTTCAAGTTTCGAATAAAGTAGGGAGTAACGACAGATTTGCTGCATGGCTCCTCAACAAATCCCAGGTGAGTTACCTACATATTTATAATAAAAAAAAAAACAAAAAATCCAGTGGCTATTAGATTGGTACCTGCCTTATTAATATGAACTAGTTGTGTTGTATAAGTAAGAGTTAATACATCCTTATAAATTTAAACATAATTACAAACAACTGCAAATTGCAACAATGATTCATGCTTAATTTAGAAATTAAATAAATATGGACTAAAGTACTTATTAATTTAAGTAGTTATTATGTAATGCAGCAGTTTGAGACACTCACTAGTATTGAGGCTAGGTAACTTGATTTAACGGATTATGTGCGTAGAAAATACACATACCTAATTTTAAACATTGAAAGTGCAATGTCCCCAAAATAACACGTGCGCGTCTGAAGTTAGCCGTTGCGAACAGACCGGCCAATAACTTAATTAATGGTTATTTCTTAAGCAAAAATATCAAAATCAGTAAAGGCAATTATCGCGAATGCAAAACATTTATTGTCTCTTTTTATATTAAAATTTACCAAGGCAAAACGACTTGTGGATAACTTCGAGCGCGCGCTGTTATTTCGGACCTACGTATGGGGAATAGTCTTCCAACTACATATGGATTTCCCATTGCGTAAGGCTAAGGACTAGCAGTGGTAGTCCTACAACAACTCAGGCGTTGCAGGTGCCCATGGGCAGCGATGACCGCCTAACTAGCTCGTCTTTACGCCTATTGAGTTATTGACCAAATTAGATGTATAGGTATATAAACGCTTGTGGGCCTTAAGCAATGGGTTCAAGGGCTCCGAATTAGAACGGTCATTAATCGGCAACTGTGACCTTGTCGACATTTTGGTAGTTTCACCATTTACATTAACCAATCATGTTAAAAAAAGAAAAAGAAAACATGTTTTTAAGAGAATTAGGTACATAGGTACCTACTTAGATAATCGGCGACAGTTTGTAAATATATACTTAAACGTTAATTAAGCGTCATAACGGCAATACGTGAGTCATATCACATGTCGCGCCGCCCAGTACATAGGCATTTGTTTGTATCTTATTTATCATATTATAACTTCTACGGTTTCTTCCATGTCGCAATAACTAATAAGTACCTAATTAATTAATCAATATATATTCTTTTTTAAATTTTCAATTAAGTGAGCGCTTTTCTCTTACTGGCCGTGGTCGCGGCTGCAACCTTGACCCGATCTATTTATGCAGCCCACCCGCGGCCGGGTTGGTCGTGCGACTGTGCGCTGTTTACGGCCATTGTGATCTGGTAAAGTGCGTAATCCACGGGTTTCTATGTTTCAACTCCTACTTCACAAAATTGTGATTGATAATTGTCTCAAGTCCGATGAACCTTATTTTTTCAAGTTTACTACTTGCTTGAACCACTGGTATCTCTGAGCTGAGTAGTAGGTTGACATACCAACATGTGTATATCTATACTAATATATAAAGCTGAAGAGTTTGTTTGTTTGCTTGAACGCGCTAATCTCAGGAACTACTGGTTCGATTTGAAAAATTCTTTCAGTGTTAGATAGCTCATTTATCGAGGAAGGCTATAGGCTATATATCATCACGCTAAGACCAATAGGAGCGGAGCATCAATGAAGAATGTTTCAAAATCGGGGGTTTTCCTTTTGAGAGCTTCCGATGCATGCGCTGCGTTAACGATTAAAGTTTCGCAAAAATCATATATGACAGAATTGTTCCTCTTTAAAAGTTCTAAAAAAAAGTCCGCGACATCATATGTCTATCTTTTAAGGTTGGCTCACTATAAACGTTTTTATGTTAACTTTGTTCTAAAATTCGTTTTTTTTTCCTTTTGAGAGCTTCCGATGCGTGCGCTGCGTAAACGGTTAAAGTTTCGCAAAAATCATATTATATGACATAATTGTTCCTCTTTAAAAGTTCTAAAAAAAAGTCCAGGACAGCATATGTCTATCTTTTAAGGTTGGCTCACTATAACCTTTTTTATGCTAACTTTGTTCTAAAATTCCAAATGCATTATTTGCGTAGGTGTTTTTATAAACATGATATTATTAATCCTTATCCAAATAAATACGTTATTCATCAGCCTTTAGAGCGTTTGTTTTGTATCCGTGCGGACCGAGCTTGGGTCCGCTCGGACTCAACAAACGCTCTAAAGGACATATCCTCATTTAGCGTTCTTTTATTATTCCTGTTCCCGTGACATATTTTACTAAAGTTCCGCTCGGATACTCAATACTCAATTATCAACTAACAATATTGGCTATATCTTGAAGTGAGCTTGAATCAAAACATACTATAAGCCGCTGAAGGGGATCATCATCTTCTTACCACCTGTAAGGAGATGATGATCCCCTTCAGCTTCCTGCCACCTGCCAAGTTTGCTTGAACGCGATAATCTCAGGAACTATTGGTCCGATTAGAAAAAATCTTTCGGTGTTAGATAGTCCATTTATTGAGGAAGGCTATAGGCTATCATCCCGCTAAGACTAAGTAACTATTCCACGCGGACGAAGTCGCGGGCGGAAGCTAGTCATAAATAAATACGATATTATTTGAATTAACAGCAAAAATGTTGTGCAGTGTGGCCTGACTTTGCAAAATTTGAACTTGATGCCGAAAAGGTTGCTCAGAATGCTCAGTCCTGCTTTAGAGCAAGTTGGCATCGGTACGGCCGAATCTTATAAAGGGCCGTGTACTCGTCTTTAGCATTATGATAAACTTGCACCTCCTGTTTCCTACACTTCATACTTTGGTCAAAAGATTCTAGCACACAAGTTGATACCTTTTATAATTTACTAGCTTCTGCCCGCGACTCCGTCCGCATAGCGTGATGATTTTATATAGCCTATAGCCTTCCTCAATAAAGGGGCTATCTAACACTGAAAGAATTTTTCAAATCGGACCAGTAGTTCCTGAGATTAGCGCGTTCAAGCAAACAAACAAACAAACTCTTCAGCTTTATATATTAGTATATAGATAATATAGAAGTATAGATAAGGAAGTTTTGAGGCTAACCTCTATACTAAAAACAACGTTAGATCTATTAAGCTCTTCACCAATACAAATATATAAAAATAGTTTATAAGGAAAACTACATAACATCAAGCACACAACTTTTGAAAAACAATAATATAACCTCCTTAGAAATCTTAAAATTAAACGAGGATACGACCACGACGACCCGACAGCGATGCATAAAAATAGCTATATATCTTGCAAGCCTTATTATCTAGATTGGTATTATGACGCAAGTATTAGTAAAAGGTGTTCTTATGCATAATATAGTTATCGGGTAGTTTTATCTGATTATATATGATGATATCTGATATTGCTCAAGGTGAAGGTGTGTCAAGTAACTACCAGAGAAAGTGTCAGAGCTTCAAATTCACAAGAAATGGAGAATTCGATATTTCTGGGCATCGTACATTACTGGTATCTTGACCAACATTCGACAGTAGATAAGTTATCTGCAGTAAGATATCTTCTTACTTTTTTACTCTTCTGCTTTGCTGTGATTTGCAGATGAAAATCGAATTGTGAATTTTCTGCTGAAAAATCGCACGTTTTTCTACCACCAAAGTGTTTCCAACTCTCGATTAATTGAAAGCTGTTTGTTATTTCCATCCTTACCCTGGTTCTTTCTACAAGCGTTGTCCACGATCAATCTCGCCATACATCTGTCTATCAAGTGTCTAGGTCTGTCTCCACGCTATTCATATGTATTTGCAATTCAAGATATGGTTCCTGCAATCACGACATTTGGGACAAGTTTCGCACAGTTGGAATATAATGCCTAGTAGAGATGTAATGGCAGTAGAAAGAAGTGTGTAATTTTTCCCATTCGCTTATTTATATATTGATATCCTAAATCGTTTCTGATAAACATTGCGCACTCCATAGATCATTGTGTTATAGATAAAAGATTTACGATTGTAATTCAAATTGGTATTATGGTATTAATTATCATAATAAGCTTTCTCCACAGGCATCAATCATTATCAAGCTGAGAAAAATATTGTATAACTGCAGAATGAGACTGTAGACCCAATCGTCCAAGCGTCTCATCGATCTGTCCGTAGTTTGCAGGCATCTATGTAACAAGGTATTCCTTCCTTAGTCGCTGTGTAACCCGCCTCCCAGTTGTTGTATCTGATTCATGACGAAGCGGACGAGCCCCTTTGTGACTCCGATAAACTTTGTTCTACATCGTTATCGTTCGGCTAGTTGTTTTTTTATCCCCGACTTGACATTGTATTTATAAACTTTAGTCACCAAATAATAAACATTTTCGTGAGTATTGATTAGGCACCTACCTATAGTGTAACAATTAAGGAACGAGTTTATAATTTACTGCAATACTTTCTAGAACGGGTTCTGGCTTACAAAGACAATAAAATTGTTGGAGGCTCGCCAAACGAAATGCGTTTGCCAGTCGCCAGGAAAGAAATTCATGTTCATGTTTAAAATTTTTTGAATCCAATGTGCTGTTTTGTAGATTGACGTTATGTAACGTAACCAGCTTGATAACAAAATTGAATCTCACGAGCTCTGCTCGGCTTTCTAGCATACATATAACACATTTCAGACAATTTAATAAATTTTGTCTTAATGATTTTTAGTCGTTCAGGACAAGTGCATGAATGATGACACACTAACGATCAAGAAATTAATGAAATTAAGTACTGAACTGCATCTGCCTAAAAAAAATTTTGAGACAAGGCCACCCGAATTATGTGGTGTATTTTTCAAAACTAATAATAAATATTTATTTATGATTTATAGTTGCGTACAGTTACAGTTATTTTCATACTATACTAGTATGTACAGATACCTCATTCCCTACAAAGAAACAGGACCATCAGATCGTGGGCTGTTTGATTCACTTGCGCGACGAGACCCCATGGTACATTTAAATTTACACCTAAATTACCGTACTAACAAAATATTTTTATAAGCACTAATAGTTAGGTCTAACTATTGTTTTCGGTACAGGTGGCTCCAGTATCAGTAAATGGCTACAGACATAAAAGTTCGGCGGCAGCGGAACCGTTCCTCAATGGCTCCAGCTCAGCCTACGTGGAGACCATGTATAATACATGGCTCGCAGACTCCAGCTCTGTGCACGCGGTAAGTTCTTTATCATATTTTGACCTAAGTTTTTCATAAGATTACCCGTATAAATGCAAGATTCAAATAACAACAACCTCCTAAGTAAACCAGTTATTTAATAAAGGACAATAACTTTTTAGTGTCATACAGGCCTTAAGGAAAATCATTGTCTGACGGACTGATCAATATGCCAGATAAGAGAACTTATTTCTCCGTATTCATGTGGCCTTCCAACTACATAATGTATTGAAATTTGAATTAATTGTACCTATCCTTTTATTTTTCATGCTAAGATTATAAAGTTATTTTAGTGAAGGAAAAATTCGACTCGCAGGCAGGATTGGAACCTGCGTCTTCTGGTTAAATACACCAGACGCTATGACCACTAAACCACCGCGAGGCCTACCTGTCGACATGGCAGGTAGGACTCGCGGCAGGTTCGAATCCTGCCGGCGAGTCGCATTTTTCCTTAACTAAAATAAGTTTAATTGTACCTAATAAAAATATAGAAACTGCTTATGTAAGCTCATCCCATGGGGATGAAGGGACACTTGGTATCTGGTTGACAACATTAAAAAATAAACTATACAATCAACACAATTGTCATACCTAATTTATGTAAAGAATAGGGTTAACTATTGAATCGTGTCTCTGCAATAGTGCCTTGACATTAAAATGAACGATATTGACTTTGATGGCTGTTTGCTGTTGGTATTGTAGTAACTGTTATAGGTGGTTTATCAAAAAAAACATGAGAAATTAAAAGCATTAAGTGGGTTAAGGAAGATGCTGGTTGCTGGTATAGTCCTCAATTGTGGTATCCATTATTTTTAGAGAAGGTCTAGACAGTGGTAAAATTAACCGGCTTCATAGGCTATCTATCTCACGCTAACTTCATAACTAAAACAAGCGTGTTATCTCACAATACAATTATGATCACATCAATAAGTAACTGCGCTATAAATATAACGTCAATTGTCTTAAGAACTCTCGAAGTCTCGAATGATTAATTCTTTAAAGCCATTTGTCCCACTTGCCGTAAATAATTCCATTGAAACGGTTAAAAATATTGGTTTGTGGATTTAAATGAATCGTGAGAGTCAAGGGCATCACCGAAATAGCGCCAATATGGTAAAAGAGATGATCACGAGTGCAGATCGTCGATGTGTGCAATGCCAATTTGCGCGTGATTACTAACTAGAACCAGATGTAACTCGGTTGGAGTTATCCCGTTTGGTGGACGAAATCAGACCAGACAAAACTGACTTGTCCCAAGTAAGGCCAGAGCGCGCCCACTGTCCAATTTGAGAATTTGCATTCTGCCATGTGTAATTCTTGCAGTAAATTTCACATTACATTTTATTACAGTTTCAATAGAATTAGTAATCTTTTGAATTAAAAAAAATACAAATTTACAGAGAAGTCCTAATTCTAAATTACAGATTTATCTTACCTGCTTATAAATACATCAAGATACATCAGCAGAACACTGGTATTCATACTATGCCACTTTAATTTAAAGCAAGAGATGATGATTAAACAAAACACTACTTCTTTTCAATTTCATAATTTATTTAATAGTGTAATTGATGAGCTCCTATACACATACACGATTGTTTAAGTACTTATTGTACGGATTACCTACTAGAAGAATTATGTGACAACTTTGACAGTGATGGTACCAGCATTATACTCTTGTTCAACCAGTCCATGAGGAATTTTCTTAATGGTAATCAAATCTGTAGTTTCTTAGTTTACAATGTTCAGACAGACAGACGCGCAGCGGGGGGATTTGTTTTATAATATGTAGTGATACTATCGAAGGCGGAACCTTATTTAATAAAGTCTAAGATGATGTAAGTTGTTGGCTCTCACAGCTTCAAACTGCCAATCTAGATTATACATATTGATTGATGGCTTGATTCCAATCTATAGGCGTGTGCTCAATCATTATTATTCATCTTTCTAGACTTTTCCTTGCTATATCGGGGTCGTTTTCCAGTCTAACATACGAAGCGATTGCCATTAGACGTTCCCCAATTGCAGTTGCTGGGCAATACCGAATTCCTAAGTATAGACTAGTTATCAGGTTCTTTGGGCTACAGCTGTTGACTAGCACTAACGATTGGAACTGGTATTCATGTGATAAGTAGGTACGTGGCTTTACGTGCTCTCCCAGTTACGAAGGAGGCTCGATGTGTTAGGAAAGGTCACCCATCCACATACTCATAATAATAAGTTTAAGAGACACGGCAAGGGAAGTGCTTTCATTAAAAGAACCGAATAATAAGACGACTGTAGGTAATTAGCTGATTGTTATTATCAAAGCAAAACAGCAGTACCATTTATTTCTTTAGGTTTTTACTGATGACTACTCCCACCCCTTGTCACACAATGTCACACTTTATCGATCCTGTCCCACCGTAACGTGTGACGCAATGTATGGATGGCCCCTTACGTTATTCTGTGATAGAAGACCAGTTTGTCATAATATTACGTTTTGCTTCCTATCTTTTACTTTTTAAATGGGTCCGACCTAGATAAAAAGTAGCTGATGCGTTATTCCAGACTATAATCTATCATTGTGCCAAATTTTATCCAGCTCCGTGTAGCCGTTCTGGCGTGTAGGAGTAACAAACATCCATCCACAAACTTTTGCTTTATAATATTAAGTAGGATGTTGCTAGCTTACCAAGCATAATTTGGTGACGTTAAAAGTCGTGAGTAATTTATAATATCTTATCAATATCTGTTACGTACGTCAATATCTAATGTAATATAACTTGATTAAAAAAATACGATATTTTCATGTATCATTATTATGATTGTTTTTTTATTATTGTTATCGTCATATTCAGAATTCACAAGGAAATTGTTTAAACATTTTGTTTAATACATATTTCGAGTGGTTGAAGTAGGTAATTATGTATGCAAAGTGTAATCGATCTTCATGGTCTGGTAGTTTTCCAGCTTTATTGTCGATGTTACAAGTTTACTGGGCCGAGGACTGTTCATGATTTATTATTTTACATTTAAATTATTTTTTAAAGTGTGTTACTTTTAAAAAAAACCTGAATGCTCCTTACAAAGACTAGGTATGGTTCAAACGACGCACCATAAAAAAATACATTACAGCGTTCCTGATACGCTAGACTATGCCTCTGTCTAACCCTTCGGTAAATATAGATATGATCCTATGTTATGTGAAATAACTAGTTGTTACTAATATAGTGGTGTTGTTCTAGTCGTGGGATGCGTTCTTCCGCAATGCGACGAATGGCGCCCAACCGGGAGCAGCGTACACCGCGCCGCCCAACCTCGCGCCGTACAATAAGAACGAGATTCCTCTTACATCGCTCGTGCCCGCCAGCGCTGGCATGCCATCCATTGCTGCAGGTTTGTTCACCAATTGATATACACATGACTTTTTTTTACTTAACATTGAAAACATGAAAGAAGGAAATAAGATATGGACGGGTTAGAATGCAGTTCTTCACTGACATTCAGATATGCAACTCGTAAGAGGTCAAGAAATATCTCACCTCTTAGGGTCTGACTTGCTGGCGACCACCCTTACGTTGGAGTCTGTCGTAAAGAAGAGCGTGACAGCCAGTACCTCCTAGGTTGCTGCGGCTCTGGCAGTTTACAGTCTTAGGGTCCCTTAAGGCTCGGTAACGCATCAGCAACTCCTCTGATGTTCCAGGTGTCCATGGGCGGCGATGACTACTTACCATTAGGTGGCTTGTCTGCTCCTTTTCTGAACAAAATGAATTAAAAAAGATGAAAAATAGATTTCGAAATGGCACCCTAACCTATTTCCTTCATCAAGGTCCAATTTATATCTTTACCAAAATTCATCAAAATTGGTTCAGCGAATTAGGCTCGAAACGTTACAAACAGACAAATGGAGTTACTTTTTATTTATAATATTACAGTACCTATACATAGATAGATGACATATCGACTCTAAAATAAAGAGACAGATTTTATCCGTTTTGGGGGCAAACAACTTGCTTCAGTACTCTTTGAAGATAATACTTATTATAATTCCTTCACAGGATCTCCAATCAACGAGAAGATAATCGACGACCACCTTGCAGTGCAGGCCATCATCAGAAGTTACCAGGTGACGAATGTTCCTAACATATTGATGTTAATATTATTTTTGAACATTCATTATTGTTTGCACTTTTTTCCCTACAGTTACTTTTGCTAATAGTTAGCTTGTGAACGTGAAAAATATTTCATATTAACATTTTGATTACATTAAACAAACTTTTCTCGTTAATTAGTTCGCTAACAAAACGTGTTCTCCCTTGTTTTATTCGCAGTTTCATAGATAGAGTGTTGGTTTTTATTATTCACTATTACTTTACACATACTAGTACGTCGCGGATTAATTTATATTTGAAATTACTACTCGCCTAAAATTACGAAGAATGGAGTAATTTTTATCTTTATTTTTCTTTTGTTAATGATTTAGGAGTAGTTAGTTAGGAATAGTTGAATTAAAAAGAATATTGTATAATTGTTATGTATTCGAGAAACAGTCATTGTTACTGCGTGTGGAAAAATTGGCATAGCGGTTTCAAGACGTTCAATAAGTCTAAATTCTGTTACACGGTCTAGCGACGTGACCATCTACACATAAGCCTATAAAATACTAGTCTCTTTGAATTTGATATGATCTGCTATGTACTGAATATGTAGAACTGTTAAAGCTTATATAGTTGTAGTCGCTAGATCGTGGATATTTGCAATTTGGGCTAAAGTATGATGTGGTGGCGGGTGCGTGACAGGCTCGCGGGCACCTGGCGGCCGACCTGGACCCGCTCGGCATCACCACGGCCAACCTGCCCGCACTAGGCATGCGCGCACCCAGCTCCGAGCTCATCATGAGGAAATATTTCAATTTCGGTACGCACGACACAAGGGAAATGTCGCTGTCGTATTTGGACGCTATCACAATCGTATTATCGTTTCGTTATTTATTTCAACATTGCATTGCGTGTCACTGATTGTTGTGTTTCGTAAGCGATTTTATAACACACATACATATAATTTGAACTAGTCATGCTTATGGGAGAATGGTCATAAGTGCTGAAACATGGCCTTGTCCAGCTATGGATAATCGTAGCTTTTACACCCGCAAACACGTAACGTGTAGCTTTAACGATGCATCATATTTAACAAATCACCGTTACTGTGTTGTTCTAGACCTTGATAAGTTTGATTCATTGTGCATAATTGAAGTTCGTTTCCTATTGTAGATAACACAATCATTTTTTTCAACTACACTGCTTGTGTAATAGAAATTTATATTAGGAAACTGCTCCTTGCATATGCATGTGTGTGATAATATTCGCCATCGATAGATATCAAAGGTTTTATTTTGCTGTAGTGTTTGATTTCAAGCAGTATTCGAGATCCATATAAACCCAACAATTGTAAACAACTCATATTTTTTGACATTTTATACTTACATAAAAACATAATTTATAACATTAAAATGCTGCAAATATAAACAATAGGTATCTACGAGCATAAAGCCATTCATTAAACGTTTTACCATGCCAACTAACTCGACCGACGTAAAATGCTAGTCTCAAATGTAAAATGATACAAAAATGCAAAATTCAAAACAAATTATTTTCTTTTTTTCTTCTATATGTCGTATTTAACCAATTTTTTCGTTATGTTAGGCGCTAGAGAATAAATAATATGCGTGTCTATGGGAATATTTACAAAGGTTTATATTTGACAATTATTTTAATTTTAAGTATGCTGCGTAACATCTTCATTGCAAATCATTTTCTGTACTTACCTCTACTTATTAATTTCAAATTATTTTGTATATAATGTTCCTTTATTTAAAATACGCCTCTAATGTACGTATTTATTACCGCTTTATATTTATGTAACTGAAGACGGGATATAAGGGGGCAGCCACTCAATTGTTTTGTTACGAACATTTTCTTTTACGTTGAATGTAGTCACGTGGTCACCTAGTGGCGCACTTAGACCCGCTGGGCATCGCTACCGGGGACCCCATATCGAGCGGCGAATGGCACGGCGGGTTGCGAGCCTTCGCCAATGAGGCAGTCATTAGAGAGCACGTCAGATTCGGTATGAACGACCAAACTCTATCACGTATTCGGTTGAACAATACTGATGTCAAATGGACTTCGCAATTATACATCATTAGTGGAGCGATAAGATAATGCTGTTGTGAATTGTTAACCCAAACAAATAATTAATTAGTTTTCTACGTAACATCATGTCTGCCCATTTGACATCAACTTAGTTCAAGTACTGAGTAATGCGTTACTCGAAATTTACGGTTCTGTAGGGGGGGTTAGTTTCGGTATCACTTCTCGCACCGTTAGCGGCTGCGCATATATGTTTGCGTTTACACGCGTTATTATACACCTTGATTCTGTATACTATGTAGTTAGTACTGCTTTTCTGGTGCTTGGTTTGTAGACATTTGACTTACTAGTTATAACGGAGATGGAGAATTTATACAAAAACATTTATTTTTATATATACAAAGACATACTTATAAATGTTCATACTTACATCAAATATGAGTCGGATAAAATTGGATTGTTTTATTGGAACTTAAATAATTGAGACTAGCTTTTTGAAACATTCGGTCATATAATTATTATCAATTTACTAAAATTCAACTAATGTAATAAATATGACTGTTTGAACTGCTGCTGAACGTTTCTAAAATTTAATTATAACTAATAACGAATTCAGGTTTTGGTATACATAAACTGCGTTAAACTAATCGCTTAAGCATCATATTCCTTTACTAGATTTGTATATAATGAGAAGATAGACTGTATATAAGAATTCAATCAATATTGATTAAAGATGTATTATAAATGAGCCAAGCATAGTGAATAGTGAGCCAGGGAATATACACTATAATTTATCGGTGACGGTAGTAGCTACAAACATTAAAAACTCACCCAATGTATAATTATGTATACAACAATTTTAAAGTATAAGTAGCATTTTTATAGGATACTTTTAAGAGACTTAAGGTAACTTATAAGCTAACTAATAGGAAATTTAAGAAGATGTATGTAAGTGTACAGTTTGTTGACCACCTTTACAGTACGGATTTAATGTAAAAGACTATAGGTAATACTATTTATTATTCCGTGCCTATCTATATTATCTGTGTTTAAATTATAGAAAAGGTTTAGAATCGAAATATTAATAATCTTGATGATTGATTGATTGCTGTCAGTGTGGCGTTAGTTGGTTGGTTAATGAGTCACTTTTGTAAGTAAATTGCTGATGTCCGATAAGAGAAGGCTTGAAGCTAAATAAGTAGTTTACTTTGAAATTTTAACAGATTTAAGGTGGGAATACAACCACTTTTTGCAACAATTGCTTAAAATCAATTTACAACACTGACTTTCCTTAAACAAGTTTTACACCCAGAACACGTACGAGTTTTTTCTGTTCTAATCTGCTGGACTGCAAAATAATTAACTAATCCGATATAAGTGTAATCCTCTTTAAGTATGTTTGAAACGAAGAATATATTCACGCTGTTTTTTTTAAGTCGCGTCGTAATTTAGCTTAATATACACTGTTATAAAATTATGACATGAATATTTATTATTTTACGCTTCTTATTTTTTATATATAATTATCACTAACCGAAGTATCGGCAGTTACATAATACACGCTAAATGAGAATGTTGTGCACTAAAAAACAGATCCGAGGACATCACGTAGCGAATCTCGACCCTTTGGAAATATCGAACTGCGCTTTGATCGGTAAAAACAAACGGGAGGTGATTCACAGCAGCTACAGGTTTGGTAAGAACACACGAGAACCTGAAAAGAAAGCACCATGGTCGCTCGAATCTCATAGTAGGTAGTTATGGCGGCGAATCAATTGTTGTCTTAAATTTTCCATTTGCAACACGATCAAAGAACTAGTGAAAACGAACCTACCTATATTTCTAATTAAAACTTTTCAAATCGATTTCCCTAATATCAGTTAATATATAAAAAATAAAATATCTTCAGGTGGCAGTTTAATGTATGCGGATATGCAAAAGACTATTTATTGTTTTTTATTTTGTTGTTGCAGTCGGATATTTGGACTATTTATGAACAGAATCTCTTTTTAAAAAGAAGACATCGTTATTAAACTTTATTATTTTTATTTGCATTTTTATTTCAAGATATCTGTTCGTAAATCGATTCGGACGCTGGTAGCCATAACTACAGCATCATAAAGTGGATGTAACGCACAAGGTCCTCGGCTCGCACGCACGATTGCTCATCTCTATGTAAAAGTATTCATGATCTGCACGATTATTCATATGGTTTAATTATTGTTTATTATATTGATTGCATGTCTCTGTATTTTCTAGATTGTATGAGAATTAGAATGTATATGTATCTAAACTGCATGTTACTGCACTATGTATTTTCATACATTAAACATAATATGTAATGGTGGTTCTATTTATATAAATAGAAAGATTTTTGTTTGGCATTGGAAGAAAGTTTATTTCATATCGTCAGGTGCTTGGATATTTGCCAGAAAATTAGGAGTACTATCTTCGTATATAGTGTTGTGTTAATTTCGACATCATTGATGTACTTCAAAGATTGATAGCATATCCATATAGGTGCAAAACATTATTATATTAAATATTCAATGTATTGTCTATGTCACTGTAAATATGGGATAATAATGTTAGTAAGAAGTAGTTAGAAATCACCGGGTTAAATATTTCTAGTAAAGGGATATGATTAAACTTACAATTTGCTTTTGTATGTGCTTTATCTAAGGGGTCGACTTCCACTGTATTGGCTCATGTACTTGGTCACTCGTTTATGGGTATTTAAGGAAATAATTTACCTGGCTTCTGCTTAACGTTCCTACTCTGATTGGATCTTCTATTTTTTAGATGAAGCTGATATGGACAGAGTGTTCAAATTGCCATCAACTACTTTCATTGGTGAAAAGGAAAAAGCGTTACCGTTAAGGTAAGTGTTAAGAATAATTTTATTAATTTGTATGATGTCTAATTTTTTCTTATCATTGCGCGTTTCTTATCATGTTCAAGCGTTCTTTATCAAGCTGTCATTAACATATTCTAGCCAGATTGTTAAGCTAAGGTATTAATTAAATGTCTTAATTTCGATCCGATTGCTAATAAATTTATAGTTCTAGATTTACGAGTATGCATATCCTGCGACTGTGCCACGAATGTTGATAGGATAGTAACACAACTTTAATCCCATTATTTAAAAATACAATCTCAAGTGTTATTGATACAGATATAGACTAGACAGATAGTGTATTATCAGTGTTAAGCAAAGACCTTAACCTTGTCTTTCGACACGCCCATGATGAACTAAGTTTATCATCGACTTTGATAATAATAAATACCACAGCTGGTTGAATTTAATTATCTTCGCTAAATCAGAAAAACAAAACTATTGTTTACGTTGATTTTATACATGGAAAAAAACTATTTGTAAACATTGCAAATAATAGGGTAATTAGTTATATTGATTTGTGACGGGTTTTATGTAATTGTTTTAAACTTCTTAGAGGATACTGGTTTCTGACAATGACTAAGCAATATCAGTACAACACGATAAAATCCGTAAAAAGGTTTATTTCAATGTTCCTAGGGGACGTTGTGTTCTGGGAAAGAGCGAACTAGGCAGCATAATTTGTTTTGACGGATTGAATAGAACTGAGCTGTGATAGTAGAAAACTGGCCTAAGCAAAACTACCTCTCTCGGTAGATTACGACAGTTTTACATTTTGCCTTCCTATAGTAGTAGTAGTGCCACATAGAATAAAGTAATTATATTTTCCCATTAATATTTTTTTCTTTTTAAAAGAACCTTCACATAAGAATTTTTACCTAATGGAATTCTAATAACTTCTACCTAATGGATTTTCGTACGGTCTCCTATGGACGAGGTGATTCATAAAAAAGGTTATAGTTATTCATCATTGCGCTACAACCCTTAGACAAACGGATGAAACCCCGTGGTACAGCTAGTAATTACAAATTTATTAGTCAGTTATGTCTAAAGTAACAAAATTAAGATCGTAATTATTTTACAGGGAGATCTTGAACCGCCTCGAGCAGGCTTACTGCAACAACATCGGAATTGAGTTTATGTTCATCAACTCTCTCGAGCAATGCAACTGGATCAGACAGCGCATCGAACCCCCCAACGTAGGCAAAATGAGCCCCGACCAGAAAAGGTTGATCCTCGCACGACTTACCAGATCCACTGGGTGAGTTAGCATTTGTTTTAAATTATAAAACGGTAAGAAAGAAAAGAAACAATATGGTTATATTTCTATGTACTAGCAGGAAACTTATCCTACATTATATCACAGATGTTTTTATATTTCTATGTACTAGCAGGAAACTTATCCTACATTATATCACAGATGTTTTTATGATTGGACGTTTGTTACTCAATACTCAAACAAAATGACTGAACGCAAGCTAGTAAAAAAATATACCTCTATTAGGACATTTTTATAAAATAATATTAGTAAACAATGAAGTGAGATGTCGCTAAAGATAATACTAGCTTTAGATGTTCGTTATAGCGTTTAATGGGGGCTTTTGGAGTTCGAAACCCTCGGCGTTCATTTGTACTGCCTCAATGGCTTGATTAAGGTGGATTACATAATGGTTATGGGTTAAGAAATTATTGTTTACGCGCTTTAATTATTATTTTAAAGTTATAAGTCACCTTTGATAGGTGACTCGTATTTTTGTATTGTTTTTAGATTATTATCAATATTATTCTACCGTAATATAACTTTGTGACCTTTATGATGATCAATTTTATTCCTGACTATGTTGTATGTGACCTTATACACTCGCTCGATGTACACATATTTATACATTACAAATCAAACTGTTTATGATTGGGGTGACAAGCTAGGATACAAATACTAAAGGAGTTAGGTTGAGGACATACCTACATTAGGAAAAAATTCTACAGAAAGCTTACTATGCAATGGGAGACTGTCAATGGTATTTTTAGCTACAGACGAATCGCATTGATAGATATTATTTACAGAAAGTAAAGTTCATAATATTTACTGAAGATTAATTGTTATTGTCTGGTATCAAAACGACATAGGACCGATATCTTCCTACCGCAAACATAAAACCTCTCCAAGAATGTGATTAGCAATTGTGAATTTCTGTCGAGTGTTGTGATATCCATATATTGTGATAAGTAGACAAGTACGCACGATTACAATTACTTTTATATATTATTTATTTAAAACTAATAAGAACGGGCGTGGCGTGGCTTGTTACACTTATGAGGCCCATAAAATGCATTCTTCTTGAGAGTTTAAAAATCTCTTTACTATGGACGTGGCCACAAAATAGCTAATAAGCAAAGTGGCGATGGTCAATAAGTATACAAGTATGTTATAAAAGTATGCCCTATATTGATACCTATTCTTTGTAGGTAAAAGGAATACCAAGTATTTTGTCTATAGATCTCTTTTCAACTGTATATATTTCTTTGTATTTACGGTAAGAAGTAATTAATGATTTTCTTCTTATATGGTTTCGAAAATAATGGATAGAGTAGGCCATGATTCGGCATGAATGGACCGGCTCGACCGCAGTGATACTACGACCTCACAGAAAACCGGCGTGAAACAACACTTATGTTGTGTTCCGCCGAGTGGATGAGGATACCGGAGGCCCAAAGCCTTTTAAAAGGCGGGTAACTCACTTGCAATTCCCCTGATGTTACGGGTGTCCATGGGCGGCGGTAATAGCTTAACAGGCGATCCGTCTGGTCGTTTCTTTGCTTTCAATCCCATAAAAAAAGACTTACACAACAATATTTTATACTTCAATAAAGTTTTGTGATCCGTCTGCTCGTTTGCCCCCCCTATCCCATAAAAAAGGCAATACTATATCGAAAGAGGCCTTACTAATGCTTGAGGTTGCATACAACTGACATGTCTACAAGTCGATACAATAATTTATTTTTATACTGACGCTTATGCAGCCAAAATGTAAATAATTCACGTCATGGGTTTTTACGCGTAGATATGAGGTATGTAACATTGTGATACGAAGGTTATTGAAAAGGATTAAGGATTGAAAATGTTTTTTTAAATTTCTGATTGTATTTGTATTTATTAATAAAGTCTTCAGGGATATTTTAAAAACGTATTATCCACACACAGAATGACCCAGGATGTCCCAAAAAGTTAATTTAAAAAGTTAAAAAACCCGTCTGCCATAAAAGATGTAAACAAGATGACCAATCTCCTGCAGTCGGAATCATCGTAGGTCGGGATTTTTGAATTTTTAAATTAACTTTTTAAAATACGTAACTTAGTTTTTTTTTTCTGATAACTATTATAAGTGAACCTGTTACCAGCTGTTACCGTTACAGCAGAAATAAGTATCTTTGATAAATAATCACATAATTATTTTTGAAATCCCATTTTTATCGATTACTTTTTACGATTATCCATAATATCCATGATATTCAGATTCGAGAACTTCCTGGCGAAGAAATGGTCATCGGAGAAGCGTTTTGGTCTGGAAGGTTGCGAGATTCTGATCCCTGCCATGAAGCAGGTCATCGACGTGTCCACGCGCCTCGGCGTCGAATCCATCATCATGGGAATGCCTCACAGAGGTAACTTATACCACGGACTCATTTAAATTCACCCCACTACATAGAGCAGTAAGGCCTCATGGCCCAATAGCCCATTCCATTTGTACATAATTTCCAATTATTACATTCAATAGTAAGTTTTAGTAATTGTGTAAATTTTGAACTGTCCCTAGACTTAAGTTATTGGTTTTTCTTATATATTTTTTATACAGGTCGTTTGAACGTGGTGGCTAACGTATGCCGCAAACCTTTGCACCAACTGTTCACTCAGTTCGCTGCTCTGGAAGCCGAGGATGACGTAAGTATTTTTTTTATACTTTAATACTATACAACTGCTTAGGGAAATGTCAATTGTCCATGATCTTGGAAACAAGATATTCTACCAGAGATCTGAATGTATAGTAAATATGTGCTTTCTTATTCAAACTGTATTTATAATGTTACATTTTACCTAATAGTTTCGTTACGTCACAGGGCTCTGGTGACGTAAAGTACCACTTGGGTACATACATCGAACGTCTGAACCGTGTGACGAACAAGAACATCAGGTTAGCCGTGTGCGCGAACCCCTCTCACTTGGAGGCTGTGGACCCCATTGTGCAGGGCAAGACCCGCGCTGAACAGTTCTACCGCGGAGACAACGAAGGCAAGAAGGTATGGATAATTTTAATTGCTGAATGCAGTAAATATAACTAGGATGATTGCAGGGTGATACAAACACTAATTTTAGGAACTTTACGAAAATGTTATTTTGGGTATTAAACAGGATAATGTCTTGATATTTTTTTCCTTTCCTCACGTGGCGAAGTTTTACTTACCGAGCTGATTCGAAGTTGAGTAGACATTTATCATGTAAATATGTGTTCAACCATGTAGGGACGGGTTAAAAAAGTCTTTTAAATTGAAATAACATTTTTGTAGCAGGAAGTTATTTAGTTTATTTTAAAATACGTTATCGTGTTGGGTATTTTTTAAATCTTCGCCTCTAGATATTGATAATAAACCTCCCTTTTAAAATGCCGGCACCGCACTTGTGACATCTCTGGTGTTGCGGGTGTCCATGGGCAGCGGTGATCCATTACCATCGGGCGATCCGTTAGGGGCCAAATTCGGCTATTTCAAATGTATCAGAATGGTCGACCAATTGCACTAAATGACATAAGAACTGACAAATTTCTTAGACAAAACTGTCAAATATCGACAATTCTGAAGTCATTGAATGGCGATTTTGATATAATAAAATAACAGACTTGGGGCCCTGCTCGTTTGCCGGCTATCCCATATAAAGATGTTTACTCAAAAATGTATGTAATGTGGTCATTATTTTGCAGCAAAATTTTTGCTAAAAATAAACTCTTAAATTACTTGCTAGTTTTATTTAGATTAGGTACTTGCATTTTTGAGTAAAGCATTATACAAACCTTGGCCCACAATGACTGCTTCGCTGGTCACGCTATGATTGCCTCGAGCTAGCCTAGTTACGCTCTAGGCCTTTCAGCTTGGCCATCATTGCAGCCCTTGCTGTCCTCGCTGTAAAGGCTTTATCTCAGCTCGTCCATCAAGTGCTGCACGCTGACCGCGCTGTGTCGGCCTGGAGCTGCGCTGTCGGCCATCATCAGCGCGACCAGCAAAGTAGTCATTATAGACCGCGGCAGTAATGTACTAAATGTTTGTTAGGTGATGTCGCTGCTGCTGCACGGCGACGCGGCGTTCGCGGGGCAGGGCGTGGTGTTCGAGACCATGCACCTGTCGGACCTGCCCGCCTACACCACGCACGGCACCATACACATCGTCGTCAACAACCAGATCGGCTTCACCACCGACCCGCGGCACTCGCGCTCCTCCGCTTACTGCACAGGCTAGTACTTGTATAACTAACAACAACATTGTTCGAGACCATGCACCTGTCGGACCTGCCCGCCTACACCACGCACGGCACCATACACATCGTCGTCAACAACCAGATCGGCTTCACCACCGACCCGCGCCACTCGCGCTCCTCCGCTAAGACTAAAAATAGCAGTTGTGTCTCGTTTTGTGAAAATTTCTTCTTACTATTATTTCTATTTATATCAGGTGACAAGGTCCAATATAGAAAATATATAATACAATAATTATAAAACATAAAATACTATAACATACATTATAACTATAAGACCACTAGATGTTTAAGACCACTATGCTATAGATTTCTATAGGATCATTATGGTCTTAAACACGACTGCTACGTTAGAAGGTCTGGCTTCTATTCCCCCTTCTATGGCCCAGGTCGAGCCGTGTTATTTGATGATATTTTAAGTAGCAGCTCAGTTTGGATGTTTGCTTAGCCAACCGTTTTATTAGTACACGGCTGCCTAACCCTTCGGGGAATACATGTATGTATGATATTTTTATCCTGGAGTTTCGAAGTTGGAACTACAATACAAATAAAAAATATGAAAAACCTATAAGTATATTGTGGTAACATCCAGAAACGAATAAAACTTTCAAATTTTTCATTTAAAGTTTGTTGGGCTATATTATTTTTTTAGGTATATTGTCCATAATCCAATGTGAAAGACACGATGAATGGTTTGAATAAGTTAAAGTGTAATGTGTACAGACGTGGCCCGCGTGGTGAACGCGCCCATCTTCCACGTGAACGGCGACAACCCCGAGGCCGTGATGCACGTGTGCAACGTGGCGGCCGAGTGGCGCGCCACCTTCCACAAGGACGTCGTCATCGACATCGTCAGCTACCGCCGCAACGGACACAACGAGATCGACGAGCCCATGTTCACGCAGCCCCTCATGTACCAGAAGATCCGCAACACCAAGCCAGGTCTCATTTTTTAAAGCTTACTAGCTATTTAGGACCCACATTACTATTATTCTCGTAAGCTAAATGCTTATGTTATGAGTGGGTTCACGTCGGTAGTGCAATTGGTGGGTTCGCGCAATCTCATGATCGTAAGTCCGACGCCCTAGCCATCAGGCAACCGCCGCGTTATTATCCGCGGTCATTGACCCATCGCTAGCTACGGCTTCCTCTCAGTTAGGATAGTCCCACGGCCGGACTATGCATTAGGCAGTATAGGCAACTGCCTACTGCCCCTGCAACAGCTATAGGGCCCTGTGTCCCTAGAAAAACCTTTTTTTTTACTTTTGATGTCACCTAAAGCGTACTTAAGATGGACCCGTTAGGTGGCGCTGTTGTCGACATCCTTTGGGATGCGATCAAAACCGCGAGCAACAGGTTGTTGTACCTAAATAAAATTGTATTTTGGTAGAAGATATAATTATATTTCAGTATAAGTTGGTAATTAAAGGGGCCCTGACACGTGCGTTGCCTATCGCCACTATTACGATGGATGAATACTCATGCGCTTTAAAAAAAATTAGTATAACCCGAAATGCAATTTTATGGGCCATCCAAGAGAAACACACCCTTAAATAATTGTTTAAATTAGCCCTTATCTTATCTGCACATAATAATTCCTTCCAATAATTGTACTCCAGTACTCGAAAAGTACGCTGACCAGCTGATTGCTGAGGGCGTCGTCACCGCCGAAGAAGTGAAGGACGTAAGAGACAAATACGATAAAATTTGCGAAGACGCATACACCCAGGCCAAGCAGGAGACACACATCAAGTTCAAGGACTGGCTCGACTCGCCCTGGTCCGGATTCTTCGAGGGCAAGGACCCACTCAAGGTAAATTTATTGCCTTTATGCAGTTCCACATTTATATTCTGAGCCTTGATATATTTTGATAATTTTTCATTGCAATGGAAGAAAGAGTAAAATGATGATTTGATTTCTATTTTGGCACATGTAACAGATGATGATGATGTTACATGTAACTAGTTCTACTTCTAAGCGCGTCTGCTATCTGCTACACTAGAGGTCCGATTTTCAAGCAAATGTTATTGGAGTTTTTTTATTAAATTCTCAGCAGCTCAGGGTTTGGATTTGTGAGTTAAAAGCAATAAGCTCACCCGCTATAACATGGGACCTATACATACCGGCGAACTGTGGTTGTATATTAGTACGTATGTTTTACAGATGTCCCCAACCGGCGTTGTAGAAGAGACGTTGGTCCACATAGGCAAGCGTTTCTCGTCGCCGCCCCCCAACGCGGCGGAGTTCGAGATCCACAAGGGCCTGCTGCGTATCCTGAAGGCGCGCATGACCATGGTGGAGAACCGCTCCGTGGACTGGGCGCTGGGCGAGGCCATGGCCTTCGGCTCGCTGCTCAAGGAGGGCATCCACGTGCGCCTCTCCGGGGAGGACGTCGAGCGAGGCACCTTCTCCCACAGGTCACCTGCTTTTATTTTATCAACGATTTAGTAATAAATGCTAATTTGCGTATTCAAGTTGTATTGAAACAAACTTTCCCAAGTTTGGTAGTTCTCATTTATCTTTCAACAAAAAATAAGTATATTTATTGTATGAAAATAGCTAGGATTTTTTTGATAGTGAATTTCTGCTTTCATAACTATAACGGAAGAGTTTGTTTGTGCAGGCATCACGTTCTTCACCACCAGAAGGTGGACAAGGCGACATACTGCTCGCTCTGCCACCTGTACCCCGACCAGGCGCCTTACACCGTGTGCAACAGTTCACTTTCTGAGTACGGTAAGTTCTTATTAAATTACCTTTAATTAGTTAAGAAAAATAAACAGTTATTCATTAAAGCTGTTGCAAAACCAGGACAGCATGACGATATTTAATACACAACTACAGTCCATTGTTCGTATTATAAATGATATTGGCTCTATCAACTTGGTGAGTTAAATTGTGGAAATTATATAACTGTTTTTGTACGTCAGGTGTGCTGGGCTTCGAGGTGGGCTACTCTGTGACGAACCCGAACGCGCTGGTGCTGTGGGAGGCGCAGTTCGGAGACTTCGACAACTGCGCGCAGTGCATCATCGACCAGTTCATCGCGAGCGGACAGGCCAAGTGGGTGCGCCAGTCCGGCCTCGTGCTGCTGCTGCCGCACGGCATGGAGGGCATGGTGCGTACCACTACATTATAACAAATAAATACTTCAACTAAACTACTAACCGATTGCTACAAAAATCCATGATTTGGTAAATGTTATGAAATACAAGAACACCATTTCTGCTAAGTTTCGTTCAAGCTACAAAAGATTCATTACAAGAGATTTATAATAATTGCTTCTACTTGCTTCCGGTAGCGAGAGCGTGAAGTTATAAAAAGTATTATCATTTATATGGCAAATATTGCCTATATTGAATTTCTATAAAAAATAAAAACTGTTTACTTTTTCTCAGGGACCCGAGCATTCTTCTGCTCGCCCAGAGAGGTTCCTTCAGATGTGCTCTGACGATCCCGACTACATGCCGCCCGAGAGCCCCGATTACGAAGGTCAGTATTTTAGAAATACATTTTTATCACTAAGAAGATCGCTAGAATCAGATAACTGCCTCATTAGTCTAGTCGTCCTAAGACGAATGCTACGCCACAGGCCTTCAGTTCGGTTCCGCACGAACGTGCAGGCGAACTGTGGGTGTATATTAATCAGTAAGGATGTATATTAAGGTGGATCGTTCAGGTTACAAAAAACTGTTTTCCCGCTAGATGGCGGCACAAGCGCCATTTTAATCATTTTATTTTTTTACGACAAATTTGAGCGTATTTGAGACGTACCATTGTGAACTGCACCGCTCCATATTTTTTATGCATCTATTCGTGTCCTTTAATTTAACTAAAAATAACTCAAATCACTCGAATTTGCGGACTTGCGAATCTGTCAATGAAAAAATGTTTATACATATACAAATTATAGATTTATGTAGATAGTCATGTTCTTATTTGACATTTACAGCTTTTATTTTTCACCAAGAGATGGTGTTTTATGAAGTAATGAAATATTTCAATTTTCATTATTTTGACATAAGATCGTAGGATAACCTGGCAAAAATCGCAAAATCCAAGCTGCTGCTGAGAATTTCATTGAAAAACCCAATAACACTTTGCTCGACCTGGGAATCGAACCCAGGACTTCTAGTGTAGCAGTCGCGCTCAGGCCCACTAGACTAATGAAACATACATACCCTCACGCCTGTATTCCCCGAAGGGTTAAGCAGAGGCGTACTGATGTATACCCACATTCCACCAGTATGTTAGGCTCCCATGTAATACGGGGCGAGGCTATTGCCAATAACCGACCACTAATCCCCAACTCCGAACAGCTATTGAAAATTCCATAGACAACATCTTTGATCGCCCTGGGAATCGAACCTAGGACTTCTAGTGTAGCATTCGCGCTTAGGACCATTAGATGAGTAGACTAACAACGTGTAACAGTAGGTATTATATCTATGACTTTGTTTTCACAAAATAAAACATGTTACAATATTTAAGAATATTTTATTCCATATAAATAAATATAGGTAAATGAAACGATGAATACTTTTTTTATAATTTTGATTTCCTGTACAACTAGGATTCGTACTAACATAATAAACTTCTATGTGGCATATTACAATATTTTAAAAAATAATTATGATACTACATACTACAGTACATGGGGGGTGGGGATTTGGAGACCGCAACAATGAGGGTGACTCACTATTGCAATTTGCTTCTGCATTCGATATGGCTGTGGCTAATACTTGGTACAAAAAAAAAGATGGGCACCTGATAACCTATAAAAGCGGACATCATATGACGCAAATAGATTACTTTCTCCTCAGACGCAACAGCCTTAGCCGAGTGAGAGATTGTAAAGCACTACCAGGCGAAGCTTTGGTGTCACAACACCGTCTTCTCATTATGGAAGTTAAAATAAACATAAGCTCACTAAAAACAAAGAGCGCCCTCCCCCTAAAATAAAGTGGCATATGTTGGAAAAAGAAGAGTGTGCGAGGAAATTCACAGAGCGAGTGGTGAATAAAATGATAGAAATGGGAGATATGAACGGCAAAAGTGCGAATGAATGCTGGAATGAAATGGCAGGATGTGTCAGAAGTGCGGCAAAAGATTGTCTGGGAATGTCGAAAGGAAAGGGTACGATTAATAGGGATACGTGGTGGTGGTCGGAAGACGTAAAAAGTGTAATAGAAGAAAAAAAGAAAAAATTTAAAGAATGGCAGAGCGTAGAAGACGATAATTGTACTTTGAAATTGGAGAAGAAGACTGACTACGATGAATGCAAGAAAAGAGCCAAGAAAGCCGTTGCTGTAGCAAGAGCAAAAGCCCAAGACAAATTATATAATACGCTGGATACTCCGGCTGGTCAGAAGAATTTATACCGGCTTGCCAAAGCTAGAGAAAGAAAGGAGAGGGATGTCTCAAAGATAAAGTGCATAAAAGACAAAACGGGGGAGGTACTTTCGGATGATAAGAAAATTAAGGATCGATGGAAGGAGTATTTTGAAAGGTTGATGAACGAAGAGAATGAATGGAGTGGAGTGCTTGAGCATACACCAGTGAATGTGGGGTTAGTCAGAGAGGTCAGTGCAGATGAAGTAGAAAAAGCAGTAAATGGAATGAAAAATGAAAAAGCAGTAGGACCAGATGAAATACCAGTTGAAGTGTGGAAGTTATTGAGAGTAGATGGTTGTACGTGGCTGGCTTTATTCTTCAATAAGTTGTTGTACGAAGAAGTTATACCTGACGAATGGTGCAACACTTTCCTAGTACCTGTATATAAAAACAAGGGTGATGTGCACGAGTGCAACAACTATCGGGGAATAAAGCTACTATCACACAGTATGAAAGTGTGGGAGAAAGTTATTGAGAGGCGACTGAGAGAAGAGAGTACAATCTCACAAAACCAGTTCGGTTTTATGCCTGGTCGCGGAACAACGGACGCCATATTTGCTATTCGCCAATTATGCGAAAAATACAGAGAGGCACATAAAAACTTGCACATGGTGTTTGTTGACCTCGAGAAGGCATACGACCGGGTACCACGTGAGGTTTTGTGGTGGGCCCTTAAGAAGAATGGTGTACCTGGGAAGTACCTGCAGTTGATTCGAGCGTTGTATGGTCGGTGCAGTACTCAAGTTCGTTCCACAGCTGGCACCACTGACAGCTTCAATGTGGCTGTAGGCTTGCACCAGGGTTCGGCTCTTAGTCCTTACCTCTTCCTGTTAATCATGGATGCTCTTACGGCGGACATACAGGGGGAGGCTCCCTGGTGCATGCTTTTTGCCGATGACATTGTGCTAGTGGATGAGAGTGGTCCCGAGGTCCAGAGCAGGCTGACGGTGTGGTCCCAGAGACTGGAAAGTGTCGGATTGAAAGTAAGCAGAACCAAAACAGAGTACTTGTTTTGTGACTTCGGCGGACTTTCCGGTACTGCGTCCATATCTTTGGATGGATTGTCCTTATCAGTTTGCTCCGACTTTAGGTATCTTGGGTCACGTGTACAAAGCGATGGCGGAATTGACCGGGACGTTACTTGTCGAATCAACTCAGGTTGGATGAAATGGCGACAGGTCACGGGAACAACCTGTGATAGACGGATGCCTCTCAAGCTGAAGGGCAAAATCTATAAATCCGTTATAAGACCTGTCGTGTTGTATGGATCAGAGTGCTGGGCCGTTAAGAAGATGGATGAAAGAAGACTGCATGCAGCGGAGATGAGAATGTTAAGGTGGATGTGTGGAGTGACTAGAATGGACAAAATAAGAAACGAGTATATTTTTTTTTTTTTTTTTTTATAGTAAGAGCGGTACCCCTAACGTGGTCAGGGACCTTTGCTGCTGTGAATTTTATTTGCTGAGCCGGCTTAGGTCATAGTATAATTAAATACGAGTACCTAGCCGGCTTTGTTGCGTTTGACGACGTGCTTGCACACGTCGTCCAGATATGCCAGCAGCAGCTTTTGCGTGCCCTTCTCCGATAGGCACGCCGCCAAAGTCCCTGCCGTCAGATGCATGCCTGCCTCCATCTCAAAACGATATCTTCTGCCGGCATGCACTGGACAATCGAATAAGATGTGGGGCACCGACTCTGGGATCTCGGGATCACAAATGCACGATGGGTTCCCCTTACACTTGAAGCGGTGCAGGTATTCGGAGAACCCACCGTGCCCCGTCATCGCCTGGGTGATGAGCCCCGCTGGCTGGATCCGCCGCACAATCCTGTGCGCTTGGAGTGCATTTGGAAGGAACAGCTTTGTTACGGAAGCGGTCTCTCCGCCCCTATACCTCCGATCCCATTCGCCTATCGACTCCTGGCGGATTTGCCGCCGGACGAATGAGATCGGGCACCGGTCATAGTCGGGCTTCCTTTTGCTTTTGAGAGCCGCTTCCTTAGCCAAGTGGTCCGCGCGCTCGTTCCCCGCTAGTCCCGCGTGGGCCTTGATCCAAAACAAGGAGACATCTTTGCTCTTGGTCAAGGCCAGGCGCAGATTTTGTCGCGCCTCTGCTGCCAGGGGGTGAGACGAGTCTTGGCTGGTAACAGACTGCAGAGCTGCCCTCGAGTCACTGTATATGCCAAAACTCGCCTCCGAGCGCCTGAGGATCTCCCGAGTTGCCCTGCAGATGGCCAGTAGTTCCGCCTGGTACACACTACAATACGATGGCAGACAGAGTTTGATAGCAACGAGTATATTAGAGGAAGTCTGAAAGTGGCGCCAGTGGCAGAAAAGCTGAAAGGGAATCGTTTGTCTTGGTATGGGCATGTGATGAGAAGGGATGAAACGCATGTGACTAAAAGAGTGATGAGTATGAATGTGCAGGGACAGAGAGGTAGAGGGAGACCAAAGAAAAGATGGATGGATTGTGTTAAGGCCGATATGATGGGAAAGGGAGTGAGTGGTGAGATGACGGCTGATAGGGATGAATGGAAGAAAAGAACATGTTGCGCCGACCCCAAATAGATTGGGACATGGGCAGGAAGAAGAAGATACTGAAATTCAATTTATATTTACACTAGTTGATAAACATATAATAGGTATACATAGCAAGTTTAGAATAATGTAAGTTCAAAAAAATTAGCTGGACATGCTAATTAAGAATATAATGCCAGTTTATACTCATATTTTGCAATATACAATATTAGCAAGTTAGTAATATAATAAAAGTTCATTATAATTCAGTTGATAGTATCATACTGATGATACATTCTTCATCAAGATAAATCATATGATATCCACCGGTTGCATTATAGAAAGGAAGCAAATAAAGCAACATTTCTCTATTTTGTTCAATTAACTCTGAACCTGAAATGAAATTTATTTTAGTAAATATATACAATACAGTTAGTACATGAAAAAAATATACACAAGACAATTGTGAATATCACTGACCTGATAGTAATAATAGTGTTTTTATTCATAATTTCATTTTGAAATAGATTTTTATCTATTGTAGCAGCTTCTTAGTTCGAGAGTTTCATGTCAGTGATAGAAAGCACTTGATGTCAACAACAGCCTTTTCATCTTCAATAATACCTACCTGGAAACAATATTACATTTTTAGCAGGAACAAGTATACAATTATTAGGTACTCTATAAATTATAACAAGTTGAGAAGACATTGTAATAATTTATCAGACAACCCGAAATTCAAGATTTTTGATTTCTGCTTCATTGACAAACATGATACAGAGGTTCAATTCCCACACTGAAAAAACATTGTATGGCTGTAGGTAGTTGCTTCAGCTGTGGGTTTATGAAAGACCCAGAATGATAGTATATTCATTATACTAACAAACGAATAAAACACCTCAGTCCCTTTACTTATAGCCACATAAATATTATCTAAATATATGTAATTTATAAATGAGATTACCATGCCTGAGAGTGATAATCAAAGCTGTGACTGCATGACCTTTTTTGTCATCCTCCATCCATATAATACTTATAGAACACAACTTGAAGAAACATTTCCTTCATTGAGATTGAGAGTGATTGATGTTCCTTGTTCATCAGGCATTCTTTATTTTATCAGTCAAATGTTTTTCTCACACATTGCTCAATTGTTTTCAATAGGTAGGGCAAAATTTATTGGTTTGTAGTTATAGGTAGGTATAGAAAACAAGAGACGAGTATATTGGGGATGCTTGAGTGTAATAAAATAACAGCTAGCGGTGAAATTAAATGACTGTTCTATTTATCACGTTCATACAACATTTGCATCGTGTTTCACTATGAAATTGAAAAAAAATGTCCATTGTTATATTTGAGGTTAGGTCCTACTACTTAGAAAACAATTTTACACTGAACATTTATTTAGCTGGTATGCCTTCCTCACTAATTAGGGCAATGCTAAAAAACAACTGAAAAACAGAAGAATGATATTTTCACTCAATAAATATTTTACACTGAGTTTGACGGGATTGGAAAAGAAAAGAAAACTTATCATCACAATAATAATAATTTAAATTTATCAATCCTATTCAGTGTGACCACCTGGAATATAAAGAATCTGCCAAAATCTGCCACACAATGAGCAGCAACGCTATCTCGTAGGTTTTTGGCATTCAGCAATTACTTCAAAAACTTTCATTAATTTTCTAGTGATTATACATTTAACTATTCAATTGTCAAATAATTTTATAGTTTTCAAATCTCGAGTGTCTAGGGTGAAATATCAATTTAATGGATCGGTAATTCGTGTTAATTAACAAGTTTTGTTTATTTTTTCTAAAAATGGTTAAATATTCTCGAATGTACCAAATCCTGTCGATTTTTCAATTCGTCGACATAATCTGCCCAAATAGCCAAATAATCCATATTGGCAGAAATCTGCCACAATTGGTCACACTGAGTAGTTCGTTCCTTTCGTTCGAGAGGAAAGCGAAAGTTCGGAGGCATAGTATAAATTTCAATAAAAAAGTGTCTGTACGTAAATTTCGTATGTAATATTTTTCGAGTAATAAATTGTATTAGGTAGTGTGGCGATAACATTAAAATTGAAACCCAAGTTTATCCTAAAAATAAAATAAAAAATATAAAGAATGCTTTTACTTACGCCTATAATCGTTTTTAGTGGAATTTTAAATACTTGTTATTATTGATTTGGATCAATTAAAAATATAATTTGCTGGTATGATAAAAGTTACTTATACGTACATAATTGGTGCCTACTCGAAACTCAAACAACGAAATTATTAAGGACAGTGCATTTTGTTTCCAAACAAATTCATTCCTGTTTGTAAAGGAATACAACGAGAAACCATACCGTGCTATCAAATTTAAGATGTTCAAAACTTCAATAGTATATAATATATTAAATTAATAATCAAATCTTAGTAGAAATTGCTAATCAGATTATTGCACAAAAAAAAGCAATACCTGACGGGCAAACCTGCGCGCCAAACATTGTCAGTGTAAATCGAAACGCAAAGTATGCAACTATGCCATCTTGTTATTTTGTGATCGTGGGTCGCCTGACCTTGACGATAATGGCAACGTAGCAAAAATGTCAGTGGCGAACTGGCAACGTCGGGTCGCACTCGATCCTGTCACATAGCACATACATAGCTGATGATGTAGGTAGTAACGGGAAGCAAAAGGAATCGCAAATAGATTAATCGATAGATCGATATGATTCGTATCGATACTCACGATATTATTTGAAAATAGAATGTGTTATGTTCAAGGTTATTTTGAATTAAGTTCATCAATAGATTATATTATGTGTTATAGTGATACACAAAATACGAAACATATTATACGATGCATTGTATGGCAGTTTATTAGGGAAAATATAGATATATCGAATAAGAGTTAAATCGATCTGTAAACGATTGATATCAGCCGGTTTAATATTTTGTGTCACGTCACTCGCTTGCTACAAAAATCCAATAGACTAATTTGTGAAAGTATGAAGATGTAAATAACGCTGATAAATGATTAGATTTCTGTATATTTTTGTTTAAATTGTATATCAATTGACTTGTTTACTTGATAAATGGAGATGTATCTACTAGAAGTGCCGTGTACCAGGTCATGTAAATAGCGTCACGATGATTTTCAAATGCGAGAAACTCCCAAAGTGCCTTCACTCCAGCCAGTTGGTAAATTGTGATTATTTGCAAAATAAACGTGTGAAGGAACGCAGAGATCAAAGACTACATACTTTATCAAAAATATCGTAATCAGTGATCTACACGCGTGTCAGCGTGTCAGAAACAGGAGTTGATACAGGAGCCGAGCCACACCTGGCGAAGCTCCGTAATTCCATATCTGAAAGATGCGGTTGACGTGAAAAAACTGATTTAATATGTATGTTGATGATACATGTCGATACACCTGAGCTGACCTCTGAGATGGACAAAATCTCTTGAATTAGTGGAATTATGTGTAGTGAAGTAAAACAATAAATGTATCTAAGTATATGAAAAAGAAAATAAATAATAGCATAATTTCGTCTTGTTTTATTTGAATTTCTGGATTTCATTATACCTATGTAATAGATGAATAAAATTTTCTTGAACTAAACTTAGGTAGGTACCTACTATACAAACTAAAAGTACATATAAACATGATTGTGTACATTTTCATAATATTTATACCGTACCTAAACAATACATGCCATTATTACCCAATAGACGTGTCACGTTATTGACGTTTTAGTTTTTGACCAATCAGTAGCCACCGTTTGTCTTGGTATTGTCCGTCAGACAGATTAGCCAACCCAAATCCATAATTGCCTGTGTGTGTATTACATGAAATACATAGATCACAGACAAATAATATTGTATCCAGGCTTAGTTCCACAGACAATATATTATAGTATTCCAAGATTTTTTGTTATCATATTAATAAAATGATTATTATTACAACATTTAATAAAATAAAAGTAATTTAACTAATATATTGGAATCAAAATTACGTGATAGGAAGAACAGTAAAAAAATAGTATACTAGGTGGCGCCATTTTCAATAAAAATGTGACGATTTGTTAAAGATGAAACCCACACACACGTAATTTTGATGGAATTTTAACATCGCGGTGTGGCAATATGGTTAATTATTTTGTCTTGAATCTCTAATTGCGCTACCAGAATGGTCCAGAAAAGTTAAAAAACAGTCGTTTTAAATTAAAACTATTGCTATCATTGAGAAAGTACGTACAATACAATGTATGAAACGGCGACCGGGGGCTTCCACCTTAAGTAATAAGCGTCCCTATCTAACTCTTCGGCAATACAGGCGCCATGGTATGTTGTTATATTACGATTTTGGGACTAATTTGGTATAATTTGTATGTGTAGTACGGCAGCTGCACGACTGCAACTGGATCGTCGCCAACTGCTCGACGCCCGCGTCGTACTTCCACATCCTGCGGCGACAGATCGCGCTGCCGTTCCGCAAGCCTCTCATCCTGATGACGCCCAAGTCTCTGCTGCGTCATCCTGAGGCCAAGTCCTCCTTCGATGAAATGAAGGATGGCACCAGCTTCAGGAGGTAAGATTAACTCGCATTCGGAAAATAGAAAAGATCTTTTTTTTTTTTTTATGGGATAGGGCCTCCGGTAACCTCAAAAACCTTTTCTTGTCTTTACACAAATCTTCCGTTAACGTGTGGCAGAAATCAACATTAGATCCGTTTTCAATGTTGGGCTACTGTATGTTGGTCATGTAAAATGACAATTTAAAATCATTTCGGTTTTGAACCTTTTTTCAAATCTGTGATTATTTTTAACATTTATTTATTTGGATAGCTCAAAATAGGAGCTGCCAGTTTTTTAAATTAAATTACTGTTTGTTGCCATGATTACCCACCCGTATTAATTTTAGGACGTGATACATGGACTCATTAATGGGAATTTTCCTACAGGGTGATTCCCGATGATGGCCCGGCTGCCAAGAACCCCTGTGACGTCCGCAAGCTCTCGTTCTGCACGGGCCGCGTGTACTACGACCTGCTCAAACACAGGCGTGACAAGGGACTCGAAGATAAGATTGCTATCGTCAGGTAATTTAAACTAGTCGGCTTCAATCCGCCAAATGTACTTTTGATACAAATTATCCTGCAACAGTCAACAGTAGAGATAAACAACATATTATATAAATGTATTTTTTTCATTCACAGAGTTGAGCAAATCTCCCCATTCCCCTACGATCAGATCAAGGCTGAGATTGAGAAATACCCTAACGCGAATATTGTCTGGAGCCAGGAGGAACACAAGAACTCGGGCTGCTGGAGCTACGTCGAGCCACGATTCCGTACGCTCTTGCAAAACACAAGATCCGTCAGGTATGTATCGTTTACAAAGTAGCAGATACTTATAGGAGCGAGAGCTACCACGAAAATTTGACCTATATTGATACCTATCATTTTATAAAACCCAATTCTTAACTGACCGCGTTGGAATACCATTAACAGGTTACAGTACTAATTAGATTTTAACTGTATATTTTATTATATTATAAAATTTCAAAATTCAATCGACATTAGCAGCTTGAGATTCGGTTAGACCGCTATAATTGGGTTTGCATGGTTTTTATTTAAATTGCATGTGTGGCTATTTTCATTAAGTAAAGTTCCTGTAGTGTTTATTTTCGCGCAATCCGACATATAACAGTCATATTTCCCTAACACGGCGCTAAGATACGTAACGCCATAATCAAACTGGCTATTGGTTGCAGCAAAAAGTCTCAATCTCAAGGGCGTAATTGGTTTACCCAACTTTTCGGCCGGGAAGAGAAGCCCGCCCCATGTGTCGATGAACCAGTGCCGCGCACCATTAGGTGAGATACGGCAAATGGCGTCCCTTCCCGTATCCTAACATCCTTCATTCTTTTTTTGTTAAATCACAGCCAAATCATTCCAAACTCATAGTTAAAATAATTATAAGGGTGTTTGACTATTTTTATTAGGATTTCCAAAAAAATGCGTAAATTATCGGCTATGCTGGGAGAAAGATAACTTTATAATCATTTAAAGACATGGCTACATTCGATGATAATATTTTTTCTGGACAAATAAAATACAATGATTACATACAATCTGTAACAGAATAAGCGCAAGTGAAAGTAGTTTGTTCAGAATGGACTACTGAATCGATTACAGTGGTTTTTAATGTGTTATTTTTTTCCGAAATGATGAATACAAAACCTGAGACTATGGCTTGAGTTATGGAAAACTGAAACCTATTTGCACAATTTGTTAATTTGAACGTGTGCGCGTCGGTATCGTAGTTGTTATGGGTACGACTGTAGTATAGCCACAAGTCCACAACTCTTGCCTTGAGCTGGTATAACTATTAATATTATTATAAATACTAAACTGCCTCATTAGCCAAGTGGTCCAGTGCGCGACTGCTACGCTAGAGGTCCTAGGTTCGATTCCCAGGTCGAGCAAAGTGTTATTGGGTTTTTCTATGAAATTCCCAGTAGCAGCTCGGAGTTTGGAATTTGTGCCCGGTTAATGGCAATAGGCTCGCCCCCTATTACATGGGACCTAAACATACCGGCGAACTGTGGGTGTACATTTATAGGTACGCCTCTGCCTAACCCTTCGGGGAATACAGGCGTGATGGTATGTTCTAAATAATATTATGCTTACGTGTCTCAAACTGTCTTTAGGGTTGCGTTAATATAATTTGTGTTCTTGCGCTTATTCAGTTCCACGTTGTATATTTATTACAAAATACATATGTAATAACAATTAATTATTATAAAATATTTACGTGTTTTTAAATGGGCAAGCACCCTATTACTACACTTTATGCTAATAATCAAATTAAACTCAAGTTCATGTAAAGAAGTATTTTCAACTTTTATTTCATAACTTGTTTAGTTTGTGAGTTGTGTAACCTCAATAAAACTTGAGTTTAGTTGATCAGTAGCCCAAGCAGGAACAACTTGCGAAAACGTATTTGTATTGAAATCGAGAATAATTTGCATGAGAAGGAGGTTAATGAACGTAGACGAAGCTGACATGGTGTGCCAGGATCATAGCAAGTAGAAATCTATAGTCACTGCCTAGCCTCAATGGGAGACCGGTGTGAAAATATGTATGCATGTATGAGATTTGTAGCAGAAAAACTCGATACGTTTACGATACGAATTCGATAGTGCTTCGTGCTTAGGCAGGTATTGGTTGCTTTTACACTACGTATGGACTGAAAATTCATATGCATTTATGTGCAATATTTTTATTCTCAAATCTTTTAAATCTCTGCTTAGTAACTCGAGCTTAGCTCTATGCTCTACGTTACTGTATATCCACCGATTCAAACACCGGGTTATTATAGTGTTGTTTTGTTCTGGTTTTCATAATAAATATTTATTCCAAAGGCGAGCTTATAATTATTATTCTGGCACGCTCTAGGATTTCTATTAATGATTTTTTGTACAGTAACATAATTTGTACCAGTGCTTTGATGCTTGTGCACATGTTAAGACGGAACTCAAGCTGCAGAGATGTTACCCGTTTTTTTGCGACATAACTTTTTTTTTTTTATCTGGAATGTGTACGCTATTTAGAGTTTATTCAAAGATATGTATTCCGGTTAAAGGTGCATTATTAAATTATTGTAGGTACTAAAATACTATATAATTCGTGTCTGATCTGAACCAGTTTGATTAAGATACCTTAGTTTTGTATATCATCCCATGGCCGCTTATTAAGTATAATCTTACAAAAACATAAATACAAGACTATAAATATCTACGTTTATTATGTGTGTACTATTCTTTTTTTGCAACAAAAATCTATTTTCATATTTTGAATCTGTCATAATATATAAGGTTTATTATTTTGTTTGTTTATGTTAGTTGTTATTAGTAACCGAGATGATCGTAAATCATATTTTTTTTTCTTTTATTCTAGTTATCACGGCCGCGCAGTTGCCGCGGCGCCCGCAACTGGCTCCAAGGCAGCGCATAACAAGGAGTTGAGGAACCTTCTCGAAGAGTTCATCGCACTGTAAACGAACACTCGAACATACCCGACAGCTATCGTGGATGGTTCGCTCGTGCACCAAACATGGGCTATTGTTAGATACAACTTATATACGTTTTCAAAAACAGTAGGCCGTTCATGGTTTCACACTGCTAATGTACACAAGAATGTAAACAGATATGCTATTGCTGAAATAAAGCAGACACAACAAGATTTATGCCATATTAAAACACATGTTATAGAATCTTAATATCTCCGTAATCTATCTCGAAACGTAATGTATCTTTAACATAATCAATTATTTGTCGAACGAAATTTATTTTTGTATAATATTAAAATTATTTTTTCTCCTTACTCTCAGTATTTTGTTGTAATTCTCTACATGTTTAGGTAGATTAGTTAGATAAATTATTATTTATTTATTATGATAGTGTACGTGATCTGTAGGACCTACATTATTTATTTTTATTGTTAAAGCAATATAACGTAGTCTCACGTATTCTCCACTTCGTTAAGATGTTGCGTACTAGATAATAAATACTTCAGTAACAAAATAATTCATTAATTACAAAATATCGTCAATGCGCTGGTTGTATTATTTTTGTGTACATAAAACAATGTTTTATTTTTTTATTATTATTATTGGATATTTTTATCGTTACGGATTTGGAGTTATAACGTTCCTTTTACTAGTCTGGGGATACGTACATATAATTGGTAATTTATATATGTAGCGCCGGAATCGTACTTCGCGAGCGACACAAATAATGATTATATTCGCAAATTTACTGACTATGGGCATTGCTAGTAATTTGGTTTGGAACTAGAGAATGGGTTGAGGTTGGTTTTGATGGATTGGAAAGTGTATAGGATTTTAAGCCATTCTGAAAGTTCAGCATAGTGGAAGTGTTTTGCGTCAACGGCAAAACCTAATACTATGCCCGTTGTAGTGTTATGCCTTCGTCGTAAATGTGTCATATTGCACTTTAATGATTTAAATATTTGTTGAGAACCGTGTAATGATGGCCGGATTAACATAATAGGTATACCTAGTTAAAAATACAAACATACAATTATCTCTTTAATTTGACAGGGTTATAAGTTTCATGCTGTGAGGTTTTGTAGCAGAAATATACCTTCGTACTGCAGTTATTGAGTTGATTATTAAAAACATAATATATTAATAATAACATCAAAATTTAAAGATTATATCAACAATACAAGTTAATTAAGCCAGTAATTATCAATATTTAAACCTTAATTACACTGTCCTGCAAAATTGTTCGCTCGAAAGTGCGGTTGTTACCATAACATAGTTTCCAATAACTCGCATAACGATATGTACATGAGATATTATTAGTTAGTGAATAATAGTCTAGGAACTAGGCATCAGTTTAAAGTAAATTGCACCGTAGTACATATAATGTATGTAATAATCGATAAATAATTAGCGTCAATGTCATTGCCATCGACAGGTCGTTTTGCTTTGCAGCCTTCCGACTACTACACATAGGTTTAGTTTGCTCATAGTTACCGCCGTTGTGAACGGCACTTTGTAAGGGATAACACCAACATCCAATGCTTTGTATAAACCGACGCATACTATTATTATCTTGTCTGTAGTCAATCTTCGAATGTACGTCGTTACCTAATCTGTACGTAGAATTAAATAAAATCGTAACTATCTCATTATTGTAACAGGTAAGCCAATGTTACACTAAGCTTTATTCGAAATCCTAGTATTATGTGACATTCAATATAACTTTTAATGCTGTTCAGCCTCCTAACACTATTCGCATGTGTAGAAGCATTGTTTTATTGTTAAATTAACGTATTTTGATGTTCACATATTTTTGATTATATTGTAGACTCAGGGGGCAGGCTGAAGAATTTCAAAGTTTTGATTGATAGGTATTCTTTTCGCAAATACCTGAGTCAGTTTATTGCTAAACGTTAGTTTGGTCTAGTTATTTACAAATAAATATATTATAAATTGAAACAAGTTGTTTTATTACCTACTAACTATTGCTCGCGGCTTCACTCGCATTTCGAGCTTTTTAAGACAAAAGGTAGCCTATGTCCTTCTTCAAGGTCTAATCTATTTTATACCAAAATTCATCGATATTTGTTCAGCGGTTTAGGAGTCAAAACGTAACAGATAGTATGACTATTGGTATATGAATGTTGGTATGACTCGTTGACTTATAAACATGGGTGTGAACTCTTGGCTCCGCCAATTTTGGCACAATGTGCTGCATTGCGCTGCACGAATGCCAGCTGCTGAATTGATCAATTTTTGACAAAAATCGTTACAGAATAATTAGTATGGTATTTGAGGACCCGTATCTCCTGTGAGAAGTCCTCGGAATAATTTTCCGGAGAACTTGCTCACCTTTTATACCTTTTGTACCTATGTTATCGATGGCATTTAGTTTTAAAGACCTTGTTACGAGGCAAGGAATAGGTAAATTAAGGAGGACATCATCATGATTATTATCATTATATAAGGCACTAGCTTCTGCCCGCGACTTCGTCCGCTTAGCGTGATGATATATAGCCTATAGCCTTCCTCAATAAATGGGCTATCTAACACTGAAATAATTTTTCAAATTGGACCAGTAGTTCCTGAGATTAGCGCGTTCAAGCAAACAAACAAACTCTTCAGCTTTATTATTAGTATAGATAAGTATAATTCCGTGAGTTTAAGTAAAATAAAATATACACGGGTGCAAATATAGAAGTGTGTTGTAATGAGAAGCGCAATACATCACAGTGCCCTTGAGGACGCACGGCTGACGTGGCCCACCGCCATCGTCGTCTTGGACAACTTTCAAGATTCTTATCTTTCGCTAGTCTCATTTCAGCTCACAAAGCGGTCTCTGCTCCCTATTTATAAACCGCTTGGCTAGCTCCGGACCACACAAAAAGGTGCGAAGATTAAAGATGATATCAGTTACGAGTGCGTTTTGCATGTCACGCTTCCATCACTTTAAAGACGCGCGCTTGTTTGAATAGAATCACGCTGCACATTGTGGTCCACTTTACTTTCATGACAGTGGTTGTGAAGATCTTGATACTTGGTGAGATGGACGGAAATCAGAAAAGTTCAATTGGGCCTTGCCCTTTATCATGTTTTTACTGTTCGCATCGAGAGACAACTGCCGAAGTAGGTAGTAGTTCCAAACCTTAGATAATTTGAGCATTGCGATGCAAGTATTCATGATGTTAGTAGGTACCTTTTTCTGTGTTGTCAATAATTCGATGAAATACAATACTATGTACATACTTAAATAACTTACCATTTTCAGCATCAACGGGGCTGCGTTGAAGGCAATAATTTGGATTTGTGAGCAAAAATCGAAGCAGCTAACTGTACTGATACTGAACCTGAACTGTAGTACCTAGGGTTCTAATACCGGAAATTTCATAACACAACATACATACCATCACGCCTGTATTCCCCGAAGGCGTACTAATGTACACCCACAGTTCACCGGTATGTTTAGGTCCCATGTAATAGGGCGCGAGCCTATTGCTATTAACCGGGCACAAATTCCTAACTCCGAGCTGCTACTGGGAATTTCATAGAAAAACCCAACAACACTGCTCGACCTGGGAATCGAACCCAGGACATCTAGCGTAGCAGTCGCGCTCAGGACCACTTGGCTAATGAGGCAGTTTCAAAATTTCATAGGAAATCCTATTCATGGAACCCCGGACCTCTTGCGGACCTCTAGCGGAAAGAGGCAGAAAATACAAAGGTTTTGTACCTATCATGATGGAAACAGCAATGTTAGATAATGATGTATAAATATGTTTCAAGGCTCATGTTCAGCGTAGGCTGATGTAAGCATGTGGCAGGACCGTTACGCTCAACTCACAGACGGCCGGTAAGACTTACAAGCATCAGTTGTATTATGAAATTAATCTGTTGAATAAAAGCTTAATTACGATGAGTTGAAAACAAAGAGAAATATTACGAGGTTGAAAACAAGACAAACAAAGTAATTATGTATGCAGGTACTACCTATCTCGGTAAATCTTAGCATAACATTTGCAGGATTACATTTTATTAGGAATTCATATGATGCTTTGTAAACGTGTACCCGCGGAAACACTTAAACGTTTTCCCGCAAAGAGATATCTCTCTAAACTAAAATGTCATCCGTGAAGACTACAATCCGCAGAAGTATCACAACACTTTGTTGTTTCTCCCGGGGCTTAGTCCTTTGTTTTCTAAAACCTCCGCGAGCTCCTTTAATACTTTGTAATGGCGGGACAAATTCTGTGTGTCTTGCTCTCCGTCTGCGATGACTGAGTTGAGATGAGCTCTTGTGCCCAAGTGGATACTTAGAACATGCATTTTATGCAAATACGACAACCTTACGGCAAAAGCTTTTTATTTGCTGTATGGTATGTTAAGTTGGCTTGGGGATTTAGAGAGGATGTGGGCTAATTGTTGGTAGTAGTACTAGTATTCTATTATCTGTGGCAGTAGTTACATACGTAGGTACTCAAGACGATATTGCACGTAGGCGCTCGGCTACGCGCGTAGGCATTGCCGTAGCAGCACTGTAGCCCGTGTGCCGTGGGTAAGCTCATGTAGTGACATCGGAGATACAAACTCGACCCAATTGAAAAAGGTAGGTGGGGTGGATGTATACAGCAACGAAATTTGTATATTTCAATTACCCAATTATTATTATTTCGTGTATTATTTTCCATAAAGGTCAGGCTATAAAAACATAAAGATCAACCTTATCTTTTCTATAATTTTATAATTAAGCGGTAGCCTGCTAGGGAGTTGGACTCGCGATCATGTGGTTGCCGGTTCGGAACCCACCCATTGCATTACCGACTAGAACCCACTCATAACAAGCATTTAATACTAGTAATGTGCGACCCACATTGCTGGTAAGCTTTTTTGTTAAGTAAAAATTGCTTTTCAACAGCGGATAACATCTGAGTCTTGAATAGAACCTAAGTGTAAGTACCTACCTAAACAACTGGTACGGTACCTGCAATAAAGGGAGATAATAGATATCCGTCTAATTCTAACAGGTAGAAATACCTAAAGAGATTTATAGGACATAGGAGACAGGGAGCTTGGCCGTATATCATCCTTTGTGAGCGTTGACACAAAAAGTGGAGAGGCAAAGTTAGGTACGCGTCGGCGTCGGTCGCGTGCGTGCGTTCTACGATACAATCTTTAATCTTTCGTACTGTTTGTTACTTAAAAAGACTTCTTTCCAGCAAAAAAATCCGTATAAAGCTTTGAAGATTACACTAGAAAAAGTAGCCAGGTACACATTTTACAGTAACCAAAGAAAACGCGAGAATTAAATCCCTTTGAGATCGCAGTGGCATTCATTATTTGCCTGATTAGATAGCGGGTGTTTTTCCGTATTTGCGAAATAGACAGCTGCTTGCCATAGCGGAGGTAAATTGTCTATTTTTCTATTCTGTTTGCCCAGGAGCGCAGCGTTTATATCATGTATTTTTCTTTATCACTGTACGTAGTCACGGTTGAAATCACAATACAATAGATACAGGGCATGTAGCGGGTACGAAGGCTTTATAAAAAGACTACATACAACGCACGCCTTTGTAGGCGCATTGAGGCATACATATTAATCGCTTTTATGTAGAAAAATAACATGTGGCCCATGCAAGTACAAGTGACACAGACTTTGTATAATGGTCTATACATGTTACATTGGTGTGTTTAGTGATAAACATTAGAACTGTATGCTATTGAGAAAATTCACATCATGTATGATTAATTTATTTTGTATCATATTTCCTGTTTATCAAAATAAGTGGGTATACTTAATATTGTTCTGTGTGTCATTTCAGCAGCTATTTAGCTCTGATTGGTCCTTATAGCTTACATTGTTGTAACAAATTCATGGTTCGACATCACACGTCTACAGCCTCCTTACAGCCTCATATAAGACTCAAATTGTTCTTTTTGCGTTCGAATGAGGTGTGAAATCGAATGGCAAACTGTTTGTTTTGTTGGCTTGTGAAAACGAGATACAGATCTCGCGAACATAGAATGGATTACATTACCATAACATAACATACCGTCACGCCTGTTCCCCGAAAGGTTAGGCAGAGGTGTACTAAGGTACATCCACAGTTCGCCGGTGTGTTTAGGTCCCATGTAATAGGATGCGAGAGCCTATTGCCATTAACTGGACAAAAATTCCGAACTCCGACCTGCTGCTGAGCATATCATAGCAAAACCCAATAACACTTTGCTCGACCTGGGAATCGAACCCGGGATCTCTAGCGTAGTAGTCGCACTTGGGACCACTAGACTAACGAGGCAGTTACCTACCATACACATATTATATACGTCCATTTACAAAATAGGTTGGTTTTCTGTATAATCATTGCACAGATTGATGAATGTGCAAAGGTTAAACCGCATTTGGCGCGATGAATCTGTTGCTGCTGTGGATAGATGAGAGATTTACAACGAGATTACCTAATTCGTTACCTAAATCTGTCTAAACTTAATTAATAGGTATATATCGGCATTGCCCAGTAATTATGGAGAAAATATAGCAGATCAGTCGCTGTAAATTACCGTTGATGAACCACATTTAGCTATCAATCCATTCTAAGATGTGGCTAACAATACTGAAATAAGCTGAATCCTGTAATTATACGATGAATCCTACTAATATTGTAAACGTGAAAGTTTGTGAGGATGTATCGATGAACGGCTGAACGGATCTGGATTAAGTTTAACACAGAGAAAGATTATAGTCTGGAATAACACATAGGCTACTTTGTACCCAATTCTTAATACTACGCAGACGAAGTCGCGGGCAGAAGCTACTAAGTATAAAATCTGCGCGGCATCTGTCCCTAGCGCCATCAAATTACTAGCGGAATACATTCCTTTGGCTAGCTAGCAAGATTCTGAACAACAAGTCTGGATTAGGAGTTGTTGACTAGCTAGTGGCTAGTCAACAACTCCTAATCCAGACTTACAGGGCCCTATGTGAGAGTATAATTAGATATTGCATATGTGCATGGGGTTGCGCAGGCAAAATGTATCTAATTGCAGCCGAGCGAGCCCAACGTGCTGTACTAAAAGTTATTTTGAATGTACCCTTTAGACATCCAACCACTCTAGTATACGAGAAAACCAGTGTACTGTCAGTCAGAAAATTGTTCATTTTTGAAACAATTAGACGATATCACAGCCGAACTGTGCCTAGTTTACCTGACATATCAAAAAGAGTGTTTCGCTGTCCTGTACCTAGGGTCAAAACATCATTCGCACAAAAACACCATATTATAGTTGCTCCTAGAATCTATAATTTGCTGAACAAAAAATATGATATCAGGGCACTAAATCGTACACAAATCAAAAATGTTCTACTAGAATGGTTGAGTAGCCTGGATTACAATGCAGTAGAAAATATTATTAAAGGAGACTAGTCCCTCAGACCTTCATGTTACGTAATAATTTCACCCTGAACTGAAGGTTATTACACACCAATATAGACAATAATACACATCACACATACACTCAAATCACACATACACTCAAATCACACACACACACACACACACATACGGAACACACCCAAATCACACTCATACCACACACAATCAAATCACACGCATACCGCACATACTCAAATCATACATGCCTTAACAATTTTTTTTTCTCTCTAACCTTGTAAAACCTTAATAATGTTTAAAAATTTTTCATTTTTTTTTTTTTTGTATTCATGGTCGTTTTTTTTTCTGTTTTACACTCCTATGTTAATTATTTACTTAGATAATCTTCCATTGGCATTTAAATGTAACCCATAAATAAGGGGAACAAACTGGCTCCTGTAATACAGTTAATACTAGCGCAGGAGTCAGGGAATTCTTTATAAATATGTAAAATAATTGTGTCAATAAAGATTTATTTATTTAATATCACACACAACAATATGTCACATGATATGGACATTTTTAACATTAGCATGGTATCAATGGGACGGGTGTTAAGCAGAGACATTTTTTGTGAATACCAAGTATGACTTAAGTTAGTTATTATGATATAATTAGGGATATAAGTGTACAGTACCGGATACTGTGTTTTCCACATACATTTATAGATCTACTATGGTGCTTATGAGCGAAGACCTATAATTGGCTATCTGTTATGTATGACTAGCTTCTGCCCGCGACTTCGTCTGCGTGGACTTCAGATAAAAAGTAGCCCATGTGTTATTCCAGACTATAATCTATCTCTGTGCCAAATTTCATCCAGATCCGTTTAGCCGTTCTGGCGTGAAAGAGTAACAAACATCCATCCATCCATCCATCCTCACAAACTTTCGCATTTATAATATTAGTAGGAAGTAGGATAGGATAGTTGGTAATCTAAGAAATAAATAGGTACCTACATAAGATCTTGTGTCGAACTATACTATACTATTTATGTAGATTAATATAGGTAGTTTACACATTAAGACTCTTACCAAAAGTACTTATAACTCCTGGCTTCTCAGACCCTTTTGGGCGCTGACGTCATTCACAGAGATGTTTGTAGCCAATTTACATTTTCAAAGGAATGTAATGTGACGGATGGTGTGCAACGAATCGAACTGTTCAGAGTTCTCATGTTCTCTTAGCTCAGTAACACCACATAACTCACTCTTCGAACAATACTTGTACATCGTACAATATTATGTAGAATGCACGCTGTTGTAGTGTAGATAAAAGCGTTTCTTTTTGTTGTGGTATGTTTATTGGAATGTCTACGTAGTTTTCCACATTTTTTTTGCCCGAGGGGTATTCAATTAGCTTATATATATATATACTTTTTAGAGGCTGAACCCACAAAAACCAATGGCAAACACCGCTGTTATTCCCCTACGGTCGCGTTATTGTTTCTGTGCAAATTGTAATAATCACGTTCCTGTCCTACTAATATTATAAATGCGAAAGTTTGTGAGGATGCACGGATGTATGTTTTACTCTTTCACGCCAGAACGGCTGAACGAATCTGGATAAAATTTGGCACGGAGATAGATTATTGTCTGGAATAACATATGGGCTACTTTTTATCTAAGTCGGACCCAATTTTGAAGTCCACGTAGACGAGTCGCCGGCAGAAGCTATTTATCTTACATATAATAAGAATGTAAGTGAGCCCTGTCTGTACATTACTTATATTTACAAAAAAACTAATTTGGGGTACTCGGAATCAGTAACACAATCCATTTCTATTATTTTTGGAACTTTTGTGTGTCTGTTTGTCTGTCGGTTTGTCTGTGTGTTTGACCGCGCATCAAATGATAACTACTGACGAGATTTGGAAAAAGTGGGCAGGAATTCATAGCCTGTTTCTTGGATTAACATTTAGGCTATTTTTAATTCAAATCGGTTCTCTCTATCAAAAGTTATTAACATTTTAACCATTGAAAACGTAGAATTTGAAAATAGCCATTGAAAAAAAAATATTTTTCAAGTATTTCTGTACTAGACTAGCACGGGTCAAAAATTATAACAGAATCAAGTAATAAAATTAAAAAAATACACTTACAGTGACTCAATAAGATAAAACAAGAAAATAAAGCAGATCAATCAGAAACCATTAGTGTGACCAGGAATTGATTATTAGTACAGTTATTCTAACTCTACTTATACAGGGCATCACGGGACATACATAGGACTTATCCAGCGAGCACCAGCCGGTGTAAAAACTAAATATTTGAGTAGGGTAAAGAAGTAAACAAAGAATGACAACTTATTTTCTAGCGGACTAACACGACATCGTTATTACCTCAATGAAATTTGATTCGATAACAGGTGTCATTTTGAGTTGACAATTTTGACAATTATTGTTTTCTTCTTTAAATAATCCAGCCATATAGTAAGTCATTTTATAATGTGAAACCTCCATAGTGTAGATACAGTGCAAATACTTTATTTGAGAAACTCTTTAGTTTCCGTCTAATCAAATAATTAAATAATATACCCAAAGAATTTATCACGTATGCATGTATAATAAAAAAAATTGCAACGTGCATTAATCTTTACTGATGCCGAAACAGTTATTTGAGATTTTTATCTATTTAGGTATGCCTGTTTATATTTCCATGCTTCACATCAATACCATGTGAACAATTTTTGAAATTACGTAATTTATGGGTCAGAAATAAGGTATTCAGAGGTCAATGGTGCTAAGAGTATTACAAATATGGATAACCAAATTTTTCGAGGTGAATAGTTGAAACTTGGAGAGGACAACGTCTGTCAGGTCAGCTAGTATAATATAAATACATTGTGTACATTTAGTCTAAATAACGTCATGTCCGAATTGGCTCATCGAGAGTAATTAGTAAGTATTTCGAAAAGTTTTAGAATAAAAGTGCTAGGTACATTATCATGGATCCATACGGTAACTTGGGAAATTGGTAGGGAATATACTTTCCCAATAACATTGTAGTTCGTTTCAGAAGCAGGCCCGTATTTAGGGGGCCAGGGCCCCTAGGCACTTGACATTTGGGGCCCCCCTCCCCCATTTTCATCCGGCTTCAAAAAAGAGGAGGTTCTCAATTCATCTCATTTTTTTTGTATGTTACGCGATTATTCGGCCATTTATATACCGAATTGAAATTTTTTTGTGGTATTTTTCTGCATTTTCTACTACCTCTTATCTCTTCCACCTAGCTACGGATGGACTTCCTGTGGGTGTCGGAGACGGCAGACCCTGTCAGGTGTTTTCTTTACCACGTATTTTCCGTGATTCAGGATGAAATCCAAAACGAGACTCACTATGGACACAAGTACAAGTGCCCTTTATTGATCAGACCACATTAAATGTTCCCGAATCCCGTGAAAGACGTATATCGCGTTTGCCACGTAGAAGAGCTGGAAGACTTAAGGGTTTTCTACAATGTAGACCGAATTCATGTAACCTTTTTTGCACTGCTTGGTCGGTTACTGGCAGCTGGTCATTCTCCAGCAGGCTTTGCACAAATTCCGTTATTTCTATTAAGCAATTAGAGAAAACAATGCAATAGAGAGAACGACGTCTTTTTTAGGGGAAAACAAGCAGACGGAATTGCCTGATGGTAAGCGATTACACGCATCCATGGACGGCTGCAACACCAAAAGAGTCACAAGTGCGTTGCCAGCCTTTTTAAAGAGAGTACGCTCTTTTCTTGGAGATTTGAAGGTCACATTTGTCCGGAAATATTGCTGGCAGTTCATTCCACAGTTTTGTTGGGCGAGGTAGAAAGTGAAGTGAAGTGAAGAACGCACAGTTGTAGACTGCCAACCATCTATATTATGGGAATGAACCTGCTGTCGCGTAGAACGAATGCAGATAGAGGCAGCAGGGATCGTTCCTATAGGCGATAGAAGATACATAGCGAGGACAAATCTCTTCGCAACGCCAATGGGTCTAGTCGGTTTGAAATATCTTGGCAGTCGACGATACAGAAGAGGAACAAAGTAGGCGATAGCACACAGTCTTGAGGGACACCAGCATTTATAAGTGTAGAATCCGAGCATTCACCGTCGACTACGACCTTCATGCTTCTGTCTGCAAGAAAGCTGGTGACTTATTCGCATAGTTTCTCGGGAAGCCCATAGGAAGAAAGCTTCGAAAGAAGCGTTTTGTGCCATACCCGATCAAAGACCTTCGCTATGTCCAAACTGAACGCCAAGGCTTCCCTCTTAGTTTCGATCGCCTAAGCCTAACGATGTGTCAGGTATACCATATAGAAGATCAACAGCCGATCGACCCTTACGAAAGACGTACTGCTGATTACGAAGCAGATCCTCTAAGAACCAAAGGAGCTGGCAGTTGACAATGGAATCTATTATCTTCGAGAAAAGGGAGGTTATGCCTATCGGTCTGTAGTTTGAGGGATTTGAGCAACGACCATTTCCCATGTGTAGAGGTGAAAAGGATGGCTTACAGAAATTTATTCGAGAATTGAAATAAAACTATTATTTACAGAATTTATCGCGTTGTATTAATTTTATGTAATTCCCTACGTTTTAATAATTTAAATAAAATTAATACAACGCGATAAAATCCATAAATAATAGTTTTATTTCAATGTCTAATATTCGCGTAAGTGTCAGAAACTAATTTATTCTTTGGCAAGAACTTCGGCAAGAGACCAAAACGCACGAGTTCACGAAGGAAGGCGCTCAAGCCTTACCAAGTCTATCGATGTGCTTCGACTTCGACCATACAGGCAGAAATCGTGATAGGTCTTGGAGAAGTATCATGATGTCTGCCTGTACGTATGTACAGTACGTACGCACGATAACGTGATCACAACCTGGATATCATGTTTTAATTTACGCTCAGAGCCTCAGGAACTACGCGATAGAGCATGTTTAACAACATGCCTACAGCTAGAAGCATTTCTTGCCGGCTTGAATAACGACATGGTACGCGTGTTACGTAATCAGTTAATTTTTAAAAAAGTTAACGGGTATATACAACCTTTTCTTTCCAATAAACAACAGAAAATCAATAACACAAAATATTTATAGCCTTTCCAGAATTTTGGCACCATCAAATTTGTTTTTAAATATTTATAATTTAGTAAAATTAGGAAGAATAAAAGAGTTAATTAATCCCTTAGAAGAAAGATTTTACACTAAAAGTCTTGGTTAATTTAAAATTAAAATATCCCTAGATTTTGTTGATGTGCTTAAATATAACATCTATGATTATATATACTTAATGTATATTTTTTGCCTTTTTTCGTATGGGTTTGGCGCCGATCAAAATCGCGCCCAGGTGATGCTAAAACCGGCACTGTACATTTCACGTTTCATGATGCGAAATTGACCACACGAAACCGAATATGAATCTACGTTTTTAAATGCAAAATAATTCGCGACGTCCACCATCCACGTATGCGTATTCACACAAGGCCAATAGGTATCTCAAGTTGAAATTTCAGGAATCTCCTACTTTTAGCAAGAAGATCAAACAACAGTTTACAATTAATTATGCGAGGAAAAAAATCTGCCTATATATATGCGAATTCCTTGGCCTAACCGGCAAATTAAGTAGCAGGTTCTGCCACTGGAACGGGGGCCCCTAGGCTGGCTGGGCCCCTAGGCCAGGGCCTTGTGGGCCTAAGGGGAAATACGGGCCTGTTCAGAAGCGAAGTACTACAAACATCGTGACACATCATGTTTCAAAGAAATTTACACACGGCTTTCCTTTCTACAATAAGATTATTGTTGGTACTCGTGACGTGATAAGGATATGTTCGCTCGAGGCCGGAGCCCCAGGTTCGGGGTGAAGGCATGCCAGTGACATTTATCCCTATAGTTTAACAACAAAGGAGTCAGATTTGTTGCGTTATAATGTCGCTGTTCAAAGGGCCACCTTTGTGTCAGCGCTCGTTATGATGTGACACGTATAGGGGCGAAAAGCTTTGATGCTGTATTCATTTTTGTTTGTTTAACTAATCCTCCGTTTGTAACCTGAGGTGCAACAATAGTGGTACGGATATTTCCCATGACATTAGGCTATCCTTTATGGAAACCATTAATGTCTCCTGTATCTAAAATTTCTTTCATGAAAAAGACCAAGACTACTTATATTTTTCAAACGGTTTGTAGTTTTGGCGGTGTCTGTGTTGTTGTGTGTAGTCTAGTGATGTACTTCAGGACCACGAGTAGTGGGTTCTATCTCATCACAATAAATATTTGTATGACCTATAAAGTTGATCCAAATCTGGGTGTTTGTAAACGCTCCCACGTATTGATCAAAAACTTAGTGTGCGTTGACGTTTATAAAAAAGAAAAAAAAAACAACAAAAATCACAGTTCGAGAGTTAATAACTTTAAAAGTTTAAATAATAAATAAGTCTGAGGGTAAAAATCTTAAATGCAGATAGCAATTTACCCGAATAGGTCTCGACGGAGTCTTTATAAATTCACACGTCTAGTTGGATGCGATGCAGCGAGGCAATTTAGAGAAATCGTATTTATTGCTACACGAAATAGGTACTTGTACTAAACAAACACTTCACTAAATTAAATTATATGTTTGTACTAGTAATATTATGAACTTATTATTGACCTTACTTAGTATTACTTATTACTCGCAAAACATTGAAGCCTTCAAGATCTGCGATCATTTTCCTTGGTTATTTAAAATATTTTTTTAAATTTGGATTTGCAATGGTAAAACTATTTTTAATAATGTCATGATTTCATGTTGTTTAAAAATAAATTAATATTAAAATAAATCTATTAAAAAACTGCGAACAAAAGGAGGTGCCACAAGTGAGGACAGATCTTGCAGCGAGGCTGGTTTAGTTGACTAGTCGCTACCAACCTATTAACTACGACATTCATTAAATTATCGTTGTAGGACGCTAGTAGAAGAAGGACGATAAGTTAAATTTCAAGTAAGTATATTAGAGATATCAACTGACTAAGTCGCATTACCATAAATAATTCTCGTTGGATACTGTATCCTAAAGATCCTCGTCGATAATTCAAGGTTTGAATAATTCAGCAGTCGTTTTAGGATAATTCCCAAATTGAAGGTTTCACGGTTACGCGTCGGCTTTAATGAAGTAAAGTTTTTTCTTCCATTCTTTTTCTTGTTGCGGAACCTTCGCGTTGGGTATTTCGTTTTGGTACAGCCGTTCTATCTTGTACAATTGAAAGCGAATGTCGGGGAGGCACGACATAACGGACTCGTAGCTAAAAGGATTGTCAACTTTAGAACGTTATCTTTTCTTTTTCAAGTAAATTGAAGAGATCTGTGAGTGGAAATGCGCCTATGTAGCAGCGAATTAAAAGCGCATCAATAAGTAATTAAGGTATCTACGCTTTCTGCAGTTACCTTCAGCATAGGTATATTTGAATAAAGAAATGATCACGTTTATATATTTTCGATTCTGTAAATGATCATGAAAATTTCGATTGAAGACTTAAATTTAATGTGGAGGAAAAATTTTCCCGTCGTCGTCGCCGAGATTTCTAATTAAAAGCGTAAAAGGTTTTGTGTTCCTCAGAAAAAGACAAAAAGACTACAAAGGTTGACGTCAATAGCGATTTGATAAAAGTATTAAATTTCAGTTACTTTTTATCTTTCCCTTTCGATCTTGATTTAACGTCCTTTGAGGTCATTACTGAGGCTCACCGGAATAGCTTCGCTTAATGAAGTCGTGAAAGAAAATTGAGTTTAGTTAAAGGGGCGAATTTAATTCGATTTCAAACTTTTTGAATGAATGTCGCAGTTTAAGAACGCCGGCATCATGAAACCCGCAAAATAAGATGGAGGAGAAAAATGGAACTCAGACTTTCGTGGTTAATTAAAATAAATTATTCACTCGCCTCTTAAATAGATTGCTAGGCGTCTCCATTACAAATCGCTCGAGTTAATTTGTGATTCCGGAGACGACACCTAATGCTACTGATTAACTAATCATTATGACGGTGACGTTCGTTAACGACTACAATAAATAATTCTGTTTTTAGGTACGCGATTTTCTTGCTAGAAATTATTCAGTAATTCAGTAATGTTTCTCTTTACTGAATTTGAATAAATATATATGCACGTATTACTATTAAAGCTAAGCTCGCATCAAGTTTGCCCACGAACAAGTCATTTACAAATGCGTCTTAACGAGTAAGCAGCACGTCTGAAGTTGCCAGTGGCACGCGAACTTCCGACATTTTAACTAGCACAAAGCTGTTAAACCCGCATTGATTTTATAAGCGGGTCTGTGCCGTGTAGTCGAAGCCTTCAACTTAACCCGATGGCTCACCTTCAAATAATGCCGAGACTTCAGAAAACTTCGATAGCCTAGCGATGGTAGTTTGCAACAAGCATTTTGTTACGGCATTACTATCTTTAGCACATCGCCACTTTCATTACAGCCCCACTGATTGTAGTTACTGTTCAGTTTCTGAGTAACCCTTTATGACTTTCGGTTCGTCAATGGACGTTTATTTCGTACTTATAGAATGTCCGTCAAGAGTTAACAAGCAAAATCCTTTATAAACTTTTCAACCAAATTCAATAAGCCGAAGGAAGTTTGTGGTAGCTTGAAAAACTTTACTTTTATCCTACGGCCAAACATTCTTTTGCAGTTTTACGGTTCTATAAAAAAGGTATTCTTACTTAAATTTTGAAGAACTTGTATGAAATGTGTGCCCAGGGGTACATAAATGAACGTAGTAGCGGCGTAGGGTCCCTTTGATAAGTATTATGTCTTTCTAAAGGACTTATAGCTACAAATATATATACTGACTAGCTTTTGTCCACGGCTTCGCTCACCTGAAGCTATACTGGGATTATGATCATCTTTTTATGGATCTCTATACATCAGAGAGGTCACGCTGTATCTCCAGATCCGTTCCATGGGATCCGTTAATTGGGATAAGAAGTCCACCAGTTTTTAAGTTGGAGCATATACTTTCTAACAGTCCTACTAATATTACAAATGCGAAAGTTTGTGAGGATGGATGGATGGATGGATGTTTGTTACTCTTTCACGCCAGAACGGCTGAACGGATCTGGATGAAATTTGGCACAGAGATAGATTATAGTCTGGAATGGGCTACTTTTTATCTGAAGTCCACGCAGAAGAAGTCGCGGGCAGAAGCTAGTAATAGATAAAAAATCAAGATAAAAATCTCATTTTTGGTTTCGACGGGGTTTGACGTATAAATAAGTACCATAACCCACTTGTTTTTTTAAATATCTTTAATTTACAGACACAGCTTTTTACGATTTTATAATAGTAGAGAAAGAAGGTATCAATGTCAAAAAGTCAAGCCAAAATTTAGTTGTTCTTGATGTCTTTACTCTTTACTTTTGTACAGATGTTACATTATGATATGTAATCAATCGTACAAGTGTGATTAGTAATGTATGCATATTACCTACGATTCTGCAGGCTTTTTTCAATTGTTTATTTGTATTTGAAAGTCAACTAATTGTTATATGACTTTGAATCTGCTATTTTTATTTATTATAAGGTCTAATATATATACTAGAACGAGATATACTAGGTACCTACATATTCTGATTGTCTCGAGCGTGTTATAAATATTGGGGAAATACGTTTTATTTGGAACTAAACGCACATTCGCTATACTTTAAAATGCATGTAGTATATACAACATGTTGTAGTAGGTAGTAAAAAAATAAATATAATGTTTAAATTGAAAGACTAGACTGCAATGACCATTAATTCTTAGGGTTAGGTACCTACGCAAACTGATAACAAACTTTAACAATGCACTTCCAGTTTATCTTCGTATCTCAATTTACTTCTTTAAGACATTATTATGGCACAAAAATGTTAAGAAACAGACATGCAACAAACGTAATAAAACCAACACGTTTATTGGAAACATCTCGTTCTTCTACGTTCAATAACTAATGACAGGTTTGAATAAAGACGAGGAAATAAAGGGGGTATTGCTTAAAAGCTTACACTTCGGTTGCAGTTCAAAGCAGGTGGCTGCGGTGTCCTTGTGAGCTATAAACTGTGTTCTATGCGCTTCTGCAATGGACACATTTTGCTCTCTTTATCGTCTGATAAAGTCCGACAGTCCTTTGTTCTCTTGGCTGTTCTTGAAAATTTAAAAGCAGTCCTTGCAGTAAATTCGCGTTCAGCGCGCTGCCTCGGACCGAGATACCGGCCGATGAATAAATTATTTTCACACACACACACATATACATAATTATGTAAATACACAGACATGGTAAGCATGCATAAATTAGCGAGAAAATTAAATGAAATGCACGCAATGTTGTTAATTTTAGTTATAGTAGTTCTCGCAGTACATAGAAGTAGTACTGTAGTCTGGGTTATCCATCAAAATTAAATTACTTATTTATTTAATATAGGAAGATTTTTGCTTTGTATTTTTATACACAAGTATTATTTAGGTGTAGGCACCCCGAATCCCCTCTGCCTTTACCTTCGGGGAATACAAGCGTGATGATAATTATGTTGTGAAAGATAAAAAACTGTCCATCAAAAATATAGTGTAAAATTTTACTTTAAGAAGGAGATAAAGCGTGCATAAATCTTGTATTTATTTGACTTTAGTAATACACATACTTTAGTAATTTGTAAGTCTACCTACTATTTGCTAAAGTAACCATTCTACGCGAAGAAACTCATCCACGCGTGTGATGCTATTTCGTAGGTATATTCCAGGATTTTCAAGGTATCTAAGAGCTAATACTACATACGTATGTAGGTAAGTATATACATAATACCAAAAGCCTAACATACTGTCCGAAGTTTAGAGGATTTAGGTCGCTCATCCAAAGGTCTATCGGACTAATCGAGGCTTAGTCGTTTGGTCGTGAATTCGAATAATCGTGCCAATCGAATGATTCGGATATTCATAGGTAAATCGATTCGTTCAAAAATATTTGCTTTTGGAACGACAAATCTATTTGTACGCTAGAGGTTTTATGCCAGTTAAATCCCAGCAAAGAACCTTGGTGACGCGGGGATCTCCGTAGCTTCTAGTGTCGGTGTCCGTCCAATGGGAAGGATGATAAGGACCAAAACTCTCTGTGGACTAGTCTGTTTGTATTGTATTTAGCTTACGTTAGGAGACGCTCGCTAATTTACACGATTTGCAACCTTATGTGCATTTACTTTAGTAGGTATATATTATTACGATTTATACCTAACTACTGTTCATGCAGTGAGTTGCTTGAACTCAATGCATGAATAGTAGTTAGGTATAAATTTTTCACGTAAGCACACAAGAATCTATTCATTTATTTTCAATAGGTAAATTGAATTTACTGTAAAGTCAGAATATGAAACATTTTTATGTTGTGTTTAAATTTTCCGACAGAACACCAATATTTTGAACGTAGTTCACAGACTTACCTGTTTGTAGTGTGCTGTCCGGCCGGAGAATGCCGTAACATAAACTAAATATGTTTCCGCCTTAAACCCATAATACAAGTCGTATTTACCTGCGGCCATCTTTATTTCTTCACTTGGAAGAATATTTACGTTGGCTGCGGTCGGCTTTCAGATTTATTTATAGTAAAGTCCATATTATACTGTTTTAACTCTTTCTTCGTTCGAAGTTTTCCTAATCGAATTTCGAATAAATGAGATTATTTTTCTAAGCGGTATCAAGATTAAACATGGCGGTTTTCACAATTCGCATAAATAGAGAAACGGATTCGATTTTGCGCAGTAGTTTTTGCGTATTCCGTGTAGGTTCAAACATTCAGACAGACAAAGAAACCTTCTATTCGATTTTTGAGAAGTTTTGAATTAAGTATATTTTTTTTATAAAACCTCATAACATAATATTATTTTTTTAATATTTCCTAACTAAATATCCAGTTTATTGTTTAAATAAACTTGATATTTAGTAGATATTTTTAATTATATCCGTACGTACTATTATTATATACTGTTTCTTCTTTTTTAAAGCAGGTTTTATGTTTCACACTAGTGGTTGGCCTTACCTATTAACTAGTAGAAGTAAACAAGTGCAATCGGGCTTCACATTAGTAACATATATTTTAGTAGGATTTGTAATTACTGCGATTAGTTTAGTTCATAATCATGATGAAATGAAATGTATGCGCGTGACATACATATCTAAACCAGATCTGCATACTGATGTCGTTAACACTAAAATGTAGAACCACCTAATTATTGGGTTGATAAATTAAATTTTAGAAATTTGCGCAGCGTTAATGATTTTAGGGTTAAATTATTAAAATATTTGAACGTATAATTTCTATTAATAACAATATTTTAAGCGATGTAGGTATTAGAAAAATTAACAGAAAGAAATTACTCTACCGCATCATTAGCTTAGTGGATCTCAGTGTGAGTGCTACGCTAGAGGTGCACGAGCAAATTTTTACTGAGGTTTTCTATGAAAAAAAAAAATAGGCAAAGATAGATTGCATCCTGAGGAAAGACAAAGGTTAAAATTGTAAATAGGTTTATTGGGGAACGAGTGAAAACGGGTTATAACTACGAGTATATACATATCAATAATGTCGATGATAGCGTTGTGCCCGTGTCTGCCTCCTGACCTGTCTTGGGCTATAAAGAAGGATTAAAATTGCAGCGAAGCAGCGGGCTGGCTCGACAACTTAGCACAGGGCTGCCGTGTTCCGAACACCGGAGTATCAGGTGGCGAGACACGTGCGTTCAGATTTAGGCTTACCTAAATGGTTGTAATGTAACATAAACTTATGAGTTATTGGTCAGAGTAGTTTTAGTCTACTTAAAAAGTTGAAAGCGTTTTAACTAACCTGCAGTGCTTCGGGTGAGACTTTGATGCCGTCTGCTACGAAATCATGACAAAAAGGAGGATGGCGCGATTGGCTCATATTTAGAACACGGCTGAAGAAAATCTCAAAGGTTTAAAAAAATATTATAATTATATTATGGTATACTGCCACTGAAACAGGGTCAGGTTTGGGGTTTTATGCTGTATTATTATTATGTTATTGTCTCAATAAGTCGAGTATCTACCGTGGTAACCCTATCTTAGTGCCTATTCGCATAGATTGCGAATTACGGGCCCGACGTAACAGCGAAAAACAACTACAAAACCATAAACAGGCGGGTTTTCATGACGTCACAATGAACTACGAGGAGTACGAGTACTTATATTATTACCATATAACATTTGTGGTGCTAGTCACACTTGCCGGAGCGCCTTGTGGATGCTATGTGTAGATTCCGATTCCTGCTACAGTGTGTAGCATAGAAAGAGATTTAGAAACAGTTGTAACTATGGAGTCAGCAATTTCAAATTTGAATATCATGACATACAGCGTTATGTAAATTAAACGCTGTATAGTGGTTGCAAGCGCGGCTCTTGAGTAAGGACTTGCTGCGATTTTCGGGTCGATCAGTATTTTTGGTTTTTGATAATAACTAAACTTTAATTTGTGCCAGCGGCAATAGGCTCACTCCCTCATAAACGGGACTTAGAAATATCGGTGGGTCTATATGAAGATAGCTCTGCCTACCCTTCGGGGACACTCGCGAAGGTTTTAAGTATGTAAAAAATATATCCTATGTATGTTTATGCGGATGGCAATTTTAAATGTTCGTTTCTGCATGTGCAAACGTAAGGGACAGTTTTCTCTCTTTCAGTTGCTACGGCTCCTATAGTCTGAGTCCGTAGGGGGACTCTTCTACGTCTTTAGGTTCTGTAGTCTGCAGGTGTCCCTGAGCGGCGATGACTAGGTACTTTACCATCAGGTGGCTCTTTGGCCCGTTTGCCGACGTAAACCACAATTTAAAAAAGAAGCAAGCTTTGTGCGGTTTTTCCGCAGTTTGACATACTTTGTTCGGTAATACATTAAACATAAACATACCATCACGCCTGTTTTCCCCGAAGGGTTGGGCAGAGGCGTACTAATGTACACCCACAGTTCGCCGGTATGTTTAGGTCCCATGTAATAGGGGGCGAGCCTATTGCCATTAACCGGGCATAAATTCTTAACACCGAGCTGATACTGGGAATTTCATAGAAAATACCAATAGCACTTTGCTCGACCTGGGAATCGAACCCAGGACCTCTAGCGTAGCAGTCGCGCTCAGGACCACTAGACTGATGAGGCAGTCAGTGTTCGGTAGTAGACGGTATAATATACTTATGAGGATTTTATGTTTGTGATGTGTATCTCATCTCATGATATGATAATGTCTTTTCTCCCTTGGCGATGTTAAAAACCAACAAGTACAATCTTTGGTGTAAAATACGGAAGGAGTTGATTCTCCAACACCATATTTTATCGTTCGCGAGCAGGTGTATATCGTACCGTAATAAGGGATGAAGAAAGCCCGTTGACAAATGATTCTGATACATAATGCGGCGGGCGATATGTTGTGTGCAATTTAAAAATAATCATGCGCTGGCTTTTATTGTTATGAGTACTACCTATATCTTCCCTCCCTAGGTATACACGTATGAGCATAGCGGATCTTTTGTTGTCGGTATTACAGAAAATATAATATTGCAGGCTCAGTTCCCAAACAGAAAAATATCGCTGGGTACTTATATATTTCTGTGTTTGACAGTTGGGTTTTCAATGTAAGTATTTTAATGATACCTTTCAGGGTTTTATAGTGTTACATTGTATATATCTTATCTCTACTATTAATAAATCGTGAAAAATATGTTTGTTCATTGAAGATATTTAAAAAACAAGTGAGTTAGGGTATATAAACGTCTGCGAACCCAAAAAAGTGATTTTTTAAATTCTTGTCTGTTTGGTTGGCGCAAAAACTGCTGAATAGATTTTAATTTTGCTATAACTGTTAGAAAGTAAAGATATGCTCCAACTTAAAACTGGTGAACTTCTTATTATCTCAGTTAATTAAACGGATCGTGAGTGTATCTTAGGATCCGTTTAATTGATCCGCTTGACCACTCTGATGTATTAAGACACATACCAAGAAGATATCACCACTGTTGGTTATTGATTAAATTGTGTTTAAGGATCAATTTCTAATCCTAATATACTTAGCTTCAGGTGAGCGAAGCAGCGGGCAAAAGTTAGTTATGTACTTTACTTTCTTTCTAATTTACATTGGGATATAAAGTAACAATGGCAAATGTATAAGGATAATACTCTACCACTGATGCCAAAGACTCAAATGTTATTTATACATGTATATAAGTGGCTTATCTTACTACATAGATTGGATACAAGGTAGTATTCACAATTTTACAGAAGGGACACAGATCGTATAACATAGGTAGTGTGTGTTATCCCTTAGCATTTCATCTAAGGTCCATTTAGTTAAATGGAGCTCCGGGCCTCTATCAAGATTGAGCATTGCTGACCTGAATTAGTGCTAGACACAGATTCTGATATCGATTTCATGATTCCAATCTAACGAATGTTTTCATTCAAGATGCAAACACTTGCATATTTTACGAACATGAATCCGAATATTGTAATGAAATATATTTTAAGAATTAGAGGACGAAGTAACATTCCATCACGCCTGTATTCCTCGGTTAGGCAGAGGTGTTGTGATGTATACATGTATGTTTCATTCCCATGCAAAAGGACCTGAACCTTTTGCCATTAACCCAGCACAAATCCTAGGTAGGTACTGCTGCTACTGAAAATTACAAAGAAAATTCCAATAACACTTCGAATCCAAGTCAAAGATCTCGACTTCGAATGCAAGGCAAGCACCTCTGATTTTTCGAAGTCATGTGCGTATTAATAGATAATTATCACGAGCTTAAAGGGTGAACGAAAATATCGTGATGAAACCTACACGCCTGAGAGCTTTTCTTGATCTAATGTGAAAAGAGTTTTTATTAATTGCTAGCTGTTCCCCGGGGCTTCTTGGCGTACCTATTAAGATGAAACATGTAGGTACTAGATTATTCCAGCAATACAAATGTGAAAACTGCATCATCATATAGTAATTTTTGTGCGATACTTGTACCTACAAACATACAGACAGATGGACAAAAATTCTAAAAATTGTTTGTTTTGGCTTCCGTTGCCATGATAAAGACCCTCGTCCTCAGATATTAGTTTTTTCAATGTACTGACCATTACCCATGTATATTTATATTATAACCTGTTATAACTGCCTCATTAGCCTAGTGGTCCTGAGCGAGACTGCTACGCTAGAGGTCCTGGAAGGACCTCTAGTGTATCTGAGGACCTGGGAATCAAACCCAGTCGATTCCCAGGTCGAGAAAAGTATTATTGGGTTTTTCTGTGCAATTCCCAGTATATACTGTATATTTTTCTTACTGTGATATCCCAGTAACAGCTCGAAGTTTAGAATTTGGGCCCGGTTAATGGCGATAGGCACGCCATCTATTACATGGGACCTAAAACATAGCGGCGAACTGTGGGTGTTACATTACTACGCCTCTGCTTAACCCTTTGGGGAATACAGGCGTGATCGTATATTATGTTAATTTTATTATATGTTTAGATTTCACGTTTTTTATTACCACGACTTTAACGCTCCATCAGCTACATAAAGTAAAGTATGTTTCACAACAACGCATATTTTGTTATACAATTTTTCCTCCAGCATAAACATGGTGGCGAAAAAAGAATATTAAAAGCGAAGCTCCATGTCGTCGATAACTAAGTTTATCTGGCGTAAAGCTGCGGGCGGTAAATTTTTATACTAAACTTGTTAAAACGTGCCAGGTTACCTAACTTCCGAAGGATTATCGTACGGTAGTAATAAGCTTGATGTGAGACATCGACACACCATTCACCCTTTGAAAGTCATCGGCTATTTATGTCCAGGGGTGCATGAGGCCGGAAGCAGACTGCAGTGCAGTCGGGGCCTTGGCAGAATTTATAGCCCAGCCTGGTAGCGGGACACAGAGTGATCGCGGCGACTGGCTCGATCCCTAATAAATAACTGCAGCTAACTTTCACAACGTTCAAAGTGGCACATTGCAACTTTTTTCGCGACAATCTGCATCCGACATTCAATTGATGCAAAAGATTAATGGACTGCTTAGCCGAAACAACACTAGAATATATTATGTGTACCTAACTATACCTATCTACAATATCTACCCGTTTCAATAAACGTAACATTTTATAGGTATGTCGGTATTTGTTTTCTTTATAAGATGATAATGGAGTCTTTTCCTTCAGTATTTACGAAAGTAAAAGGATATTGTGCTTCTCTCTTCTATTGTTTTTTTTCGTTTACAAAACTATTATTGTAAGCGCGTTTGGTAACATGGGGGGTTATTGTGTATCCTGTCGCCTTTATTGGTGTGTCTCCGCCATTTTATTTTTTTAGGTTGTGTTGTGAAAATAAACGCCGCCAGCTCACGTGAGATGAGCCAAAGAGAATAAACTACAAAGATAACAAGATAATCGCGTCCGAAGTTTCCTATTGTAAGTTTAAGTGGACTAAGAGACACGACTCGGGTGAGACAATTTAATCTTGTCGGCTTCATGGTCCCTTGGACCGGGGATAGTTTTTAAATGGTTACGAGTTTCTTTGTCATCTATCTAGCGCAAGTCTAATTCGTTTTTAAAAACTCTTAACTACATCGCCGACGGTTAATTACAAGTATTTTAGCGAGGCTGGTTTTTTATGTGTTAGTAATTGTAAAAGTGTTCAGTATCTATTGATAACAGGTTACGTTTAATTTTAATAAATGTTAGTTTCTTTTTTTTAGTAATCTAAGGAGGTTCGTAGATAAGTATTGTAATTACATAACATGACATATAATCACGCCTGTAATCCCCGAAGGGTAAGGCAGAGGCGTACTAATGTAACCCACAGTTCGCCGTTAGGTTTAGGGTTCATGTAACATTTTAGCATGGCCAACATGGCCATTAACCAGGCACAAATCCCTAACTTCGACTGCTTAGCTAAGCTGCTACTGAGAATTTCATAGAAAACCCAATAACACTGCTTGACCTAGGAATCGAACCCAGGGCCTCGTAGCAGTCGCACTTAGGACCACTAGACTAATAACAACAACTGCTCGTTTGCCTGCGATCACATAAAAAAAAAGAACACTGCCTCAATAATATTGTAATTGTTACAATATAAATAAAGAATGTCTGGAAACTAATATCAAAGCGTCTGCAAGTTGCTGGCATGGCTCTCATTACAAGTGTACTTTTTAATCCACAAATGACCGTCGATTCTTTTTAATATATTCTAAGTGAATTCATCAGTGAATTTCATTTAAGTTTCCCTGAAAATGTCTTCTGTGCAACTCTAAAGTTAGCTAGCTTACTGCTATGCGATCTATTTTTCTATAATCCAATTAATCATTTTCTTATTTAAATCGATATTATTAATAGAGAGATCGATACGTAAATCAAGTATTTTTATCAGATAGACAAACTCCTTGTATGAATAAAATATGAAATGTGAATGCAATCAGCGAGCAAGTAACGGATATCTATCGGTTTCTATGTCAGATTAGTGAGAAAGAAAGGAGGTCTTGTCGGAGCAGAATGTAGCGGAAAAGAATTCAACAGGAACTCTCTAACAGGAGTCTCTATTAAGTTACAAGGAGACACTTAGTCGGAAATTAAATTTAGATTGAAACTATCCGGTAAAGTGGCCAACCGTTTATCTCTACTTTTATGTTTTGAACTATATTAAAATAGATTTCACGTAATGAAGGAACCGTTTAAGTCTTATTTATTTAATTATTCTTATTGGTTTAAGTTTCAATTTCACTCAAATATAACACATGTTTTATCCAATTTGATTTAGCTCTGCCGGAAATTATCTGTGTTTTTAATAACGATTAGATAAATCTGCACCAGTGCACCAACCGCCATTCAATAACGTAATACGAAAGATAATTTATTAAAAAGTGGGCCACAGAGCACGGTGCCAATCGAAATGAGATACTATTCTATTATTGGTTTACTTAAATTATCTGACGAAGGTACAATATTTCCCCTCTCACTGAATCATTTTTTTTCAACTAGCATTGTGGGACGCACATTACTAGTATTCTTTTTAACCCCGCGTGCTAAGTCAATGCTTGTGTTACGAATGGGTTCACGTCAGTAGTGCATAGGGTGAGTTTCGAACCGGCAACCAAATGATCGCAAGTCCGACGCCCTAGCCATTAGGCTGCCGCCGCTTCATATTACAACTAGTTCGTAAAATAAATACGTGTAATGAATATAGTTAAGGCTGGTCGTCTCAGGTGCATGGGCCTGGCGCCGCGAGGGACACTGATTAATTAGACCCAACGCACAAACCCTTTGAATTATTCGCATATTATATAAGCGTGGCAAAGCTTCTTAGCGCTGTGCTCCTCAAGATTCTCTGTATACTCACCTTTGGTTTATTCTCCAATTAATTAGCGAGTTACGCGCTGTGCGTTTGAATATTGAAACGTTTTTACATAATAATATATTTTATGTTTACAACACAATATTTATAAGTAAATAACATTTTTTATTCACTCGTAAATCATGTAATACATACACACCATCACTCCTGTATTCCCCAAAGGGTTAGGCAGAGGTGTACTAAGGTACACCCACAGTTCGCCGGTATGTTTAGGTCCCATGTAATAGGGGGTGAGCCTATTGCCATTAACCGGCCACAAATTCCAAACTCCGAGCTGCTACTGAGAATTTCATAGAAAAACCCAATAACACTTTGCTCGACCTGGGAATCGAACCTAAGACCTCTAGCGTTGCGGTCGCACTTGAAACCACTAGACTAACGAGGCAGTTCAGTAAATATTATTTTTGTTAGTAATGTGATTTTTTATATTATGTGGGTTAATGCAATTCTCAGTCGTTCTGGGAAACATTAAATATACAACAGAGCAATATCCCGCCCTGATTGCTAACGGTACCTATAGCTTATTATGCGAACACGTTATTAAGGTAATTATATATTATTATTAATTATTTTAGCTATTTAAAGAAATACGAAACATAACTTTACCCGACTACGCAAGAAGGACGTTACGTTTTTAGAGTGTGTGTATGTATGTATATAACTTTGACATTCTCTGTAGCCTAATCGGCTTGATGAATTTCAGTTGGAAAGGCATCATTAGATTGACACTGTGTATATCAAAACTAATAAGACTAAAATAAAAAAGTTAAAAACTGCCTCATTAGCCAAGTGGTCCTGAGCACGACTGCTGCGCTAGAGGTCCTGGGTTCGATTCCCAGGTCGAGCAAAGTGTTATTGGGGTTTTCTATGAAATTCCCGGTAGCAGCTCGGAGTTAGGAATTTGTGCCCGGTTAATGGCAATAGGCTCGCCCTCTATTACATGGGACCTAAAACATACCGGCGAACTGTGGGTGTACATTAGTACGCCTCTGCCTAACCTTTGGGGGAATACAGGCGTGATGGTATGTTACTTATGTTATGAAAATAAGTTAATTCAAAGAATCACAATACCCTGCTGCTGCCTGATGCTTTTATGCCTCCGACTGCATGAGCTTGGTCATCTTGTTTCCATCTTTTTTGGCAGTCGGGTTTATTCTGATGAGAGGTGCTTCTTGATTTTGAAAGAATACTGCATAGATTTTAATCGATTCAGCAATTTGAATTTTACGTATAACAGTAATAAGTTATTATTTTTGTTTTATGAACAGGTGAGAACGTCAGTGAGCGGTTAAGCATAATAATGGCAGAAAATTGAAGCAATATAAAGTGCTAGTGGCGACGTGCTAATATTCAACGACTTGTAGACCGTGAGCCGAGAGTCAAAGAGTACGCGGTTGCTTTGATGTCATGTGCAACTGGAGCGTTGTTAGGGGCGACGCCGATTTCTTGTAAGACTCTGTAAATAAATTACTATGGCTATGCTTTCATACTTGCAAGTAATTTTATGGGAACCAAATAGTATCAGAGTTAAAAGGAAAACTTGTAACCACTGCGTTGCTGATATTAAGGCCTGAGCATACATAAAGTTTTTTGCATATCAATTCTTTTATAAGAAACACTTTTCTTCTAACCAACTTTTCTAAACGAACAACTTTTAAAATGTTCTATTTGTTGTTATACATAGTGTATGCAGATAATGTTTAGGACTGGAAGAAAAACACAGCCATCTATGCGGTAAATAGTGACGTGGCTTAAAAATAAATGAATCAGTGGAAAAGTTATTCGATATTTTAAGGATGTTATGTTTAAGTCAACATTGCCTTTTATTGCAATCAGCAGCATGGGATTAACAAATTTGCAATCGACTAGATTAGCTAAGTTTTACAATAACATTGTGTTTTTGTTAAATTAATTTAGAACTCTTGCGGTCTGAATATTTTATTTATGTTTTGTTACGGATTTTTAGTCTTTCAAACTTTCAATGGACTAGAAATATTGGCCTTTACAGTCCTAATTCAATATTTGGAGTGGAATGAACATAACATAAATGGGTCTACAATGTGTATGAACATTAAATGTATGTACTTATACTTTTTCTGCGACAAACGTTATCTCACTCAGTAAATGACATTGCCAAAAGCTTTAATAACCTTTGTTTAACATGTACGACCCAAAAAAATATATCGGGGACGCATACATTAATGTATTTTACAGTGAAATGTGTCAGAATAAAGTCTCGAGCCAATCGTGCTCGTAATTTGGAAGCAATGAAATGAATTGGTATTGTAATAAAAACGTTAGTTCATTATCGACAGTAGGACTCGCTCTCAATCCAGCTCGTTACCAAGACATAGCTTCATGAATAATGTACTAAGGATAATGTAACTCAACGAAATATCTACTTGCATGTTTTAAACGCCGAGAATTTCTCCTTTTGATGTTCGCGTGGATGGAGAACGATTTGAATGTGTTACGATACGGGTAGGTGGTGACTAGGGTATTAACATTTATCTCACTTTGTTATACGATCTATTGGTTGCCGTGAATGTGTATTTTCAATTTCGGTATAAAGCAATTTGATCATAGCCAAATTGCCTTACAAATAAAACACAACATGTTGGAATGGCGATATAAATATTCAGCTAAACTTTTATTGCCATGGATATAATATAGTACTATTTAATTGTACTACACAGGTATTTGTAAATATATTTTTTATAAGAATCATTTTTACATAGTAGTATTGAAAAAAAACATCGATTAATCTTATTTATATTTGTACAACTTCCAATTCGATTAATTCATTTACAAAATCGTGGCTCGCACGCGTGTCCGAACAAATGTTTATTTATTGTTTCCTAATTCCTACTTGGCATACTTGGAAAAATGAGGTAGGTAGTAGACAGTCTAATTTGTAGGAATTCTACACCTGAGATAAGATAGTGACGCCAGATGCTGGCACGACTCGTCGATCATCGTAAAATTAGTTTGGTGCAAAGGTACCTTAGCTGAAGATCGCATGCGTTTGGTAACAATTAGGAAAATTAAATCATATATATCATTAATAATATTATGTGTCTCCTGCAAGTTTTTCATTCGATCACCTCAATAGTTTTTTGACTATGGGTGATTATCAAAATACTGGGAATGGGACGTGTAGGACATAGCAAATACTAAAATATCGTCCAGTCTACTTAGAGAATCTCTACTCGACACACCTTTCTATTCGCGTATAACAATGCAAACCATATGAGTTGGGCGTGAAAGTAAATATGAATGATTATAGGGACAGTGTCGAGGTGGGGTTATATCGGGACAGCACACGGCCTGGGGGAAGTCACAAGTCGTTTATTTCAATAAGACAGGCTTACCTGCCACCTCGCTCGACCCTTTCCCTCGTGACGCCCAGTGACTTATGAGCTTTATTTATATTAATTAACAAGAAAATTATTAAAGCTTGCATTGGTGGTGAGCTTTATAGAACATTTTGCATGATTTAGTATACTGAGATTTGTTAATATAACTTTTAATGCTCTTTTCAATTAAAAATTCAAAGCATGAAAATCCTAGTCAAAGTCCTACTTGGTACATCTACTTACACAAAATAGGTAAATAAAAAATGTTTCACCGGGTATAAAGTAGGTACACAGCTTTCACTTGTAAATAGCACTGAGTAAATAGTTCGTAACTTGTTAAACTTTTTTAAACGTGTCGACGGACGAGCGGGCTAATGGAAAGATCCTGCAAGAGGTCGTCGACACGTTTAACCAGGTCAAACTCTTGTTTTTAAAGCAATTTTGCGATCAAAGTTGCCCTCCATAAAAGGCACTGCAAACATTGAAGCAATAATCGATTTAATGAAAGGGGAATCGAAGGGTCCTGTAGGTTTGCTTTTCTAAATTTACGACCGCCTCTAGCATTTAATTGGGATTTCGTGCTGCAATAAAAATGACTTGATGACCTAGAGATTGAAATCGGAACTCTTTAAAAATGGGATCGAATGTTAAATGGCGCATGGTTAGCGATCTCACGTTTACAAATGATGCTTTTACTCGAGATTCAGTCGGTTATATGGATCGGTCGAGACTTATTTGAATAAAAGGAAAATAACTAGAATTTGTGTGAGTTTTACCTTTGTCAGCTTTGGCACTTCAGCACATAGGGGTGGGCTGCATGGAAGCGTCGAGAGGTGAGAACAACTGCTGATAGTAACTATGGTTGACAGAATGAACTACTAGTTTGGTAGATATGGCGTTAACAAAGCGAGCTCTACTGTATCGGGAGGCAATAGATATATGATATATAGAGATAGATATTTGTATTAATTATTATTTAATATTACCTAGTACAAAATACACCTGTGATCTTCAGAACAGATGAACAGAAATGTTTTGTTGACCGATTATATTCTTGCACTTTATAATAGCATTACGAGTATTTGCGATTTACAAATTTTGTCTATAAAATAATTTCCTTGTTCAGCAATACCTTAGTATAGTAAATTAGGAATTTAACTAATTTTTTTAAAAGAAATGAAATGAACATTCACCACAAAGAGCCGGATAATAAAATAAAGGTTCTTTCCCCTCTCGTAAATCTTTCTAACCAACGAATAGAATAGGGAACGAAAATGGTACAATCTTTAACTTTCTGACAGTTTAATAAGATAATAAAAATATAACCAGGAGGAAAGAATTAATATCTCCACACTTTTCGCAGTTTACTTAGATTTGAGTTAGAATTCCAACAAAAACAATCTTTCAATCTTTTGTGGAATTTCAACTTGAACGCTTTTGGAACTTTTTTGCTCAAAGTGGTTGCGTCATAGGTATATAGATATTATCAAGATCTCAGGGTTGATACTCCGAGAAAATTATGTCGAAAGCTATAACTTAAAATAAGTTGCAGGTAGCTTTTACCCTAAAGGCTTAGGGTATTAGCCACCGCACATTTTCATTGTAACTTAAGATCCCATTGAATTTCTAAGAGTTTTCTCCACAAAATCAGATTTGAGAAGAAACTCCGCCTTTTTTTGGTCTTTGAGACATTCAGTAATCTTCCACAGGGTTTCGAGGTGGCTTTGTTTAGATCACATTATGTAGGATATAATATCTAATAATCTCTGCCTCATTAGCCTAGTGGTTCTGAGTGCGACTGCTACGCTAGAGGTCTTGGGTTCGATTCCCAGGTCGAGCAAAGTGTTATTAGGTTTTTCTATGAAATTCCCAGTAGCAGCTCGGAGTTTGGAATTTGTGCCCGGTTAATGGCAATAGGCTCGCCCCCTATTACATGGGACCGAAACATACCGGCGAACTGTGGGTGTACATTAGTACGCCTGTGCCTAACCCTTCAGGGAATACAGTCGTGATGGTATGTATGTAATATCTAATAATAATTAATAAAATATAAAGTCTGGACGAACTACTAAATGAAATAAACTTCTCGCAGCAGTCGCACTTGGCATCACTAGACTAATGAGGCGTTAAGTATTGTACACTAATTACCAATCACCGTACATATTTTTGCAGTCCATTTGAGGCCTAGAAACAGATCACTAATAACGCTTTAAATTAACAGCAACGTGGAATCCAGTGAAGAAAACGTAAAAATCTCGTTAAAATTTCAAGTCAGTCAAAAATACGCAACTACACTGTGAGTTTAGTGTGTCGCGCCTTGTATAACAATATTGAATTGTGGGGGTAGATGAAGAAAAATCTACCAGCGCAATGACAATTGAACTCGCTGCATCGGCCTGCTTGTGACCACGATCAGTGCAACTTGATCGAAACATCAAGCGATTGAAAAGGTAATTACTTATAACTGTTAGTTCTATGCCTCATTAGCCAAGTGGTCCTGAGCGCGACTGCTACGTTAGAGGTCCTGGGTTCGATTCCCAGGTCGAGCAAAGTGTTATTGGGTTTTTCTATGAAACTCCCAGCAGCAGCTCGGAGTTAGGAATTTGTGCCAGGTTAATGGCAATCGGCTCGCCCCCTATTACATGGGACTTAAACATACCGGCGAACTGTGGGTGTACATTAGTACGCCTCTGCCTAACCCTTCGGGGAATACAGGCGTGATGGTATGGTATGTTAGTTCTATAGTAAGATCGCTAATAAATTTCACAGTGATTCTACAAAATGATCGCGGAACATATAAATAGAGCAAAGAGTACACGAACAGCCTCCAATTGGAACGTTAGTGTCTGTATACATCGGAAGCTGGTGTGTGCTTTGGGTGCGCCGGCTACAAACGGAACTGTGTAGTTATGTGAGCAAACTGACGATGACGTGGACACAACTAACGGCTTAAAAGTATCTACAACCGCAACATTTGACGGTCTCTGTGGTTTAGGGATCGAATTCCACAGGACACAAATATTTAAGAGATGAATATAAGTGTTTGTGTTCGTCTGGGTGTTTCTTATGTATTATAAGTATGCATTTACAAAAAAAAGTACATTAGTATTATATCCATTGTCGTACCCATTGTAGTACCCATAGTAGGCAGAAGCTTTGCTTAGTTTGGGACTAGATGGTGCTGTGTAAAAATGTCGCAGAATATTTATTTATTTTATTTTATACTAGTACCTATACAATACTGGACTTAGTTACTCAATTGCTAAATGCTGCAACGTTAAGTTGCCCCACACTACTATTCTGATGTATCGTGACAAACACCTATTCTGATATACACTAACGCCCAAACCCGGAACAATTACCTGTAGATCATACAAATATTTGCTCCGTGTGGGGATCGAACCGCAGAACCCGATCGCTTAGCCGCTACTCTAAATGTGTCACCGATGTTACATTGAATTCGAGAAATTGACGGCTTTGCGTAGTGGCCGAGCCGTTGTTTTTTGCTACATGTGTGACAGGTTCAGTTCAGGCAGTAGAGACTAGGCTAATATTTTATTAAATATTGAAACGCACATAAGTTCGAGAAATCAGAGATGTGTGCTTAGGATTTGAACACGGGAGCTTTGACTTGGCTGTCCAATGATCATATCACAAGGCTATCATTGCTAAGTTAAAAAAGTAATTAAACTGGGGTCTTCAAATACAATTAACCCTGCAAGAAACATAGTCAATAGTCGCGCACGTCTGACACTGCGGTACAAACGCGTCAGATTACGCTCATATAATTTCCGTTAAGTTAACCTCACGGTGTGACATATGACTTCCGCGTCGATGAGAACTTCCCTGCATGTCTGTTGATTGTGTTACACAGATAATCATCATAAGAACATATAGTGTCTTTAATAAAAATGCATGTATGTACATACATACATACACTCACGCCATTCTCCCACAGGGGTAGGCAGAAACTATAGACTGCCGCTTGCTACGATTCTTGCATGCCTCTTTTGCTTCTGCGACATTCATACATCTTCTCATACATACGCGCCGGTTGCGAGTACTACGCACCTGACCTTTTTGAAGGACTTCGCCAACAAGATCGGTGTAGGTCCTTCTAGGTCGACCTCTTCTGACGTTGCCGCTGATATGCGCCTTATAAATAAATTCCTTTCGTTAATCGTCTTTCATTCATTCTCTCAACATGTCCAAACCATCTCAGCATATTCCTTTCAATACGTGTCACTACATCATCTTTCAGTCCGCAACGTATGCATGTATGTTGCCTGATAAAATATGTTTATTTTTGTATAAAGACTATGAACACTTTAACAAGTCAATGATTTATATTTTTTAAATAGATGGCACCCTGCACCAACATTTCTTAACAGACGACCTCTGAGAAGACAAATGAAAAAGACAAAAGAAAACAAATGGTTTGCCAGTGTTGACAGATGCAATAATTTGTTTATTTTGTATATAGGTTATTGTAGAGTCTAACCGACACATTGGCCTTTGGCTAAAAGATTGTTGTGCCTCGTTATGGGCAAAAACAAATGTTCTTTCTTTCTTTCTTACTGTCTAAAATCGCCTTTTGAAGAAAGAACCAATATAAAAGTAAAAATAGAACAAATATAAAGTAAGATAGTAGATTTGTGAATTGCAACACAGAAAAGAAGTAGTGTTGCGTTGCATGCTGTAAAATTATAATCCAGGTTATGATTGGCGCTAGTAAAATTTTCACAGCTCCCGCGCCGGTCGGCGGCTGGCGCGCCGCGATAGGTCAGTATAATCGGATTCTTTATTCATGAGACCGCCACTGCACCGACGCTGTATTCAAAATTACACTTCGCATATTAACCGGAATTAACACCAGTCAGTATAATATCGGAATGACTGTTTAATTTATGCGCACAATTTGTGGATGCTATTATATCCTTCATTAGCCAATATGTACGTTTCTATTCAGGTAATTAGGATTTCGAATAGCTATCAGAATACTTCTAAAATAGCTGTATAACTGAGCTGAGTTTATATAGAAGTTGCTGTTTCCCGCGGTTTGCCTGGCATCCCAAAGGATTTTCATGTCCTTCTCCAATCTGTCTCTATCCTAAATTCATCGAAATTGGTTTAGATGTGAAATATAAACGAACATCCACGAACGATAACCACGAAGGACTGATGTGATCCCAAAGTTGGCTATGATATTTTTAGGTCTCATGCAATAGGAGAAGACCCTACTACTGTCGGGCATAAATCCAAACTGCTACTGAAAACTTTAGTTACACTGCTGGACCTGGGAATCGAACTTAGGACGTTACGCTCATCACCCGCATTTGCGTCTAGACCATTGTGGCAGGTCAGATAATACTTCTTACATAACATAGATAATTAGCAAATAATAAAATCCTCCACGCCGGCCTAATGCGGGTTGGCAGACTTCACAGGCCGTCGAGAAATTATCTTAGGCATGCAGGGTTCCTTTCGATGTTCTTCTTCACCGTTTGAGCGCGTGATAATTAACTATTAATACGCACATGACTTCAAAAAGTCAGGGGAGCGTGCCCTGGATTTGAACTAGCGAAGTGATACGACCTTTAACTTGGCAGTTCAATAATTATATCACTAGGTCCTACCACTGCACTTCTTAATTTCGGTTAATTACCAAATGGGCATAAACTTTTCAAAGTCAGTGAAGTTTATAGCAGAAATTCGTTAAAATATGCGTGCTAATAAATATATCTGCAGTCACATATATAATGTAAGCGCGGGCCACCGAGTCGACGTGGTCCGATTTACTTCAATTTGGGCCCATGTCGTGCGGCGATGCGGTGGGAGCTGAAAATTTAATGCCACGGGCCTCTCGTTACTCTGTGTCAATGTTCGGCACCCTGTACATATGAAGGTATATTTATATTCGTTTCTGGGCCTTCACGGATAGCTCGGGAGTTGGTAGAACGTATTGCATTTTCTATGTAGCATATTAATAGGCAATGTGCTATGGAAGTTTCTGTTTATAATCTTTGTGCGGGTTGGTTTTACACGGACGTGACGGCTTGTGTTCGCGTTGTTACTCAATATTCATGCAGGGCTGTGTTGTTTTTATAAATTATAGCTGCTGCATGCGACTTCGTCCGCATAGCGTGATGATATATAGCCTATAGCCTTCCTCAATAGTTGGGCTATCTAACACTGAAAGAATTTTTCAAATCGGACCAGTAGTTCCTGAGATTAGCGCGTTCAAGAAAACAAACAAACTCTTCAGATTTATATATTAGTATAGATAGATAAAAGCGAGGTAAACCCTATTGGTTAATTAACTCAATAACATCAAAATGGTACAATATATAGGTACACCTTTTCATTCGATGCAAAAAGAGTGAACAAAAATATTCTGTGTACATAATTCGTATATGAACATAATTATAACTTCGTAGGTATGTATACATATAAGATCACTAAACATTTTATCAACAATTGTCATCATCCTCCGAGCTCCGAGCTTTCCCAACTATGTTGGAGTCCGCCAGATGCAACTGAATATCAGTATTTTACACGAAGCAACTGCCATATGACCTCCACAGCCCAGTTTCTGGGCATTACTGATATTCGGAGGTCAAACTGGTTGTCAGGATTTTATTGCTCTTCTGACTACCATTAACAATTGTCATAATGTTCGTATGTCAGCCGGGACCGACAGCTTTACGTGCTCTTTCAGGCACGGAGGAGTCTCGATGTGTTAAGAATGGTCACCCATCCACACACTGACCGCAGTGAGCGCAGCTTAACCTTTTTTAGGTATTTTATGGATATAAGTTATCTGATGATAACAAAGTGGTTAATAAAATAAAAAGTGTCTATCATTCTACCTCTCTAAATTTAATAATTACTATTATGTAAGTCAATTATTTCCAGTGATCCTTTTAATTGGGTTTCTGACATCCATCGGTACCTACCCTAAAATCCACTATCAATTTACTAAACTGAATTCGTAGATAAAGTTATAATGAAATTTCCGAAGTTCAAATTGAAACGTTTGATATTTAACAAGCCTTTAAATTAGTCAGTCACTCACAACTAACATTTGCAAATAGATTGTATGTTGCCAATTCGTTTCACTTAATGAGTATAAGCAATATAGCAATGTTTATAGCATAAAATATACCTACCTAATAGATGTTGATGTTCACCCGTTGAGTAGAAAATTACACAATAAGGTGTGAAATGTTATTATATACAAATAAAATTACAATCTATAGAATGTATAATTGAAATCTATATACTTAAAACTATTTGCAAAAAATGCACAAAACAGATGAGGAAAATAATTAAAATATTGGCGATTTATCTGCAAACTCATATAAAAAAAAATATGTCTGTAGCCCCCCGCTACATACATATATATAGACATAGCATCAACATTACCACAAAAAAAAATCTGCAACTGTAGAAAAAAAAACATAAAAACATCTGATCATATGATTTTAAGTAGATTTATGAAAGGCTTCAAATTATCTTCGATCGGATTATACGGATCGGATTATACTTAATTATGCGGATGTCCTTTACATTTTTACCTACATATTAATTAAGGTCAAATAAAATATTATCATTATGCTAACCATAACTATATCATACATGTATTCCCCGACGGGTTAGGCAGAGGCTTACTAATGTATACCCACAGTTCGCCGGTAAGTTTAGGTCCCATGTAACAGGGGGCGAGCCTATTAATCGGGCACAAATTCCAAACACCGAGACCTACTGGGAATTTCAAAGAAAAACCCAATAACACTTTGCTCGACCTAGGAATAGAAGCCAGAACCTCTAGATTACCAGTAGCGCCCAGGACTACTAGGCTAACGAGGCAGTTATTATTATGATAAACAGCAAATTATTTTAAATAATGAGAATGACGGGTTTTAGCAATGCTATCCGAATATCTGTTGTTTATTTTTCCATTTTTTAGTTGTATTTTTCCTTCATTGAAATAATCCTATCCGAATTCCCCAATGCAATGTTACAAATAAAAATAGGAAACACGTATCGAATGCTTCAAAACAGCAAGTTTCCAAATAGGAGAATGAAGTTCGGAAAACGCCTATTTTGCTCATCCAGTTTGTGACGCAATACTCATCGATGTTTCTAACTGCTTTTTTGTTTTTTTTTCCGCTCTGCAGAGTATAGATTTCTGCTGTCGTTACTCCCATTCATTCGTCTCGGTTGTCTATGTATACGTCCATACCCTTAAATATGATATAGTCTACGTATTTGCGTGTAAAGGTTCTTATTGGGTCTAATGTTCTATTTGTTTTGAATGAACTGTATCACTGGCTACTAGGTATAAAAAGGTTCCTTCCTTTTAATGTTTATAATTCTGTAGCACACACAGAGCTCCCGATCTGAAAAAAATATTATATACAATTTCTCTATAATATTACTTGTAGATCTATGTTCAAATTATTCTATAATATTACTTGTAGATCTATGTGCACATTATTACAAAATTCAGAGTTGATTTTGATTCTGAACTCCATATGGTCACGACACACTGTTCTTTTTTTATTGTCTTTACAGATTAAATAATTATAAAACTACGAATCATAATCATATTGAATTTAAAATAATCAACGTGTATATAAGTACCTATTCTTCTTTAGGCGTTTGACAGTGTAAATTCCAGGCACTCTTTATCGTCAAAGCATTCTGCAAGTCTGTACATTAGGCGCTTTACTCGGTAACCAAATGTTAGAACCATTTCGTGAATGCGTCGTCAAATCTGAGCGCAACGTTAGCGCAAATTTACTGAGGCGAAAGTAAACCAAGAGGTGAACGGAACCCAACATGCGCTATTGTCTCTTTGGCACTCACTTTACGGGCTAATTGATTCTCTTTCATGCAGCACGGTACAAGAAAACGCTGTTAAGATTTCTGAGCATTGTTCGTTAATTGAACTTGTTCCTAGTGCAATGCCTTCTTCATCCCGTACACCGCAGCGGTTTGGTTACAGTTCAATATAAATAGATTAAAATACTAAATATTATATAGATTACGGTTTTGTACCCATAACTATAATACCTACTTCTGTCTTGTTACAGTAAGAAGATTTATAATAACGTTCTATCTTGATATATATAACAAAAAATTACAGATGTAAAAACAGATAAGACAATTTTTTGTAATATTAATCTTTCTCTTTCTATATATCCCTTCTTCTCTACTATTATAAAATTGTAAAAAATCTGTGTCTGTACATTGAAGATATTAAAAAAAACAAGTGGGTTACGGTATATTAACGTCGCCGATTCCAATAATGTGATTTTTAAAATTCTTGTCTGTTTGTTACGGGTTGTCGCAAAAACTACTGAATAGATTTTAATTTTGTTATCACTGTTAGAAAGCATATGCTCCAACTTAAAAACTGATGAATTTCTTATGTCAATTAATTAAACGGATCCTGAAATACTTGACCTCTCTGATGTATAGAGAGCCAACAAAGAAGAGATCATCATTGTTGGTTTTTGATTCAATTACCTTTGGGATCCATTTCTAACTTTGCTGCAGGTGAGCGAAGCCGCGGGCAAAGGCTAGTACCTACGCATATAAAATACGAACCTGACTGACTGACGTATCAACGCACAGCTGAAACCGTTGGGTCTAGAATCATGAAATTTTGCACATATGTTCCTTTAACGTAAAGGATATTTTTAATTCACACCTGTTGGTGAACTGGCTGACCAAATTAACATAAAATAAGCAGGTTCGTTAATATCACCAACACATTAACTGCCTCACAGGCACACAAGTGTTTTGTAAAACTATAATCTAGTACGTTTAGTAAATCTAGTAAGACTATGGCCCTAGCCTGACCGGAAGCCCAGGCCCGACTTACCGAGCCTGCGGGTAGGTAGACTTCACATGTCACCAAGAAAATTTCTCAGGTATAAAGGTTTGATCGTGATAATTTTATTCAACGCATTAAGCGTAGGTATCACTAATACGTGTACGAACTAAGCTTGTGTTTTGGACCTAAGAGAAAGCTTATCTTAGTTGTGTAATCACGGTTTTCAAATGACTTTACCGTTTTAAATGTTGCTTGACATCAATTAAAAAGATTAATGAATCTCTACTGTTGTGTTTAAAAGCAAATATGAGTTCCGTTAATTCAAATAATTAGTCAGCTGGCTAAAAGGGGCGAGCGTTAAATCATGACATCGCTCAATATAAACAATAGGTACGGCCATAAAGATAACAAGGGTGGAAGGTGGCCCACATTAGTCTTACCGTGGTGTAACGTTTGTTCGTCTGACAGTATTCATTAAGGCACAAAAGCGTTGTCTATCAGGTAGTTTCCGCGACGCTCGTGCTCCTCCTTAACAAATTGGTGGAGTAATGTGCGAAGCGCTCGGACAATGAAAGCAATTCTCAACGGAACTACCGAAGCCACTGTTTACTTACCTCACCAGTTATAAGGCGGCTCTATTACATTTTACTTGCTAACAATGGTAGGTACGATATGTTTGAATTTCACTTTGTGTGTAGGTAATGTTGGTTTGTAAAATGATAGTCAGGAGTTTGGGGCTTGGTTGAGGTTGAGTTCATAAACGAATTATTCCACTCTGTTACGAACTGATTTAACAATAAATTACGGTTTAGATTTGGGAAATTAAATATTCCTACAGAATATAATAAAAAATAATGCTTATCCTACTAATATAAGATATATATAGAAGAGGTGTGATGTAAGTATATATACAGTTCACCGATATGGGCGAACCTATTGCCATTAACCGGGTACAAATCCAAAATCTAAGCTAATCTGTAAAGAACCCAATAAATTTTGCTCAACGTGGGAATTAAATCCAGGGCCTCTATAGAAGCAGTCACACATGTATTCCCAGAAAGGGTAAGGCAGAGGTGTATTACTAATGTAATGTATAAAGGTACTTATACTACTAACACCCACAGTTCGCCGAAATGTTTTAAGTCCCCTGGACATGTTTTAACGAGCTCTGAGAAATCTTTTGCAATGAAAACTTAACAAACGAAAAAACACATTTATATAAAAATAATTTATTGCTGTCAAATAATGATGACGGTTCGTCGACTTCGACCCGGTCAGTATTATTCTCGTATTGTAATAAACCTGAAAACACAAAAGAAAAGTTTTGGTATTTTTTGTTGAAAAGCTTTGGTCTTCGTGTAAATTTCAAGGATTTACGAATGAATTAAACTTTAAAAAGAATTGAGTTTGAAAACAATTTAAATTTAAGATCATTGTGTAACATAGTGGGGAAATAATTTAAATTAAGAAAAGGTATGTATTACAATTCAATTTTGGCAACATGTAACGTAACGAATTAAACAAGTTATTTGCTATAAACTTAGTATTAGGTAAGTATTACTCATTGTAAGTTACCTGCATACATATCAAAACCTCCACCATGTGATGTGCATTTTGTAGTTAATTGCTATTAGATACGATGCTTATAAAAAGCATATTTTAGAGACAGATTTCCCTTGAAAATCTCATGCGTTTAGTATTTTTAATTATGATGCAGTAAACGTTCAAGTTTTGCAATGCCGTGAATTCTATGCAATTTTATTTTAATATTTAGAGCATCGGATGAATTTAAAAAATACGATTATGTAATAAAAAAATCTAGTAAGTTAATGAAATGAATAAAATAACTGTTTCTACCATTTTCTTTACGCAATGAAGTTGCGACTTTTACTGATTAATTTTATAATTGTAGATAATTTTAAAAAGCTAGGTTTAAAGCTTGACGCCTGAAGACTGCTTATGTGTGTAATAGGCAGTCTATTACAATTATTACGTATTTCTGGAATTTTTTACATAAAACTCGCAGCAGTGCAAGTTTTGATATCAAACTATTTTAACCTCATGCTTTTTATGATAGGAAGCAATACATACTAATATAATGTAATGAGTTATCCCGTAAATATTCCAGTGAACACATTTAGTAGTCTTTTAGATTTGCTACTTTTACATAGTATCGTAAAAACAAACGGATGGTCTGCTACGAATTCTGCGGTCGATCTAAATGCGGCCCTGACCTCAAGGCTTACATCTGAAATGTTCGTTTAAATTAATTTATAATTTTGGAAGGACTGCAAAATATATGGCTATATGTGTACGTGATAATTTTTGAAGCCATACTTTGATTCTTCAGATTCGGTCATCGAAAATTTGCAATACCTGACCCTTGCTCTTATTATTATTTATAAGCGCATTGTGAAGTGAAGGTATTTCATAAGCTTGCTTTGGGTGTCATTTTACACTACTGTTTATTTTATTGCTGCATTGCCCGTGCGCAGGGCTAGGAGATTTCGACCTTGGAGTCTGGAACTAGGACCTGAACGCCGTCGGACGTTAAACAGACCCATGATATGAGCAAGCGAAAAACCCACCGTACCTACATGCATAGACGTATATTGGTCGCAATTTATATAAATAAAATATAATTTATAATAAACAGTAAATATCATGCACATTTTAAGTTATGAAAGGCAAGTTAAAAAAATTGAGACAGCGTGTTCCATTGGCATTAATAATGTCTTATGAACAGAAAGCAAAGGCGAAGCTATTGTAAACTAGTGGTGTGATTATGCGCTAGGTGCAAATCAGGCACCAGCATAGTAGGTACCTAAGACTGGAAGACTCCACTAAACAGAATGTTATTCTTCTCCATTAGGAAGAACACGAATGGATGGTCCGCCTTGAATTGTTTTTTCTCCGTAATAATAGCGCTCAAATACGATATACCAAATCCTGTAATATAAACGCGGGAATAACACTTAGTACATACAGAATACATATCTTATTATAATTCAGAAGATATTATTTAAAAATAGAATATACATATTATTATCCGAAAACCTAATACCTGTTTTAGACATTTTTAAACGGTATTTATGGGCAACCAAAAGTATTCGTGAGATTATAACGGTACCTACTTTATATAGAAGAAAAAATAAAAAATGTTTATGTCAGTGATAAGCACTACCAACTGTGGTTTTTCAGCAGTTACTATAGCAATAGATGCTCATACGAACATTAATTTGCAACTTGCAAGAATATGATGATGAGACCAATAGCGGCATGCTTAAATAAATGAATAAGAACAACATGCTACACGAATAGGGTTGGAAGATGTAGGGTTTTACAGCCAAATATACATCACAAGTCATTTGTCAACCCGCCCTGCCGTATAATGCCTCGTGTAAACACTGTTACTGAGTTTCTTCTTAGGCCGTAATATTAATTTGGTTGATTGAGCTCTCATTAATTTTGGTAGATAAATGAAAAGATAAGATAAATTCTGCTATGTGCCCGAATATGAATATACCAAACGTATCAAAAGACAGCTGTCCAACAATTGCTGTATTAATAGTAACAAGGGAAAAACAGAGTAATTTTAAAAATAACAAACAACACTGGATTCCTAAAGACTCGAAACAAATTATGTTCATACATTAGTCATTGGGTATAATGTTAATATATGAATTTAGCCAGATTTCTATTAAAATGTAGCCAGTTTGTTAGCTAGTAACGAAACATTTTTGTTTTTATGTTACAAAAAGTTAATGTTGATACATTAGATTAGCGTGAGTACGAACTACACAAGAATCTTAATAAAAATGAATTTAGTTTTTATGCCACCAAATAAGATGAATTGCGTTGAAACCTTAGTTGGCGGGTAATTCTAGTAACAATGAGCTTCTTTAATCGTTAAAATAACGGTAAATTTATAGCCATACAAGGAGTTTACGCAGGATAGTCCCTATCTTACAGCGCCTCTAGCGGCAGAACTCCAATTAAATCTCATGGCACACTCATAGTGATGGGTTAGGTAGTGTCGCGCGTAAGCTTCTGGTGGGACTGCTGCAGCTAGTCTGCTATAGATAGTACACACAGCGTATTAGAGAACATTATGAAAATACAAGTGTTATATCATAGCACATAAAATAATAAATATTAAATAATATTGCAGTAATCACGTTATTAATATGAGGGCTGAATAACAATTCCGTCAAAGAGTGGTAAAGTATTACGCCTCAGCTCGAAGTAAAAAGGTCTGTCGACCTTAAAGTACTTTGGGCGAGGTGTCATTCCCGAAGCGCCAACCATTACGAACGCTGAAAAATATCATGACTAGGTATAAGGAAAAAATAAAATGAGAATTTATCAAAATGATAATTCATCATGTCATCCATCTTCAATAACGGGCATTATTGCTACCAGAAACCGAATTACTGATTTAGTGGATGTATATTTAAACTTAAAATAAGGTTTTGCCCTTCTGTCTTGATATTTCATGGGCTAGGTACCTACTGACAATATACTGTACAAATGTAGATTTCATTGATCAGAACTCTTTACACCCAATAAATTATTGAACTGAGTGAAAATTCTTGTAATCATTCATATGAAAATAAAAAGGCATTTGTACAGCATTAAATAGTTTTTAGAATGCATATATCTTGCAATCTGGGAGATTAAAGTAATATTATTTATACTTTGTATCCCGCACAACACAACATTTGCAGAAAGACAGTACTTTGTGATAAGTTCACATCTATATAATAAAGTAAACAAAAAACTTAATATTATACGATTAAGCAAACATGAATTAAAAACTTCTGTCATAAGATTGTTACTACAACTAGATTATCAAGATGCAGAAAAACTCATGACCTTCAGTGCATAAATCTAAATTTAATTTCTTCACATACAAACACAGATATAAAAGCCCACACAAACACATACATTACTAGCACACTCCGTTCACACGCCACACACACATACTCGACACACACACGCCACACATAAACACACAAATCCATCACACTCCACACACACACCCCTCACACATCATACTCAAACACATAGACAGACTTTTACAAAGATATACACAGATATACTGCACTCAACCACACACACAAACCTAACTAGCTTCATAAACACCTATAAACCATAATACATAGCAGTGACACAAGTCATATAAGTAATGATAAGTATAGTATAGAAAGTTCACGGCTCAGCACTATCTCCTGAGATACAGGCTCCTACCTAGTTCAGGGGATAGGGTCACTACTGAATAATCCGCTACAACCACCACAATTACTGTAAATTACTGTAAATGTATTATTTATACAGGGTGGCGATTTAATCACCTGCACTGCTTCAACATGGTGTAGTATTGATAACATATAACATATTAGACATAATTTATAATTTGTATCTTTAAGAAATCCCGTGTTAAAGGACTTGATAATTATTCAAAATTTTCATAAAATGATATGCACCCTGCAGTACGTTGACCTTATGCGGACGGCCCGATCAAATAGTTGCTTGACTCGCTATTTCTAGATAGAATCATACCTACAATGAGCTCAACGTCCGCGCTCAACGGCCGCGACTCTTTGCATACAAAATTTAAAGGACATTTTGATGAAAAATTAAGGTATGTTTTTTTTATTGATATGCAGGTGATTAAATCGCCACCCTGTATAATACCTAGATAATAGAAATTAAACGCTCTTGGTTTTTCGATTGGGAAATAACACGTAGTTAATAAAAATGTTTTTTCTGTGAATTAATGGCTAATTAATATTACTAATGTTTCCATTACCTTACCTACCCATCGTTTTAGCTATAACATTTATTTTGGTAGCTACTTTCTTTATATGAGGCCTGGACGACAAGAAAAAAGGGAGGTAAAATATAATTATGCCTTAATTAAAAGTAAAAAGGTCTATCGAATCTTAAATCAGGATGAAAGCTGAAAAGATTAAGACAAAAGTGTTTGGCTGGTATTACAGTCTATCGCAGATAAGATGAGGAAGTAGGTATGTTTGAGAACTTATTTTTATTAAAAACCCATTAAATTAATATGGCGTCGTATAAAAAAAGTCCTTTTTACAAATTGTTGATATTCCATGTAACCTATGTCCTATGGTATATACATGATGATGATTAAATAGTTCAATGTTTACTATGACTAAATGAATGGACATAAATATTGTAAACTTTTACGTTATATGGAGTAGGCGTTTGCGCGTGCAATTAACAGTTTAATGCACCCATGTCCATGCATAGGAAAAATATAATATCAATACCTAACGGTAAAATATCCCGTTGAATAGTGTTACCGATTTTTTTCTTAAGGCGTAATAGAATGGCCTATCTACGATGAAAGTAGCTTTAGGAAATCCTACTTTGGCTGATCGGTAAACGACGTAAGCTGTAATACAATAAATAAATAAAGACAATGATTAAAATCTGAATCAGTTGACAACTGTAGAACAGTGTGCCAATTCAACTTTTGTAGAATAATCACAATATTATGACATATATGAACCAAAATATTTTCGTGATTTATTCGTATTCAGAAAATTTTAATGAAATTTTTCTCATGGGTACAACATTAGTTGGTGTTGATCTTCTTGGGTTTGTTGACCCGTTTATCTTCTTGGGACATATGAGAAGTTCCATGATTTTTTTTCAGATAGTAATAAGTTATCTGTTTCATTAGAAAATTTAGTTGTCAATTTAATAATAAATATATTCTCACCGGTCGCAGCAGCTGCTTCAGCTCCTTCTTCATTAACTTCAATAAACGCTTTCTGGGTAGCATCGCTTACAGATAAATCTGATTGCTTTTTTAACAGATTGTCCAGGTTAGCTTGACCCGGTTGGAATAACTTCTTAACGTTCAGCTAAAAATGTTGTTCAAGTTAAGCATACGTTACATTAGATAAGAAAATCAACCCATTTTTCTGTCAAGTCTCCTCTGAGAATGAGAGGAACTAGGCTATATTTCACCAAGAAAATCTCTCAGATATGGTCATGTAGGTTTCCTTACGATGGTTTCCTTCACCGTTAAGAGCGTGATAATTAATTATATACGTGCAACTACTTACATACATGACTTTAAACAGTCGAACTCCAGATCTTTGACTTGGCAGTCCAATGGTCATATCAATGCATAGAATAATTGCATCTGGACAGATGATGCTTAGAAGGTCTTATTAATTATTTATTTATTAATTTAATAAGCCTTTTAAACATGCCTTTATCACCTGAATATCAAGTGTCATAAATTTTAAATATTGTAAATTGTTGAGTGTATTTAGATATATTATGAAATGATAATTTAATTAACTGCTTCACCACTTATAAAATACGGATTAAAACCTTTTTGAGAATAGATGCAATGTCCAAGGTGGTCTCGATCTTGAATTTTGGAAGTTGAACTTGAACTTGGTTGATATACATATTATCAACGGCCTTTGTCATAGCTGAAAGGTCTTTGAGATTTTCTACCAAAGAATTGATGCCGTCGATTTCGTTTGGAAGTACGATAAGGAGAGATGCTTCATCTCCATTATATGGCAATTCTAGAACCTGAAATACCAAAAATAAATTTTTCTTGTAACATAACATACCATCACGCCTGTATTCCCCGAAGGGTTAGGCAGAGGTGTACTAAGGTACACCCACAGTTCGCCGGCTTATTTAAATCTCATGTAATAGGGGGCGAGCCTATTGTCATTAACCGGGCACAAATTCCAAACCCCGAGCTGCTACTGAGACTTTCATAGAAAATCCCAATAACACTTTGCTCGACCTGGGAATCGAACCCAGGACCTCTAGCGTAGCAGTCGCACATAGGACCAATAGAGTAACGAGGCAGTTTCTTGTAATTATTTATTAAAATTATTGAAAAATTATACCTATACGTATATGGAATAACAGAGTTATTACAAATAATAATACAGTCTTTAGATATCTAGCTAGACGTTCAAATCTTTTGATGGTTTTATAAATTAAAAAGTAATTATTATCTTTGTTTAAGTCATCCATCTTCTCCCTTTAGAGCACAGGTCTTGGATCGAGAGTGATGATGGGCGTCGCACATGTTAACTCTTTACTTCAGTTTTAATACGTTGTTTTCCTCCACCGTCCGTTCCTCCAAACATACCACACGCCTGTATTCCTCGAAGGGTTATACAGAGATTTACTAAGGTACAGCCCTAGTTCACCGATGCTATTAACTCGCACATGCACATTTCCGAGCTTTTACCGAGAATTCCATAGAAACCCAATACGACTTTGCTCGCGACCCCAAGATCTCTAGCGCAGCAGTCATACTTAGGTCAGAAAAACAAGAAATAATAAATTTGTGATTGGCCCATGGTTTCGAAAACTCAGTGGTACGTCTCATCGATTTAAAGTTTGTTCATAGCACTCAATGCTATGGGAATACCGAATATAATAAATCACCAGTGAACTACTAAATTGGTTTTTTAATCTATACTAATATATAAAGCTGAAGAGTTTGTTTGTTTGTTTACTTGAAGGCGCTAATCTCAGGAACTACTGGTCCGATTTAAAAAATCTTTCAGTGTTAGATGGGCCATTTATTGAGGAAGGCTATAGGCTATATATCATCACGCTACGCGGACGAAGTCGCGGGCAGAAACTAGTCTAACAATATATATCATTACTATTGAAGTACATACCTTAGCATTAAGTTCTCTGCTTTCACCATACTTAAATTCTTCAGATTTGTACATTGTAGGCAATGTAATAGTTTTCTCTTTGCTCACATGGAAATCCAGATCCTGGGTCAGATTTTTGTCAAAAGGATGCGCCCACTTACCCTACATTAAATAAAAATAATTATTAAAAAACCACATTTCAATATAATTCTTTGTCTATACATCTATACAAATAAATAGATTTGGAGTGTCTGTTCGTAATATTAAAATAACCGCTTTTTAATAAGTGCATTTGGATGTATACACGGTAAATACACCGAAACAAAATTTTATAAAATTTTTGTTTGTCTGTTTGTTCCGGGTTATCTCTGAAATGGCTGGACCGATTTTGACGGGACTCACTGGCAGATAGCTGATGTAACAACGAGTAACTTCGGCTATTTTTAAATACTACGTGGACTAAGTTGCGGGTAGGTAGTATCACATAAAAAAGTTTCATGTCACTTCAGCTCTTTAAAAGTCCCTGAGCAAGTGTATAAATTATGGTCAAAGAAAGTTCTAGCCTGAACCGCTGCTAAGCTCTGCTAAGGTGTTTTTTTTCGTTTAGGTTATTGCTGCACATTATACATATGCGATTATATATAGATCCATCCGTGTCATCTGCCCATTATTTCGGTCAAATATAGACCATAGTATCACTTTTAGCAGTTTTATTTGTTGTTAACCATGGTATTAATATTATTAAAAATAATTGAATTAAATAATACCTTAAAGTAAATCGCGTTAACGAGTACGGCAGCTGTAGATGCATCCAACAAGTTAGGTGATATTAAATCCTTGATACGATTGTTTGTCTTTTCTTCAACCTGAAAATTATATTACACTCACATTAATCATCACTGGTCTTCAAAGATTTAGGAAGATTGATTTCTAGAAGATTTAGGAAGATGCTAAGGTTTCAAGTATGATTTTTTCATTGTGTCCTGAATTACTTGAAGGATAAACGGTTAGGATATGCATGCACATAATAGTAATGAAAAAAATTTACCCAGGTATTGATTTCTTGGGCGGCTTCTGTATTTTTTGTAAAGTCCACATTTTTAGCATCGGTGTCGAACACATCCTTAGCCATATCAGCGAATTGCTCGTTTAGATCATCACCTTCACGAATGTACACTCTGTTTGCAATTTTGAGATCAACACCCTTTACATCTCGCAATTGTTTCGTTGCGTCAGAATAAACTGCTTTTACCTGTAAGGAAAAATAAAAATTACTGAGGTATAGGGCCAGTTTTATAATCTGGTAATAAGGAAAATGAAGAAGTAATATACTAGTGTTATGATTTTACTACTGCTACTAGTTACTGCTAAGTCAGATTAAATTTTAAGTTTACGGTTACGGTTACGTTTAAGGGTACGATTTTGAAATTATGCGTATATGAATATTCATTAATGATCACTGCTTTTATTAGTAAAGGTAAATATCGTGAGGAAACTTGTATGGCCAAGTGATTTTCTCTTCTGACATTACGCATATATGATATAAACCTAATAATAGCCTAATTAATGCTCAGAGGAAACGTTTGCTCTGCAATAGAACGACATTATGGCACCTATATGATGAGGAAAATATTATGGTCTTACAGATTTTTCAGGAAGTACTTAATTACTAAAATAAAATAATAAATAATAATAAAAATAATACCAAGACAGACTTACACAAAGATTATTAAAAGGGATACTATGTAAATGCAATAAACAGAAAACACTTACCGTGTTGTCGTCCGGTAAACCAATGGATTTCAGGATTTCGTTATGAGACTCCCCAACTGAAGCTAGAGCGAGTTGAGCGAGGGGAATCATCACGGAAAAGGGTGATGTCACAAAGCTTTCACCTGGATTGACTTTTACTACCTCCTGAAGATTTAAAATAATGTCAGGTTATTTATCGCTATTCTCATGACGTAATTTTATCTTGCATGATTTTCGAGCTATTAAGGTCGGAAACCATGTTAAGCTTTTCTTTCTACATCAACTGATTTTAGAAATAGGAACGAGCAGTGATGTCCAATAAAGGTAAACATAAATATATACAACTTGTTCGATTGATGACGTCACGGCCTTTGTTGATTTGCAAGACGATTGATTCAAGGACTACCAATCACGATAAAATGATTGGTAATGTTAGTTTATGTAGGAAATTCCACCTCGTCAGGTAACTTTTATTCGATAAATATGCTGCTGTCAAATTAGTCATGTTCGTTATTCTACAAGGAAGTAAAGCAGAGTTTGTGAATTTTTAATGTATTTCATGTAGCCATAAGCCAATCTACAGGAAGACTTTCATTATCACATGGCTTTTGCATGTACATAATTATATATGCATTAAATGTACTAGCTTCTGCCCGCGACTTCGTCCGCATAGCGTGATGATATATAGCCTATAGCCTTCCTCAATAAAAGGGCTATCTAACAGTGAAAGATTTTTTCAAATCCGACCCTACTGGTCGGATTTGAAAAAATCTTCCTGAGATTAGCGCGTTCAAGTAAACAAACAAACAAACTCTTCAGCTTTATGTATTAGTATAGATTGTGTACTACCACAATTAATTAAAATAAACGATTAATTAGCTGCGTAAAAATATATAAAAAAAAGAATTTATTTTTGGTTTTGTCGATTTATTATGCTGCCGTTGTTAATGAAAGTCTTCCTGTAGAATGGCTTAGCCATGATCACATAACATTGTCCGTCTTGTCGTCGGAAGCTGTTGAACGTCAGGTCCTATATTTAATTCCCAGGTCGATCAAACTGTTATTGGGTTATCTAATGGCTACCCGAAGTTTGGAAATGTGCGTAGCGAATGGCTTATTGGCTTAGTGCTGTGGTTCTAAGCGCTACTTCTAAGCGAGAGGTGATGGTTTGGAGCCAAAGTTTTATAGGTTTTATTGACCTGGGAATCGAAACCAAACCTCTAAACTAGGCCGTGGCAGTGCGCAGCAGTCGCCCTTAGGACAACTAGACTAATGAGGCAGTTTATGTTTTAGACTTTAATGAATTTAAACTCAGCATGTATAAATATGGGGGTTAGTTAACACATATTATATGTTTGTTATGTCAACGTATTCTTCTTCTTCGTTTGTGATTCGTGGTTCTAAGTGTATATTTTGATTGGTAATATTTATCTTATCTAATACTTATTAAAACTTATTTCTTATAAGTATTACATAAGTTTATTAAATGATAATAATTTAATCTTTATTATTACAAAATTGTAAAATAGCTGTGTCCGTACATTGAAGATATTTAAACATCGTGGGTATACTATATATACATCTCCGATCCCAATATTTTTTTAAAGTCTTGTCTGTTTGTTGTTGCGTTTTTTTGTTATCACTGTTACAAAGTATTATGCTCCAACTTAAAAGGTTTTGCGGGAAAGGGATAGATCATCTCTAAGTCGTCTAAGTTGAATCTATCTTACCAAAAAAATATACTCACTTGAAAGAAGTTGGCGGTGAACGTCGCAGTACTTGATCTGAGCAGTTCTTCATTTGATTCTGACATCGCTGTTGCCGCTAGGGCGAACACTGTAATATATAAAAAAAATGTAGGTAAGTATATTAAAACAATATAAAGATAGTTTTAGGACCAACACCTTTTATTCTTCACATTTTAACATAGGTATTTTTAGTTTTTTTAAGTTATTTAAGTACCTAGTAAAACTTCCTTACTTAAGTTTGAATGTTTAAGAAAGCAAATCTTCTCAAGTTTACCTTTACCGTTTGCTTTGCAAGTTTTTTCACTCGACGCCAGAACTAGTTTTAGATGTTCACCCGACAATTTTTTTGTTGCTAAGACACACAGGCACACGGCATACATAGCTATTAAGATGACGTACCGTTTTTGTACATGAATACCTACTACATTAGACAGAATTGTGTAGATATTAAAACAAAAAACATTTACAGAACAAGTTTCTGAGCATTCATCTATAGCTATGTAAATATTTGTTTTTAGAAAAGGTTTCGATTAACTAAAAGCGTCCTAAAAATGTTATTTGCACTGAGTTAAGCAGAGCTTTGCTCAAGCAAGTGTTGAACATTACTATGTATACAATACTATGTAAGCATTTAGTTTAATACATTACTTGCACGGAAATCAGCAATGCCATCAAAAAGAAACTTGTAAAAAAAACAAGTCTCGCCACTCAGTTCTTCTATCGTAAAAAGTTGTGAGATCCATGTAGGACTAAGTCGGTCTGGTCGGTTCTGTCTTAAGCAATTACGTAATTAGCTAACCTAACAGTCTTATAGTGACCATCGCATGAAAACACAATGTATTTTTTTAATTAATAACACAATGTATCTCACAAGTAATAATATATTAATTTCGAATCTATTTACCTATTTAAGAATATGGTTCAACAGTCGGTTAGACTTCATAACATACAACACACATAAAAAATATGAAATATTTTTATCTTGGATAGGCGTTTAGTTTTAGGATTGGTATAAGCGAAAATAGTCATTAGAATTTTAATTTCTCATATATTCTCGCCCCCGCAAGAAATGTCTCACGACCCAAAGGCATAGGCTGATCGTTGAAATTGCGAAAATGCTATATAAATTAGAATTTAGCGGCTAAACCGACATCTTCACCTTAAGAAATACGTATGTTTTTAATAAAACAGACAACAAACATCTAAGAGTCCCTATAAATCAAAGGTTCTAAGAAGAGATTTTGGGAATTTCCTGCAAAATATAGAAATATGAAATTTACAGTTGCAGTACAAAAATCAGCGCTGTTGCAACGGAATAAGATCTGTGTAAACTGCAAACTATACCTTGACGAGTCGTGTGTACGGCAAAAGTAATTTAAAAATGAATCAAACATAAATGCCATGTAAGATAAACAATGAACTATAAGGAAAACCGGTTCATTAACATTGAGGCTTCTGTTACTTTATGTCAGGGAATCCCAGTCTACACTTCGTTGCTAAGTAATCAGGTTTCCCAATTTAATTCTGTGATATCTTAAACTATCTTCTATAAAAAACATTTAATAAAAATTTCGGCTTGGTCTGTACTGTTAATAAACAAATTAAATTAAAAGAGTAAAAATAAAGGATTAGATAACGAATAACGATTCAAGTTTATTACCGTCTTGTTATTAACTTTTCTGCGAGTAAAGTACCTACACAGATATATACAATTGATAAAATTTCAACATAACAAAGGTCACACTCATGTCTATACAAAGCAGATGGAAAAAAACTTGATAATTTTTTTGAAAATTTAACAAAACATTCGTGAATCTTTACTTGTTTATTTTATGATAATGCGTTATTATCTGGATGGGAGCGCATATGTTTTTACTAATTTATCGTAGGTTATCCAAGTTTAAAATTAAAATTAAAATATAAATAAATATCACTCACAGCATATAAGGAGCTTCATGTCTGCGTCGGCGTCGCTCTCGGACGCTGGTACAGCACTAACCGGTTGGCGATGCGATGTTCTTATAAGTATTACAATTGGCTGAGTGAAGTCACGATGCGATCACTAATGCCTAGTAACTTAAACAATAATAATATCGGGTATTCACAAATAAGGTTGACATTTCCCTGAATTCTATGTTTAATTGCTTTTACTGAAAGAAACGAATATATATAAACACATCATCGCAATTTCCGACAAGACTTGGAGGAAAAATAAGATGCAATTTATTTGATAGAAAAGCAAATTTGTAGCAGTAGATGTTGACGGGATAAATTGTCCCTACATAAATATCAATAAGGCCGTAAGATTATAGGAATGATATTCTTCAATTTGTTTGTCCTTCTTCATATATATGTTGTTGTATAATTTGCTATTTTACATAACTGCTAGTTGGTTTACAAAATATCTCTGTTATGTAAAATAGCTGAATGGCGTCCAGCTGGATTGCAATTGCGATATAATTACGAAACCACTACCCACATTAAATTGTTTTGTAGAATGACTTATTACGATATTGCAGTTACGATTAGATTTTTTGACGGATATTTCGAACCATATTTAGTTTTGACGGGGTTATTTCGGGATGAATTATGTTTATATTGGTTAGGTTAGGTTAGAATTGCGACGAAACGACGCTAAACATGAATCCGCTATATCGATGAACTCAAAAAAGAGCTATTTTGTAAAGATGTTAGCGATTATTTAAAATAAGAATTATACAATTCTACTGCGACATACACCTACATAATAATGATTGCACGAATGCTAAGCATGAAGTCTAAGTTTAGAATTTCGGCCGAGCAATAAACGTTTAGCATAGTTATGCACGTTACCGAGTATAAATTGTTTATTAAGTAATTAAAATATGATGACGATATAATTATATTCCTAGATCTAAAAAGAAAAAATGTATGTATTGTATGTTTCCTCAAGTTTCTTCAGTCGCAGGATAACCGGTTAGTTTTTTTCTATAATGTCTAGCAGTTAAAAATAGTATTAAATAAATATGTAAACATAGAACACACAGTTTGAAATGCTTTTGCAATGGTAAATTGGTAATTCATAAAAAAGTGTGAATAATATACTGGTTTTGGTGATGACCATGTTTACAATGTTTTTTTACAATATGGTAATGAAAGATGTATGGTATGTATGATAATGAAAATCACATCATTCAATCAACATTGACAGTTTAATGAATTTAACCATGGGGGCGGGGGTATCTATGGATAGGTCTTCAAAAATGTTATTGAGGTTTCTAATATCATTTTTTTCTAAACTGAATAGTTTGCGCGAGAGACACTTTAAAGTGGTAAAACCTGTGTACCCCTGTAACTTCTAAAATAAGAGAATGATAAAACTAAAAAAAATAAATGATGTATATTACCATGCAAACTTCCACCGAAAATTGGTTTGAACGAGATCTAGTAAGTAGTTTTTTTGAATACTTCATAAATCGTAAACCGCAATTTAGCTCTCATTCAATCAACTCAAATAAAAAAAATTAAAAAAAAACATTTTATTTCATAAACATAAACCTTATGCATAAACCGTGAACCATTATTTTCTAATAATAAATCTGTAATAGGTGCCTTGCTGCTACCCTTACCCTTCATGGGTGAGTCCGACTCGCACTTGGCCGGCCTTTTTTAAGCTACAATGCGTTCGTATCCTATCCACTAGTCGCGGTTTGTCCGTATAACTATAAAATTCATTTTGCAGTACTGGAAAATCAATTAGGCACAATATTTCCAATTGTTTTTAACAAACAAATACTTACCTACTTAGTTTTACTGAGAGAATACAATACGTATGTTGCAATGTTTGTAAATAATTTGTATAGTGCGTTATAAATTGTTGTTTCTCTGTCCGTCTGTCTGTTTGTTCCATCCAATTCTCTGAAATGGCTGGTTCGATTTTCACGGGACTTACTGGGTGATAGCTGATGTAACAAGGAGTGACTTAGGCTACTTTTTTTTATTCCACGCGGACGAAGTCGCAGGTATGGTTATTTGATGACTGGCTAGTCATCAAATAACCATAAAATATTTATGAAAGTAAACATATCGATTAAGTGAAATAAAATTCATAATTGCCTAAGTTGCCATAAAAACTTCCCAAAATCTAGCAAAACTTTTTCGATGTGATAAAATCATCTCATTTTTAGCACCCCGAGACGGTGTTCTTGCCAACGTAAGTATAGCCATTTCAGTTTCCCCGTTTTATAAAAAAAATGGTGTAGGTATTCTTTTTTTAACTTGTAAAGTGAAAACAATTACCTATATAAATAGAACCGGATCTTGACACCTTCATGCGTCGGACAGCGTTTCTCTATCTTACTAATACCTATTTAGTAAGATAGGAATAGCTTCTGCCTGCCTTTTAGCTCCCGTGGAATTCGGTCTGTCCCTCAAAGTTTATATTAACGCCCCATGTCCCTTCCCAAAGCAATAATCAAATAACTTTATTTTGTGTAACTTTTTGCATTTTCCATGCTAAGACTATTTTAAGTATTTTCGTGAAGGAAAAATTCGACTGCGGGCAGGATTCAAACCTGCGTCTTCTACGTGCAAACCAGACACTAACCAATAAGCCACCGCGAGTCCAACTATTGACAATCAAGTTACAGTACTTCATGAAATGGTAGTATTCTTTTCCATTTTTTTACCGTGTGAGAGCCTTACTACGGCACGAATGGGTCGGCTCGACCGGACCGATACCACGACCTCACTCAATACACTTGCGTTGTATTTCGCCGAGTGAGTGAGGATACCGGAGGCCCTTTTAAAAGGTGGGCAACGCACTTGCGACTCCTCTGGTGGTGCGGGTGTCCATGTGCAGCGGTAATCGCTTACCCAGGTGATCCATCTGCTCGTTTGCCCCCCTATCACATAAAAATAGTAGCGGTCTATAGTTTCTGCCTATCCCTGGCGTAGAATACTTATATTTTTTATGTTATCTTTGCTGTATTTTATCGACATTTATTTAGCGGTTTAGGCGTGAAAGGCAGACAAATATGTAAAGTTATTGTTATTGTCTATTTTATTTGTTTAGTACGTCTGTGTGTCACTACAACGTCTGCAAAGGCACAACAGTAGGTGAAATTAACTAGCCTAATACATACTGTTATATACATATCACCTTTATCATTTACTTAGTAGTACAATTTACTTTACTTATTTATCATTACCTATTAACTGCCTCATTAGCCTTGTCGTCCTGAGCGTGACTGCTACGCTAGAGGTTCGGTTCGATTCCCAGGTCGAGCAAACTTATATTGGGTTCTTCTATGAAATGTTCAGTAGCAGCTCGCAGTTTGGGATTTGTGGCGGTTATTGGCAATAGGCTCGCCTCCTATTACATGGGACCTAAACATATCGGCGAAGTGAGGTTGTACATTAGTACGCCTTTGTCTAACCTTTCGGGGAATACAGGTGTGATGGTATGTTATTAATTACCATCCTTTTATACACTAATAGATCAAGTACGTAATATTTGACGAAAACGTAAAAGAAACTAGCTTTTCACGTAACATTATTATTGTTATAGTTTGGAAGGATTTTTTTCTTTTTTATTTGTAAGTTTTAGGTGGAAAGTATTTATTATAGTTTCCAGCACTAGTTAGGCAGGCAGTTATTTCATTGAATCGTTAGTATGTAACTGTCGATTCAATGAACCACACCAGGATGAGTGGGACTACACCACAAGTACACTCTTCAAAAAAAAAAGAAATCGTTCTAATGTTCCACAATTCTACCAGGACTATATCCTATGAACTATGAAAGGTGTACATGTATGTACATGACGACCTCTGTGGTTTAGTGGTTCGAGTACCGGACTGCTGACCATGAGGTCGTGGGTTCGATTCCCACAGGACACAAAAATTTATGTGATGAAAATAAGTATTTGTGTTCGTCTGGGTGTTTCTTATGTAGGTATTATAAGTATGTATTTACAAAAAAAAAGTATATAAGTATTGTATCCATTGTCTAGTACCCATAGTACAAGTTACTTAGTAACTTAGTTTGGGACTAGATGGTGCTGTGTAAAAAAAAATGTCCCAGATATGTTTCTTTGTTTGTTTATGTTTCTAGTTAGTTTTACGTTGTTTTGCAGTCAGTGATGGAAAATCGATTATCGTAACACGCTCTTATCTATCTATATTTGGTATGTATATATAAATCGATATAGGCAAAGATATCGACTGAATTAAATACTAATAAACCTGTTAGGTTATTAGTTTCGAGTCCGAGGACTGGAGTTCAAGTCACGATGAATCTTCGTCAAAACAAGCTATAATTCTCAGACTAATGCAACCAATAAATAAAAGATGCATTGAAACCTGTTTTTTCAAATTCTCTTCTATATCGTGGGTGCGTTTACAAACATATCTGGGAGTAGAGAATTCAGTTTGTACTTAAGAGATCGAGGAGATCAGTTATTTGCAAAATGGTCGAAGTTCGCAAGTTTACTACACTGTGGTGAATGAATCACAGCGTTCTGGGCAATTAAAGAGATAATACCATAGAAAGTTGTAATCTTTGTAATAGTTTAACAGTAGATCGTGTATTTAACTCTAACCACATTTATTTTCGTCGCCAATATGCTTAATTTATTGTCTAAGAATGTGAATTGTGTAAGGTGACTAAAAAGATAAAATTCTATAGTCCTTATGAGTCTTTGATAAAGAACTGTTACAAGATGTTTATTATTATCGTTAAAGAAAGTCCATACTTCGTACAACACTATGGCTACTATAGATACTACGTTATCATTGATATCAATAGCATATTCAGCAATAAGGGACTGACAAGGAAGATCAACATCATTAATTGTTATAATTTACCAAGAACTAGGTACATTTTGTTCTGAAGTTTTTTTTTCTAAATAAAACGTTGCCGCACACTAGGATTTTTTCCTGTATTGTGGGTGCGTTTACAAATAAAACATTCTCACATACATAAACGCTCAGACCCGGTACAACTACCTGTAGATCATACACATATTAGGATGGATCATCATGGATATCGAATCCACAACACGCGTCGCAGAAGCCGATTGCTCAGCCGCTACGCCAAACGTGTCGTCACAGTCTTTAAATTAATATTGATTATTAAACAACATCTTTCACCGTAATATCCACATTTAATAACGACACAAGTGAATCTTCTCGTCTACATTTTAAGCAAATAGGTATGTTTTTGACATGACATTGACATAAAATGAAAACAATTTACGTCATCATCCGATATTATAAATTTAAAGGTAACTCTGTCTCTTTGGTACGTTCTTACGCCTAAACCGCTGAACCAATTTTGGTGAGCGATTTTGATGATGGACTTGGAAAAGGATATAGACATTTGTTTCAAAAAGTCCACGGGGATATAAGTGGCAATTCGGGAAACAACTGCAACAACAGTAATCTATACTCTATACTAATATATAAAGTTGAAGAGTTTGTTTTTTTGTTTGCTTGAACGCGCTAATCTCAGGAACTACTGGTACGATTTAAAAAAATATTTCAGTGTTAGATAGCCCATTTATTGAGGAAGGCTATTCTTCTTCTCAGTCGTTTCGCTCTTGGCAGAGCGGTCGCGGTCACGTTGAGGCGTCCACTTTAGTGTTAGAGGCGGACACAGCTCTCTTCACAATCTCCTGCCATCTCTCTCTGTTTGCAGACTGTCTGGTGCAGTCTGACACACGGTTTCCCACTGCGGATTTCACTTGATCAGTCCAGCGCATAGGTGATCTGCCACGTGATCTGGTTCCATCTACTTCTAGGAAGGCTATAGGCTATTTAAAATCACGCTAAGAACGTAACCATTCCACGCGGACGAAGTCGCGGGCGGAAGCTAGTAGATAATAAACTACCTTCCAATAAGTTGGCCGGACACCGTTAGTACACATACCTACGTACTTGTTATTTAGAATGTCAATCGCGTTTTAGTCTTATGTAGGTTTATAGTTCCAACATAGTGGATCCTACAGTGCTGTGACATATCCATAAATAATAACAAATGTTAAATACCTGTACTCATATCCAAGAAAACTATTCATAGGTTTCTCCAAGACATTTACTTCCTTTACTGAGTAAGAACCTTTTGTGAATGGCGTCAATGAAGATTTTATGACAAAGAGGATGATGTTTGTTGAAATACCTGGTGACAAAGTATTTTAAAATAAACAATAAGTAATGTTAGTGCTTAAATAGATTACTTGTTTGACGATTCTTCGTTGAAAGGTTTTTAAAAGATGAACGGGAAATGTGTGTCAAGTAAAAGCAAATAATGATTTCAACGAGCTCTTTTCTTAAGAAGTCTACCTCGGCACATGGATCAATATTTACCTTAGATTGGTTCGTTTGGTTTCAATTTCAGAGAAGGCAAATTGCACAATAGCCTCGGGCGATCGGGTAAAAGTGAATTTTGCTCGTGTACACGTATTTTTACAGCATGTACATTCTCGATAGGTTTTTAACGCAAGAAATCGGAAAAACAAGTGATGGGAAGTGCTTACCGAGGTCTGAAATTGGAAACGCGTTCGTCAGAGTCCGGAAATTGTTGGTTCGTCGGTGGCGCCGGCTGTTGTTGGCGGGTCACGTGAGCTCATTATCCTGTCACGTGGCGAGCTCCAATTGCTCCCTGCAAGATGTCTTGCCGCGCTATCAAGTTTGTACAACGCAATGACATAATACGGACGTGCGAAACGGGACGTACTTGAAATTCCTGCTTTCCTAGTAACAGCGATGTATAAGATTAGTGAAAAATTAGTGGAGCATATACATAGGTTACATATTCACGTCTGTAGGCTCTTGAAAGATAAGGCAGAGGTGTACCTACTCATATATATCCGCAGGTTATCGGTATGTTTCAGGTCACATTTATAATAGGGGCAAGATTCTTGTAGATATTTATGTAGATACCTGGGAAGCGAACTCCGACCTCACAAGTGAGAGACGCGCATTCGACCAAGAGATCAATGAGGCAGTCACTGGTATGTTTAGGTCCCATGTAATAGGGGGCGCGAGCCTAGCTAGGCACAAAAGGCAAACTCGGAGCTGCTACTAAGAATTTCATAGAAATACACTTTGCTCGACCTGGGAAACGAACCAGGACATCTAAAAGTCCCACTTGGTACCACTAGACTAATGAGGTAATTTAAATAAATTCTCATTAAAAATTGATTCTATTTGTTATCAAAAGAACGTGCTACATAGTTAGCCATAATACACAAGTTACTAATGAAGTCGGGAGAGTACAAAGTACATTAGAAAGGGTTTCAAAGATTCGGAGTTAATTTTGAAACTGCATCGAATTCCAATTAAGTGGCGAGTCTCGAAGTTCACGGGGGTTATATTTTGATTGAAATTAAAAGGGAATGCTCCTTTCGCTTATTTAAAGATAATTATGTTAATGTTAAAGTAATGAGATATTTTTAACGACAGGCTTTATTAATTGAACGCAATTATCGGTTTGTATTCCGTGAGTCGTGGGTTCGATTCCTGCACAAATTACTTTTGTTTTAAGGGTTTGGGAAAGTTGTGAGAAAATATTTATTGTATGCAAAGAAACATTACGTTGGACGTCATTAGCTAATGAGTAAGTTTCATTGTAAGTGGGCCAGTTTTTTTATGTGAATTCAATAGTTGTAAGCATAGGAAATATATATAGAATACATACTTCCAATCTTCACCCAGTTACCCATCAACTACTCGAATGAAAACATCGATAAATTTATGAAGAAGAAAATTATGAAGACAAATTATTTCTCATACATTTTGTAACAGGAACAGAATGACTGATCCCAAAAAAACGACACGGATATAAAATATCATGGCGTTGTTCGCTGGTTCCGGTAATAATAATAAATAATAATAAATAATAATAATAATAAACATTTATTTCAGACTAGGTCCATATTATGTTAGTAACAAACAGTAAAAAAAACTAATGTTAACACAGCACTTACACTAGGACATGAAGCCGCACCCATCTTTGCAGCATGGGGGACTCCCACGAACTCTAGTGTATAGGGAATGCCATTCCATGCAGATTTTTTAATTTTCATTCCAGGGAAAACATGTACCTGGCCCGCTAGTTTTGAATAAATCAAACAACTGGCACTAAAAATTATATAATAATTATATATTAATTAGTGTCAAAATTTGACACTAATGACCTTTATATATCTTAATCTCTACTATTTTAAAATTGTAAAAAGCTGTGTCTGTACATTGAAGATATTTAAAAAAAACACGTGGGTATGGTGAGGTATGTTATAAACGTCTCCGAATCCGAGAATGTGATTTTTAAAATTCTTGTCTGTTTGTTACGGGTTAGAGCAAAAAGTACTGAATAGATTTTAATTTTATTATCACTGTTAGAAAGTATATGCTCCAACTTAAAAACTGGTGAACTTCTTATCTCAATTAATTAAATGAATCCTGAGATACAGCTTGACCTCCCTGATGTATAAAGGCCCATACAAAGAAGAAGTCATCAATGTTGGTTTTCCATTTTTACTACTGGTATAGTTTCACGTGAGCGAAGCCGCGGGCAGAAGCTAGTTTTATTATATTTTTGGTACAACTCGTGCAACTAAATGGCAGTGTGCATTTTACGTCACATCGTGTTAATCGCGATGTTTAAATTAAGATTGATACTATTTACATTAGCAAGAATAGCTGATAAACATTGATTACTAACGAATATAAATTAATTATTTGTAAAGTATTAGTGTGGTAGTGGCAGGTATTGGTACCGATAAGTATGTTAATGTCTTGCATCCGTTATTGGAATGCAAATGTGTCCCATCAAAAAGTTCGTAGGTATCTAATATTATCGCGAAAGGTTTTGCAAATGCATTTAACATAACATAGATACTATCATACCCCTATACCTCCCAAAAGGTCATGCAGAGGTGTAGATACTAATGTGCACCCGCAGTTTGCCGGTATTTTAACCTCCCATACTCCCATGTAATAAGGGCTGAGCCTACGGTCATGTTTATAGAAAAACTCAAAAAACTTTATTCGACCTGGGAATCGAACCCAGGACCAGTCGTCGACCAGGGACAGTCGTCACTAGACTAATTAATCAGATGTAAAAATTAATCTTTAATTTGTATGTTATCATATTAAGGAACGCAAAATATGATTATAATGAAGGGTCTAACGAAAAGATCAAAGGAAATTTTCGTTAAAGCCTAATTGAAAGGGATGTCGGTTGCAATTTGATCTTAAGGAACCAAAGTAGTCAAAGAAGATCTAACAAAATGTGTAATTAAGGCCAAGAATCCAAACAATAGCTACGACAATCGACGGAAGACTTATAAAGACGGCATCTTGGGTTTCGACACGTTGATAGAATTAATTAGGTATGTAGGTATTAGGCATGTTTCGCCTTTAGTATTAAGGTATAGGTATCAATAACGACTTAGGCAATAATTCAATTAGATTTCCTATGAACTAAATAGACTGGGCGTCTTACTTATGCAATGTCTGGACTGTGAAATAATGTTTTCTAGAAGGCATTTATTAGTATTTTTTTATTCTTATAATGGTATTACGCGTAGAACAGATTTACTTGTTTCAAAAACGTTTGTTCGTTTATTATTCATATTTAGGTAGTTAATTAGCAGAGTTCATAATTTAATTAATATTTGTTTAATAGATAAGATAAGCCGAAGAAGTTTGGCGGAGTGATCCTTTGGTAGGCGGTTTGTTATCGCATTTATTTATACATAGGTACCTATCTACTTGTACAGCGCCTACCAACTATGTGTTAGTGACAGTACGTAAGTATGTTATTAAAAATCCATATATTTTTAGGCGATCTAGATATAGTTCAGTTACAGAATATCCCTTTTCCAAAATGTCCCTTGGTTTCAATGGATTCCCTATAATGTCCAAAAACGCCGGAAACGTCCCGGGTTTCCAAAATATCCCTTCCGTGAAGTGTCTCTTGACCGCTACGCGTGTAAATTGGGAATATTTAAATAACATAAGCCAAGTAGTTCATAAACTTAAACTTATTAATAAAGAGCATGCCTATACTTTGGTCAGAGAATCATCATTGTCATCAAACTACTCTTCCAGCTAATAGTAATGTTTGATATATTTTACTAGATTTTGTGTTTATATTTTAGTTTCGCACAATTAATCTCACGCCAAATGTATATTGTACCCACAATTGATTTTAGTATTATGTAGTACTAGCTTCTGCCCGCGACTTCGTCTGCGTGGACTTCAGATAAAAAGTAGCCCATGTGTTATTCCAGACTATAATCTATCGCTGTGCCAAATTTTATCCAGATCAGTTCAGCCGTTCTGGCGTGAAAGAGTAACAAACATCCATCCATCCATCCATCCTCACAAACTTTCGCATTTATAATTAGGAAGTTATTATGAATTATACTTAATTGCATTGAGTGATGTCACTGGCATCTATACCCAAGTAATTCCGAAAGTTTCTAGAAAAACATATCCAATTTCTAGATCCTTAAAAATATTATCTTCCACGAAGCCACACAGTTAAAAGCCAGAATTCTGTAAGCAAATCTTCCACACAGTCCGGATATCCACTTGTTTCACCAAATTCGTGTTTTGATATATCCACACGTGCTCTTCACTACTATACTAATTAAATCAAGCAGAGAGGCTGAATACTGCGCTAGATATCTTCGCTAGCCAAACTACTAAGTCGAAAACAGTACCATCATCTAGATCGCAATTAATCTATCACAGCGAATGTTGAGTGAGAACTGGCTGAATAGTTCTGTCGCCACCATCAGTTGGGGGCACTCGGTTGGGCAAACGCAGCGGGCAATAACATGGAACCGTCACTTGCATGTGCCATCGTAACTAACATAGATTAATAGATTTAATACAACATAGATGTGGAAATAGGTAGGTGATTGAGGATTTTCATTTAATATATGACGTTTTTGCGAAAGGATAGGTTGGATTCGTTTTTTTTGTCACTTAAGGCAACTGCTGTTACCTACACTAATACACACATAATTTTGCAGAATTGAGGATTTTTGGTAGCAACATAAACCGTCTTTTTGTGATTTTTTTTGCATTTTTCATGCTATGATTATAAAGTTTAATAGTAAAGAAAAATCAGTAACGTATTAAACCAGAAGACGCAGGTTCGAATCCTACCTGCAAGTCAAATTTTTTCTTCACTAAAATAACATAAACAGTAATATGAGGTTTTAGTTTTACTTTATGCCTTTGAATTTTCTAATGGAGGTATTAAGTAAAAAAAATAGATCCACTTGCAGCAGTCATGATTGAAAAATATTTATCTATGTAGCAAATGTAGAGGAATATTATTGAATTAGCAGTTATTCTTAGCATCTTAGCGAAGATAATAATTATGTGATCATATAGAAGATATATTACTGATTTGCCTCACCTTGAGCTTAAAACATTACGAGTAACAAATGGATAGAATATAATAATATAGGTAAATAAAATATAAGAAGGTTCTTTAATATGCTAATCTATTTTACTTTGTACCTACCTCCATTAACGTAATACTGATGGGCCACTTCAGTACTTCGTCATTATTTCCCTGATTTATTTACGAATAAATCTTTATTTAGAGGTTGTTTGCAATTTTCCTTAACGCCTAGTCAAACTTGATTGCATGTTAGTGGTTATGTTGATCACCTCGCCACCATTGAGGCACCCAGTATTATGCCTTTTGATTCACATCGAGATAAATATTTGTACAATACATAAACATTCGTTTGTTTCTTTCTTTTGTTAGTGAGTTTACACGCTACAGGTAAATACAAGTAAAAAGTATTTATCACAACACCAAAAACCTTTACCTTAAAATCAATATTTCATCTCGGTAGCTATGCAAGACCAATTTTTTTAAGCTTCCTAGTCTGTTCGGACGCACATTACTAGTATTCTTATTAACCCCTCGTGTTAAGGTAAATGCTTGTGTTACGCATTAGGCTACTACGCGCCACTCAAATTATATTAAACTAGCTTCCGCCCGCGAATTCGTCCGCGTGGAATAGTTACTTATAGTCTTAGCGTAATGATATATAGCCTATAGCCTTCCTCGATAAATGGGCAATCTAACACTGAAAGATTTTTTCAAATCGGACCAGTAGTTCCTGAGATTAGCGCGTTCAAGTAAACAAACAAACAAACTCTTCAGCTTTATATATTAGTATATAGATTAGCATCTGTCAGTTGTCTATTATCCTAGTTAAGAAAAAGTGAAGTCAGTTCTAGACTTATCTACACACATATGACACACATACTCTTGGAAAATGTTCCCATTTACAATTTTAGTCTACTGTACATTTTGTAGTCTGTGACCGAATAAATGTAACTGGCATCGCGTTGACGCGGCAGACAGACGACGTTGATATACAAGTTATCTGCACTTTATTACTAGTCCCATTCTGTTAATTACTGTGACAATCGGAGATTGGCGTAAAGTTCCGTGTAAGGTTCCATTAACATCAATGATTTATTGACACGGAATCGCCAAAATAGATGATTAGTAAAAAAAAACTGGATTTATGAGAAGGAACGCACTTACGGCCAGTCCCATAATGAATCTGGCGATAGATTTGCGTACTAAAGATAGGATTTTGATACTACTTCCATGGACCCTGATATCAAAATCCTATATCTAGTCAGCAAATCCAAGATTTGTTCTTGGGACCCGCCGTTAATAGATTACGGTGTTAACTTTCCTTCAAAATAATACTAAAACCGAAGGTATTTTGAGTAAAATAAATATCCCAATTGACTGTTCCATTGCTGGGCTTGAGTATCCTTTCAGAACAACAACTATTATTATTTGAAAATCCTCAATCAAGAGTGTCCTGTTCAAACAGTCCAAAGGAGGCTCTAATAATCTAATTGGTCCATTTGCATTGGTTCCTTGATACGTTTTCGAGTGGTGAGTACCGGGATGCACTTGCGGTACTCCTGGCAGCGTCGGTCTCGGTATAAACGAGATAGAACACGATCTAGCCGTCGAGTGACCCTTGACATCTCCACAACGGAGCATTGTGCTCTGTGTTTTCTTTTTAATTGTTCAAACACGAATGCAATACGGATACGTTTTGTGGTACTTACTAATGTTACTCAGTAAGGATTAGGCATTTTCATTAGCTGTGTTGAAATTATCTGCTTTTATAAGCATATATATATAAGGAGGGGTCCTTAGGAAATAATTATATTGAAAATGGATTAGAATTGGAAAACTACATTTTAAACATTTATAAGTACAGAATTTCCCTTTGGATTGCTTGTATTCATTTGATTATTTTTCTAATAAAAATATGAATGTTGAATTTTCAATATACCTACCTAAATAAATTATTAAATGAAAATAAAAGGAGCAAGCAATAAGCTAAGCTGTTGGAAAATGTATTGCAGGTTAAAATCTATTCTTTTATTTTCAGTCGCGATTTTGAAATATTGTACTTACCTACCCTCCCTAAGTTACTCGCACAACTGAGACAAATCTAATGAAACCTCATATATTGAAATCCGTCAAACGGTTTAGTCTGTAGAGAGCACCAAAGAAAATACACACGCATGAAAAATTTTTATACGTGTGTATTTCCATCACACCACCAAATTATCTAAGTAAATTAATCAACAAAGTGCTTACCAAAAATAGTAAATGTCACCAAAATGGCTAAATGGTTACCAAATATTAGGTTTAGGTTAGGTTAGAACTGCGACTGCCAGAGCCAAATTCTACTTATATTATACATAGTTGGTGAATTCATTTGGAATGATTAAATTTTTGGTAGGCATTAACTATTTTTGGATAAGACAATCATAATTTGGAGTTTGTTGCTTTAAGTTGGATCGCAAGTTGTAAAATGTTTGGTACTAATTTCACGCTAAAATGGGGATTATTTGGTGATCATTTACAATTTTTGGCAATAAAAAGTGTTTTGTTGCCGTTAAATTTTACTAGATCTGGTGATTAATTAAACATAAGCCGAAAACTATCGGCGGTAGGTTAAAATGCGTAAGTGTGTATTCAACTCAGTTAATAGGTTACTCTAATAGTGGTTGATGTTTGGTGTGTCTTATATTTATGCAGTAAGCTATACAGTACAAATGTACCCATACAGTACATTGTACAGCCCCTATGGTTCCCTCTCCGAATCTTGATGAGGCGGGGCGCAGTGGAGCTTACTCCCGCCGAAACTACACGAACCTGCTTACCTCATTATGCCGAAGAATGAAATTCTCAACAATGTATTTGTATTTAGGAACATGACATAACATCATTTAATAAATTACAGACACAATGCAAAATCAGTGTTTGCACCCCGGTTTCGTTACGGGATTCAATGAGGTATTATAATCTCGAAGTGTTTAACAAAAGTGTACTAGGGTAAACCCACAGATCATCGATATGTTCAGGTCCCATGTAATAGATGGTCAAGCTATTGTAGTTAATGAGCTGTACAGAAAATTTCATAGAAAAACGCAAATAAAATTGTAACTTATGTTTAAATAGTCCACATTCTCTGAAAAGTCTCACGCGGTGAGGTCTATAAATTCTACCTCCTCCGATATTGATTCACTATTATTGTAGCGTATATAGCGGTGCTGGCGGGATACGTTGCGGGAAGACGCCTATACTTGCAGGATTCGACGAATGAAACACACTATTGCTTGAGTACTTGAGATTTTTCTTTATTCTTCCTTTTCATGCTTCTTGTAATACTGCTGGTTTCGGAATGCCTAACCACAGAAACCCACCTACATTTATATTTTCCTGGAGCCAATCAGAACGCTTCAATTTTGCGCACGGCACTAATCTTGATGGGCTCAACCAATCAGAACGCGTCAAGTTTGCACACGGTACTAATGTGCAATTTGTATGGGAATCTTATTTTGGCAGTTTTCTGTAGTTAGGAACACCTTACATTATTTATATTTATTTTACAATATAGTAAATAACTTTTACTACCTAATTACATAAATATCTCAACCTTTAACCTTAATTAAACCCTTAAAAAATCATAAAATGTGTTGGCGGCTCTCGATACGGTAAAGTAGCACCTTACCTTAGTAAATTACAACAAAATGATACAAGTGGCGCCACCTATCGTTTGAGTGAGAACGCTTACATGATATTTTCTACTTGGGCTAGTTTTAGATAACATTATTAGTGTTTATTTTGTGTATATTTAAATAAAAGACAACATAAATATATCTTTATTTGAACTTAGACAATAATCTCTTAACTTAGTACAAAATACTTATCACGCTTACAACTTTAAATCTTTTTCTATTCAAACTACCTACCTACCATAATTATATTAACTTATGTTATGGGAAATAAAGGCTTGTGTTTGTTTATTTATTTTTAACTTAATAATTCATTTGTCGTCGCTAACATTCTCCCCCACGGTGCGTAGCACATCCTCCTGTCGAAGCGACGATGCCGCAGGAACGAGGACGACCACTCGTCGAGTCGGACGACGAAGCACTCCTCCTGAAGTCCGCACGTCCAGCACTCTGGTCCTCCCATCTGGTCCAGGGTATGTCTTAATAACTTCTCCTCGAGGCCATGAATTTCGAGGTAATGTCGCGTCTACTATCAACACGATATCTCCTTCTGCTGGGTCGGCGGTTTCTCGGCCACTAACTTTTCTTGGCATCAGAAGGGGTAAGTATTCTTTAACCCATCTTCTCCAGAAATGGTCAGCAAGCCGCTGGGTGGTTCTCCAGTTTGCCTTTCCAATCAATTCAGTGTCGCTGAATTCCCCCGGCGCCATCGCTCCGCACGATCTTCCCAAGAGGAAATGGTTCGGGGTTAAACTTTCTTCGTCTTCTGTATCCATACTGACTGGGGTGAGGGGTCTGGAATTTACTATGTGTTCCACCTCAGTCATCAAGGTGTGGAGTACTTCCTCTGGAGGACTTCTTTCGTTGAGAACCACTTTTAGCGATGTTTTGACTGTTCGCACGAGCCTTTCCCAAGCGCCTCCCATGTTCGGACTTCCTGGTGGTATGAATTTCCACTTTATGCCTCTTTCTTGCGCTGCCTCTTCCAGCTCTTTGTTGGCTCCGACAAAATTTGTCCCATTGTCACTGAAGATAGTCTTGGGGGTTCCTCTTCTGGCTGCCATCCGACGTAGCGCCATGATCATGGAGCTGGTGCTGAGAGAAGGTACCAACTCTAGATGAACGGCCCTTGTAGTGAGACATGTGAACAACGCCACCCAGCGCTTTTCCACTCTTCTTCCTATAGTCACCTGCAACGGCCCAAAATAGTCTACGGCCGCGCACGTGAATGGGAACTGGTGATGCTGCAGCCTCTCGCTTGGTAGATCTCCCATTGGTGGTATCTCCGGTACATTTTTTCTTGTCTTGCACCATTGGCAGTTGTATGCGATCGCCTTCAATGTCGCTCGTAGCCCCAGGATCCAGTATTTTTGCCGAATCTCATTCATGACTGTGGCAACATTACCGTGGAGAAATTTCTTGTGGTAATGTAGCACAATAAGACGTGTGATGCTCTGCTTTCCTTCTAAGACGATAGGGTTCATTTTCCTTCTTTCTTCGTCGCAAAACTTCATGGTTCTGCTTCTTAATTTGATGATCCCGTCGTCGTCTATGTAAACGTCGATCTTCTTAAGTCGACTAGCGTTTTCCAAAGGTTTTCCATTCTTGATATTTCTTATTTCTGTTGGAAAACTGTCCTTCTGACACATTTTGACCAGTAACTCTTCAGCCTTTTTCAAATATTCTTCTTCCAAGGGCAGGTACAGCCGCTTCCTAGCTTCAATTGGCGAGGTAATGATTTGTGCCTTTTTCTTCTTCTGGGATCTCACTTGAGGTTTCCAGGCCTCTTCCTTGCGTCGAACGGTGGTGGTGGTGGTGGTGGCTTTACGGGTCTTCTTCAATAAGAGGCATGCGAAAGCCACCACTCTTCCCATTGTGCGCAGCAATCGCTCCCAGCTGGAAAACCTCTCAGGACGTATTAAAGCTCCTTCCTTCGTGTTCATCACCATCACCTTCGTCTGTTGGCCCTTTTCTTCTATCATGACACTTTCTGATTTGAAGTCTCGAAGCGGCCATTCCTCCTCTGGTTGGTAGAGAAATTTAGGACCTTGGAACCATCTTGTGTTGTGATCGAATACAGTTGGGCTTCCCCTTGTGGCATCGTCTGCAGGGTTCTCCTTTGTCGGTACCCATCTCCAGTCTTCAGAATTGGTCTTTTCTTCAATCTCTGCCAGCCGGTTTGCTACAAAGGTCTTGAATTTTCTTGGTTCCGCCTTGATCCACTGCAGTACTGTACTGGAGTCTGTCCAATACGTCCTTTTCTCTACTTCCAGTTCCATTTCTTCTTCCACTGTGGCTGACAATCTGCTTCCCAATAAGGCAGCTTGCAGCTCCAGTCTTGGGATCGATACTGGCTTCGATGGCGTTACTCTTGCTTTGCCGGCAATCATAGAGACATGGACTCTTCCTTCAGTCTCCACTGTCCTCCAATAGACTACCGCTGCGTACGCTTCTTCACTTGCATCGGAGAACATATGCAGCTGTCCTTTTCTGGCATGAGGCGAGACGCATCTAGGAATTTTCACTTTGGTTAGTGCGGACACCTTTTCTAAGTATCTAGTCCAGGCTGCTCTTTGATCTTCGTTGATTGTTTCATCCCAGCCTATTTTCCTACGCCAAAGGTCTTGAATCAATTTCTTTCCTTGTATCAAGACTGGCGCCGCGAAGCCCATTGGATCAAACGTAGACATCACGGCGCTTGTGACTTCTCTCTTCGTAGGAGCCCTTCTTCCTTCTAACAGATCCCTTGGTGTGTTGCGCAGACCAACATTAAAGGCAAGCGAGTCTTCTTTCACCAACCATCTCAGTCCCAGAGTTTTTTCTTCCTTCGTTAGTTGTAGGGACTCTTCCTTATTGGTGTCTTCCACTTCTGCTAGAATACTTGGTTCGTTACTAGCCCAACCCTTCAGATGGAAGCTCGCCCTTGCGTGGATTTCTTTCACTTCTTTTGGTACCTTCTCGGCTTCTTCCTTCGTATTGAAACTCTGCAGGTAGTCGTCCATGTAATGGTTTCTCTTGATTGCTTTTACTGCTTCGGGGTGTGTCTCTTTAGAGTCTTCTGCATTTTTGTTCATCACATATATCGCTGTAGCTGGTGACGATGCCGCTCCAAAGATGATCGAAGACATTCTATACACTTCAGGTTTGTTCGTTCTCTGACTTCCGCGCCACAGGAATCTTAGACTGTCCCGGTCCTCTTCCTTCACTTTGATTCGAAGAAACATGTCCTGGATGTCAGCCATTACAGCTATTGGACCTTCCCTGAAGCGCAGCAATACCCCGAACAGTGATTGCAGTAGGTCTGGGCCTGATAACAAGGCGTCGTTGAGGCTCTTCCCTTCAAACTTGGCAGCCGCGTCGAAAACTATTCTTGGCTTCCTTTTAACTGGATGCACCACAGCAAAGTGGGGCAAGTAAAATGTCCTCCCCTTGTTCGCGGTCTCTTGAGCCTTCTCTGCGTATCCCTTTTCGATTAGATTCTGTATCTGTTTCTCATACGACTCTTTAATTTCTTCATCTCGATCCAGTTTTCTTTCGATGTTGGTCAGACGTCGAAGTGCTTGTTTGTAATTGTTCGGCAGGGTTTCACTTTCATTTTTCCACAATAGCCCTGTTTCGAATTGGCCGCTTGACAACCTTCTTGTATTCTTCTCAAGTACTTCGAGTGCTCTTCTGTCGCTATCGTTTCTTGGCAGTCGATCTTGAATTCCCATAGATTCTAATTGGAAGTGATGCCGGACCATTTCTTCTATATCTTCTTTGTCGCTCTGAGCTTCTTCATGATTGACGAAGTTCACCACGACGTTTGTTCCGGTGTCACATCCATGCAGCACCCATCCCAGGTTTGTGAGTGAGGCTACAGGTTCAGCTGGCTGGCCTTTCTTCAGTTTTCTTGTTACTATGAGTCCCCAGTTGTCCTGACCTATCAATAGTTTAGGTCTATCTCCAGCATAGAGAAGTTGTTCTTCAATTGCCTTCAAATGCTGACAATTCTTCAAGGTTTCCCTGCTTATGCTTTGTTCTGACAGCTTTAGGTCGTCGATGGTTCTCGCTTTGATCATCTTCTTGTCTTTTCTGTGGGCCCCCTTTATTTTGAACTTGATCTTCTGCGAGCCATCTTTCTTTATCACCTTTCCACCGACTGTTTCGATTGTAAGTGTTTCGCAATGACCTTCGGCTCCAATCTTCTCAGCGATTGATGCATCCAGGAGTGTGACTGTTGAACCTTCATCCAGCAGCGCTAGTACCCGAACTTGACCCTTTGGCCCGTATAGGTCCACAGGTGTGATCTTCAGATATGCCTTTTCTTCTCCTCTTGCCTTGTGAATTGAGGCGACCTTTTCTTCTGGCTTATCTTCTTTGTGTTCCTTTTTCTTTTCTACTGGCACTGGAGGGTTGTCGGAATGCAGTATAGTATGATGCCATCTTCTACATAGCTTGCAGACTGGGGCCTTGCAGTTGATTCTTGAATGCTTGAATCGAAGACACTTGAAACAGATCCTAGCCTTCTTGATCATATCCCATTTCTCATCTATGTTCGCTTCCTTGAACTCCTTGCAGTCTATTGCGAAGTGTTCCTCTTGACAAATAGGACATGTCTTCTTGTAACTGTCTTGCGAGGCTTCCTGAACGGTGTGAACTGGTTTTCTTATCCCTTTCTTGGGTTCTGAAGTCGTCTCAGGCGGGGCAAAGTCTCCACACATGTCGGCTTCTATTTCCAAAAATGCTTCGATGAGTATCAATTCTTGGAGGTCTTCCTCTCTTCTCTCTCTATGGTAGGCGAACCATCGGAACTTCATAGAGGGCGGCATCTTGTCCACTATTGCCTTCATAGTTTCAGGCGAACTGAGGTACTGTGGTTTCTTCAGGGCCTTGATCGTGGCGATGGCGTTCTTCACTCTGCTAGCAAACACGCATATGTCGCTGGGGTTCTCGCCGACCTTTGACAGGTTCTTCATCTTTTCTAGTTCAGCCAATGCCAATGCTCCAGGTCTGCCGAATCTTGCTTCTAGTCCCTTGATCACTTCTCGTGGGTCTTCGGCGGTGAATAGCAGGCTTTGGACGGCTTCTCTGGCTTTTCCCTGGATTGCTCTTCTAAGGCGCGCTAAGTTCTGTGTGTTGCTGAAAGAAGCGGCCATATCTTCATATGATCTCTTGAACGCCAGCCATTCTTCACAGGCCCCATTGAAGTGAGGAAGTTCAAAGTGCTTCGATGTGATTACATCGTGTGGCTTTTCAGATAGCTTGATTATTGCTTGAGCCAACTGCTGAATGTCGCTTTTCTTCTCTCCTGTCTCGATCGGTCTTCGTTCCTTATTTGACTTGACTCCACTTTGAAAGAACCATTTCTCGACCTCTTGTGTACGCTCGAACAACTCTTCTCCAGCTCCATCTTCTCCAGCACCGTCTTCTTCTGATTCGGCAGCTATAAGCTCCATTTCGGCTTGAGCTACTCTTGATCGTGCCTCCGCTATTTCCAGTTCCCTTAGTGCCAGTGTCATCCTTGCTTGCGCTTCTGATCTCTTCCTTTGCGACGAGCGGGCAGACTGACTGTCTATCTCGCGGGTCGGCTTCTTAGGTTGAGTTCGCTGCAAACTATCCTCTCTCGACGCCGGCGTGCTTCTCACAGCCCGGCGCGCGTTGTCCTTCTGCTTAGGATGGCTTCCTTCCTGGCGTGCGGCTTCGACGCGATCTTCTTCTGCGGTGCGGGTTGGGGGTGCGGCGCTGGTTACCTCCCCCGTTGTTGATTCCCCAACAACTTGACTTGCATGGGGTGCGGGCGATCGTCTTCCCTGTACACTGGGCGGCGGCGTCCTCTTCGTGATCGCCGATCGACTTGTCGCCGACGCACTCGTAGTTTCGCTTGGTGTGTTCATACTCCAATCCGATGTAGTACTTTCTTCCCTAGTCTTGGAGCGCGCTGACCCTGATCTCGTAGTTGGCATCTTCAATTTCTTGCTCCCGATCCGGCTCGAAGGACCATAAAATGTAGCGTATATAGCGGTGCTGGCGGGATACGTTGCGGGAAGACGCCTATACTTGCAGGATTCGACGAATGAAACACACTATTGCTTGAGTACTTGAGATTTTTCTTTATTCTTCCTTTTCATGCTTCTTGTAATACTGCTGGTTTCGGAATGCCTAACCACAGAAACCCACCTACATTTATATTTTCCTGGAGCCAATCAGAACGCTTCAATTTTGCGCACGGCACTAATCTTGATGGGCTCAACCAATCAGAACGCGTCAAGTTTGCACACGGTACTAATGTGCAATTTGTATGGGAATCTTATTTTGGCAGTTTTCTGTAGTTAGGAACACCTTACATTATTTATATTTATTTTACAATATAGTAAATAACTTTTACTACCTAATTACATAAATATCTCAACCTTTAACCTTAATTAAACCCTTAAAAAATCATAAAATGTGTTGGCGGCTCTCGATACGGTAAAGTAGCACCTTACCTTAGTAAATTACAACAAAATGATACAAGTGGCGCCACCTATCGTTTGAGTGAGAACGCTTACATGATATTTTCTACTTGGGCTAGTTTTAGATAACATTATTAGTGTTTATTTTGTGTATATTTAAATAAAAGACAACATAAATATATCTTTATTTGAACTTAGACAATAATCTCTTAACTTAGTACAAAATACTTATCACGCTTACAACTTTAAATCTTTTTCTATTCAAACTACCTACCTACCATAATTATATTAACTTATGTTATGGGAAATAAAGGCTTGTGTTTGTTTATTTATTTTTAACTTAATAATTCATTTGTCGTCGCTAACAATTATTCACTTATTTAATCTTTCCTTTAACACAATCCGTTTATTTTACTAGAGCTTTGAACAGCAAGAAAATAGTTGATGTCGCAGTAACCCATTAAAAACTCCATTTATTCAGAGCTTAAAGAGAAATATTTAGCCAGTTTTCCTTTAATCCGACAACGTTGTGTGGCAGACAGCCTTAATCCGCTGCAACAAGAGGGACAAAGAAGTAAACTAGATTAGAGATACATACGTACAAGAACGCGGTAACATGCTTTACAAATTAAATACGTTACGTTACGCTCCACGCTCATTGTCGACTGAGTTTGCAGTTCTAGTCTCCGAGAAATGATTTGGTTTAAAGTTATAGTGCATTTGCAATCACTTTATGAATTCCAATATTCCTCATAAACGTCGGTTCCTCATTTGAAGGATCGCGTCTGGAAACTTGTTTCCATTTTTTTTACCTTGAATGTGTAACAGGAAATGAAGATGAATAAAATATATTCATCTAAGGCAGGTATATATTTTGGTATATATTTTGAGATTGTTACAATGAATAATTGATGTTTAGCAAAAGCAGTAGAACAGATTTAGCATAAAATGTGGATAAGGACGAAAAACTAAACGTCAAACGGATAGTGTTTACATTATCTAATTAGGATACTTTTATTTGTTTATTAACACATACTAGGATACTTTTAATCTAAGTGGTATCCAATCCTGATACTCAAAGCAACAAAGTCGCGGGCAGAAAGTAGTAGAGGTATTTAAATACAATTCTGCAATTATTTGCCCAAATATGTAGGTACACATAATATAACATTCTTAGGCCCACTTGCACCAACTTTTTAAATATGTTTAAATTGTATTTAAACACATTTTTTCGTAGTAAATTTGCGTTTAAATACAATTTAAATACATTTAAGAAGTTGGTGCAAGTGGCCCTTAATGTAATTTTTTTATGTTGTAATGACAAGACATGCGTTTGTTCCGGGCGGAGCTCGCCTATGTCGCCACAGGTACCATTATACATGATATTCTACTTTGAAAATGCTTATTGTTATGTTTACGTTTACGATTAGAATCACCGCGCTGGTGCTCAAGTTTTCAGTTTTAAATAAGGTAGCTTAAGTAAGAGTGAGTGAGATGTCATGCGAGATACTGCGGTTTTAATAGTTCCGATGAAATATCAGTGCATGTGTGTACTCAGCCGTAATTATGTGATTTTTTGTAAATATTGAAGTTACGACAATAATCATGGATGCTTAAACACCCAGACCCGAAACAAATACCCGTAGACCATACAAATATTTGCTCCGTGTGGGGATCGAACATCGAACCCACAACACGTGTCGCACAAGCCGATCACTCAGCCGCTACGCCAAACGTGTCGTCAAATGAAGGTTATGTTATGTTATGTCAGTCTGCCTATATGGGTCTCATCAAGAAATTGATGCAGGATGCGAATATGCAATAGAAATTGTAAAACGGACACTCATTGTAAAAATGAAAACACAAATCGTAAAACAACGACGTCATCATGAAAGATTAGACAGAAAGACAAATGGCAGTACCTACGGGCATAACACATTGTACACACTGTATTGTTCGCAAAGAGACGAGAATGTTCTTTTTTGTGTTCTTTTTTCCTTTTTTATCGCTCCATTTGCGCAAGCTCGGCTTGTCTCTGCATCCAGTGTTCCCTATGGGGCGTAATTAGGGTAGACCACACGACTAATTGAATAAAAACATTGCATAATTAACGAAGGGAGCAATGCTGCTGCTGCCGTCTGTACACCTTGGGTTCAAAGGGTGTTCAAAACTTTGTCTTTCTTTAACAGCTTCAATTTAATATACACGATGGAATTTTGTTTGAAAAGTAAGCTACGGTGCTTGTGTTATCTTTAGAATTAGCGTAATTAAGTGTGAAGTAATCAAGTTAAGATTTTTTTATCCAATTAATCAATTATTACAGATTTACTCTTATAGATAATATAAACTAAAACCCGGCTACTACTATGACTAGCATGAAACCGGTTTTATTTAATTTACTATATAATTTTCATTTTATTTGACGCGTTTTGATAAATGTAGTAATAGCCCAAGCACGAACAACTATCGAATTCGTATCGTAAACGAATGATTTATTGTAGTACTACAAATCTAATACATGCATTCATATTTTCACATCCGTCTCCGATTGGGGTAGGCAGAGACTACACTTGCTACGATCCTGGCACACCACTTTCGCTTCATTAAGCTCCTTCTCATACAAATTATTCTCGATTTCGATACGAATACGTTTTCGAAAGTGTTCGTGCTTGGGCTATTGGTACTTACTATAATCAATAACAAGTGCAAGTTTTGTAGTCCACGTCAATATGTAATGTTACAAACCATTAATTATACTTCGTCAAATAAACTAATGGCGTTAGTAGTAAGGAATTTTCAAACCATTCGCGAACGAAAACGTCCAGGAATCTTTAGTGTTAGACGCCTAGAAGTCTAAACAGCCGGACAATCAGTCTATCCTTAGGATACTGCAATGGGTATTGCCTAGAAAATGCGTTGCGGATGTCTGATGGCAATCGCACTATTTATAATACTAATTCAGCCGGTTAGACTGGAAGCCGGTCCTAAAAGCTTGAAATCCTCCAAGCCGTATTGGGAATGAACAACAATTTCTACTAACACCTATTCAAATGGGTCATCGAACCAGGTGGTTGCAATAAAATCCTCACCGCACCACACTTTATGAAGTAATAAAATCCAGCGGCGAGGTTTAAAGTTCACGGAGGCGAGGCGGTTGTAATGAATTAAAATACTTTGGGCACAGGTCGTTTACGCAAAGTTGATGTGCTTATACAAATGCCCTGCCCAAAACAGGACCCCCTGTAATCATACATTTAATGGCTTCCATAATGACCTCGTAAAGTAGTAACTGCCACAAGGCATTTCATAAATACTGAACATCAACCCTGAAACTTTTCATTTTTCTCATAATTTCAGGTAAGTACATATATGCTTACAATGTCTGTTATGCACGATTTAAGAGTGTCCACTGAAGCCTAATTGAATCATTTAATATTCTAGCAAATTCAAAAGTATGTCAAACTCTGATAGTGCTTGATAATTTTTATTTTTTTTATTTTATTTATTTGGAACAATAAACAGCCACAATATTAAAAATAACATAGGACATAAGTATTTGACGTTGTAACAATACTGCAGCCCACAACATTGTTCACATATTAAGCATCGGTGCTTTGCGTAAACCGCTCTTTTTATTTCTATATGTATGTTAGTAATTACATAAGACTAATTAGTTGCCTAGTGAAACTGTTAACTGAATTTTTTTTTTTTATTTAGTTACTAGGTACATTAAAATACAGATAAAAAAATTTTTTCTTAATACAATACAAGAAAGGAACAATATTATGATGGGTTACAGCTGGTTTAGGGAATTAATTATAAGATGCTTAAATGTACCTAAAGGACATACAAATATATCTACGTGCAAAAAATGGTTGTTATAATTTTCTACTAAGCGGCGAACAGGTGACCGCAGGCCACTATTAGTGCGACATTTGCCCACAGCAAATAACTTGCTACGGGACAACTGCCGTTTATGAATGGTTCTGGGAACGACATAACATAATCTATTAGACAGATCCATACAATCGTATTTGTGTTTGACAATGTTATATAAAGTTAAAGTTTCAAGGTATATCCGTCTGGAACTCAAATTTAACAGTTTGTATTTGCTGAGTAGCTGCTCATAAGACAAGTAATGTCCATGACATCGATAATGCATGCTTCTAAGATATCTACGTTGGACACACTCGATAGCTTCTATGTATTTATTATAATAGGGATTCCAAACAGGCACGGCATATTCAAGCTGCGTACGAACCAACGTTTTATATAAATACAGGTAAGATGATGTACGTTTGAATTCAACTGCTGATCTCATAATAAAACCATATAGTTTATATGCTTTACTCACAATTTTTTCTATATGTGAATTTAGGCATAACTTTGAATCTAATATGATTCCAAGATCTTGTAAGGCGGAGACCTTTTCTAGAAGAGTATTGCACAGAGTATAGGGATAGTCTACGGGCTTATGGTTTCTCGTAAAGTTTATAAAATTGCACTTTGGTAGGCTAAGCTTTAATTTATTGGTATTGCAATAGACAGTAAATCTATCAAGGTCCTCTTGAAGCAGAAAGCAATCCTGTACAGTTTTGATAGGTTTAAATATTTTAAGATCGTCTGCATAGAGGAGGAACTTTGAGTGACAAAAGCAATCATTGATGTCATTAATAAACATTATGAATAACAAGGGGCCTAAAATAGATCCCTGTGGAACGCCAGATGTAACAGGTATTTCATTAGATATAAAGCCATTAACTACCACCCTCTGACTACGATTCAAAATGTAGGACGTAAACCACCGAAGCAAGTTACCTCTTATGCCGTTGAATGCGAGCTTGTTTAAAAGCAGTTCATGATCTACTTTGTCGAAAGCTTTTTGAAAATCCGTATAAATAGCATGTACTTGTACGCTGTTGTCCATACTGTCAAATAGAAGACAGGTAAAACTTAACATATTAGTTGTAGTAGACCTCTTTTTTACAAATCCATGCTGCTCCTGTATTATAATGGTATGCAAGATTGGGTATATTTCGTCATGAACAAGTCTTTCAAAAAGCTTCGACAAAGCAGAGAGAATAGATATTGGCCGATATTGTTCAACGTTCGTTTTAGACCCACTCTTATGTACAGGTACAATATAGGCACGTTTCCAAGCTGCAGGAATGACCCCTTCGCTCATGAACTTATTATACATAATAAAAAGAGGTTTACAAATGGAAGTAGCAGTTCTTTTTAGGAAATAGGATGGTATTCCATCAGGGCCAGAGCCTTTGGACGGGTCCATTTTTTTAAGTGCATTTAAGATTTTATATTCACTGAAATGTATGTCCGTGATGTTAACGTCTGCGCAAGAGTTATTAGTAGGAGGCGTCCAGTACGCTAGTGTCGGGCTAACAGGCTCATAAATTGATAGAAAAAAGTCCGAAAACAGATTGCAAATTGTATCAGGATTACTAGATGTTTTACCTTTATAACACATTTTGGCCGGTATACTAGGCTTGCTCTTACGATTGGAAACATAAGTCCAAAATGTTATAATAATTAAACTAAAATTTCACCCAGCTCAGAAATATTTAATGGAACGTAATAAAATCGACTACGATAGAAACATTTGAGGAATGCATAATTTTTGTAATATAGTAAATTAATTTAAAATAATACTTAGTTACTTATAAATTGAGGTGAAACAATATCATGCGATAAAATCCTTAAAAAGTAGCTTAAAAATACTTTTTAAGGATTTTATTGCATGATATTGTTTTTTTATTCATTTGGAATTCTATTCATTTGATTGTTTGTTTTGTCGATATATATTGATTTCATTTAAATTTACCAAAACTGTATCTATAATCTATACAAATATATAAAGCAGAAGAGTTTGTTTGCTTGAACGCGCTAATCTCAGGAACTTGGTTCGATTTGACAAATTCTTTCAGTTTTAGATAGCCCATTTATTAAGGAAGGCTATAGGCTAATATCATCACGCTACGCGGACGAAGTCACGGGCAGAAGCTAGTATAGTAACCTGTGGAAACGTAGTGGATTGTACATTTACTTATAGCGCACTGCACAGTGCGCTAGCTACGCTACATAGCTTATTATAAGATACAGATTTCGTAAATTTAAATGAAATCAATATATAACGAAAATACAAATTTACCATTTTTTTCTTCCTATACCTGATCGGTATTTTAGTTTTGGTCTAGCCGCGAAACTTGATTCGTTGTTGTATTTTTCAGCGGTACTGAATACCTGTCGCTTTAGCTGAATAGGCCTTTACAGTTTTCAGCATAACGGAATCTACACCATCTACATACATGAGCCTACAGATGCCGTAAAGAACTGCCTAATTAGCCTAGTGGTTCTGGGTTCGATTCCCGGATTCGAATAATAAAGTCTGCATAAGTATATCTAATAGTTTAATTCCAAGACGTATTAAACTTCCATTACTAGGAAATATAACTACCTATATCTATCAATCAATCTGAATTATTTTGGGTAATTTGTTTTGTTGAAAAGTTTGCGTAATGAATGTAAAAGAGAATTCTGAAGTGAAATGATTAATTCAGACACAAAACTTTGCCATTTCCTTACTCTTTGTCTAATGGCGTGTAGTGAGATTATTCTCAAAATGTTAGCTTTTAATCATAATTAGCCCCTTACGGTCCCTCTGTGGGCACGGCTGGGTCTGCTCTCAGTTGGAGTTAGGCAGTTCATTGTCATCACACTAGTCTATCATACCTACGCTGTTTTGAATACATAACATAACCAACCCATTATACTTTCCCTCGGCTGAGCACGAGTCTCCTCAGATCACTCGTTACTAATTTCAATTATTTTTCCATTAATATTTTCATGTATATAACATACCATCACGCCTGTATTCCCCGAAGGGTTAGGCAGAGGCTTACTAATGTACACCCACAGTTCGCCGATATGTTTAGGTCCCATGTAATAGGGAGCGAGTCTATTGCCATTAACCGGGCACAAATTCCTAACTCCGAGCTGCTACTGGGAATTTCATAGAAAAACCAAATAACACTTTGCTCGACCTGGGAATCGAACCCAGGACCTCTAGCGTAGCAGTCGCGCTCAGGACCACTTGACTAATGAGGCAGTTTTCATGCATATATATATATGAAAACTACTATAATATGTCAGTACTATTATTTATTTTGTGCTCCTTCTGAATGATACTAAACATTGAAAGAGCACGCCAAGGAACTAAGTTTTAACGTATCAAATCGAGCATATCGTGATTTATCAGAGAGCTAATTCTTCCTGCATTAGAAATTAATAATAAAAGAGAGAAACAGATACCTTCCAACAAATAAAAAAAGACCAGAGCAGACCTTACCGTGCCATGACCTATAATTGTTGACAGTTAACACAATTTGTACATTACCACATGCGACCTCCGTGTCCTGACAGAAACGGCACGAAGCAACCCTTTAATCCATTTATCTTGTGAAATCACCTTTTGTACCCGCGCCCCATTTTAAATCTATACATTGATAAGATTTTTTTTTGCTGTGCCGAAATATCAGCATCCGAAAGCCTTTTTTGTTTAAAAAAGGATATGTCAATTACTAGAATTAAGAATACGTGACACGTAAGCGAAATGGGCTTTGAAACAATGGATTGATAAATGAGGCGTGTTTGCGCAGGAAACAATACGTTTCGTATCTTCACAAACAAAAATGTTTGAATTTATGTTTATTGCTGTACGTTTCGTGTTTACGTTAGTTAATGGCAGGCAATTAAAGGATACATATATCACATCCCATCTGGACAAATTAGATGAGAATCGTGAGAGTGGTTTATATGTAGATATTGCAGGCATATAATTATGAAACTACTTAAAAACTTAAGTAAGCTTTAAGTACCTACATATCGAAATCCTGCCTACCCCTACGGGAAAGAGGCGTGACTTTATGTATGTATGTATATCGAAATTAATTATTTAGAGAAAGAAACAGTAAAGGCCTGTGGACACAATTAGGGGCAATGCACGCATTTGCATAAAATGACTTTAAATATTATTTGCACGGCCGGTTCCAAATAGGTCCTTTCAGTATAATAGTTAGATGGTAAAAAGTAACACTAACTTATATGTCTATAAATAGATTTTTAACAGACATTTTAAGTAAGTAATTTTTATATCGTTACTAGCGGCTTCGCTCGGGTACTTTCCCCGTCGAGTCTCCCGTGAACCTTATATTTTAGGGGTGGACAACCCTTATCACTTAAAAAAATAGATACTAGCCGATTCTCAGACCTACTGAATATGCATATAAAATTTCATAAAAATCGGTCAAGCCGTTACGGAGGAGTACTTATGGTAACTAACATTGTGACACGAGAATTTTATATATCGTTATATGTATCATTTTGGGGCACATTAAACAAGAATAGTATAAGAAATTATTCAAATGTTGCCTTTTACTATTCAATTCATGGAACGAATATCTTTGCTTGCATAAATTGGTGTTGTCTCACGACACGCCAATATATTATAAAGGTTAGTCTTACGTGTCTACCTAGAGTCCGGATTTAGGTAAATATTAAACACAGAGCCTCAGTTTACGTCCTAAATAAATTCAACAAGGATAAGACACAAGTAATACAATAACTTGTGCTTTTACAGTTGGACGATCTGGCCGTGATTCCACCAGAAAGTTCCAGTATAAACGTTCTCGATTCATTGAGTCAGAAATCTGTTTTCCGTTAGTGAACCACCCTTGTATTCACTGCTTTGTTTACCCCGATAGAGGACTGTTTTGATTATGTAATATACATTTTATTGAGTTCTGGCAAGGATCAAGTATAGCACTAATGTTCACCGGCTTATTGTCAGCTTCTGATTGAATTTCGTTGAAAGCGTTCTTGTTTCGTAAATATGCGGCAAATTTTGTTTAGACAAAGGAATTATTTTTAGGTTATTGATTATCATTGTGACAAATCTTAGACATTCTATTTTTTATTCTTTGGGCATATAACATAACATACCATCACGGCTGTATTCCCCGAAGGGTTAGGCAGAGGCGTACTAATGTACACCCACATTTCGCCGGTATGTTTAGGTCCAATGTAATAGAGGGCGAGCCTATTGCCATTAACCGGGCACAAATTCCTAACTCCGAGCTGCTACTGGGAATTTCATAGAAAAACCCAATAACACTTTGCTCGACCTGGGAATCGAACCCAGGACCTCTAGCGTAGCAGTCACGCTCAGGACCACTTGGCTAATGAGGCAATGGTTGTACTTTGGGCTTATTGATATTTTAATCATGATTTATAAACATGTCTCGGTATTTTTATAGATTACAATAACTATTAACTTTTATTTCACGTTTATGAGCTATTCTTTTAGTAAGGGTTTGTTTTGACAGATATAACGCGGAACACTAATCATGCAAGTCTCAGCCCGCACTTGGCTATTTTTTATTTAATCCTTTTACGAGTACCATCAATTTCCTTCACTGCCAAGTCTTTAGATAAAGTGGATAGCTTTAAGTAAAACAAGGCAATTTATGGTGCAGCGAGCTTACTGATTGTTGTCTAATAACATTTTGGAACGAAAGACTTTAGAAAGAGTTTAAAGTCAGTTGGAAAATGTTTTGCTTCGTATCTCGTTGATTACTTCCGAACTAGCGATAGAACGGGCCAACTCTGGAAATATACACCGCTAAGTTTTCCCGTGTTACATCGGCTCCTAGCATGTAAGAGTAGTTCCCGAACTGCTTCAACGTGGCTTAACGCGATGAATACTATGAAATGTCAGCTAAAGACAAATCCACAGCTAGGAAGTAAAGTTTACCAGAAGTATTGTCGATAAATTTGTTATAGGGAATTCGATGTTAGAGCCTTTGTTCGCGGTCACGCGGAGGTGCCCGTGGGAAATTAAGGTCCGGTGGATACACACCGTAGGTGGGTCAGAATAACGTAGTGTACGCACTCTTTGGTTCACCGTTAACTGTATTAAAATACGGTCCACCCGTGAGTTTACGAATCGCACTTATGGAATATTGACACTTCGTCTATGTGTTTAGGTGCAAAGCTGAGGCAGCGGCAGAATCGAAATAGTACTGCTATGTGAACGTAATGTACTGGAAAGCGGTAGCTTTACGGTGATAGCTATGTGTAGAAGGTAATGTCTCTGCTTGATTTTACTATGACTTGAATTTTTGGTAGAGGTTTGAGTATAGTTGGTAGGTAATAGGTATTATGTGTTTTTTTTTTGGATGCGAAAAATCCTTTTTTTTTTTTTCATTTTTATAAAAACGTTGCCCCACACTAGGATTTTCTCCTGCATCGTGGGTGCGTTTACAAACACAAATTCTCACATACACAAACACCCAGACCCGGAACAACTACCTGTAGACCATACAAATATTTGCTCCGTGTGGGGATCGAACCCACAACACGTGTCGCACAAGCCGATCGCTCAGCCGATACGCCAAACGTGTCGTCAAAAAACGTGTGTCGTTTTGTATGGCCACGGGGAGGAAACAGGGTATGTCGGATTCGTACTACTTATATATTACTCGACTAAAAACCGCACTTACCTGCCTTCTTTATATCTGTTTACTTTTTCACTTATATTTTTAATATTGATACTTTTAATTACTTACAGAATTTTTAATAATATATTTATAATAATCTTCGGTTTAAAGATTCTATATTTATTATAAAGAACAATGTTCACTTACGAATATAATGGTATGTGTATAATTATTATTGTGAATCTTCTAAAGATAATGCTGTGATAATGACAATTAATTCTTATTTTTTAAAAAAATATAATTTTCGGCTACATAAAATTAAACAGTGGACGTCGGCTGCGGTGTTTAGTTTATGAAATGAAAATAAAATATGATTTTTCACGAGCTCCAGTGGTCACGCACAGCTTTGGGCGTTTCATTTTATTCCTCAAGAAAATACCTGTTCCTTTTATGTTAACCGGCGCTTTATCGCGTTGCATGCCACTGAACTACCCTGGTGGGGCTTTAATAACAGCGTTTTCGAACTTCCGTGGTTTAACAGTAATGTTCCATTCGCCACACTTAAAGAGAACGACCACAAAATTGAATTATGATAGATGAGACTAGAAACAGTCGTACTTGAACTTGGTTTCAGAATTTCATATTAGCTTTCGACGTTATACCTATTATTTAGCAGAATTTATTATTAGCTTCTGTAAGAGCTCAAATTGAGCAGTACAGGTATCCATTGTTAACCAAGTTCAAGCTTGTGGTCAAGTTTTGCAATACGCTGAAGCATTAACGATATCAATAAAAAAATAGCATGCAACAAATGTAAACTGCTTACAGCAAATATACAAAAAGTTTGTATATTATGTATAAATAATGATAAATTTTAAAATAAATGTACATTTATTCCATTACCACTGTAAAAACACATTATATACGTATTTAACATTATCAATGGCATAATTTTTTATAACTATTTAATTTAAATCCATTAACGTCGCTGAAATATTTTAATCCTTCTTTTAATATTTTCGTAGTTAACACGCGATGTTGATATTAAATCGGTATTAAAATTGGTTGAACTGTTGGTTTTATTTAATTGTAGTATTTACTTACTTTTAAAAAGATTTTATTGTGGAATGTATTCTTTAGTTGATTGATTGTGATTCTTCATGGATTAGTTGAAATTTTTACTAAATTGAACTTTGTTAATGAGGTAGAAAGGTATCATTTGATTGTTTAATTGTACCTTTACTAACACATTGATTTTAAGTCACATGTTGTAAACATACATTGTATTCTAAGCCGCCGTAAACTAACGGGCTGCTAACTGATTCCCGGTTTTAAGGCCACACAATTACAATTACTCTCGTCGAGAGGGGGCGGTACATATTTATTTGTCAGCAAAATCGCGCTTGCCCATTAGGGCTGGGGAAATCGTACGCACGCAATAAGGACTTTTTGGAAGTTCCCTCTACACTTCGGAATGCCCCACACCTAATGTTTATTTCATACGAGTGTACTGAATGAATTTTAGGGGTAACCTTTCTTTTGTTTTTGGGTTATGGAAGTATGAGAAGGTGTTTTGAGGAATAAAAAGAGAATTAGATAAAGTCAATGGTGTTACCATTTGGTAAATGTTATTTGATTTTGAATAACGATATAATCGAAGTCATTTAAACAATAGCAATCTTAGCAACAATATGTTAATTTATTTATTTGACCAATAATATGAGTATCAATATCATATTCATCGCATTTCATGTTGTGATTTTCCGCGAAAACTTTGTATCGTGGGGTGGCAGTTCGAAAATAACTAAGTAAACTATATTATATTGAACCCAGAAATGGTCTACTAACAATCTCAGTACGACAATAGAGACTTTTATAATGTTGTCATAATAACGTATCGAAATACTTTAGAAGTAGAGTACAATATGGGTAACAATAAAATAGTTTCTTTATTGTGGCGGCAGGTGAACCTCGGGGGAAATTAACGATAGATTGCAACGTCAAAAACTTGATCACATATTGTACTCGATTTCCTTCAAGTATTGCTCGATGTTGGGTCGACGCACGTATTATATTACTTTCACTACCCATAATCATTATTTCTATGAACAGACCTTAAGTTACGCGCACACGATCGCGTGTTAATAGATTAATCCGTATTTTGTCCAACACGAAATACGTGCGTTAGGTGCAAACATTTAAACGACAAGCAAATTTAGCACTAACCAAATAGCGATCAATTGTTGGAAGCCTTTTTCCTACGGGTTTCAATGGAAATGTTTGGAAAAATATGTTGATCTCGGTTTTTTAGCGACACACAAAATGGTACACAAGAACGAACAAAGTCGTCACGTATCATGCAACATAATGGTTGAGCCCGATTGTATGTGCTTACCCTTTATGTTAGATCTCTGAATGTTTCGAGCATCCGCTTGATTTGCGGGGGAATCAACTTTATTTATGTGCAGACCTTATTTACTGATAATCTTGGTTTTATTACGAGGGTAACTGTGCCTACTCATGAATACCACTAAAAGTTACGGTTTGCAAGCAAAGCAGTAGTAGACAGAAAATAGGACCATCCGTTTATGTCGCAATGAATTTTGTTTTTTCTATTTCCAATGATACCTATTGGTTCGAGATTTCGTTTGATAAAAATAAGACTAAGTACACTTTATAGCCTTTATTAGACCTGGTTCAGTTTATTGAAAACTATTATTATACATGTGATTGGCATTTATATAATATACGTGATCGAATAGAAAATTGGAAATGCCAGTCGCATTTTTATATTATGCTAAGTAGTTATATTTTATTATTCTTGATATCCTTGAAGGATTAGGTAGAGATGTACTGTACACCCATAGTCCTCCAGTATTTTATTAAGTTCCAAACTCCGAGCTGCTACAGAGAACTTAATAGAAAATTCTATAACTACTCAACGTGAGAATTGAACTCAGGTTTTTCCGTTTGCGTTCAAGAGACTAATGAGTTAGTTAAATAAATAGACGTTTATTTATCTAGGTCTTCTGCTATATGAAAGCGTACATAATATTCACAATAATCGCGTATGCTTTTATAATGATGATGTGACAGTTAAAATTCTTTCAGCGAAATATCGTGATAACTGCAAAGGCCTAGAAAAATAATGGTTGGGTTACCTACATATATTCGCAAGTTCCACGCAATGAGCCCATCTCTCGCTTTACCCAATGAAATATGTAGGCTAAATTTATGACTTACGTAACTTTTAATAAAAAAGTCCATTGTGGGGATATTTAAAAAAAAACTTTTGTGTTATTATAATAAATGGAACCAACTCCATAATAATTTTGTTATCATTCTATTGTATTACGTAATTATTTGGATTTTCCTACTTATAAACGTGAAAGTTTGTGAGGATGTATTTTTTTTAAAAGCTATGTGGGCTGCACATTACTAGTATTCTTGTTAACCCCTCGTGCTAAGCTAAATGCTTGTGTTACGAGTGAGTTCACGTCGGTAGTGCAATGGGTGGGTTTCAAACCGGCAACCATAAGATCGCAAGTCTTTCACGCCAGAACGGATGAATGAATCTGCCCACACACTGCCCACACAGGTCACGCCCAATCTGAAGGCCACGCAGATGAAGTCGCGGGGGGAAGCTAGTATGGAATAATTTTGATGAAAGGACCTAGTGATCCGCCTGGCCTGCTAGCAGCTGTGCGGGCGTTGTTTCCCGTGTTACTTCATGAGTATGCGAAAACTAGAGCTCTTACTTGAATAATGTGCTCTATTTTAGACTTTGTCATCTGTTCAATCAGTTTTTTTCTCAGATTTTTATATCATGTCTTATTGCGTGGGACCTTAAATTGGGTAACAATGGGCATGTCTGCTTAATCCTTCGATTAAACCTACGTGTTGTTATGTTACTTATTCGTCAGGACAGTTTTATGCTTATATGTGTAAAAAGTATTATATGTGTAACTGCCTCATTAGACAAGTGGTCCTGAGCACGACTGCTAGACTAGAGGTCCCGGGTTCGATTCCCAGGTCGAGCAGTGTTATTGGGTTTTTCTATGAAATTCTCAGTGGCAGCTCGGAGTTAGGAATTTGTGCCCGGTTAATGGCAATAGGCTCACCCCCTATTACATGGGACCTAAACATATCGGCGAACTGTGGGTGTACATTAGTTCCTACGCCTCTGCCTTACCCTTCGGGGAATACAGGCGTGATGGTATGTGTAAAAAGTAAGATTTTGTTCTGCATGACCTATTTTTGTTGCAAGTACTGTGTAACAGCTGTTGGCAGAAATAAAACTCATACGTCTTGTTCCTACGTGCTCCGTGCAGCAATAAGACATGTCCTTTTATTATAGTGCTATAAAAATAATAAAAGCGTATCATAAGGACCGAAAATAATTTTATTATGTTCATTCTACGACGTGATAATTAATTCATTGATATCATTACATACGCATTCTTGGTGTAATAAGAATCGAACAAAGTACTTCTCTAATGTGGAAAATGTTGTTATACATTTAATAACACTCAGGTTCCAAATTGTATATAACGCATAATGTGTTACTGTTTATTTATCCAAATAAATAAAATAAAATAAGAAAGAAATGTTTATATTTTATCCGTATGAAGCACAACAAATCATAATGTAGGGTATCATAAAACAGACCATACGATCCCGCTTTTATTCCCCGAAGATTTTAGTAAGAGGCGTACAAATGTACACCTACAGCTTGGAGGTATGTTTAGGTCCCATGTAATAGGGAGTGATCTCCAAACTGCGAGCTGCTGCTGAGAATTTCATACGAAAACCCAAACACGAATTAATGATATTTATATACTTAAAACTAAAATTAAAAAAAATGTATAAAGTACTTTATTTTTATAGGACTATACTCTCCATCAGTAGGGGGCAAAGGCTTTTCGCACGCAGAATTCTAAAAAAATCAACCACAAGTGGAGGGTGAATCTGCATCCTCCCGGTCGCGAAACGAGCTTTTACAGTCAAAGAGCTTTGCAGTAATCGTCACAGCCAATCCACGTACAGGCAGAGAGTTACATGCCAGAATTGTATATGTAGTTTGCGAACAGTTTGCTTTAATCAAAAGGAAACGTTCAATCGCACAAGAAAACTTGTTCCGTTTTGAAGAAGTTTCCCTTTATCTACTGTAACTTTTCCGCTGTTGAAGCTTTAATTATGTTTGATAAAATTTTCCATATCATGTCATAGCCCAACTGGCCCATTACGACTATTGTCTTCTGCCACCTGGTGAGGCGGCAGGATATATCAGAATCGTCATCATCATAATCTTATATTGAATGTAAGTGACCCGTTTCTGTACATTGCTTATATTTTTTTTGGTCTGTTGCAACAGCCTTTTTTTCTCTGTATGTCTGTTTATATTTCCAAGCTTCACGTCAATACGGCTGAACAATTTTTTTTAATATAAACGTCAGAAATATGGTGTTTAGAGTTCAATGCCGCTGTGTGTATTTAAAATATGGAAAAACAGATTCCTTTTTTCTATGAGATTTTTCGAGGTACTTAGAGTAGGTAGAGAAACTTGAACAGGACATCGGTGAGGCCAGCTAGTCATAAATAAATTTATTTATTCGCCACGAACATGACAGGCTGAGGTCCAGCGCTCGCTGGACCCCTTCAAAGAGTGTGATCTTGTCTAAGATCATACTCAAAGTTGTGCGCGTGCGGAACATGCGCGGACTCCCTACGGCCCTATAAAGCCACAATACGAACCTTGTCTAGAGGCAGAGCATTCTGTTCAACCATTAATTTTTAATGTATTTTTTTTATTATTCTATGCTATTTAATAATTATTTTAGGATTGCTTATACATAATTTTATTAGCTATCTTGATATGTCCGCTGAGTAAGGCTCATTGAAAGAAATGTTTAATAAGAATAAGCTTTTCCTTAAACACGATTTTCTAAAGCTCAAATATTATATAAATATATTAGCAATCATTATAATAATATTTTTCGTGTTACAGCTGCGCAAACAATACATAGTATGGGCAGTCACGTACTTAGGAATAATTTTACCAAGAAACAGACAAGTTCGTGAAGTTTGTATGTAGCCTGAACTGTTATTTCACTACTTAAGTAGTGCTTTTAAGGGAACGAGGAAAAGCAATTACCTTCACACTGGGTAATTACAATTACGACGGTGTTCGCAGTATAATGCTAGTTTGCATGCTGTCTCCTTTAGTGTAGTGATCTTTTGAAGTTAACGTTTAGCTGATCGGTTTACTCACTCCTGAGTGAGATATCTAATTTTACCTTTTAACGAGAATTCGTTAAAAGGTTTGTATTTATGGATATAAACTTTTTAGTAGGAGTAAAATTTTAGAATTTGTTGCTGTTAGAAAGATAATATCGCACGCCTGTATTCCCAGAAGGGTTAGGCAGAGGTGTACTAAGGTACACCCACAGTTCGCCGGTATGTTTAGGTCCCATGTAATAGGGGGCGAGCCTATTGCCATTAACCGGGCCCAAATTCCAAACTCCGAGCTGCTACTAAGAATTTCATAGAAAAACCCAATAACACTTTGCTCGACCTGGGAATCGAACCCAAGACCTCTAGCGTAGCGGTCGCACTTGAAACCACTAGACTAACGAGGCAGAATAAAAAATAGTCGAGCAAAATGTTATTGGGTTTTCGATGATATTACAGCAGCATAGAGTTTTTTTGTTAATAGCAATAAGTTCCCCTGTTATTACACGAGACCCAATTATACCGGCAAATAGTGGGGTACATTAGTACACCTCTGCCTTCCTACCTACCCTTCGGGAAATACAGGCGTTATGCGATGGAATATCAGTATTTTACATAGATTTACCTCAAAAGTTTAACGTTCTCCGTAAATCTATAGGTTTTTACATAACGCTACTGCCCAGTTCCTCGTGAACTTCACACCTAATTACTAGGTCAATAACCTAAAGGTGATTCTAAGGCTTCTGAAAAGCGATCATCATACTACAAAGTGGCTATTGAAACCCGGAACCGATATTTTAATCTGCTTTTAATCTTACCTCGTGTTTCGCCGAGAAATGGCCTTTTGAGGAAAGAACCATAGCAGCTTTGAGTAGACCAGTCCTAACTGACGGCAAGCATGCATCAGTCATCGTGTAGCTCAACCATAGTTTCATAGCTGACGCAGTAAAAGTAACGAACAGCAAAGAGGCACACAGTTTTGATTTCTACTCTCCGAAACTCCAATACATTTCGATTATCCGAAAAAGTAAATTTTCATACCCGGTACACGCACAAAATAAAGCCCACTATGGATAAAAATCAATGAACAAATAAAAACAAAATATACAGCAACCGTACGCGAAACAAAACTGTATAATATATTTGATATATACACAGTAAATACTGGTCGTGGAGTATAAAAATAAAATAAATTCATCGGTTTTGTTCCCGTAAGGTGTAATGGCAGCATAAAAATGCGGTTGACTTGTAATTGGGTTATGATCGGACGGTGGTCAGGGCAGGCCCAGGGGACAGTCCTTTATTACCCTGGATATATTTTCGGCCCGTTACAGACGTAGACCCAAAGAGTATTTTGTGAGAATCGGCCTTAAAGTCCTTTCTTTTAGATTACGGACTCAGGTGTTTTTTTGACAAAAAATGTAGGGTATCTCACTTATCTTTGTGCATGACGACTTTGTGAATTTAGAGGGAACGAGAGAGACTTTATCATGTCAGTCCCAGAAACTATGTAATTCTCTCGTGGAATATGTACAGTGAAAACAGGGCCTGATTATCCATTAGGCAGTGTAGGCTGCCGAGAGAAATCTTTTTGTACTTACTGTGTCACCTGAATAGTCCTTGTCGACATCTTTTGCAAGCAAAATCGCGGGCATAAGTTTCTTAATAAAATTGCGTTTTAGTAGAATTAATATATTTTAGTAAGTTAGAAAGTTAGTTAGGCCCAGGCATTGCTTAGGGGCCCTGACATAGTTAATCAACCCCTGAGTGCAAATAAATTTAAGGTAAAGTAACAGTTTTTAAAAGATGCACCTACTTATCAATTACGTTATATAACCTGTAGACATATCAGAGGTTAAGTTGAATACCCTCGAGTACCTTTAAACCATCAAGTTCCGTATAACAAATATAATGACTATAATACCATACTACGAAAATATAAAATCGTAAAGAATGAAAAAAGTTACGAATTAATTTTTGAGCGCCAAGAATCGATTGATATTGTCAGTGGAAATTACTGATAATATAAATCGATTCGTGGCTTGAACTTGAAAGTATGCAAGGTAATATAATATAAGCATTTAGTTGCTACGCATACCTTACTTATCCGAACTAATAAGTCTGTTATTATCCTCACGTTCCATAACCCGTCAAATGCATATGGCGTTCCGGAACTATTAATAACGGCTTTAATAATACCCATTACAAAACGTTTACGTTACAATACTCGAATGTACCAAGCATAAGCTCGGACGTATTTTTTATCGATTTCTCATGTTGCGTTAAAAGGGCTCATTTGGTTTTATTGTATGAAATGGATGGAAGTATAATTTGCATTGAGCCTGTGGTCACGCACGTCGGGGGGGTTTCCTTTTTTATTGTTCGGGTTCTTAGGCTTTCGTCGTGGCTTTAATGCGGTAGGTGGTCCGACCCACCTGAATAGAGTCGCGAACGGTTAAAAGCTGTCAACTATCGCTACTTTGTTTCAGTGAAGGGTAGGTATTATTTTTAATTGCTTCATTTTGACCACTCTATTTTATGGCACAGTGAGTGGAGCAAAAAGTTTGTCAGTGGATTTCATAATGTTTTTTTTAGATATGTCAAAGGTTAACGTTTTAATGAGATTTTCAAACTGTTGTTTTACTATTTCATTTGAGCTGTGGTAGTCCACTCCGTAATAAATAAGAGGGAAAGACTAGAAGATATAAAAAATAATTGTGTCATTCTTAACCACATGGATATTACTAAGAAAATTAGGTGATTGCTTTGTGTTCATTGCGTAAACATCTATGTAGGATTATTTAGGTCTAACAATTGCGACAGTTTCTAAAAATTTTAAGCATATTTAAATAAATCTCTAGAAAGGAAGAAATAATATATATTTATCGTAAAGTTACAATATCTAAATATTGTAACTTTACGATAAATATATGTAGAATATTTAAACCCAGACGACGTTGTTTCGGGATGTGACCGCTAAGTATATAAAATTGTAGTATACACACTGCAAGTTTACAGCTATAACTGTAAACTTGCAGTGTGTATACTACAATCAGTCAGGGGTTAAAAATATGACTGAATTTACTTCATCTCCAAGACAACCTTTGAAAATATAATAAGAAAATAAATTCAAACTGACATTAGCAGATTATTGCCAGTAGAATAAATATTACCTACGTGAGAAAATTTTCTCGCATGTAGCTGTACCATTTCCTGTGCGAATTCCCCTCAGCTCATTATTTAAAGATTATGATAAACAATATTACTGGGCAATCAAAGACTAGTCGATCCATAATCAGCCGTATATTTAATAAAGGCAATAATAGATAATATGGCAACATAAGCTACTTTTTTTGAGGGTGAGCTTACTAACATGGACATCACGATTCCGAAGGAAAAACTTGGGGTGAGTAAAGAAAAAAAGGCTTCATTAGACGCTGGATGAGGAAAAAATATTCGCTAGAGAAAATGTCGTTACTACGCTATCAAAGATTGCAGCTAATTTATATCTTTGTGGTGAATGTAGGGTTAAATTTAGAGAAATGGTGAAATAATTGTAAGTATTGTTGATTTTTATTTAAAAGTAGGTACAGTCACGAACACTACAACGTACAGTCGGTTTAGTTTCAGAGAAAATCGTAGTTAAATTTCGTTGAATGGGGACATATTGGGTAAGCAGTTCTAGCTCAGTGATATGACCGTTATACTGTCAAGTCAAATGTCTCGAGTTCAAGTTAAATCTAAGGTACGTACCTCTGATTTTTCGAAGTTATTTGCGTAATAACAGTTAATTATCACGCGCTTAAACGTTGAACATCGTGAAAAACATCGAGAGGAAACCTGCATGCCTGAGAGATTTAGCATTTAGCATTAGGCTAATAACTATATTATATAGCCTATATAATATAGTCGCTAGCCTATATAATATGGATAGTTTTATATACCTTTATAATATAGGTATGTAAAACTACCCTTAATTTAAACTATTTTTACAAAATACATGTTTTCGTATCAAGCACAGCTTAATAAAGCTGAATGCCGCATAGCTTTGAGTACAAAATCTTTATGTGATCGGCTTCAATTATCAGTGGAACTAATGTGCAGCCTACTTTGGCAAGTGTCCCAAAATTCATGGGAGGCACCGCAGTTACCCCGCGTGAAAAATTTCTTTAAAATCTCAGCGTTTACAGCATGGTACGCTTCTCACGTGAAATATGTGCCTTGATGCGATATTTTTATTGCATATACTGAAAAGAAGCTTGCTGAGATTCTTTGTAATAATACACTATACCATCACGTCTGTATTCCCTGATGGGCTAGGCAGATGCGTACTAAAGTATACCCATAAATGTAAAAAAATAAGTAAGATCCCTCTGCCTCTTTAGCTAAGTGGTCCTGAGCGTGACTGCTACGCTAGAGGTCCTGGGTTCGATTCCTAGGTTGAGCAGTGTCATTGGGTTTTTCTATGAAATTCCCAGTAGCAGCTCGGAGTTAGGAATTTGTGCCCGGTTAATGGCAATAGGCTCGCCCCCTATTACATGGGACCTAAACATACCGGCGAACTGTGAGTGTACATTAGTACGCCTCTGCCTAACCCTTCGGGGAATACAGGATCGTATGTTATGTTATGTTAGATCCCTCTAAATTCTACTGCAATCGTCTAATATGATGTTTTAGTGCTGGGGACGTGTTCCTTTTAGAATTATAGAACTTAGGGTACAAGGCGGCGTAGTGTGGTTTAGCAGACTTCACACGCCTTCTAGAACTTTCAGATAGGTTTCCTCGTCATGCACTACATGTTATAAGTATTATTTAGTAAGTAAAAACGAGAAGAAATTAATGAGCCTGTTTACTTATACCTACTAAATACAGATAAGTTATAAGGAAAAAATGTGTTTACACTTTACTACCCCCACAAAGCAGAGCCTTGCTGAGCTGATTACTGCTCGCTGACCTTTTAAATACAAGCTTAACGCTGAAACCTGACCCATAACCAAAAATTAATAAGGATAATTATTGCTTGGCCTACGACAAAATCATTGGGCAAAAGGAAGACGAAAAAGTAAATTGTCTTAACAATTTATGAACGCTTCAGGAATTTTTGATGATTGTCTCTTAACGAAGCTTTTAATTGCGGAATGGTAACTAAAAATGTTTTTTTGAGGCAATATTTTGTAGTTATTTATCAACCTAACTATCAACTAGATTTCCTGACAACGGTTAGTATTTTTATTACATACTTAATTTAATACAACATTAATGACCTCTTTTTTGTATGGGCCTCTATACATCAGGGAGGTCAAGCCGTATCTCATGATTCATTTAATTAATTGAGATAAGGAGTTCACCAGTTTTTAAGTTGTAGCATATACTTTCTAACAGTGATAATAATATTAAAATCTATTCAGTAGTTTTTGCTCCAACCCGTAACAAACAGACAAACAGACAAGAATTTTAAAAATCATATTTTCGGATTCGGAGACGTTTATATGCCATAACCCACGTGTTTTTTTTTAATATCTTCAATGTACAGACACAGCTTTTTTACAATTTTAAAATAGTAGAGTAGAAGAAGAGAAGAAGAAGAGAGAAGAAGAAGAAGATGTAGGTATGTACATTTTATAGTGTATATAAATATGGGATTGATTTTGATATTACAATGAACGCCAATTAATTGGTGATATTAAGCAAGAGATGAACAATTAATGGTTTTGTAAGAAAGTAGGTATAACTTATAGGAAAAATTATGATAAACAATTTTCATTAAAAATAAATAAAAAAAATGACTTTTCCTGTTTTCACAAATTTATACTACATTAAATACACAACAGCAGTCCACAATTTTAACGTAAAAGCCTTAAAAGGCACCTACTAATATTATTCATCTCACGATGTTTCCGCTTTAAATTTCGCTCGACCCGCAAGAAAAAATAAACATGACCGCACTCATACACACACGTATAATTCAATTTTACAGTTCCCATTTAAGCGGCAATCGGGGCGCAAAACAAACGCAGTAAAAGTCATTATGATCATATCGCATCGCAGATTTTTGTACCGGCAACACAGTTGGCAGGGGCTTGCTATATAAAAACATATAAACCCGATTGTTTCGTTGAGAGGAATTATACGAATGTTTTAAATATCTCTCACGGCGCTCGTGTACGTTATGTTCGTGTTGAAACGCGTCAAGGCACCCGGGGAGCATTATTTCAAAGAGTTTGTGAACAGGGTTGTAAACCACTAACGACTGCCCGACCGCGATAATGAATTCACTCTACACTCCAAACGCCACCGCACATTTGAATCTAACGAGGAGCTCAAAATATTTAGGAAATATGTACGTAGGCGTACGTACGTATATTTCACTAGAAAACTACGACCCAAATAGTACCCAACAAATTAGTTTGTAAACATGTGTATTTGTTTCACGTAATTATGGGTCTGCATTTCAATTCTAAATGAAGACTTGGAGTGTAACTAATCTATAGGGGACTGTTGCGTTCTCCGAAAAAAAGGAGGACTTGACAGTAGGTCAAACTAAGTTTTGTAGGTACAAGTTTTAGGGTGTTTACGAGCCGTTTCGAAGTTTTACCAATCCTTCCCCTTCGAAGCGAAGGTTTTTTGTTGTAAATTAAATGATGTAACTTGGAATATGCGACTAAATCGGTTAAGTAATTATTACATTTTTTATACTTGATTTTTCCTCAATGAGAGATGATGTCGGCAAATGAAACGTGTCTAACTTTTTTAAGCACGTTTTGAATCGCTCCAAAATGCGGTGACATCTTTGACTAATAACATTTTTTACACAGACTTTAATAAGGCTAATTTTGCATATTATTATAGTATTTAAGCCCAAGTATATTTTTTCTTTTTCCATCGAAGTATATAAGTTTAATATACTTAAATGGAATGGAAGAGAAAACAAATAAAAAACGATGCTTTCTATGTATAGTCACCTATTTGTCCCCCACAAGGATCTATGAATGCACCGCATGCTGAGCTTATACATGCTATTTATATAATAATAAATAATAAAGTGACACTATTAGTCGTCTTGTACTGTAAAAAATATTTATCTTATCTGTTGAGCTGATAGGGAAAATAAGATATTTTTTTTATATATGTGTAGATGAAAAATTTAAAGTTTGCCGATTGCTCGAATAGCTGTCGATTCTTAAAAATTATAATATGATTCTTGTAATTAGTGGTAACAATGATTATTATACCTATATCTTTCTGCACAGAAAACAACTATATTATTATTTTAAATGCATAAGTAGTTCTGTCTGTTTGTTACCCTTTTATAGCTAAACTTATTCTGATGAATGTTGGTATAAAGATTGTTTGGGCCTTAGAGAAGGATATAGGCTACCTTTTGCCAAGTGACTTAATAAGATTGGAACTCGCAGGCAAATCGTTAGAACAGCTCATTAAGGTGTGTAAACTTGTAGTAATCTATTGAAGAAACATAGAAATACATGATTTCTGCGATTTTTTTAAGTCCATCGACATAGTTACTTATCTGACATAATAAATAATTGTGATAAATAAATCAGGGTTTTTTTGTAATTTAGCTTTTATAAGTACCTACCTACCTAAAATAAATCTTACATATAAAATAAGATGTTACTGTTTTTGTTAAAATAGTTAATAATTACTTTTGTTTTCGTTGATTGTGTACACGCTGTGTATACACAAGGACGTAACCTATTGATTGGTACAACAAAAAAAATAGCTGTGGACTTTCCAGGTCTCTGTGGAGGTTTGAAGTTAGGACTACGTACGGGAAAATAGACGTCGTAACGCATATCAGGCATTCTTGATACGGGAAGTATGTGACTTTTACAGCACTGGAAGTAAGTCTTAAACTAGCGAAGCCGCAGGGAACGTGTTAATGTTTTACTTAGGTAAGTACATGGTTTTGTTACGAGTAAAAAACAACAACCCTAAACGGTCGTAACACGGGTCACGTTTTAGGTACGTGTGACCCAAAGTACACATGTTGCTTGAAGGAGGACCTCAATCTCGGAGAATTGTTACCGTTTCTCTAGACACATTCAAAAACGGATTTCTACAAACATAACGTAGACACTATTTTTTAAATTTTAGTTGAGTTCTTCATTTGTTTTATTTAAATTTTGATTATTTCGGCCGATATGCGATTGGATACATATGCGACACTATTAGGTACCACGGCAATCCCAAAAGGTAAGGTAAAGATGTAATTATGTAAACACTATTGTTTTTCTAGGTCTCGTGTATAAGGTCAAGCCTATTGCCATTTCTCGGGCAAAATTTCAAACATTGAATTGTAACTTTTTATATTCTTGATTGGCTTACACTTAGCCACCAATTGCTACTGAGAATTTTATAGAAATCATATCGCTGCTTGAGCCAGCTCAACTTAATCGAAACTAGGACTCTACTTTCAGTAGCCGTGTTGACGCCACTGACGCCGTTGACACATCTGAACTACAAATTAATTATACAACAATTGTTTAAAGTGTAGCCTAAAAAATGTTTCAAGTCTGTTTGTGCAATAATTTCGATAAAAACAACGATTTATTAGTTTGATATTTCGGGCCTTATGTATTGAACAGCGACCGGTATGTCTCATAACATCACACTATTATGAAACATACCGCTCGTTGTAGAAGTGTTGAAATATCGTCATGGGCAAATACTAGTGATAAATAAATCAATAATGAACCTGTAGCAGTGCGAAAATTCACTTAAAAATTGTGTTTTATGGGACCGATTTTATGCCATAAATATCTGTGAAACAAAAACAGCTTTTTGCAGGCAGGGAGCTTTCGCCCAAAGGGGTGATTTCGTTGGACCCACCCCTCGGGTCAAGCTTCGCCTCGTTGATTTTTTAGCGGGCAGAAGCCATTATCATTTCATCTTATCATTGCTAATTCAAATTTTTTTTATAAAAGATGTTATGTTTTTGTTAAATGCCGAATTCATTTTCATTTATATTTTTTAAATAAAATATAAGTATTAGAAATTCATGAGTTCTCTTTTGTTATCGCTTTGGTTAGGGAGTGAGTTACCTGCTCTACTATTTAAAAGAGATAGTAGAAGAAGGATTTAAGGTATAGACGAGAAATTTTGTATAGTATTTGTAAGGACACTTTTGATAATAATTCTTAACCATCTTTTAATATCAGATTGGTTATTCAATGTACAGAGTACCTACGTATTATCTATCAAGTTTTATTTAATATAAAAAACTTCATTTATGTATATAAATGAAGTTTTTATATTAAATATTGATGATGGTGAAATGAATATTTTCCTAAGGGCATACTCTAGATTCCTGAATTCACTTCATTATTAAAAATAGTCGAGAAAATTTACAGTAGTAGCAATGCTTGCAAAAACCAGGATTTACGCGTTTTTCGTCGGTAAAAAATAGAACACCCGTTATGTAATTAAAGCTCGCAGATAAACTTGTTACATTTTAAGAGGCATTCGAATTCCTGACAACCTGTGAAACGATGTGACGTAATATTTGCCCGGAGCGCTCTTTATATATCCGGGAATTTTCAACGTGAACGTGATAATGAGCGTCGGTCAATTAATTAGTCTAAAACCGTACATTTTTAACGTACATGCCGTGATTTTTAAGCTAATTACATTAGTGTCGCGCGGCGTATACTAATAGGATGTGTATTAACATAGTACGAAGGTACACACAGTAACACTGGCACGTAAAATAATTTGCATGAAGCATTTCCTAGCTTTATAGCGTCGCTCACGGCATCTGTAATGACTAAGGTGGCGTTATGCGACGCCTTCGCCACTGTAATTAGAGACTCACGAATAAAAACGGCATAAAAGCTTTTAAAATTCAGTCAAGTAAGTCCTCGTTCACCCTTCACTCTTTGTAGAGCAGAAAAACTAGAGGTACTCATTGGAAGGAAACGGTTTTCTGCTTTTCAGTTTTTGTTCTAAAAATTCATCATTTGTGCTGTGTTGTCACCTTTACTGCTACCATTGAGGTCTTGGTTTTCATGTCCAGGTCAGAAATAGAGTTTCAAACTTTTGATAATAACAAGGATTTGAAATGCAGTTTTAATTTATAATTTATTTATATATTTCAAGGCACGATTGGCGTAGTGGCTGAGCGCTTAGAACAAATATTTGTTTGACCGACAGTAAGTTGTTCCGGGCCTGGGTATTCGTGTAGGTGATTATTATTATAGTCGAAAATCCTGCTTCCTAAAACAAAGCTTAAAAAGAATACAAATTAGCTTTTAACTTTAATATAATGTTAACCAACTTTCTGCACATATCTATAGTGAACACTAGCATGATATTACACATTCTAAAATGCTATTCCAACTGATATATTATACGTTTAGCCCCACAGGTTGTAAGGCTCAACCGAGGGTGACTGGCCAACTTAATGGCGCTTGCAGACGATGGGCTAGAACGAGAATTCAGCGACCTATTTGTGTACTATCTGGGTGCTCAGGCCGAAATGGTGTTGCCGTTTGGTTGGAATGTACGATATAGTGCCTCGTAATTATACTGCTGTTTCTACTACTGTGAGCTGAGGTCGCGTTGTTTTCGGTGGCGATAATAATTTGAGAACTTTGTTTGGATACATTAATGAATAGGGCTTTTTCAACCATGATGTACATAATCTAAAAGACCCATAGTTAGGAATGGAAGTTTTTAGAATAATAACTCATTTTATCTGTACTTATAAACTCCATTTGCATTAGACAAATACCGATAGTTATTGTATTATATCGTCAAAAACACTGTCTAATAGAGTTTAAATTTATAATTTCTATTTAGGTATGTTTTCCTGTGTCAATACGTTATCTTTTTAGAACAGTGAATTTTCTTTAAATTATATCGTGTATCACGATACTCAAGCAAAACATGGTGGTTGTTGCTTTACATTTCCAACATAAATCAATACAAGCTTCCAAAAGCTTCTAAGCACAAAACACAAAGCAAGATAAATAGGTATTTATGTAGTGATAATGAGTGAAATTCTGTAGTAGGAAGTTTCTGCAGTTGAGTAGCCGTTAGTCTGTGTACTGAGGGACAGGTAAGGATCAGCAAATATCCGGCTCTGCGGGCGTTTGCGACGAAGCACGTTTCCGGGTTATTTCAAACGGTATTTTTACCTTTCATACAAAAGATTTGCCTTCTACCACTTGTGAAGTACATTGATCTACTGAAAAATGCGATTGGTTAGGTTTTTTCAGAATGTTGGTATATTTTTTTATGGGATAGGAGGGCTAACGAGCTGACGGATCACCTGATGGTAAGCAATTACGCCCGGGGACATCCGCAACACCAGAGGATTAAAGAACCGCTTGAGAAAGCTTGCAAAATAAACAATAATTATATGATGTACCGTACGTATTAGGTAATGACATTGGTGGTCTTAGGTGTTATAACGCAGAGTTCGAGATTTTAGGTTCTACATATTTATTACCAAAGACACTATCGCCTTTCATATATTTTAAAATATCTACACCTAATATTTTACCACCCAGCACTGAAAATTACTCCTTTATTTTTTTTTTCTTGATGAAGTTAAGCGACACTGCAGTCTACGGTGGAGCCCGCATGCTAGAAGAAACCGATTCACTCGTGATTTAAAGACACCCACCCTGACCTGTATTTAACAACTTTACGTTTTGCCAAAATGTAGATATCTACATAATTATTTTGTGTCTCTAGCCAGAGCAGCGATGGAAATATTTATTTGAGCAGTTTATAGATAAGCTGAGGACAACTTCTGAGCTCATTTTTCTGTAGATATCCATACGATCTAGTTAAACTAATAATTTTACGATGCATGGGAGCAGTCCAGCATGTGCTCGCCAAAGGGGTAATACATCACAATGGTAGTTTGACATTTGAACACCATTGTTTCCACAATAAACCATAGAGACACTGCTTGCCCAGGGCTACGGGCAATATACACCCCCACAAAGGTCAAGGCACGCGATTACGGCCCGAAACTTCTGAATAACATATTCTTAAAACATACACACATTACTTATACCGACGTTTCTTTGACAATGAAAAATATAGCGGTTATCAGCCGCAGTAATAAAGGCTGTTATTCTAAATTACTTCATAGGGTTGAGTTGACTTCGAAAAACGAGAGTTCACGGAAGTAAAGACCATAAATATCGGTCTATTGTTTCACCCACAAAGCGAACACTTCTTTTTATTATTTCACCCTTTTGTGGGTTAGTAATAAAATGCGGTCGAAAGTGGTAAATAATAATCTGGTTTGCGTCGCTTCGCTGAGCTTGAGCCCGTGGGACCAATAAATTGTTGTAAGAGAACAATATGTACTCATTTTGATATTTCGTATTGATTAAAATAAAAGCATTTCAGTATGCTTAGGTTGGTTTCGAATCTCGTGAGGCCATCCGGTAATTATAACAAATGTGTACCTATCATAATGAACCGAACAAAATTCGGAACGAAGCACACACACACAGAAAGGTTAATGCGTGTGTAAAAAGAGACTCGTGAGACAGTAGAATAAAAAAAAAATGCCTCGAGCTATATACGTGTACTTTCGAAATACCCGATATATATTTTATTCTCGTCGGACAATAAAATGAAAATGGATACGTGGGTTTCATTCAATTAATCCAGGATTTATCACTTACAAACGGTACGTATTTGGTCAATTCAACACTTAATACGGTCACGTTTAGGTGCCTACATAAGAGCTATGTAATTCAATACTAACAGTTGTGAGCCTTCAGTGTCGCAAATGAAACAATTATCAGCAATTCATGTACTTTCCCACTGCTGGATACGGGGCACCTCTTAGTATACGAGATCAATTCTCTTAGTATAAGAGATAATTCAATTCATCACGTTAACCTAAATAAAATAATATCTTTAATAACATAACATATCATCACGTCTATTCCCCAAAGGGTTAGGCTGAGGTGTACTAATGTAGATACACCCACAGTTCGCAGATATGTTTTAGGTCCCTGGGAATCGAACCCGGGACCTATAGCGTAGCAGTCGCGCTTGGGAACCGCTACTATAACCGCTGCTAATAAATATTGAGGAAGGAAATTTTAATTATTAATTAAAATATAATTATTACAGTGATTATAATTTTATTAATGCAATGTAGATATTTAGAGAGCCTGTTTACCGTTACTGTATTAGAGACTAAAACAGTTACTCTCAGAAATTCTTATTATCAAAAGCGTGAAACAAAGTCTCTGAACGTAGCAAATTGTCAGATTTCTGGATTATATTTTGCACAAAATGGAATAATGGTTCGAGAGGACTAACGACAACGTGACCCCAATTATTTTTATAACAATGGTTGTTTTGTACACTGGATTCCGCGGCCCTCCCGAAATTTGCATGACATTGCCGAACACCAAACGCGATTTGTTTTGGTGAATGCTCAAGTGAATATTGCTCTTGGACTTTTATTATTATGTATGAATTTATCCGCTCAATGAACTCATAATTTAGACGCAACAGACCACGAGTCAATTTACGCGGGATATTGAGGTTAGGTTCAGACTACATATTACCGAACAATAGCGTCGGCTAGGGCGTTGGACTTGCGATCATGTGGTTGCCGGTTCGATACCGGGTGGGTATTTATGCACTACCAACGTGGACCCACTCGTAACACAAGCATTTTAGCTTATCACGAGGGGTTAACAAGAATACTAGTAATGTACGACCCACATTGCTAGTAAGCTTTAAAAAAAAACTGCTTGTGAGGAAAAAATTACCTTGTATAGAAAACTGCCGGCGCAGAAAGAAGGTTTTTGTTAGGATATAAATAATAAAGCATAGTTCTAGCAACAGAGATTTATACATCGTTTGTAACTTTATCTATCGCGCTAGTAAGTTATTGCTGGGAAGGTCAAACTAATGTCGATTTTTTCCCCATTTAAATAGCGAATAACGTTCGGTAACCGTGAAGCGGCGTAGAGCGGCCATATCTGTGCTCACTACATAAATCAAATATAAATAAAGGACCTCATAAGCTGTCAACGTAATGCCATTCAAGCCAGGCCTGGGTGCGTAATATCGTCGAATAAATCATGTTCAGCTAAAATATGCCTCAATATCCACTGTTGAATATGAAATCACTTTCAACCATTTAGTTTGAAAATATCTAATTCATAAAAAAGAAAGGGTAATGTGGGTTCATTTGGAATATATTTGGGTTAAAGTGTATCTTTTTAAGTGTATTTTCGTTTCTAATGCCAGTAACATCTGAATACATTTTTATTTAAGGTGAACTTTTTACGAAGTTTGTGTCTAAGATTACAAAAGTAATGACTAACAAAATGTACGAACATTTTTTCTGATAATTATATCCGTTTCAGCTCAACATTAATAAATGAATAATATTGTATTGCAAAGATTAAACGAAGCCTTCATTTCTCCAAACTTAGGTACATAAATCTTACACAATTCCACATATCGAATGTATAAATTTACATTTTTAAATATATCTCTAGCTGTTAACGTGCAAGGAAAACATAGCACGTCGAAGAATAAATAAAAATGATAAATTCCCAACGCGTGTTATGACCCCTAGAAGCCGGATATGGAACTCTGTCTGTCACGATGGGAAATAAGGATCGAGTGCCGAAACGGGGACTTTATTCTTTAGCTGAAAAGCAACTAATCTATACTAATATATAAAGCTGAAGAGTATGTTTGTTTGTTTGCTTGAACGCGCTAATCTCAGGAACTACTGGGCCGATTTGAAAAAATCTTTCAGTGTTAGATAGCCCATTTATTAAGGGAGGCTCGCTAAGACCAATTACTATTCCACGGGGACGAAGTCGCGGGCAGAAACTAGTAATGAGTATATTTTGATTTAATAATTATCTGCTCATTTGTACATTATACAGTGTTCAGAACTGTAAAAAAAATGCGTTAATTTATTATCGCATATCATAATATGTTTGTATACACACATATGGTTATCACAGCATAATTGTATTGAAATTGAATTTGTGTGATGAGAGAAATGCTCAGTTTGTTTCTTTCGTTTTGGGAAAGCTTATAAGACTTTCTGAATAACTAATTAAAAAAGTACTACGTGCCGAATGGCCAGTCTCCGACCCTCCCTAGATTAAGATACCGACACTTTGCTGTTGTTTTCGGTGTTTTAAAAACAAGGGTCAACGGACGCACGAGATCACCCATTTGCACGTTTATGCATATTATCTTGTAGCATGTAGTTGGAGTATGCATCGACATCATAAAGTATCTATGGTTTGATCACAAAACTATCGATATTCGGCCAACCAGTCCGTAAATAATCATTAAAAAAATGTGACTAATCAAAAGTAGGTCATCCCAATCAATACAGTCAGCCTATATGCGGAGATTGTACTTGCTCAAGAGATAGTTCGATTACGTAGAGTAAGTCTGCATTCCCTCCAGCCTCAGCCGTACGTGAGTGATTGGGCTCTTATCGCCTACAGCTCTAACTAGTATCTCTGTTATGTGGAAGTATGGAGTAATAAGAAATGGAGTGTTACGTATGGATAATTAATTTTTGACTTAAATAACAACTGTAATGGTCTTTAAAAGCGACCTGTAGAGTTCAGAGACCCGTCTTAGAGTCGTTGTGGTTTAGAGAAATATCATGTTATGATGAATATAGATGATTTTTAGCAATGTCTAATGAATCATTATACATATAATTGCAGAGGGTGTGATGTTTTTTAGCTTCCGATGAGCATGGAGTTTCTTTAGTTTATATGAAGTGATACAAGAAGATTATTATTTAGATTGATTAGATTCTCGTTGATATTTTTATGTTCCTGTGTACCGTGCTTTTGTTAGCACTTCATTCTTAACATCATCGTGTTAGATATTGTATATTCACCTTCAATATCGCACTGTTTCACAATTTCGTAGAACCATGATTTTAGTCGTAAATTACGTGTACACGTGGGTTGTATGCGTCGATGCGCTTGGAATGGTATTGATGAGCACAGTGCGGTGGTTATATTGGACAAATTGTTCAGACAGGCATAAACATAACATACATACCGCCACGCCTGTATGGCTTAAGACATAGACAGAAGTCTACATCCATTGTAAGTAACACTAAAATTTGATAAATTGTAATGTACCAAAATATGTGTTTTGTAGAATCTATAGGTATATAATAAACTCAACGACCGCGTGTATGAAAGATAAATTGTTTGAGAACGGCTCGACCGAATTGGCTGCTTTTTTGCTGTGTAGCTACGTAATGATTAGGATAGATTCTATTAGAATAGAGTAATTCTCTCTGTTCCCATTTTTCTCTATTTCATATCAATAGAGTCTTATTACAGATAATGTAGATTGTAGAATTATATTACCCTGCGTGTCTGCTCGCACGCATGTTCTAAGCGTGGGTGCATAAGTTAGTAGTTGTTATGTGTCTGTGTGTGTTAAAATGCAGTCGTGTGCGTACAATCAATAATCATAAATATAAAATTATCTTTGAAGACTTCGTTTTCTTTGTTCAAAAGTCATGTGGGGGAAGTTCAAATTATTAGTTGAAGGAAAAATATAGATAAGTGTCGTATAATGTTGGTGTATTATGCCATGTATGAAAAATTGGATGTTCGGTGGTTACAAACTAACAATTTGGATGTTCGGTGTTCAATACTTGTTTGTCTTATAATTTACGAAAATAAAATAAAAATATTTCCAACATAAAATAAAAAAGGAATTTACGTTGTACCTGTTTAAATAAATATCACAAAATTTATAATTGTACGTAACTGATGTTGATGGCTTTATTATATAACAAAAGCAATTCATTGAATTCAATCGGATACTTTTTTAAAACAATGGATTCAAATTGAATAAATTAATTTTGAGCTTTTCTGTGTGTTAAACTGGCATATTAGTCTAGTGCTCGTAAGCGTGACTGCTACGCTAGAGGTTCTGGGTTTGATTTCCAGACTGAGGAAAGTGCAAGCATCCCGGATATTAGATTAGCCGATATTACGCCGGTAGTTCGCCGGTATTTACATCAGTAATATAGGGTACGAGTTTGTTCCTAAAACTATTTCCCTGTTCCATACATGCCAACAAAGTATTGGTGTAAATAAGCACACCTCTGACTAACCCTTCAGGGTATATTGGCGTGATTGTATGTTATGAGTTTTTCTGTTCCTATGTGCCTATTCTATCGTGGTGTGGAATGCCGATAGGAAGATCATCACTTTTTCAATTTACGCAGCGACTGGTTCATATGTAGCGTGGTGCCAAAGCGGACAGCCACTGATTCTGTAAACTCACTTGAATTGTGAGTGTGACGAGATTAAAACCTGTATTCACAAAAAAATATTCAATAAAATAGCGATTGAAATATTTTCAAAGGTATGCGAGTATTATTTTAGTTTTAGTTTCAACAGCGGTATTTTGGAGGATGTGCCGTTTATTACGGAGTATTTGATTTGGAGCTCAATTTTCAAGGGATCAATGCTGAAACTAACCATTATTTTCATCCTTTAGACCTTAATTTTACATAAAGGCAGAAACTACATAACCCCACTTGCTACGTTTCTTTGTTGCCTCTGTTTATGTCTTACTGTTTATCAATATTAAAAAAAATGCCTGAATAGTCAACTGATCAATAACTGTATATGTTTGTGCAGTAGGTATCATTGGATTTTTCTATGAATTTGTCAACGGCAGCTCAGATATTGAATTTGCAAGTCTTGTTCCCTATTACATTGTATCTAAAAACATATTAAACTGTGGGTATTAATTAATTTAGGTCTAGCTAACCTTTCAAGGAATACATGCGTGATGGTATGTTAAATTATGGACTAAAAAAACAATACATAATAATTAAGTGCTGAAATCAGTCGAGCACAATAAGGAAGGCCAAAAAATCTCATTTACCTGGCATACGTTGATAAAAAGGTTGAACATTAATTACATTACCATCACCGGCGCCCCAGGTGCGTCCAGAGGCGAAACACACTGTTTTATTAGCCCTCGTGTTATGTACAACTCGTTTGTCAACGTAATTAATGCGGTACTCGTATGTATTGTTTAAACAATCGTTCGCAAGATTTTGTAAGGTTTCGAGTACTTAGGTTTTTGTTTAATTTTTTTAGACTTTGCCTCACACTAGGATTTTCTCCTGTATCGTGTGTACCTGTAGATCATACAAATATTTGCTTCGCTCCGGAATCGGACTCAACATGTGACACAGATGACGATCACTCAGTCGCTACGGAAAACGTGTCGTCGGATGGTCCGATGGTGGATAAAGATATTTTTTATTGAAAATGTTCATAGATTCCCGTGAATTAGAGATTTGAAGTAATCTCTTGTTTTCAGACTTTTTCAGATACACTTTGTTCCATGGTAGGGTAGGAACTTAGATTAACGGTATCGGAATCCGAATAACAAGACATTTTGAGTAAACTGTGTTTGAATTACGATTTATTTTGGAATTACGTATGTATGGGTAATTCAGTGTCCGCAAGACCCTTAAAATGTGGCTACTAAAGTGTCCCAACATGAACTTTGTTAGGAAGATATCAACATGAATCCTCTGAAACAGATTCCAATAAAAATTTCAGTTAAAGTGCATTACAATCGGTTTATACAATAATAAGTTATGATGTCACAGACAAACAGACAACCTAAAAATTATACTCATTTTTTATTTCCGAGTGTAATAAAGTACCTATTATGTACCGGTGATCATTCGTCGTAATATTTTTTACAGGTAGAATTTTAGTAACAAAACATATATGTACGTTATCGTATCTCCACGAGTAATTAATAGGTGTAATGGGTGCTCAAATTAGTTACCTTAATGTTTAATTAATATATTATTAACAATATAGACAGCAAGTCTTTATATTCTATACATGATAAGTACTTGTTCACTATGTTGGGGCTACAGACACGTTCCTTAACTTGTCAGACAATGTTGCCAACACGATAATCTCATTGTATAGACAATCTAACTACATCGATTGTAGGGTAACCCACTTTAAAACTACAGAGAGAACTCGTTCAGCATTGCTATTAAGAGTATACCATATTCTGGAGACTTTATTTTTTAAAAGCTTACTAGCAATGTCGGTCGCGCATCACTAGTATTCTTGTTAACCCCTCGTGCTAAGCTAAAATGCTTGTGTTACGAGTGGGTTCACGTCGGTAGTGTAAAGGGTGGGTGTCGAACCGGTAACCACATGATCGCCAGTCCGACGCGTTAGCCATTAGGCTACCGCCGCTTCATATGAATAATGACAACGAATATGTGGGATTTATACAGCATATCAGAATAATATATTGCCCGAATAACAAAGATGATTAAATGAAACATCAAAAACACAATAAAAGGCGTGCAAACACTGCGATCGCAACTCGCTCGTGTCATAACGCATAGGTATATATTCTTGAGTTACGCTCAATACTATTTACTCGGCGATATTCCCTTGTGAAAATCTCTTAGATGCGATCATAAATCGCTTCGGTTGACATAATAGCGTAAAGGGAGCGGCCTGGATTTATGCATGTTTGATTTAGAGGGAGGTGAATGTTGTCATTTTACCGACGTTCCCACTAAAAATATGGTGCTCTTACTTTCGCGAATATCATTTCCAAAGGCGAAGCGTACACGCGCCGGTTTTGCACTGACGTCATGAGTATTTTCTTTCCACTTGTGTTTAAGTAAGCAGGTACATGAATTTTCATGAACGTTTTGGAATACCGCATACGTAATATGGCGCTTTATAAAAAGTCGAGAACATCAAGCGTGTGTTTTCGAAACGAACTCCATTCGAACCTCGAAGTTACCGAAATGCGAGGGATAATTTACAAATTGTTAGAAGAGCTTCTAACAATTTGTAAATATCCCTCGCATGCTTACCTCAGAGGCAGATATCGTAAACTTCGTTTCTCATGCGCATTTTCATTTTATGATTTATTGTTAGTACTCATTTTGATGATTGAATAATAAAAAAACTGCTCGGTCGGGTACCACATTTACATTTGACTTTCATTTTACCACGTGAATTTTAATAAGATTTGTAATAAAATAATATATTTTTCACAAAGATGATAAATTTGGCAGATAAAATTTAAACGAAGTACTTTTTATTTAGAATTTATCTGATAGCATCTCAGTGGGAATTTATTTAACCTGACGACTGCAAAGGACTATTAAATTTATTTGAGAGCCCGTCTTCGTTTATTGCGATTCGGATTGGAATTGGAATATCTAGACAGAACAGATTAACAATTTTCGAATTCTAAGGACAGCCTGTGTTCTAAATTCAAGACACGATTCAAATTAAGTGATAAAGCGTTGGGAGTACGCCGCCTGTGCCCGGTTGTCACCCAGTAATACCCAAAGAAGCGACGTGCCCCTTGCCCCATTACGGAGAGCTGCATTGCAACAATTTCGAGCAGGAAAATTTTCAGTCTATCAACAAATGAAGTGACAATTATCTCCACAGTAGAATATACACAGGAACAGTATATGAAAGTGTTCGTGATGTTTGATTAGGAGCCACGGTACCGTGAATCTGGGGTGCAGAGAGAAAATTGTGTGAAAATATTTCTCTAAAATGTAGACCAGCCTTATAATAATAGCGCTTATAAATCATTACAATTTGAGAGTGTGTTTAATATACAAATTGACTTATTTATTGCTTTTATGTATTATAAATACAGCTAACAGCAATCTAAATACCATGCATAAATAACATGCTCAAAGTATTCAACTATTTAATAAACACGTATGTGTATTGAAGTGTTTCTAATACAAAACTTATTATGTTATCTGAACAACGCACAAACTTCTCAATACATCTGACTGCCCAATAACAAGTGATCATCGAATAAACAGATCACGTATTGAACAGCAAATTCATAATCGGCGATTGAACGCAACCCCAAGGAATTTGTAAGGGATAACGCGAAAACTGAAGGTGTTTATGATTTTATGATACTACTCCATTCTCGAATATGGTCGTACAATAACGATAAAGTTTTACGACCTATCCAATGAGAAGGAAAAATGTCGTACTAGTCGCCTCTGAGGAAGAAGGGGCTAATGATATAGCAACATGTGCAAACATCATTCAATTAACAGCATGTTGTTAATTGAATAAGCATGCATACAGCATGCTGTTAATTGAATAATGTTTGAATGAAGATTATTCAATAAATAATTCTTAAGACCTCTCTTAACATTATAATAGGTTTTCTTGTCTTATTGCTTGACGGCAGTAGTTTTAAACATGTGCATTCTTAACTTTGGGATGAAGTTAATGACGTTCTAATATTTTTCAAATATTCATTCGCTTGGCGTCACTTCACTATAATGTACCTACACCAATACGCCATTATGTGAAAATGCAGCGATTTATTTCGTATGTTTGTTTGTTATCCTAGTAGAACACAACACACGCTGAGTCTAAGTATGCAGTTGAAATCAGGTTCTTAATCTATTACAAAGGCCAATAAGGAACATTGCAAAACTGAGAAGGACCGGATCTTACATGTGAGGGTGTTAGCTAGCCAGGTAAATAAGTAATTTGATTCCACTAATAAGTATAAGTTTAGTATGAAGTCTGCAAATAAACATTTTCTTAGCAAGCGTGGGGGACTTCGACCCAATATCTCACTCACTCTGAAGAAAGGGTTGATTATTTAACCTAAAATCATGGAAGGTACATACTGATAATAAATGGTTTTGTCTTTTACGACAACAATAGTCTTAATAACCTTTTGACAACTAAAACGTCACTGTCAATGTCAATTTCAACGTCAAACGTTAATAATGTCGTTTGATGTTTCAATATTAGGAAGATAAAAGAAAATAAATTAAATGCCTTAAACATTCGTGACGGCAATAAACTGAATGAAACAAAAATTGATAAAAAAAGAACATCGATTTATTTAAAGAAAATGTAATCAACACAAATTACAGGCTGGCAAACGATAATTGAATAGGTCTTTATTAATATCTTCCATTTACTATAAACGCAGGTATACAAAATGATAGATTACTATCTAAAATAGCTAAATTAGAAGCATACTGCGCAATTTACATAGTTTTATAACTATGCTTTTACTAAGCACTTTATATATTTTGAGACTGCGTAAAAGCATAGCATATATAAAAATGTTACGTAAAGTTATTGGTAATTTTAATGTATGACAAAATAATAAAGGTACATAAAGTAGTTGTAATGTAATCCAGTAAAATGGACTCTTTTAATAGACTTCTATTAAACACAATTTCATATTTTAATGATAGATAAATAAAGGTCAGTAACCTTTAATTTTTTTTACTAAACAATGGTAGTTGTGTATCATTTTTGATATATTGAAATAAAGTTTTATGTGGCAATAATTATTTTGGTTTTCATTTTTATAACAATAAAAAATTAGTCCATTACGAAAAATAATTACAAATTTAAACAGTGTAATATTTATTTTTAAATCATGCAAGAGTCTGATAAAAATTTAAAGTCTACATTTACCCAGATCGAAATATAGAAACTTATATTAGATAGTGTACAATATCAGATAATTGGCACCTGTCACCAGCACTTGAACATCTAATAACATGTTCTCAACTTACTAAATTTATTGGTCATATTTATAGTAAAAGCGATTATCGACTTGCCTCATAAGGTCACGAAAATTGTAAGCGGTGACCCTAGATGGGCGAGGGGCGAGTGACTGCGATCACAGCCGAACAAACGAAGAGAGGGAACTCTCTTCAGTCGTGTGTCAACCGCCGACGACGCCGGTCGTCCGCGCCGCGCTCCCGTCTAAAATATTACGTGAGCTTCATTATAACTCGACTCAACTCTCCAATTGAAATGTTAATTAAAATTGTGTGTGAGTAAAGTGCTTGCGGCAATATATGGAGGGATAACGCTTTGTGATGTGATGGAACTGTTTGTTTAAAAACTTAATGAGGATGTATGTCTTAATGGCAGTACTCAGTCTACTTATAAAAGGTAATATCACTAATATGAATCAACTGTGTTACAGAAAAAATATGAGTTAAAAATGCAGTTTATTATTACAGGAGAAACTATACATTATCACTCATTGTTAGTTATGAAAACGAACAACCGAGTCCCGCGTTGGGCGACAATAAACGTCAGTGTTCGCTTTTTTAATGCCGTTCATTTACCACAAGAAAATAAGATTGCATCAAGTTATTATTCATGAAAAGGAGACCGAGGAAGGCTTTATAATAAAAAGCTATTCATCTTGGTGAGACACTGTAGGAACAAAATTAAATTGTTAGTGGGTTATCAAGAACTAAGTATATTCTTCGCGCAGATAGTAAATTATTTCTTTGATAGGTACTTTACATTTCAGTTATATTATATATATTATTAAAATACGGTTCATTTGTAAAACTATTGATGGATACGGAGATCAGTTTCCAGTCTTTACGAAGTTTTTATATCGAGCCTATACAGTTTTTATATCTGATTTTTGTAACCAAATAGGCCGCTTTATCACACACGATACCTTTTCACGATGCGGTTCAACCATCAAATTCTGATGCAAAATGCATCGTGTGTATTCGTATTCGGCTGTCACACTTCGATATTCAAAGTTTCACCGGGACTCTTTACCTTTGAGGCATTTAAGGAGTTAATTATTGCCATTTCTTGAATCGTCCATTGATTTTTTATTAACTTCATATTGGCCGTTATTGTTATCGAGGCAAATAGGTTACTTTATTTCCATAAACATATATTTTACTATTTGTTCCTCTTGGAATCTTCACTGGCTGATTTATTAATATACAATTGAAATAAGTCACATAAACTATAGATGGTCGTGTTTTTTTGTAATGTACGAATTAAGTTCCTAAGTTTTTAAGTAGAAATTTAGATCTAAGAGAGTAGGAAGGGTGACAAAAGTTTCTATGAAGATCCTCTTATTTAAGGTTAAATCCATAAAAATAAGTAGATATTTGGCATTTTAATTACCGATTTTAGAAGGTACCTTAAAAGAGGTGAAATAGGTGATGAAAATTAGATTTTTAAAATAATTATAACATTTACATAATAAACACATAACGCAAACTGTTGCGTCTAGAAACGTGTAATTTTTTAGGCTTCCGCTGAGACAGGATTTAGGGAAAATCTCACGGGATTGAGAAAAAGGATATGAACGCGATAGTACTACTGGGCCCTGGCACATTATAATATCGACCTTCCTTGATCCATATGAAAAACAAAACACGTCATTAAAACATCACTGTGTATCTGGAGGGGCTCTCAAAAAGATTTATTCAGGCCTGCCTCCGGCCCGGGTCGCTAAAAGCAAATTGAGCCTTAAAAATACAAACTGTGTCTTTGTTTCATATATTTTTTTATGGAAATAACCAAGAAGTCTACCATTATCGATTCTGAATTTATTGGAAATACTGTCCCACTTGCTGGAAAATTGTTTAGTGAGAACCCTAGCTAAGCTTTATATTGAAAGCATTTTTAGCATTTTAAGCTAAAAGGGTAAACTATACCTATATATTTTTCGCTTTTTCACGATATTAATCGAAATAAATTATATTTCTCATTAGTCTAATGGTCGTAATGGTAACTGCTATGCTACGGATTTCGGATTCTCATGTCGAGCAAGGTGTTATTGGGGGTTTCTTTTAAATTCTCAGTATCAGCTTGGTGTTTGGGATTTGTGCCCGGTTAAGGGCAATAGGCTCGCCCCTTATTACATGGAACCTACATATACTGGTGTACTGTGGTACATTAATATGTCTCTGCCTAAGCCTTTGCAGGATACAGGCGTGATGGTATAATAATCCACTGCTCGGCAATGACTTCCTCTCTACCTTCCTTCTTACTTGAAGATAAAATCTATTTTTGGAGTGTTTGCGTATTTTACAACAAACGGCAAAAGCGGCGGTAGCCTAATGGCTAGGGCGTTGGACTTGCAATCATATGGTTACCAGAAACCCACTCATTGCACAAATAACGTAAACCCACTCGTAACACAAACATTTAGCTTAGCACAAGAATACTAGAAATGTGTATTATATCATAGGAAAACACTTTTGATCACAACGTATACCACGTTGGTAAAGTGGTAAAGTGGCCATTTTAGTCCCACCCAATATATCTTTGCTTAACTATTCAGGGAATACAGGCGTGAAGATATGGAAGATATGTTATGTTACATACGTACCTTTGACAAAGGAGGAGAAAAATTTAATAAGATAGTAACGAGCTTGGCAAGTGATAGAAAATAGTGTTGATAAATTATATATACCTTATATATAATTTATCAACACTATTTTCTATCACTTGCCAAACTCGTTATCATCTTATTAAAGCTTAATGCTATTGTATTATTATCACTGAAACTTCGTACCTATTTTCAGAGTTTAATCCGTTACTCACTTTACACGTCTCCCGCGAGAACTGATGGAGTGTTCTATTTGTAGTCGAGACACAAACTTAAAACATCTGTATATAAGTTGTGACAGGTTCATATTGTACTGCCTACAGAAACAGCTGATACAACCTACTTAGTAGACTGGGTACTTTTTAATGTGGGATAAGAGCAGTTGTTTGTTTTTTCTGTAACACGCCGATAAAACGAAAACTAAGTACGTGTTTTCGTATCGAAGCACGTAGCGTTTCGTAGTTTCAACCTGCGGCGTTTGAATTTTGTTTTAAAAGGTAATCTTGTAGTGTTTGGTAAAATAAATACAATTTCTTTGAAAAAGTATCCAGCAAGTGAACTGTAAAATATTCCATTGGGGTTGTTTCTTTTATAGACAACCTTTACGTTTAAGGTTAAAGGGAAAGAATTGAGGTGTTAATAAAACTGTAATCTATTTAAATATCATTATTCATGTTATAATAGATCTATTCTTTTATAGAATCTTATTATATCACCATAGACAATAGACACCCAAATCATGATTTAATTTTCCAAGGAACATACCTCTGACATACATACATATTTTCACGCTTGTCCCCCATTGGGTTAGGCAGAAACTATGGATTTTCACTTTCTACGATCCTAGCACACCACTTTCGCTTCATCTACTTTCATTAGCCTCCTCTTGCATGATTTAGCTTAGCACAAGAATACTAGAAATGTGTATTATATCATAGGAAAACACTTTTGATCACAACGTATACCACGTTGGTAAAGTGGTAAAGTGGCCATTTTAGTCCCACCCAATATATCTTTGCTTAACTATTCAGGGAATACAGGCGTGAAGATATGGAAGATATGTTATGTTACATACGTACCTTTGACAAAGGAGGAGAAAAATTTAATAAGATAGTAACGAGCTTGGCAAGTGATAGAAAATAGTGTTGATAAATTATATATACCTTATATATAATTTATCAACACTATTTTCTATCACTTGCCAAACTCGTTATCATCTTATTAAAGCTTAATGCTATTGTATTATTATCACTGAAACTTCGTACCTATTTTCAGAGTTTAATCCGTTACTCACTTTACACGTCTCCCGCGAGAACTGATGGAGTGTTCTATTTGTAGTCGAGACACAAACTTAAAACATCTGTATATAAGTTGTGACAGGTTCATATTGTACTGCCTACAGAAACAGCTGATACAACCTACTTAGTAGACTGGGTACTTTTTAATGTGGGATAAGAGCAGTTGTTTGTTTTTTCTGTAACACGCCGATAAAACGAAAACTAAATCATGATTTAATTTTCCAAGGAACATACCTCTGACATACATACATATTTTCACGCTTGTCCCCCATTGGGTTAGGCAGAAACTATGGATTTTCACTTTCTACGATCCTAGCACACCACTTTCGCTTCATCTACTTTCATTAGCCTCCTCTTGCATGATTGTCGGCTTATGATGCTTTTAACTTGACCTTTTTTGAGAATGTCTGCAAATTTTCAACTCTCTCATCCGTACTTGCCACGTATACACTTCAACGTACTTCTGACTCTTTGAAATAGATAAATGGTATTTATTCAATCAAATCAAAGAGCAAAAGCAGTGTTAGTTTAAAATTATTATGGCAATTACAAGGTACCAATTTAGTAAACTTTGGTCGAATAAAACTTGCGGTCCATATTAGGCAAAACCTGTATCTTGGGAAGTTATGAGAGAAGGAAAATATCATATTTTCTGCCAACCACCACTGTACCACCACAACCACACGGTACCAATGTGTACTATGTTACCGTGGTGGACTATAGTCTAACCTCTATTTCTGAGAAGACACCGTTCCTCAAATAACCTTATATTAATTACTAGCTTCTGCCCGCGACTTCGTCCGCGTAGCGTGATGATATATAGCCTATAGCCTTCCTCAATAAATGGGCTATCTAACACTGAAAGATTTTTTCAAATCGGACCAGTAGTTCCTGAGATTAGCGCGTTCAAGTAAACAAACAAACAAACTCTTCAGCTTTATATATTAGTATAGATTTCTAAATCTTTCCAGGATTCTTAAAAAAATACAATAACAAAAGTATCTATTTATTATTGGACTGGCATCAAAAACATTATTTCAATCACAAATAGGTATACTCAACAAACTTTGGCATAAATTAATTTTTTCACAATTCATTATCCTTAGATGGTTTGAATTACCAAAAAAAACTTATTACGCTTAATAACAGTAAACAAAGGTAAACAATATAATCAAATGAAAGCGAACACTCTTAAAGGGAAGGAAAACATTAAAAGGTTCTGTGAAATTATCTAATATTTAGTTCGCAGAATTTTATGCTTTGAAAAACAAGTCGAAAGCCTTATAATGCCCTGTTTTACGTAGGCTAGGAAACTGAATTAGTCAAGCGGAAGGAATGCCTTTATAGCTCTATGTTATTACAGATAAGAAGGGGGATTCTGTGTTTGAAAAGTTACAATACCGTTTTAATACCAGTTTCAGAGATGACGTCCGTGTGTTAAATAATCTTTATACAAAATAAATTTGCTGAATGAGTGGAAGAATAGAATTTTATTACATAACTAGCGACCCGCCCGCGGTTTCACTCGCGCTGCCCCGTCCCTAAGAGTCGTAGCGTGATGTTAAATAGCTTAAAACCTTCCTCTTGAATCAATCTATCTATTAAAAAAAACCGCATCAAAATCCGTTGCGTAGTTTTAAAGATCTAAGCATACATAGGGACAGACAGCGGAAAGCGACTTTGTTTTATAATATGTAGTGATGATGATAAAACAATTAGAAAACGAATTTGTATGCTATGTTACGAGGAAAAATATTTCCCATATAGGAAAGAACAGTTCTTCCGGGACTTAACCCGCAATCTTACTACTGAATTGCCGTAAAGCCAGGGTATGCAGCTATAAACCACGAAAACTTATGACCCCTCGGGTGGCCCATAGAAAGTTAAGATGTCCTCTAACCGCAGCCAAAGGAAAACACTTTCTGTTTCCACACGAAAGAGTTTAAAATCGATTTTATACTTTATTAAAGACAGTAAGGGCTGCTTTAAATTGTATTTTAACACAACTTTACGATGAAGAATTGTGTTTAAATACAATTTAAACATATTTAAGAAATTGGTGCAAGGGTCCCTAAATGTCAATACTATTACATCTTCTTCTCTCTCTACTATTATAAAATTGTAAAAAAAAAAAAACGTCTGCGAACCCAAAAATTAGATATAATAATAATTAAAATACTTGTCTGTTTGTCTGTTTGCTAAGGGTTGACGCAAAAACAACTCAATAGATTTTTATTTTGATATTACTCTTACAAAGTATATGCTCCAACATAAAACCTGGTGAACTTCTTATCTCAATTAATTAAACGGATCCTGAGATACAGCTTGACCACTCTGATGTATAGAGAGCCATACAAAGAAGAGATTATGTTTGGGAACCATTTCTAATCTTACTACAGCTCCAGTCGAGCGAAGCCGCGGGTAGAAGCTAGTTTTATATAAAATCAGTAAGTGTGGCGAGCCATGGTAGTTAACATAAATAAAGTATTTCTAAGTCAATGTTATGTATTAAATCTTTAACTTTACAGCAATAGAGCTGCACTGCAAAGATAAAACGCTGTTAAAAGTGTGAAGTAAACTAGCGAATGAGTACGACAACTGGTTACCTCCACTAATTAACCGACTTTAAACAATAAAGTCACCTTACTGACGTCGTGGTATCACCAACTCCAAGGCGAGACTTGTTAAGATTAAACAGAACAAGTTTGCAACGCTTTAACAAGGTCCCGCTTCTGTTACTCCCGAATGATTGTTGTAAAGTCCAGTTTGCTTATCTCTAGGGAAATAAAGCGAGATGGATATATCTGCAAAACGAATCTCTCTTTCGTCTCGTGCAAAATTATAATATTTTATTAAAGCCCTGGGATCGTTATTCGGTTCTGGAATTAATTTGTCAGACGTCTAACTTTTGGATTTTCCATACGTCTTGCTTACGTAAGTTGGACGCTTTCTATCTTGTTCGCCTTGTTAACAACTTCTTTATTCTCGCAATCCTCTTCAATTATAACATAATATAACATACCATCACGCCTGTATTCCCCGAAGGGTTAAGCAGAGACGTACTAATGTACACCCACAGTTCGCCGGTATGTTAAGGTCCCATGTAATAAGGGGCGAGCCTGTTGCCATTAACCGGGCACAAGTTCGAAACTCCGAGCTGCCATTGAGAATTTCATAGAAAACCCAATAAAACTTTGCTCGACCTGGTAATCGAACCCATGACCTCCAGCGTAGCAGTCGCACTCTAGGCTAGCGGTTCCTTTTTACCTTCCTCTTCAATTATAAATTTGGAAATGTTTAAATATGCTAAGTATAGAGAATAGGTAATGAGTTCACTCCATACTTCATCAAATGAAGGAATATTAAATTTCAATTACGATCGTTTCAATTTCAGACTCCATAAATGCATGTTCTCGAAAGCCTTTGCATTTAAAGCCTGTCAAATTTGGAAACACGGTGGAAAATCTGACACATATCTACGTAATGGCAGAGAGATTCTTGAATTAAGTAATGATTTCAATGCTCCAGTAACAAATCTACTTACTTTAGGTACATAAAAGCTGTTTTGAGAAGTAACATAGCGCTAAGTAAAAAAGTGAGGGCTACACAAGCTTTTCTTCAAATATAATATGTGAAAGTAAATGTACGAGATATTTACTTACATTATATTACAACGTAAATAAAGAACTAAAATGGGTTATGTTTAACGGCATTCTTGATATCTTTCTGTAGAAAGGTATTTAATCTGATTGAGCAAAATACTTTACTACTTTCACGCTTCAACTGACAGATCTATCTAGGGGAAGCACAAAAGATCCCATTGGGTCGAAGTGCACTGAGGCCTTGCTGCCTCGGCCCTACACAAGATAAGAAACTGACAGATACTATATTTTTTTTACTGCACGGCCGTACAACGTGAAAAACTGAGTAAAACAGTACTAACTTATTCTAATACTAGCTTCCACCCGCGACTTCGTCGGCGTGGAATAGTTACTTAGTCTTAGCGTGATTATATATAGCCTATAGCCTTCCTCAATAAAAGGGCTATCTAACACTGAAAGATTTTTTTCAAATCGGACCAGTAGTTCCTGAGATTAGCGCGTTCAAGCAAACAAACTCTTCAGCTTTATATATTAAAGTGTAGAAGTATAGATATTTCGGTCTAAAAAATTTATTTCCCTTATGAACCTAATATTACATTGTTCATTTATAATGAGAACGTTTTAAAAACTAACTTAAATTAATTATGACTCTGGGCTATTCCAGTTAAATTTTAAACCAATGTAAATCCATTTTAAAAATATATATATCGGTGTTGTTATTGTGAAGTTATGGTGAAGTTTGTAATTTATTTATTTTAAAAGAGTGTCCATGGAGTTTTTTGCCGGATTCTTCTCCATAGGATCGACCTTTTGGAACCGTGCAACTAGAATCATAACGTTTCAAAAACGCTTGTAAAAGCTTATTTGAAATAAAAACATTTGAACTTGGATTTGAACGTTATATTAAAATTACTACGGTTAGAGCACCCTAGTCGCTATAAAATTCTTATCGGCTGGACAATAATCATCTTCAAAAGTTATCAACTCAGTAAAAAAATCATGTTACTTGTGTGCCAACAAAAATATATCTTTATTTTTAGTAGTAACTTAAAGGTTATATAAGTCACTTAGTTGATAATAAAAACCAATTAATTCATCAATCCACTTTAAGTGAAAATTATCTAAGTCTATTCTCTAAGTTATCTGAATCTTTAAAGGTCGGAAAAAAATACTTCTACTACTTACAAAACATCTCCAAAGTTTCAGTACACTCAACTATTTATACCTACGTCACCACAACAGTAAACTATCAAAGTCATATAAATTCTAAATCATTAACAGAAGATAACAAATCAAATTGTTTGCAATTTAACGCGTAGACTACAGCTAATTTATAAATCAAGGGTGGGACAGAAACAGTTGGAAGTTGAAGGTAAACTTCGCTAAGTAAGTTATAGAGAGGTGCGAGCCGTGCGTGTCCTTACAACTCCCAACGGTTGTTGGCAACCATTTATATTTATTTTGACTAGGTTGCGCTGGAGTGATTGTGATTGTCTCTACTATTATAAAATTGTAAAAAAGCTGTACATTGAAGATATTTAAAAAAAAACAAGTGGGTTTAGAGTATATAAACGTCACCGAATCACAAAATGTGGTTTTTAAATTTCTTGTCTGTTTGTTACGGGATGGAGCAAAAACTATTGAATATATTTTAATTTTGTTATCACTATTATAAAGTATATGCTCTAACTTAAAAACTGGTGAACTTCTTATCTCAATTAATTAAATGGATCCTGTGATACAGCTAGACCTCTCTGTTGTATAGAGGGAAATATAAAGAAGAGATCATCACTGCTGGTTTTTGATTAAATTAATTTTGGAATCCATTTCCAATCAATCAAAAGCTAGTATTTTCATATTATCACTTTTAAACAAGAACTGCCCGATTTATATCGATCTAGCAAAAATACATTCATGTCTAAGAATACATACTTTATTAAGTCAACGCCTTGGCAATTTCCATATTGTTTAAGCTAGTTTTACCACTGTTTATATTGTTGGCACTTAGACATTTTACAACCACGTATCTACATGGTTAGGATTATATTTCTTTTGGAATTTCATCACTTATTCCAATATCTAGGGCATTATATTTTCTCTATTCAAAAACGACTACAATAAATTCCATACCGTATAAATATTGTCAATATTACAGAAACTGTCTGCTATTGGATTTACGATATCAGCGGTTTTTCGATTCCATTTATTTTCATGCGACAATATTTATTTGTTGTTTGATTTAATATGACATAGAATTGAGCTATTTTAGTGAACATATTGAGCATATTGAACCTTAAAATATTTCCATAAATGTGGTAAAAACACATTTATGTAATACGCTTTTACTTTTATTTTATCATAGGGCAGAAAAGGTGCCACATGTAAGGGCACCTTGTCTGCTATCATAATATTAAAAATAATCTGTTGTAATTGAGATAATAATTTATAAGTGAATATAAGGATTAAATAATATGATCAATTTGAGGACCGGCCATAATTCCCTGCGGAACTCTAAATGTATTTAATTGTGTGCGTTTTCTCATACACTATACCTATTGTATTTATTTTTCCAAGTGTTAATTTTATCGGATTACGTTCTACAGTTTTTACATGGCTCATCTATTTTAGAGAATGCCCACTGGATAAATTATAAGTCTTATACGCAATGACATACAAAAGCAAAGGCTTTTCATGAATTTAATTCTGTTTATGCAAATCAATTCCTTGTGTTTTATTTATAAACACTTTACAGTTATATTTTTTTAGATACAGTATAATTTATATAATATATAAAAATAGGACTTTACTGGTTTTAAAATATCTGATTTCAATTCAGTTGCGATATTAGAGCACGATGCACCAGATTTATGTCGTAAAACTAATTAAAACTGCCTCATTAGCCTAGTGGTCCTGAGCATGACTGCTACGCTAGAGGTCCTGGGTTCGATTCTCAGGTTGAGTAAAGAGTTATTGAGTTTGCTATGAAATTCTCAGTAGCAGCTCGGAGTTTGGGATTTGTCCCCGGTTAATAGCAATAGCCTCCCCCCCCCTATTACATGGGACCTAAACATACCGGCGAACTGTGGGTGTACCTTAGTACACCTCTGCCTTACCCTTCGGGGAATATAGGCGTGATTGTATGTATAAAAATTTCCTACCTAACTAAATAATAAATCTGGTTGGCATAAAGATAGATAACATAGGTTTTCCCACGATCCGTTTTGCTAAACGAATTTGAACGTTGACGGATTATCATTTCCTTCATCCATAAAAAGAGGATATAAACAAAAAAATATCAATCAGTCAACTCAACCTAGATTTTACGATATATTTTGCGATTAAGGTGATATTTCTAATGACTATTCTTTGTAATGGAATGTTCTAGTTCATCTATAACCGTTTAGAAGATTGATAGACTGTAATAAATGGTGACGACATTAATTGGCAGTTTTTGCGAAGGCTTCATATTTTAAAAATATTCATTTCATTTCATTTTAAAAGAAGCTCAACGTATGTTCTGACGACCGGTAGCTGGTGTACCCATTTCCTAGCATTATTGAGTTGAAACCACTCCTAGTAATAACTTACAGTTGATGGCCCACATTGCTAGCCATGTTTCCATAAAAAATAATGAGGTTTCGAATAGAAACATAGTGGTTATACGTTCAATGCACAGCGAAGTTAACAATTGATTAGTAGACGCGTTTGAATGGTTTGCTACGACAGAATGGTTGTCGTAGCACTGTAGCCGTAGCGATGGTCGTGTCAGCTACGCCGTAGCAATATTTGAATTAATAGACGATTTGACTGATTATTTTTATAGCCTCATGAAAATGTTACATAAATAGAGTCGATCAATGAAACAAAATTAAAATGAGTTAAAATGTAAAGAAGTTATAAGCATACAGATAAAGAGCTTACTGTAATGAGTTGTGATGTCAAACCATAATTGGCTACTAACAAACGTTTTGCGGGAGAGGGGCAAAGCAACCTCTCTTAAGTTTATCCAAAAGCTTTAGATGTTTATTAGTAAGTAAATCTTTTTGGGAAGAAAGGGGAACCACAGGGAAAATCTAGTTATTTATAAACCATAATTTATATACTAACATTGTTTCTATAGTTTTTATTTATATTAAAGTTTAAATAAACGAAAGCTTAACTTTTTACTAAGAAAATGATTGTTTTCATAATTAAATTTCGTATTGAATTTGTGTATCTTTATAACTAAACGATTGTTTAGCTTTCATTATGTAGGAAATAATATTATACCTGGAAATTAGGTTCATATTTTTGTTATCTTAACAAAATACAATAACAGTTTTCTTTTATAAACGAGCTTTCAGGGTCTCTCACATAATCTGTTTTTTTTTCTCTTGGATTCCAAAATACGAGTATCTATGTATATATACGAAATCTTCCATTGTAAAAGTAATTTCATTTCTCAGATTGAGAAAACTCCATGGTAACTTATATGGTAATACCATGGAGTTTTCTAGGAAATTCGAAGAAGTAGCACGAAATTTCGGTAAATATCAGGTTTATAGCAATAGGCTCATGGGACTTACGTGACTTTTATAATATACTATGGGTGCACATTAGAACATCGGTGCCTAATAGTTTTGGGATACAGGCGTTATAAAATGCTGATATTCAGGTGCATCAAGGTAGACTGGAAGCCGACTCCACCATAGTTGAGAATAGGCTCAGATAATGACGATATTATTATTTAACAGTATCATCATTATAATAGGTCAATGAATAGCCTTTTTTTATCTGCGGAAATTCCTCATACCCATGAACAATACCCAAGTACAGTTTTTTTAGGCAGTTGACCCCAACTGCCTAAATAACTGTACTTGTCTTATCTCTATAGTCACGGCCACGGGGTTCGTGACTAGTGAGATGGGGATTGCGCTACGGGGATTGATCTAGTGAGATCAATCTTTAAATGGAAATAGAGGAGATCGAAATATGAATACTTGGTACCTATCTTGTATCCGTTCACTCTCGTATATTGAGTTACTTCGGTCACGTTATGCGTAAGGAAGACGATGCTATGGCGAGAATTGTTGTCCAGGGTTGGGTAAATGGCTCAAGGTCTAGAGGACGCTTCCCTTTACGGTGGACCGACCAACTGAAAGCTCTCACGGAGTTACCCCTAAATCTGTGCGCTCGAAATGCCTCGGTTAGAGAGAAATGGCGGAAGATAATAAGGAAGAGAAGATAATGATAAGAGTATACAGAAGAAGAATCTGTAGCCTAAGAACTATCGAAATCGTTCATTAAACGCCTTCTCATACAAATTAAGTATTCTCGAATACGTTTTCGAAAGTGTTCGTCTTGGGCTACTGGTGTCTATTATCCTACACAAGACGTTACTGTCATTTGACACGATCATTATTTTGCAATGTAAACTGGCAACCTGCCAATATATGTATTGCCTATACTATATTGTTGCCTCTACGTGTTAATACCGCCTCTATGTGTGTACCCTGTCTTATGGCGTCGTATGAATAACAGTCGTGTAAGTGGGTACTATAGTTTTGTTGTTTTAGAATTATGTATGAAGTACTAGTTTCTTCCCGTGACTTTGTCTGCGCGGACTACGAAATTAGGTTGGATCTGGATTACAATGTTGTATGTGTTAGTTCAGGTTATAAATTTCATCCAAATCTATCAAAGTTTTTGCGTGATGAGAAATATATGTCCAAATGAACTTTTATAATTAAAACTAGCTTCTGCCCGCGACTTCGTCCGCGTAGCGTGATGATATATAGCCTATAGCCGTCCTCGACAAATGGGTTATCTAACACTGAAAGAATTTTTCAAATCGGACCAGTAGTTCCTGAGATTAGCGCGTTCAAGCAAACAAACAAACAAACAAACTCTTCAGCTTTATATATCAGTATAGAAGTATAGATAATAGATGATAGTCAGAAGGCAAAAAAGTCTGACAACCAGTCTATCCCCCGAAATATCGGTATTGCCCGGAAATTGAGTTGCGGAGGTCTGATGGCAGTCGCTTCGTGTAAAATACTGATATTTAGCCGCATCTGGGTAGACTGGAAGCTGACCTCTACAATAATTGAGAAAAGGCTCGGAGGATTATGTACCTATTAGCAATGCTGTAGTATAACTATTGAGTTAACTCATCAGTATTGGTACTGCAAGCCAAAATATTCATCAGTGGTTCCGAGATCTGAAAATAAGCGAAGCTGCCCCGAATGTCTTCGAAAATAGATATTGGATGTTGCCACAAAAGCTCGCGCAGTCGCTTCAAAATTTATCAAATTAGGCACGTCATTTGACCGGTCCCCCAAAATAAGTCGTGAGCACATCTACGGTACACACGGCTACACATCAAGCTATACATACATATCCATTTTAAGCTGACTTCGTATTTTATAGGCTTTCAGTCAATACGAGTTTAGGACATATCATTTAGCTTGGTGTAGCCGTGCTAACAAATGACCTAATAGATTAGTTAAATTGAAAAGTTACTTTTTTTTAGTTGTAGACTTCAATGCAAATATTTTCTGGGTACCGCTACATATTCGAATTCTATTGTTATTTCGGTTTGAATCGTATTGCTATAAAAGTCAAGACTGGACAAATAAACGTAATGGAAAAAATACGTATAATTGTATGAATGTAAAATTCTCAAGAATATTCTGTTAAATTATTCATTTGTTCAGTAGTCGTAAGCATGACTACTAAGCTAGAGATCTTGGGTTCGATTTGTTTGACTAGTGTTATCCGGTTTTTCTTTAGCCAACAATTGGCTCGCCCCTTAGTACATGGGACCTAAACATATCGGCAAACTGTATGTGTAAGTTTATTAGTTCATTTCTCCCTTATCCTTAGTCGAATACATTCGTATACTTAATTGTCAACCGCGACTAACTTTCCCATTGACGACACGTTTGGCACAGTCAAAGTCAAAATGTTTTATTTCAATTAGACCATTAAAAAAGGTACTTTTGAAAAGTCAAACTAGTTGCACGGTTTCAAAAAGTGGGTCTTATGGAGAGGAGCCGGCAAGAAACTCCATAGATACTCTTTTTAAAAAATATATCAACTTGGATTACAATATTAAGCTTTACAGCTTTGTTTTAAATAGTTACTGAGAATGATGCAGTTTGAGCAAGAGCAAGATCCATTCATTACGTATATATAAAAAAAAGGAATTACCACAGCAAGTAAGAGCTGACCAGCCCCGACAGACAGCACCCGGTGTATCGGCGTGGCGTATCGACTCAACCATATTGTAGGGAATAAAACGACCCGACACAAACATATAAAGATAAAACGACACAAACGCCACCTTCAGCAGGAGTAGCGGCTGAATAATCGGATTCTGCGCCTCGTGTTGTGGGTTCGATCACCACACAGAGCAAATATTTAATATTTGTGTGACCTACAGGCCTGGGCGTTCCTGTCAGTGAGAATTTGTGTTTGTAAAAGCACCCACGATACAGGAGAAAATCCTAGAGTGGGGCAGTTTTATAAAAAAACATAATACGAGAATGTGTGTATTTAAATATAATATCTCTTTGTTCCAGAGTCCTTACTGCTAAAGATAGTTCGAGTGTCGGTACCTACTTATCGAGTGAGAGGGCAACCGGCCCAGTTTGAATGTGACTATGAACTCGGTGAAGACAAGCTTTATTCCGTCAAATGGTACAGAGACAATGAAGAGTTTTATCGCTACATGCCCAAGTATGATCCTCCAAAGCACGCGTACAAATTGGAAGGGATCAAAGTCGATGTAAGTTGGTACCCTTATAAGTTTTAAGAAGATAACCTTTAAAGCAGTCTATGGTTTAGATCAAAGCAAGCCAGGTACAGTCACAAACACTGATATGTATACTCAAGGCAAAATTTAAAAAGTGTATGGTTTTATAAATATAGTATTTTGTTTCAATGTTTTATTTATATTAGTATGCTCTCAAAGTCTGCAATCGTATTTTCACGAAAAAAGTTTATTTAGAATTTGAGTAAGTGTTTATTTATGCTAGTGACTGTACCTCCAAATTAGTATTTTGTTAATGTTGGTAATATTATTTGGACATTGGAAAAGTAGGGAAAAGTTTAGCGGTTAATCAGCTTATCTGTGTGGTTAAGCCGCGCTCTCTGTGGTCAGTGTGTGAATGGGTGATCATTATTAACACATCAAGACCCCTTCGCGCTAAGGAGAGCACGTAAAGCCGTCGGTCTCGGTTGTCGTACGAACGTCTACGACAATAATTGTTAGGGTTAGTCAGAAGCCTAATAACCTTGACAAGCAGTCTATCCTTCGGATATTGGTAGTGCCGAGATATTGGGTTGTGGTAGTCTGATCTCAATCAGTGCAAAATATTGATATTGGGCCGCATCTGGTTATACTGGAAGCCGACCCCAACATAGTTTATAATTTGTTTTTTCATTTAACAAATAAACTTATTCTCCTCAAAGTTTAAGGTACATTTGGTTGTGATCTTTAAGTAATATTTACAGTTAAAAATGTAACGTAATAAGATCAGTTTCATCTGTTATTTACTTAAGAAAATTACTCGTCTGTAAATGATGGTTTATTTTGAAGCAGATAACAGCAACAACTGTATAACAAATTTCCATTTTATAGATTCCCTTTGTAATGAGAAGTCGGCCGAAATGTATCTTCTACTTTGATATTCCTTTATCGGTTTTATTATAAGTGATTTTACTTTCATCATATTTGAGCAGCTATTTGGAACTGAGGTTTCTTTTATCCAATAAACAATATTCGATGTCTCGAGTAGGTAATATGTGACAAAATAAGATCATTGCTATAGGTCGGTCTAATGATGTCAGAGGTTATGAAATGTAACAATAAGTTTAGTCGAATATTTGTTACATTTTCTTCTCAGCTAAAATATACTAGCATCATTATACCGATATATAAATCACTCGCAGTTCCAAACACATCATAATCGGGAATGGTAGGTAACTTTTTTTAGATATTTTTTTTACAAGCAACATTTTGTTGCTATTATATAAAACCTCTTTTATTCGGTGGTCCAGGTTGAAAAGGCAAATTATCGTATAATTTGAAAGGTTTTCTTGGAGTCTCATTCTTTAAAGAGGTTACATAGTTCGAGTTTGGTTATCTATTCGGGGTGGACAATAGGGTACGCCGTCGCACACTGACAAAAGAACGGGATAGAAATGAGCCGAAGCCACACAATCCATACGAGACCACTGAGGAATACTATCGTCTAAGCTAGTGGAAACGTGCTCAACAAAATTACTTGTAGTAAGAGATTTAGTAGGATTCAATTTTCCTTATTGATCATGATACACTGAGAATTTATCTGACCCTACATTCGTTGTTATGTGATAAATTTGCGAATTGTTTTATTTTTAGATACTTAGATAATTATGATAATGTACTTACGTTCACATCGCAGTTTTTATGCTATAACGATAAATAAAGCAATTGAATTGACTATAAACTAAATCCTGTTCTGAAAAAATGTTGTTTGAAATGTTTGTTTAAAAATAATGTATTTTTTGGTTATCTGATGATGATGTAAATAATGATAAATTATATAACTTACTAGCCTCTGCCTGCGGCTTCGCTCACTTGAAGCTCAAAAACCAACAGTGATGACCTCTTCTTTGTATGGGTCTCTCTACATTAGAGAGGTCAAGCATGGTTTCTCAGGTCCCGTTTAATTATTTGAGATAAGAAGTATATCAGTTTTTTAATTTGGAGCACATACTTTCTAACAGTCATAAATGAATAAAATTAAAATCTATTCAGTAGTTTTTGCGCCAACCCGTAACAAACAGACAAACCGACAAGAATTTTAAAAATCCCATTTTTGGGTTCGGAGACGTTTATATACCTTAACCCACTTGTTTTTTTTAATATCTTCAATGTACAGACACAGCTTCTTTACAATTTTATAATAGTAGAGAAGTAAATTGATCTTTTACGAGGTCTTGACCAACGTGACGCAACGGTCTGGCCGACGGATGATGGATAATTTTACATAATTATAGACATTTCTAGTAGCAGGTTGCAAATACCAAACATTTAAAGTGAACAATTTTAGAATTCCCAAGTAGTACAGTTTGTAAGATCCCAGCAAGCTACGAAGTCGTTGGTTAATTGGCACAAATTTTGTATGACTTCTGGCAATTAGGTCATTACACAATTTTTCATAGAACATTTATTTTAGTTTCTTCCGAACCGAGTAACTATAAAGTGAAGTTTGTAGTGTTTGCGACTGAGTTTCTTCGTGGTAGGATTTAGCTAGGGTACACCACAATTACTATGCTATTAATAGGAAAAAAACCCAATGTTTATTTATTAAGTTAGAAATATTCTTATCGCTTGAAGGATATGTATATATATTCTAGTAAATAATAGAAAATACTGTTAAAGAGATTGTGAAAAATAATCACCCTACGCGGTAGGTAAATTTTGTATTAGCAGATGGAGTATTTTAGGATTTAAATTATAAAACATTTACTAAGCCTGTATTATGACAATTTAGGTATATTATATCACTGTGAATATCATTTTCAGGACATTATTGAAAGTCAGACATTATTATAGGTGATACTTTTAGCTAAGAGACAAGCTTTTTCAATGGTAAAATCCTCCTAATTCTATCAAGAATTAAGAATTAGGAGGAGACGAAGAATTTTTATATTTTTTTATATAAAACGTCTTAAAAACTTCTTATAGCTATAATATGTTTTGTCTACACGAGAAAAAAAACGAAAAATATTATTTAAAAAAATATGTTTTGATTTCAAGTTTATAAGACATTTTATATTTTTATGTTTAAGGAAGGTAAAGTTTTATAGTAATTGTAGTCTATATATTGGAATTGTTTTGTCCATACAGTTGCAAAAGTCAGACGACCGAAGAGTTATCCTACATCAGGTGACGCTCAAGTCAAGTGGATTGTACAGGTGCGAGGTGTCAGCAGAGGCGCCAAGCTTCGCGTCAGCAGCGGGAGAAGGAAGAATGGAAGTTATTTGTGAGTGTTACCCGTTCATTATTAAAAATCACCATGTTTTATGATATGGCAGACTTATGCTTGATCGCCACTTCGCCTCGATACTGCGATTTACCTTTTTGGTCCTTTATTTTAGGTTCGATTGTAATTGAACCAGATGTCAATAAATATTGTCATAAAATACAAAAAAAATACTTAATCCGTCATCAGATAGATCGATGATTCTTTTCGATGTGGTACGGCTTCTATTGTGTGAATCGAAACCCGAGTTTAAATTAGCCTGTGGTATTAGCGTAATTAAGCATAAGTCATTAATAAGCTATCGTTACTAATGTATAAAAGTACTTTAAATTTATCTTTTCTGCAAAAAGATTGCTACTTATTAATGACACACTAAAAGTAAGATTTGTCGCCAATTTCATACTTATTCGCATGGACACCCAAAATACCTACATACCTAAGTCAAAACAAATATTTTTTCTTTTAAATCTACAACAAATAATATGTTAATAGAATTTCTACACTGAAGGTACCTCGCGGGTTCAAATGTCTTTGTTTTTATGACATCATGATCTGTATCACTCATTTACTTACGAGTTTAATTTCGTAAAAACTCCAATTTCATTCCCTTTGACGAGAGGCACACGTAACAGAAGAAAGCCATTATTTCAATTTGGAGTTTGTATTACAACCGCAGTTTCGTATATTGCCCCTGGCGCTAAACACGACAGATATGTACTTCAATTGTCTTTTGTCATTTTATGTTACATATTGTTTGATTATTTTACACATTGTTTCGGTTCTTTGAGCTCAATTCTAGTTTTTATACCAGTTCTTATCATTATTTATTTCACATTTTTGGATCCTTACCAAATATTGGCTATTGGGAATTTTAATACATGAATCTTTATGTATGCCTTTAGGCATTTTGTAGAAATGAAAAGCCGGTTCCAATAACGCGTTTTTGTTTTAATAATAATATTATGAAAAATTACAGTGTAACTTTGCCCGCGTAAATTTTCTTTTATACAAACCTTGTCCTGAAAACAACAAAAAAATCAGCCAATTCGGTAGAACCGTTTTCAAATCATGATCTATAACTTACGTGAAGTACCTAATTGTTTTTTTTTGTAATACATATTATGATAATGCTTTGTTTGTATTTGATTTATTCTAATTTTTGTCCAGATTTACCGAGAGAAGGCCCAAGAATAACAGGCAATGAACAGGAGAACAGAAGAGGGGACTCCTTATTTTTAAACTGCACGTCAGGGCGGTCCTACCCTGCGGCGGTACTCAGTTGGGACATTGATGGAGAAAAGGTAATGTAAAAAGAGTCATTAAAATTTATTATTGACTTTTATACGACAGGATGTTTTGTGATTCTGAGTAGGAATGTATATTTTTTGTGGGATAGGGAGGCAAACGATCATACGGATCACCTGATGGTACCTAAGCGATTACCGCCGCCCATAGAGACCCGCAACACCAGAAGAGTCGCAAGTGCGTTGAACGCCTTTTTAAAGGGTTTGGGCCTCCGGTATCCTCACTTACTCAGCGAAACACAGCATAAGTTTTGTTTCACGCCGGTTTTCTGTGAGGTCGTGGTATCACTCCGGTACAGCTGGCCCATTTGTGCTGAAGCATGGCTTAATCACGTTTAATAAGTAGGTAATAAAGATTTGTTAGAAAAATTTATAGAAGTTCGTAATGAACCAGTAGAATTTTTATTTCAGTTTTATAAAACAGAAAAATGCCTTAAAAACTATTTTTAATTTATGATTTTGAATTTTCGCGTGGAAACGCTAGCCGCCATGCTACTTCGGGTCGTGACGTCACTTCGTTAGTAAACAATATAACTGCAAAAGACCAAGTAACGTCAAGTTACTATCGGAATGACATCACGTCGGAATCCAATATGGCGGATGGCGTTTTAAAACAGATTAAAAAAGACTATTTTTGAAATTGAATTATAAAATTTACATTGCATTTTTATAAATAAATACTAACGTTTCTCGTTTACTTTTTAAAATCTATCATAAACTTGCATTTTTATATTTTTTCTTACGTGGTGTAAAATACCCTTTTGTTTAGCAGTGAGAATAACCCAGCGGCGTCCATTCACTTTCACTTCATTTTTAGTTATGTATTCTACATAGTGAAAGAATAATTCGACTGCAGGCAGAATTTGAACCTGCTGCTTCTCGTTAGATACACTAGACGTTATGACCACTAAGCCACTGCGAGTCCCACCGCCAAGGTCAAAATTTTCATTGCCTTCACAATCTGAATTAACGTCATAAAGGTGGCGTCAAGATGTTTTTCTTTTGTTGCTAAACTAATAATTTAATTAAAAAAATATAATAATATACTGTAATTTAAACCGCGTGTGTATCGTTTGTAGTTTTATACATAACTAATTACACCAGTTATTTAGATCTATTTTATTTTTATTATTATGTGAAGACTATAAGAGTATCGTCGATTCTATTAAATAAAAATAAATTTTATTTGTAATGTACTTTACCATGTTACCAGTACCAGTGATAAGCAATTTTATATAGTAGACTGAAATTACAGAACGTCACTTATTCCTACTGCATTTCAATAACTTATTTTAATTTGATCACCCCGATCCCTGAAATACAATATTACAAGCAATATAGATTTCATTACAAGCCAGCGATCATTATTAATATAATTGTTCGTCCCGATATTTGACCCTTTCCAACGAGTTTTTGTTATTCGAATCTTTCATCCAATAAGGCTTTTTCAAATTTTTACTTTGTTCGAATTCTTGCAGGGTTTATTGAAGTACGGGTTCGTATTTATCTTATATTTCTTATTTAGCTTTGTTTTGAATACTGAACGTTATTTTTTTAGGGGTATCATTTAAGCTAGTGATTATGTCACTTAAATTTGACTTTTTTTAACCTTCCTTACCCATTTTTGTTTAATCTGAAAATAGAACTCAGGAGCTCACGCTCAGTAGTTATTATTATTATAAGCAACCCGGTGGGCCCATTGAAGGTCGGAGGATTTTGCTCAATGGGCCCAACCGTGCGGATCATAACAATTATCTCCACATGTCACAGTTTGAGTTCAGCAGTTAAGTTATCAAATATTAGATATATATTGCTATATTAGATACCCTATAACAAGTATGAAATTTATAAAGGGGAATATTAGATACCTAATTCTCCGTCGATGTTATCTTACCGGACTAAACTGTTCAGTATTCATCTACTTACCGTGAATATTCAGTAAAACAGTTCCATTTACGAGGTCACTGCTCACATTAGTTAGTAACATTGAAAATGAGCAATTATCTTGTCAAATGTTTCGAATCAAAGGGTCCGTATAAGATACCTAAATAATCGTCTCGAAATTACTATTGGCAGTCGTCGCTACGTTCTGTTTATTATTATTATTTATATTCTATGCTTAGCTGCTCACGTTCATATGAATACTAGAATTTTATAGGAAAGTTTAGGATATGAATGTGTTGATGATATATATAAATAAATAAATAAATATTCTGGGACATTTTTTTTTACACAGCACCATCTAGTCCCAAACTAAGCAGAGCTTGTACTATGGGTACTAGACAATGGATATAATACGTATATACTTTTTATATATAAAGTTTGTCGGCAACGCATCAGCAACTCCTCTGGTGTTGTAAGTGTCGATGGGCGACGATGACTAGGTAATTAGTTTTTATTATTAAAACTGAAAAAATATTTACTACTTAGATACATGTTATTTATACGTGTCTTAAAAAAATGCCTCATTAGCCAAGTGGACCTGAGCGAGACTGCTACGCTAGAGGTCCTGGGTTCGATTCCCAGGTCGAGCAAAGTGTTATTGGGTTTTTCTATGAAATTCCCAGTAGCAGCTCGGAGTTAGGAATTTGTGCCCGGTTAATGGCAATAGGCTCGCCCCCTATTACATGGGACCTAAACATACCGGCGAACTTGTTCCTCTAAGTATTTAATTAATCTAACTAGCCGCCAATTAGTAAATAATCCGTTGTTTATAAAAAAAATAAAGGCAGCCATTTGTAAACAAAGCCTCCTAACAACACGACATATTCCCATTATTTCCTTTTCTTAACACTCAGACTCCCTAATTGACATTTCACAATTGGAACATACCTTCTTTTGTTCATCTGTTCGGAAGGATTCATTAAAACCAATTCTGCACGGATATAAATGGCGGGTTAAATAAATAAATAAATATTCTTCGACATTTTACACAGCACCATCTAGTCCCAAACTAAGCAGAGCTTGTACTATGGGTACTAGATAATGGATATAATACTTATATACTTTTATAATACATAAGAAACACCCAGACGAACACAAACACTTATATTCATCACATAAATATTTGTGTTCTGTGGGAATCGAACCCACGACCTCATGGTCAGCAGTCCGGTACTCGAACCACTAAACCACAGAGGTCGTCAAAGGAGGAGAGGTCGTCACAGAGGTCGTCGGTTGCAATGACTTAGTAGAGAACCTTGTAATTATCTTATGTATATGCGGATGCATGATGAGGTAAACAATGGATGACAAGTAGGGCTTCCAATCCCACATCACGTATTCAATCTTGGTATTTGAAGGACTAGGAATTTTCAATCCCGCAAATACCGGAATCCCGCGGGATCGCAATCATGATCTTGTAATTCGGGTTTGAAAGCCCTAATGACAGGTCATAGAATCATTGAAATACTGGTAGAAACCAAACATTAAAAAAAGAAAGGACATTATATCAGTTAAAAACTCGATGGTAATCAATTGGCGTATATCGAGTTACACAAAAAGCTACCAAATTGAGAAACTGCTCCTTTTTTAAAGCGGTTAAAATTACGACGTATTTCCTAAAAACGTTCATAATCTTAGTGTCGTGAAACTCGTGTCATATCAGATGTCTCTTTATATTTTGTTTTTTCAACATAGAATTTTCCATAGATAGGTATTAATTACTTATCTATCTATACTAATATATAAAGCTGAAGAGTTTGTTTGTTTGTTTGTTTGTTTGCTTGAACGCGCTAATCTCAGGAACTACTGGTTCGATTTGATAAATTCTTTCAGTGTTAGATAGCTCATTTATCGAGAAAGGCTATAGGCTATATATCATCACGCTATGACCAATAGGAGCGGAGCATCAATGAAGAATGTTTCAAAATCGGGGGTTTATCCTTTTGAGAGCTTCCGAGGCATGCGCTGCGTAAACGATTAAAGTTTCGCAAAAATCATATAAGACAGAATTGTTCCTCTTTAAAAGTTCTAAAAAAAGTCCGCCACAGTATATGTCTATCTTTTAAGGTTGGCTCACTATAACCTTTTTTATGCTAACTTTGTTCTAAAATTCCAAATGCATTATTTGCGAAGGTGTTTTTATAAACATGATATTAATCCTTATCCAAATAAATACGTTATTCATCAGCCTTTAGAGCGTTTGTTTGTAGATAGTCCATTTATTGAGGAAGGCTATAGGCTATATATCATCACGCTACGCGGACGAAGTCACGGGCAGAAGCTAGTTAAAAATATTTCTTTAGAGACGAATCTTTTGGTATGTAGCCAGTGCTTGGATTAATAAAGTTCCATGGTTTAGCCGGCTCACACGGTGCAGCGCCGGAAATAACCTGAATTTCCGTCTTCAGAATTCCGAGTCGCAAAGTTAGTTGCAGCTGTATTCTGTAAGCCTTATATATATTATAAATATAGATATGTGGTTAAGTGAATATATGCTATGTATTTTGACCAAATTTTCGCAATAAGCTATAAATATAGGCACCTAAAAAGTCTGAAGCTGCATTTCATCTTGTTTTTGACATAAAAAAACCTTTCACCACAGATTTGAACATTTGTAACTTGCTGGCCTGCCCGGTACATAAAAGTATTTTTGTCAATTACTATTTATTAGTATCATCTAATGTTTCATGCTATAATAATAATTATTTAAAGAAGTCGCAAGTGGTTTAAAATCTTGACATTGCTCAAAATGTCAGAGGCAATAATAAATTGGCTATTATATTTTACACTAACTTTTGCTCGCGGCTTCGCTCACCTGAAGCAGGATAAGGAATTAATCTCAAAAATAATTTAATCAGAAACCAACAGTGATGATCTCTTCTTTGTATGGGTTTCTATACATCAGAGAGGTCAAGCTGTATCTCGGGATCCGTTTAATTATTTGAGATAGGAAGTTCACCAGTCAGTTAAGTTGGAGCATATACATTATAACAGTGATAATCACATTAAAATCTAATCAGGCCCGCCACCCCATAACAAACAAACAAACAAACAAGAATTAATTTAAAAATCACATTTTTGGGGTCGGAGACGTTTATATACCCTAACTCCCTTGTTTTTTTTTTAGATATCTTCAATGTACAGACAGCTATTTTACAATTTTATACTAGTAGACTTAGCTAATCGGTGATAACATTAGTTCGTTTCCGCCAGGTCACAGACCCTTTACTCCTGGTGGAGTACCCGCCGACGCAGCACGCGCACGGGCTCCTCTCCACAGCGCTTGGGCTACGCGTGCCCATCGGCCGGACGATGCAGGTGCGGTGCACCGCACGCGTCGCGCCGGCCTGGCGGGAAGGCAGCGAAGCAGTCGTGGGCAACAGCCAACTAGCTGACAGCAAGGAAGCTATGTTATTAGGTGATTTGGAATAAAAATAGTTTTTCTTGTATGTGCTGCCTCATTAGCCAAGTGGTCCTGAGTGCGACTGCTACGCTAGAGGTCCTGGGTTCGATTCCCAGGTCGAGCAAAGTGTTATTGGGTTTTTCTATGAAATTCCCAGTAGCAGCTCGGAGTTAGGAATTTGTGTCCGGTTAATGGCAATAGGGTCGCCCCCTATTATATGGGCCCTAAACATACCGGCGAACTGTGGGTGTACATTAGTACGCTTCTGCCTAACCCTTCGGGGAATACAGGCGTGATGGTATGTTGTATGTTATGTTTTCTTGTATGTGCAAGGGCAGTTTTATAATTGTTAGGGGACATCTTTGTTAGAAGTGCCAAGTTTCAGATGAGTAATGAGATAATCTATATCTATACTAATATAATAATTTAAATAAGCTGAAGAGTTTGTTTGTTTGTTTGTTTACTTGAACGCGCTAATCTCAGGAACTACTGGTCCGATTTGAAAAATTCTTTCAGAATTAGATAGCCTATTTATTGAGGAAGGCTATAGGCTATATATCATCACGCTACGCGGACGAAGTCGGGGGCAGAAGCTAGTAACTGATATTTTTATTTCAATTTGCAAGGATATTTGAACAATAATCCTAAACCATTTTTTCTTTATTTGAAGGAACTATTTCCTAATCGTAATTATTATTATTAAGAGAGTATTGTAATGATCCTTACCTACAACGATTCTGCTTCCCCCGACAAAAAATATCCTTTCAAATACTGCATTCGCTTCACATTACCTAAACTCTTATTGTTATGGATAAGTGATTATGAAACAGACCCCTCCTAGTATAGCTTATCAAATATATGTATTTACACGTCCTGCTAATGTAAAAAAGAAATATCGTGGTTATAGCTGTTGAGATAAAATACAGGGTAGAAAATTTAAATATCGAAATAGAGTGACTTGAATTTAAGGGTCATTCTACGATGTCTCTAAATAACTTTACATACAAATAATATTAACTCCCTTAATACCCAGTGTGCTTAATAATATCAATGTATACTGTAATGTGTGTATTTACACAATGTTTTCTTCAAATCGAATGAAAAAAATACTTATAAGTATATTACACCGCTACTTACCTACTAGTAACGGTAGCTTACCCAGGGGGTCAAAAATGTATCGATAAATTATTTATAACATAGTGTAAATCTTAAAATTTTGTTGTCTGTGTTTTATCGTAGAATGACCCTAGTCTTTGTTTAAGGTATCGGGGAGGACAGCATTCTTTGTGAGTAGATCTTTAAAGTACCTACTATCAATTACGCAGACTTTTTACTATTCCTACAAAAATTTAGTACTTATAGTTTTTCGATTTTAAAAAGAAACTTAAATAAGATGACATTACAGAGTTTTGATGTAGAAATACAGGAGATAAAAGAAAAAAAAACTTTGAAAAAATCTAGATAGAAGCGATAGCCGCCTCTAGAGTGAGGTAGGTACCTTAACTTTTTTGTCGACAGGATACTGAAAAGTCTGCGCATAGATTAAATAAACTCAAATTAAAAGGCAATAATGTACCAAAATTTTCATATTCATATCTAGACTTATCTATCTTATCTTGTGTAGGGCCGAGGCAGCAAGGCCTCAGTGCACTTCGACCCAATGGGATCTTTTGTGCTTCCCCTAGATAACTTATTCCTCATCCCTTCCCAGTTCTACAAACAGCTCTTCCATGAGCTTTATAATGAGGCCTGGGGGTATGAGTCCGTAGTCTCTGGTCTTGTATAACCCTGACATATCTAGACTGCTTTAGAAAGTAAAAACAATATGGTTGTCTCTAGCTTTATATTTTTAAACAGCCCGTAAACCGTAAAAAAGCAGTTATAACAAAAAGTCAAACCGCCTTCGAAAAAAAAAAAATGTTCTGTGTGGAACAGTTTCGGAAGTTGGTGTCTTGGATCTTTTATTATCGGGACCGACTGCTGAAACTTCTTTTTTTATTTAGCTTCAGTTTGATTAAACTGCAGCTCGGCTTATAGTTTAACCAGATGCAGGTAAATATCAGTCTTTTACACAAAGCCTAGCATCAGAACTCTACTATTCAATTACTGGGCCCCTTAATACCCTTCTTCTAACTTAATACCCTTCCCTTAAGTCAGGCTTTAGGGCTTCTGACAACCATTTACAATTTTCATTTGTATTCTTATGATAATAATGACGGACGGCTTTTCTACATGCATGGATGAGGTATTCACGTGTTGAATGAACCTTGCTGAACGATCAATTAACGTGAGTGTTTTTTGTTTTTTAGAATTTAGGATGCCATTAAGTCTATTACGGGTTTAGGCGGGAAAATGAAAAGTGCACATTGTCGATTTTATATTATTTTTCAAAACTCGAATTTCTCCGAAGTTTAATGTGTAATTATGGTGGATAATTAACCATTAAGTGTTTGTGAACGTGTGAGAGTGTAGGCAAATGATATAAAATTGAAAATCGTGACTTTTTGGGTTCACTCCTAAACTCCATCGAAGCCTCAATAAAGTTTCTACCGTTTTATTGGGGCAACAACAACTTATACTTGACACTGGCGAACACAAAAAGTGTGGTGCCATATTACAAGCCCTAAGCAATCCCATAATGGGAAATATTCTATTTGATTAATCTAATACTTGACACTGGCAAATACACAAAAAGTGTGGAGCCATATTAAAAAAAAAAAAAAAAAGTCTATTACCGTCACAGTCGTCAATATGCCATGATTAACAGAGTGGCGTCTTAAAGTAGCGTTTGTGTATCTGGCTACGATACGAATCCATCTAGAATCATAATAATTGTAGGTCATCATACCATTACGCCTGTATTCCCCGAAGGGTTAGGTAGAAGCGTAATAATGTGAACCCACAGCTCGCCGGTAGGGGGCGAGCCTATTGCCAATAACCGGACACATTTCTGGAAATTTCATAGAAACACCCAATAACATGGGAGTTTTAACGTGGAAGAGCTATGCTCCGGTGCGACTGGGCCGGTTACCGGAGTGATACCACGGCCTTACAGAAAACCGGCGTGAAACAACGCTTGCGTTGTGTTTCGCCGAGTGAGTGAGGTTACCGGAGGCCCAAACCCTTTTAAATGGTGGGCAACGCACTTGTGACTCCTCTGGTGTTGCGGGTATCCATGGGCGGTGGTTATCGCTTACCATCAGGCGATCCGCCTGCTCGTTTGCTCCCGTATCCCATAAAAAAAATAACACTTTGCTCGACCTGGAAATCGAACCCAAGACCTCTAGCGTACTAGTTGCGCTCAGGACGATTAGGCTAATGAGGAGTTATATTTTAAGTAAGCTGTTCAGTTTCTAGTTTAATCAGATGCAGCTGAATATTAGTGTTCAATTGTTCATCAGTGATAATAATAATTAACGATCTAAAACTGTCACGATCACCCCTCTCTCCCCCTTTCTCTTTGGAAGATCAAACTGAAAATAATGATTAACTATAATTTTTTTTTAAAGATTACTAGCAGTGTGGGTCGCACATTACTAGTATTCTTGTTAACCTCTCGTGCTAAGCTAAGTGCTTGTGTTACGAGTGGGTTCACGTTGGTAGTGCAATGGGTGAGTTTCGAACCGGCAACCATATGACGTTTATGTTTGTGAGAATCTGTGTTTGTATACACACCCATCATGCAGGAGAATATCCTAGTGTGGGGTAACATTTTTATAAAACCGGAATTTAACGCGTAGGTAGGAGGGTAGATATGTGTGCGTGAGACTGAGGTAAAATGTCTATTTGAGCATTAACAAGGACACTAGGTGCGACATCAATACTTAATACAATTTATTTCAGTAACTCCCCATTTCCGTTTGCTGGCACAAATGAATGGTGCTACAATATGGATTGCGGGCGCCTAACACTAATTACACCGTGCAAACGAAGCGAGCATACGTATCTGTTTAATTAGGAGCGCACTAGTTTACTTACTTCGTATATTTCGGTAAATGCGGAATGCATTTCTCCTATCTCTCGGTGTGTGCACAAGAAAATAATAGGGTATTTTACACCATGTAAGAAAAAATATAAAAATGCATGTTTATGATAGATTTTTAAAAAAGAAAACGAGAAACGTTAGTATTTATTTATATAAATGCAATGTAAATTTCATAATTCAATTTCAAAAATCATCTTTTTTATTCTGTTATTTAAATGTCTAAAACGCCATCCGCCATGTTGGATTCCGACGTGATGTCACTCCGATAGTTACTTGACGTTACTTGGTCTTTTGCAGTTGTATTGTTTACTAACGAAGTGACGTCACGAGCCGAAGTAGCATGGCGGCAAGCGTTACCGCGCGAAAATTCAATATCATAAATTAAAAATAGTTTTTAAGGCATTTTTCAGTTTCATAAGACTGAAATAAAAAATCTACTGGTTCATTACGATCTAGAGACTAATTTAAAACAGTTTAAAAAAAAATGTGTAATACCCTATTATGGAATGTAGCTTTTGGAACCGGAAAGTAAGTGATAGCAGTTCAATAGTCATATCACTTAGATATGACTATTGAACTGTATTAAACTAAATAAGTCAATGGTCTCGAATTTCAAACTAAGCTGCGCACCTTCGACTTATGAACGAGTATTTTATTTATTTATTTAAATACTAGTGAGCCCGGAAAACGTTGGTCTGCCCTTAAACATAAATAAAACTGTCAAACACACAACGCCATCTACTGGTATTATTGAAACTAGACAATCAGTTAGATTCGAAGCGTATCGAATCGTAAATCTAAAAATTAATCAGTATAACAAATTCACAAAAACATAACAGATTCACTCTTGTCGCAGTAGCGCAACATTTAGAATGCGCACGAATTCGCGCGTATTTTTATATAGGTATATATCGGAAATTTGCTATATTAACTTTAGATTAACGCTTCTATTCGTTTCACCTCTGCGCTAGTATGAATTGACCCCTATATTATCACGCGCCTTGCGAGAAGTTGTGAAAGACGGTGTGTGAAGAAACCCTAACATAATTATGCTCAACGCCTCTGATTCCTAGATAAAACCTATTCTCATAATTGAGACAGTAATGAGTTTATCTTGATGAATGTAGCTTTTAAATCCATAATACTAGAAATATTTGCTGATATGTAAATATTGACTTGGCCATCGCATGAAAACACAATGTAGGTTTCTCACAAGTAATACATAATATATTAAATTATATTGCTTATTGCGATTGCCAAGTCAATCTATTTATTTAAAACTTAAAAGACTTTTTAATATTGATATGGTTACTATAACATGTTGTTAGGTTAGAAAGAAAGAGAAGAAGAAAGAAAGAAAGAAGAAGAAAGGTTAGCTAATTACGTAATAACTTAAAACAGAAGGACCCTTAAGTAGAGACTGAATAAATTGACCGACTTGGTATTAGATGGATCGCACAACTTTTTACGATAGAAGAACTGCATTGCGAGATTTGTTTTTATTGGCATCTTTATTACAGCAACAAAAACCAAAAAACAATTTTTAGAATTTTTGGCAGCAGCTAGTATTAAATAGAATTAAAGAACCATTTAGAAGGTCTCTCGTGATTACCGAGTAAACGATTGGTGGTCTAAAGTCGCTCGATAATAGAAAAGAGCATTCATTGAACGAATTTTCAATCGAAGCTAGCGGGAATGTAAACGATTTTCGATCGCTGCAGTGTCTATTCTAAGAAAATTATTGTGGTTGATTCGATAAATTATTATAGGTCATATTTGTTCGTCTGCTTAGTAAACATTTGCATATAAATTAGTGTTGACTTCAAAAATACACTGTAACAATTTATTTTTCATTTGTCATCATCTAAACATGGTAAGTACCTATCATGTTTTAGGAAACATATGAATAAATATATAAGAAAAGAACATTATTTAAATTATAAATTACGACATACTTTTGAAGAAAAAAGCACAACTAGAACCTTTTAGTACTTTTTATTGTTTTTCAAAGTATTCACCACGTAGCTTAATACACTTTTCCATTCGCTCAAACCAGTTATTATAACATTTATTCCACTCTAAAGTAGGAGTGTTCAAAATAGCTGACTTGAAAGCGTCGACTGCTTCTTCACCTGACTGGAACCTTTGACCACGAAGACTTTTCTTAATTTTAGGAAATGTAAAGAAATCGTTAGGGCTTAGGTCAGGACTGTATGGAGGATGGTCAAGAATTTCTACTTTTTCCTTATTCAAATACTCAATCGTTTGACGAGCGCTGTGTGAGCTTGCATTGTCGTGGTGCAGGATGATGCGTCGCTTTGAGTTAGATTTTCGAAGTTCGGCGATGACTTGTGGTAAACAAACTGTGGTATACCACTCTGCGTTAACCGTTCTACGATCTTCAAGTGCAATAGTCGCAACATGGCCGGTTTTTCCAACGAACGTGGCCACCATCTTCTTTGTAGTGCTTCGAGAACGAACAACTTTTGTCGGCTTTGGCTCGTCTTGAAAGACCCAGATTGTAGATTGTTCTTTGGAATCAGGATCGTAGGCATAGATCCAAGATTCGTCACCACTGATGATGTCGTAGACGTGAGTTGACTCTCCTCGGTTGAAATTACGACATATTTATATCTACATCTTCTTCTAATATTTCAGTAAGTTGATTTAGAAAATAATCCTTATATGAGATACGTGACTAGGTTATCTATTTCATTCTTCTAATATATAATAACTAGCTTCTGCCCGCGACTTCGTCCGCGTAGCGTGATGATATATATAGCCTTCCTCAATAAATGCCTATAGCCTTCCTCAATAAATGGGCTATCTAACAGTGAAAGAATTTTTCGAATCGGACCAGTAGTTCCTGAGATTAGCGCGTTCAAGTAAACAAACAAATAAACAAACACAAACTTATCAGCTTTATATATTAGTATAGATGTAAGAAATAAAATGACATTACAAAATACTAAGAAGTAGACAAATATCCTTTACAAGCCCAAATCTAATAGAAATACAAAAAGATTAACTTCGTCGCTAATCCTGAGATATAAGATATAAGTAATACCTCCGACCTGTCTTTTTTATAGCAATGTTATTTATACTGACGTCGGCGGTAAATCACAATACCTATCTTACAATTTTTTTTAATTTTTTTATTAAGATTACTAGCAATGTGGGTCGCACATTACTAGTATTCCTGTTAACCCCTCGTGCTAAGCTAAATGCTTGTGTTACGAGTGGGTTCACTTCGGTAGTGCAATGGGTGAGGTTCGAACCGGCAATCACATGATCACAAGTCCGACGCTCTAGCCATTAGGCTACCGCCGCTTAATTCTATTCTCATTGGAACATTGCCTATTCAGGTAAACTCTTATTGTACGATTCGATACCATTAGCGTATACTATCGAATCGATGTGTAATTACAAATGTTGCGATTAATTAACTATTAATTAAGTGTACTGTGGATTTGATTGAGTAGTATGACTGATGGATAATTCACTGTTATTATACTACTAGCCTCTGCCCGCGGCTTCGCTCACTTGAAGCTCAAAATCCAACAATGAGGGTCTCTTCTTTGTATGGGTGTCTATACATTAGAGAGGTCAAGCTGTATCTCAGGTTCCGTTTAATTATTTGAGATAAGAAGTTTTTAAGTAGGAGCACATACATTCTAACAGTGATAACAAAATTAAAATCTACTCAGTAGTTTTTGCGACAACCCGTAACAAACAGACAAACAGATAAGAATTTAAAAAATCACAGTTTTGGGTTTGGAGACGTTTATATACCCTAACCCAATTGTTTTTTTTTTTAATAGTTCAATGTAAGGACACAGCTTTTTTACAATGTTATAATAGTAGAGAAGAGAAGAGATAAACTTTAACTGTTTGTACCGTGTATGTAATTATTTAAGATGAATATTAATGAAACTGCCTCATTCTTTAGGTCCTGCGTTCGATTCCCAGGTGTTAGATTCCAGCAAGTGTTGCTGTGTTTTTAAATGAAATTCTCTGTAGAGAATTTAGTTTCGTATTGTCTCTGGTTCGCCCCCTATTACATGGGACTGAAAACCTTTGGTGTACATTACTACACTTTTGCTTAACCCTTCGGGGAATACAGGCGTGATGGTATGTTATGTTTATGGTATGTTGTGAGTATTACCTATTTTTTAGTTTTTTATTTACAATCATACACAATAGAACTTTACAGTTGCACCAAAACGTTGAAGCGCTCAAAATTACAATAATAAAACAGGTACATACAAAACAAAAGCCTTTAACTAAAAAAAAGAAATATTATTTAATATTGAAACAACTTTATAGAGTTTACCACCAATTCACATTCTTATCGAGAAAAAATTGCATTGATAGATTTATAGACGCAATTATCTCACACACAAATACCTACACCATATATCTACACCATATATCTACAGCCTATATAATAGCTTCTTTGAAGTACGAAGATAAATTATAAGGACGAAACGCCATTTTTTGTGCCAGGTTGTTGAATTTGAAACACGCTATTTTGAATGCCGGTCATATTAATCGTGGTTCAAAAAGTCTACAATAGAAAACTATAAATAAGGCTAGAACAGGCTGGTGAGATGCCAAATCACGCGAAGGAATAGTATCCTCATTGACCTAATTTTATCGTATGGCGTTAAATTCTGTCATTCGTGCTACATTTATCGTACGGGTAGGGTGTGGGTTTTCATAATTATCTACTACTAAACTTGAAATATACAGGCGATGAATTCCAAACTGAACGTAAATCGTTCACTTTTTGTATGACGGTATGTTTACCATCACACAATTCGGAACGAGTCTCAAACCCAAACTCCGAGCTGCGATTGAGAATTGCATATAATACGTAATAGCACTTTGTTAGAATTGAGAATGTAACCCAGGAACTGTGGAGAGCATTAGTCCTTGTAACTACATAGACCAATTAGGCAGTTTTAAAGTGAACGTTTGGTACATTATTGCGATGTCCAAGTTTTTACTAGCTCCCCCGGGGAGGTTCATCATTTAACTCGAATAACAAAGCTTGTTTGTTTCAGTGAGGAGTTCAAGCGAGGCGCCTGCGCTAAGTGTAACGCTGTTAACACTTTCCCTCGCCCTCTTCTTCAGATCCCTAATGCAATCAGAAACGTGATAAATTATCTCAACTCTTTTATTAACAAAACGTGATTTAGAAGCAGGCAACGCTCCGGTTTATTCCGACTGCGGAATATTCCCCCTTAGATATAATTAAACATTTCTTTAACAATTTTGTAACTTGGTAATTGGTTTCTCAAACAGTATCATTTATATGATAATGTACAATCAGGTAGCTAGTAAATACATTAATGTTTTATAGTTAAATATTTAATTAAGTCTTCGATACATATCTCGGTCATTATAGCTAGAGTAAAGATAATTATGTTAATACTTTCTCAAAAATGAGGTGTTGTCATTAGGTACAAAATTTATATTTTTGCAGCAAAAGCTATTTGTATTTAATCTTTGTTTTGGGAACCTATCTTTAGAATTCAAAATTATATTGTAAATAAAAGTTTAGAATCGCCTTCTTAGATAATATCTACTGATGTATATAAAGTAATAAATTAGTCGAGATCTTTTTGTAAGATTATGAAAAAATCGAGAAAATATACTACGTACTGGTAATGTTGATGCTATGTAAAAACAATGAGGGATTAGTACTTAAATAAATTTAAAAAACTAGATACTTATAAACTGCTTTTATGAATCTTAATTTTTGTAATCGAGTTTTCTAATAACCTTGGATTAAGAAAATCTTGATAAACATCACTTCTGTACTGTAAGATACTTCGTAAATTAGTTTTTAACACTATCATTTTAAGCCAACGGTCAGTACATATCCTGAATTGCTGAATATCACGATACCAGATGTACATATCAGTCTATTCACACATATTCTAATAAATTGCTTTCGTTGTTAATGTGTACTGTAATTAGTATTTTAATGGCATGATTTTTGTTGAAATAAAGAACAATTTGTTACTTGAAGAGTATTTTTTTGTTCCTTTTCGGCCTTCAATCATGAATAAGTCCTTCATGAATTCGATTAGTTTTCTTTTTCTTTTTGTAATAATGGTTTTACTCAATAACGTTTTCCAGTAGGCTGTGTTCGCCTAAAATTGTTATTAATTTTTACCTCTAACTTCACCGAACGAACAGATAAGGGTATTTTTATCATTAAGTGAATTCATGAATACGCCAATTTACAATGGATATTTCTAGCTCTAGCTTTAAATTTTCTATCCTATCTGTACTTCTCAAACAAATAACCTGAAACAGAATCAAAGTTCTCACAAAATAATCTAAGTTCTGCTGTGTGATATTCTCCAGTTTATTTGCAATATGTGCATGCTCTCTCTATCCGCCACCATCACATTTATCCTTAGTATCGGATCTTAAATTATTCTTATATCGTTCTAATATCTCTATATCCTTAGACTAAAATTATTTTGAAATTATTATGTTACAGTTTACAGTAGACACCGAAGTAGTTCAAAAAGAAAATTTGTAGAATATCATGTTTGTCGGACAGATTAGTGATTTCAGGTTATTGCCCCGAATATGACTGGAAGAACTAACCCATTTCTCTCTTAAGAAGTTAGTTTGTACCGACTCGTGATATAATCTCTTATTTCTTAGTACCCTTTTACAACACCAATCAGTAGGTTTAAGGCTGTTTATTGTTTGCCCAGAACTACACAAAGTACCGGCTCAACACATTGGCCCCAACGTCAACACCAATGTTATTTGGTCAACGTGTGAATTAGAAAATAGTGATGACGTTAACACCTACCTACGTATCTAACTGGTTGAAGCTCTTGGATTGGGTTAATATCTTAGCGCCAACGTTGGGTGTATGAAGCCAAAGTATGGAGCCGGTGTTATTGATCCATGCCAAGATCTATCATGCCATATCAGATTCCGATACCTACAAATGTCGAAACCTAAAAACTGTAAGCAAAATATTCAGCTTCCTTCCAGAATCAAGTTTCTATGCACAAATTTCCAGGTAGGTAATATTTTATTTCTGTTTCGGAGGAATAAGCTCGCTCAATAAAACAGGAGTTAGAAATAGTCTCAAATCTTGGATTTAAAAGAATAAATCCGTCTGTAGCGGTCTCGTAGCCTTTTATTCTGAGTCTGACCATCCCGTACAATGGTCGGGGCTTCCAAACTCTTTGTCAGCTCCTTACTATACTTGTCTGGTACTACTCTATTATACGTTTTCTCCGTAAATTGGACTTACATTCAAGTAATATGACACTCGTGTTGGTAAAAATATTGGGAAGAAACGGGTGTTATACTTACCCGTACAGATTGATAGTCATTTTTTCTTATGAGAGATATTACTTATATTAATATTAAAAGCGAATTTAAAAAAAAAAACAACACACATAGATAATGGAGCTAATACTGCGATTGTATTTGAAATTTCAATTACAATTAATACGTAATAATAATAAAATATTGTAAAGCTGAAGAGATTGTTTTTTGTCAACCAAACAACAAACTCTTCAGCTTTACAATATCGCTTATCGCGATCTCGCAATATCGCAATACACGCTAATATCAGGAACTACTGATTCGAATAAAAAAAAATTTTTGAGTTAAAATAACAGTACATTTATCGAGAAAGGTTATAGATTATATACTTAATATCATGCTACAGCTTACGGGTGCGAAGCAGAAACGTTTCTCGCGGATGAAATCGCATGGAACAGCTGGTGACGTAATATTAAGTATGATTTTGTAACTTAAAGGTGGGTACTGACCGGTGTTACGACGCGTAATGCAACGTGTTACAAAATGAACATGCGAGCAGTCAGTACCTGGAAACCAGTACGAACACAAAAAGAATGAGTACACGAATGCACGCTTTGTAACATGTTACATTACGCACTGTAACATCGGTCAGTACCCACCTTAACAATTCCTTGTCGTGACTTCTCGCCAGTGGGTATTTAGCCTTAAGCAATTCAGAAGTAGTAATAAAATCCTGGATTAACTCAGCACTAACTATAAAAAGAGTTATAAAGATAGTGAGTGACCACGAAAACAACATGTTTTTAAAACAATTGTTTCTAAAGCTGTCTGAATAAATTAAGGGTCGCGTGCTGGAAAGTATTAGAAACCTACTGGTGCCAACCAAGACTTAGGCCGATAACATTGCTATGTACAAAGACATGTTAGTGGTCTTAAAAACATAGGAAATATGTCAGAACCATTTATTTCGTTGTAGCTACTTGGAAAGAGGTTACAGTGGAGCTTGAATTGCCCAGAATAACGTAATAAGTACCAACATTGTGTTAATATTCAGTTTGAGATACAGTTAATCTACGTTCCTACCGTACCATTTCATCTACTACAACTTCACTGGAAATAAACAATCGAAAAATCGTTGCAAACTTGGTAAAGTTATCAAGAATTGCATTCGTTTACCTTTATTTCCAGTGAAGTATTTTGGATGAAATTGTAGAGCAGGAACCTAGATTAATGGTATCGGAATCGGAATAATAACACACTTTGATTTAATTGTGTATGAATTACGATTTATTTTGGTATTACGTACGAAGTCAGGACGTAATGCTGATTACGTCCTGACTTCGCATCCTAGGTCGGGCATAGCATTATTAAATTTTCAATTGAACTTTTTTTATTAACAGCTTGTAGTTTTGATTTATGCCCGATTAATATCAATAGGCTCACCCTCTAGTCGGTACCCAAAAACATACCATGAAGCTGGAGGACATCTCTGCCTACTACATCAGGGATATAGGCGTGATGGTATATCAAAGATAGATGAGATAATACGGAAACAATAAATATTGTCCGCCATCTTTGAAAAGTTATAACGAGTCACTGACACTTGGACTTCTAAACCCGTCCTTCATCGTTTTAACGTCTCCGCGACAGCCAAGATGGAATTATAACAACAATGCCTTATGATTTCCTGTCAACTGAATAGAAGACAACACTTTAATGAAAACGTCACAGTTACCGAGAAGCCAACGAATTTTCAGTCATCAAAGAAAGTGCGATCTGACAGCGGAAATCCATTTTATACGCAAAATGGATAAAAACTTTGTTGGGAAAAATGAAAACTCCGAAAAACATATTACAAGAAAGTTGTTGAGCGGTATTGTTTCACCTTTATCCATTTTTTAATATAATTTCTTAAGTAGGTCGCGTCCATTCTGAAGTTACAATGAAGTATAAATGACTCAATGTAAATTTAGTTTGAATACCCTCTAATTATATTAATGTAAAGCTATCTTATGTACTTAAAATACAAACAACTTACAAGACGCATTAGAGTTACTTCTACTGTACCAAGTTGTATAAAAATCATATATAATTTGATCAGCCAATAGTCTACGCCAGCACTAAATCAAAGAATAGTAAGCTGGCAAAGTCAAACAGTCAGGCAAAACCACTCAAATAGGTAGAAAATATTGGACTTGTTCAGTGGTCCGACCTCTTCCGGTTTGATTGGCTGGCGACCACACTTACGTAGGAGTCGTAAAGCACCTTAATGTGGGTTTCGACTTCAGTGCATGAGAGCTTGATTGCTGCATCTCAGGCCTTTTAGTTCGACTCTTAAGGCTCTGCAACATAATTATCAGCAACTTTGGTGATGCAGGTGTCCATTGGCGGCGATGTCTACTTACTATTAAGTGATTCGTCGGTCTCTTTGTCAATATCACATTGGGTTTAGCGTGTAAGGAGGCATAAGGATATCCCTATGTATGTGTTTGGTATCTAATAAATTTACGTCTAATATTTGCGTCAATGTAAAAAATCAGTACGTTACATGAATTTAGTATGCATAAGATTACACAAGAGGCGTCAGGAATGCGTCGTAAATTGTCATCCTAAAAAATAAAACCGATTCAATTAAATCCGCTTTTATATGATGAAAATAACCTGAGAAATACAGAAAGAAAGAGTCGCTGTTTTTAGCAAGATCACACAAATATTGTTAAAGTTATTTCTATCCCTTTTTATTTTATTTTTATTCGCTCTTATCTTATTTCTGGTCTGTTGATGCGTAAAAAGTGCCCACACGCCGGGCATGAGCCTTGATAAAATCGGAAGTGTCCTTACACTACAGTTTTTTATGCGTACTTTATTCAAATTGACACGAGGAACCGACAGGGCGTAAAGGCTGATATGCCAGTAGTTTAGAGCCAAGTGATAGCTGGATAGTGGTCGTCAGTCCGAATGGCTACATCTGATTACTGTGTACTCGTATTTTGTCACGCAATAGTCACAAAAGATAAGTTTTAAGTGAGCAGTTAACCCCATTGCAGGGTATGGGGTACGCGGAGTTACTACTTTATGTGTTCGGAAGTTTGTCATCAAGTAAGAAGGTAGTCATACCATCTTTGATAATAAATATGTTAGTATAGAATATTATGTAAGTAGACATTAATATATACGAAAGATCTGGTTTATTTAAAACTCGTTATGATGGTGGTTATTTTATATTTGAGTTATTTCGTACATAACTTAAATACAATAAATATGGAATTGATGATTATCTTTGAGGTTAATATCGAAAACCTTGCACACCCTCGGAATCGCCCTCCATATACAGATAGATGTAGTTAACTAATATTTACTACTTTAGGGCAGTAGAAATATTAGGCCAACGTCACAAAGCCATAATTTTCAATTAACACATACCTATAGGTTATGTGACGGATATGAATACAAAATAATTTTAGATAATACTTAGTCCAAAGCAAGAAAATTACGATAGAGCCGCAATATGAACCTGAATTCTATATTTATAAGTACAGTTTAGTTTAAGTACAGAGCTAGATAATAATTTGTTATCTGTTTTATTTTTTCTTGTAAGTATCCAAGTTTATTTGGAAAGTTTTAAGTGGACGCTTTAGAGCTAAAATATTGTCAATTTAAAGACTACGTAGTTGGAAAGTAACATAAAGGTAGGTAAATGTATTGTAATACTTTTGGAGAGAGTTGAATGAATTTAGGTTCAAATTAAAATTTTATTATATTAAAAACATACCATCACGCCTGTATTCCCCGAAGGGTTAGGCAGAGGCGTACTAATGTACACCCACAGTTCGCCGGTATGTTTAGGCCCATGTAATAGGCGAGCCTATTGCTATTAACCGGGCACAAATTCCTAACTCCGAGCTGCTACTGGGAATTTCATAGAAAAGCCCAATAACACTTTGCTCGACCTGGGAATCGAACCCAGGACCTCTAGCGTAGCAGTCGCACTCAGGACCACTAGACTAATGAGGCAGTTTATTATTAATATATTTATCATATTATATTCAAGTTTTTGTTAATTTTCGTAATTTTTATTAAATTTATGTAGGTAATTTGTGTTTTTTGGGTTGAGATAATAAATGTGTCTCATTCTTCTTTAATGTTGGGAATTTGGTTTGAGCTAAACACCGATTTTTATAATAGTGACAAAAATATTTTCCTGTCGATTTTGATGACGAGACTGACTGGTGCGCCTGGCAATTTTTTTTTGTGTTACTTTATTTAAGCTAAGGAAACTTCTATACCTTGTAGGTACGAAGATTTCGTTACTAATAATGAAATCTCAGCAATTATAAATTCATTGTACTGTAATAAAACATCAGTAAATAAAATCTAAACATTTCTAGCTACCTACTATCAACAAAATAACGTCAAAAAGCATTCACGTTTAGCATTTATTCGTACATAGATTCGAAAATCGGGTAAACATTCGTTTATTCGCCCAATACTTAGGTACAGAAACCGATTTCGCACATTCTAAAAAGATATTTGCTCAGCGCTCGAAACACAATGCCAGCCCAGCAGGGTATCCACAAAGAACGTAATTCGTCGCAGCTGGCGGCGCCACAAAGAAGTGAATATTATCAGAGTGTACATCGCTGGGATAGCCGGCGAGATTACAATATGTGACATTTTGTGTTACATCTTCACTTATGTTACGCTAATAATGTTGGAATATTGAATTCGTAATTGGTAATGTTAGGATTTTTTTGTTTTTTTTACAGTGATGGAGGGACATGTTATGATACACACGGTACACAGTGAATTAATTTTAATATTTAAGTAGCATGACTATACCTAAACAAAAAAAAACAATTTGTCGTGTTCAAATTGCTGTTCTTTCATAATTACATTTTGATAACTTGCTAGCATTAAAACTGGTCAGTTAATGGGCCATAAATACGTATAAACGAACTTTAACATCATAAATGTCGGTATTTTGTACCTCTGATGCGTTTAATGAATTATTTTTAATTGTTTATACTCTTGGTATACCTATTCATAATTTTATTACTATTTTGTCGTGACATTATAATTAACAGTGACATTTATTTTGACATCTAAGTCTATTCTAGTCATTTTTTTTGGAAATGTGAGTATCATGTAGGCTATACATGATAATATTATTACAAGTTTTTATAGTCTGGAGGCTTTGGGAATTTCATACTACCTACACGAATGTCACTGAGATGTATCACCCATAGGGAGATAATTTCAATTTCAAAGCATAAATGTCCTGCTGATCTGGTATTGTCGTGCGACGGGTCGTTGAGCTCCCTTAATATTATGGTTGAGCTACACGATGACTGATGCATGCTTACCGTCAGTTAGGACTGGTCACAGATGCTATGGTTCTTTCCTCAAAAAGCTATTTCAGACATTGCCCTGCATTGTCCCACTTACATTATTTGCAATATTTTATGTCTGGCTCTTAAAAGAGACCATGAGTCTCTGATTTTGTTTCGGTGTTTCTTCTCAGAGGTCTTCAGTTAGGAATTGTCGAAGCCATCTACTTTCACAGAAATACATTTCATTTCATTTTAATAAATAATGGTAACTTTAAAAATACTTTCTGAAAATTAAGGTGACGGTGTTAGTCCTAGTTCCCAGTTATTTTTTTTTTTTAGTTATAGGTATGGACTTTGGATTCAACGCATGTGCCTCTAACTTTTCACAATCATATATTTTATTTCTCACTTGCTTAAATGAAGGAAAAGACGGCGAGGAAACCTGAAAGATTTTCTCGAAGGCAGCGTGTGAAATCTTGCAACCCGCGGTAGGCTAGTGTGGCTAACTAAAGGCTGCTGAGAGGAGAAACGTTCCCAGCAATAGAACATTAAAGGGATTGATGATGGTGAAATAAGGTAACTTCTCTACTATACCTATCCTATCCTATATACTATACCCTTCGCGCTCGTCGTAATCTATCGACAGATTGGAAAGATGAGGTGAAAGTCTTTTAGTTAATCGTTCTATATTTTTTTATAAATTTCATGAATCATCGTATCGTCAAATGCAGTCTAGTGATAGTAGTCCCCCCATTCAATAGATGCACATGCACAAATAATTAATTTTCGAGATGATAATATTTTACTTATCAGAGTTAGGATTCAAAATGACAAAGAATTTTTGATACTTGAATAATTCATCATGGCAAGAGTGAGTGAATATTACACGAAAGAATCTTAATATTAGCTTATAACTTATTGAGTACCTACGTCAGATCCAGGAAAACTTTCAAACTTATCAAGATATTTTCGCTCCGACATCGAAGAACAAATTCTAGTCCTCGTTATAGACAGATAGATGTTCCTAGAATAATCCGTCAGTTTACTGATTGCATCCAAAGTGGAGGAATTGATAAATCAAATAGAGAACGATTTATTACGTATAAGTTTCCGTGTTGTTTCAATTTTTACATGGATCAAAATTTTTATGAATGGCTTGAACGTTCGGCATAGTTTACAGCGGATTTGGAAAAGCGCTACAATTTGGGGATATTGTAGATGAAACATCGTATTGACGGACAAATAAATTGAAACAAGTGACCAATGAAGTCGAAATGGAGATTTTCTACTGTTCTAAATTAAAGTAAGAAATCATGAATGTACATATTATAATACTAGCCTCCGTCTGCGTCTGCGTTGTGTAATCTGACGGGAATCCGTCAGATTACACAACGTCCTCACAAACTTTCAAATTTTTTATAATAATAAGATAGGATAGACAAAGACATCATATTATATGCGTAAGTATTAGTATTATAGTATTAATATTATAGTTATTAGTATTATATTTTATGCGTAAGTTATCATTCTTGCAATTATCAGCTACTTGCTACTAGGCATGGAACATTTCACAGATAGCATGTGAAAAATCACATGAAATAATTTTTCATAATATGTCACACCTGCGACTTTTTTTACACAGCAGCGTACTCAAAATCGCACTTCAATGCAATCACATTTTATTTTGTATACACGATTTTATTATGTAGCAAAATAGCAAGCGAGGTGTTAAATTATTTTGAATGAAAGTTTATTGCTGACGAAAAGTAGCAGGCTGCGAAATTTCGCCTGTGAAATCGCCGTGAAAAGTAATCATAATTTCATCAAATGGAAATGAATGCAAAGTAGCAATCATTTCCATGCCTATTTGCAACCAACAGCTAAAAGCGATTTAAACTCTTAATACATGTATCTATTGGTGTGAATACACCTACGATTTTCCAATAATAAATTCATCAAATGCGTGTCTATTTTGTATGAAGACCGGCGCGCGAGGTACTCGCATAATTTATAAGCTTCTAAATCCAGCCAATGAATTCAGTTACGGCCGCCATTTTACTATTATATCAAAGCTTGAGCATTAGATTTGTGACTTAATAAGAAATGAGATAGATACGTTACATCATTTTAAACATCCTGTGTCTCCTGAATGTGATTAGTAACAGATTTTATTATATTTAAAATTTTATAACAAATATTTTTGATAAGACTAATATGCATAAAATCTATATTTAAAAGATTTAATTTGTAGGATACAATTCACCCACTATTAAAGAATTTTAATCTTGTGATTTATTATTTACTTATTGTATGTACAGTCACCAGTACATTAAGTTACCACAAACTGTCAAAATTCTCCAATAAACTCTATTATTTGGAGATTAAATTGAAAATCGATTGAAGAAATTTGACAGTTACCATGATGTGCTGGCAACCGTAGGTAGGTCTTGTGTTATAATGATGATAAAATATTTTAATTGTAAGTTTCATGTAATCAACTGATCAACGCAATGCGTGTGACTCTTTTAAGTATAGATATCGATATTTACGAGTGTAGGTTTTTTAAATAAACAACATGAAGGTACAATATTTTCGACAAGATTTTAGAATATTTCGTGGGAGAGCCAGAGTGAGGCTACCGCAGGCCCAATCCCTTTTAAAAGGCGGGCAACACACTTGCAACTCCTCTTGTGTTGCTGGTGTCCATGGGCGGCTGCATGTTTCCTTACCATCAGGTGAATCCCAAAAAAAAAATATTTCTTTACAGACATGGAAATTGTAAATTATAATTAATTAATGCGTATTTGGACTGCCTCATTAGCCAAGTGGTCCTGAGCGCGACTGCTACGCTAGAGGTCCTGGGTTCGATTCCCAGGTCGAGCAAAGTGTTATTGGGATTTTCTATGAAATTCCCAGTAGCAGCTCGGAGTTAGGAATTTGTGCCCGGTTAATGGCAATAGGCTCGCCCCTATTACATGGACCTAAACATACCGGCGAACTTTGGGTGTACATTACTACGCCTCTACCTAACCCTTCGGGGAATACAGGCGTAAGGTATGTTTAATGCATATTTGGATAAAATTATTATCTTAAAAATGTCATTATCTATGAACGTACCTACTTTCAGAAGAGTTTTATTGATACGGTTTTTTACGTGGGAGAGCCATGCTTCGGCACGAATGGGTCGGCTCGACCGGAGTGATACCACGGCCTCATAGAAAACCGGCGTGAAACAACGCTTGCGTTGTGTTTCGCCGAGTGAGTTGAGGTTACCGGACGCCCAAACCCTTTTAAAGGCGGGCAACGCACTTGCGACTGCTCTGTGTTGCGGGTGTCCATGGGCGGCGGTTATCGCTTACCATCAGGTGATCCGTCACTCGTTTGCCCCCCTATCTCATAAAAAAAAATGCGTGACACGATAGACGCACATGAATATTGCCTAAACTCTGGTAAACTGTTAGGTACCTTATTTCAAGGTGGGTGTATCGTGTGAAAAAAATGTCCTTCGTGTCGTATTTCTTAAGACCAGTGATCAATGGGCAATGGTCACGCAGCACGCGGGCACGCGATGCGCGACCGACTCATACCTCAGCCCGCCTTCTGACACCTCGTTTTCTAGATTAGAAACATAAAAATACTGGCGTGCCTCTTCATTACTGACCACTTAATTTAATAGAACGTACCTTTTCATTCCACTGGTGGATCGTATGTACTTTGTTTGTATTTCTGGGGTGTATATAAGAGGCTGTGTCTGCAGTTTGAGTAGGGGGAACAAATGTATGCGCTTGTATTTACTGAAATAAGGGATGAATTAATGTTTTTTTTTAACCTTTGCTATCGATACCAAAGAAACATAATAATATAGACCTTTAGACGAACGGGACAAATATTGAGATATTGTTACATGTTTCGGTTTCTCAATTCAACGCAAGTCAGTGAATTAACACCTAATGTAAGTCGTTACTAGAAGTATTGCATAGCATGCATATTTTATTTTATTATTGATGTTCCAATACGTACTTCATATGTTTTTGTTGCATTGCAAACAAGTAGTTTGGGTTTTAAATTTAGACTTATCTCGCCTGAGAAGATTTAAAAAGATAATTTAATAGTTACACGATGTCTTATCAGATGGCGATTTATAAAATATAATCGTTATTCCTCGAATTAGTCTCTATTTGTACCTAGGCATACGTATGAAAATCAAAAATATATTTTAAATTATACTTTTTTTAAAAGCGAGCGTATCTTCAGGGTCCGAAAATATCGTCTGAATTGACTTTAAACTAATTTAAAAGTATTTCGAACTTTTTTTAAAGAATTTACAGAAAATGCCAGATATTTTATTAAAGCAAAATCAACGTTGCCGAGTCGTTCGTTCCCCCCGTACAATCGCGCAACCATTGAGGTAAACAGGTACCAGGCGTATCACCCGCTTCTCATTAAAAACGTCAACAGGGAAAGCGCCGTCTTCCATACAAATGCATAGTGTCATGTGAAGTCATTAGCCAGTAATCACGTGACGGGGTTGCAGCAGTCTTTTGTTTGTACCTCATTCACCCACGTACACGATAAAACTTTTGTACTCTGTACAGAATCATTGCGCATTACCGAAGCGTGTACCCTTTTTGTTTTTCTTGTTGTACATTTTAATCAATAATGAAGTCTCTAGCTATAATTATAGGTTACCTAGCTACACATTCATCTTTTTCTATCGTAAGTTTTATTAGTTTTAAAAAGTGACTAGTGTGTTAAGAAGCCTGTGTTTGTCTGTTACGAATGAACGATTTTCAATGTGTTTTTTGTGTGACTGATAGTTCAATTAGGATAAATAATTATTGCGATTAAGGCATTCTTAAATTTCAGCTGGAACATATTTTGGCTTTCCTTCAAGCCTAAGCCCAGGTCTGTTATATTTTATTTTGTCAACATCTATTCAATAATTTCAGAATTCAAGAATTTTGACAGTTTTATATTCCAAATTTGTCATTTCCTCTGTCATTTAGTCCCATTCTGACACATTTGGAATAGTAAACCTACACGCTAGTTGGGCTAAAAAGATCATATGAAGCCTTTGGAATTATAAATTATTATGATTCATCCGTAAACCGTCCATTTTTGGCGTCTATTTTCCCCCATCCGGGTCATAACATAGTTCTTTCGCTGTGATAAATTTGCTTGAAGATATTTTCGTGGTACAGAATGCCATCTCATTCCGCAGATAATTAAATTTGGAGACTGGATAGCCAAGAGATTAGTTACCGTGACATTTTCAAATGTCAGATGACGTAAGACTTCGGGATTATTAATCTTAATTCTTCAAATAAATAGTTAAAATAACAATAAATATATAAATTAATGAGATTATTAAACTAATTATTACTATTAGTCTAGTGCATTGTTTCCCAAACTATTTAGGTTTTCCCCAATAAGAAAAAAAAACCAATCACTAAGTATACACACGTCTTAATTTTGAATACATTGTAACCCTTTTAGTAGCGAACAGGACCCTGAGGTTGAGAAACAATGGCTTTAGTGGTCAGGTTTGATCCCTACGTCGGACAAACAGTAGGGTTTTTCTATAAAGTAGCAGCGGTAGTATGATATAGTGGTGGATTTATGACCTGTGAATGACGATAGGATCGCTCCACTCTTCATGCTCCCTAAAACATCGTTCTGTAGAATATACTGTCGTAGAAACTCTTACCTAATAATACGTAAGTACTTGGAATGATCAGTTTTGATTGATGATTTTTAGTCGTGTCGAATGTGAATCCTCGCAAACCTTCGTATTTAAAATACAAAAAAAAATGTGTAGATTGTTAATTAATTACGTAAATTATATTTATCTACCTCTTGTATGAACTTTCCCGAGCGAGTCGACGAGTTACTACTTGACTGAGATACTTGAGCAAGTAGAGTTTTGAAAACTGGCCTTCGAAGCGTTCAAGTCTTTCTACACGACGACGTTGTGAGGTACTTTAGTTACGCACACTTTAACAAAATAACTCAGTTACATTTACAGAACCACTTTGTTACGTTTCGTGAAATGAATTTAATCATTAGTTTTAGATTTTTAGATGATAAAATATATTTATGTGAAAACGCGACAAGTTTTATAGTCTTTCTGTTAGTAGTTCATACGATATGAATAATTACTTTGTTAGTTTGTTTATTAGATTCATTAAGGTGAAGGTAGTCAGGATTACCGGGTGAGTATGAGGTCTGTGAGGATTTTGAAATGGAAAATCTGTAACTGGTAGCAGAGTTAGATTTTCGTTTCTATATATTCCGCTTATCAATACCTATACATTTATGTATCTCTATATACAGGGTGGCGATTTAATCACCTGCATCCTTCTAGCAGGTGAATCAGACCACGAAATACTTCCCATATCAATAAAAATAAACAAACCTTAATTTTTCATCAAAATGTTTTTTAAATTTTGTATGCAAAAAGTCAAAGACATAGCGCGGACGTTGAACTCATTGTAGGTATCTAGAGATAGCGAGTCAAGCAACTACTTGATCGGGCCGTCCGCATAAGGTCAACGTACTGCAGGGTGCATATCGTTTTATGAAAATTTTAAATAATTATCAAGTCCTTTAACACGGGATTGCTTAAAGATACAAATTATAAATTATGTCTAATATGTTATATGTTATCAATACTACACCATGTTGAAGTAGTGCAGGTGATTAAATCGCCACCCTGTATATTTATTATTATTCCTAGGCCTATTTATCCTAAAGGTATCGTTACTTTCAAGACATTGGCACCTGTTTCATGTAAAATTCTGATATTCAGACTGGAAGTCAATCCTCAAAAAATTGGGAAATAAACTAATGGAAAATTTAATATGTAATGGAGCTAAAAACGTAGCTTTTGATGAATGATTTTCGATGATAAAGATGAATGACTCCACAGGTATTGATGTGGTTTTCCTAACCTCCCAGTAATTGCTGGCTAAACATACTTATGTCTAACCCCTTGGAAAAAGCAAGCATCAAGTTGTTGTTTTAATCAAATGCTTTCGTATTCAAGGATAACATTTATGATGACTTTATTGACTCACTTAAGATGAAGATGAAGACAAAGGTTGTCTCATGCGACGCGCAGACGCCGAGTTAATTTCGTCAACTCCGCAAATCTCCAGCGAATACGGATCACATGATCATTAAGATATCTAAGACGAGTCCTCGAGACAGTGCTTACAGTGCGAGGCTTTTGTGATCTCCCATAATTAATAGGCTTAATATTTCATACACTTCCTGGGGATTTTCGCTAATTTCCTCCGTCGACGATACGTTTAGGTAGATTACCTTGCGCTTAGCGGAGACACCATCACTCAAGATTAAGAAGAAGTGGAAATAACTGCCGTTTTTAAAAGCTTCGCCTTGTTCCGTCCTCTCATTAAGGTAACTTCGTTAACATAATAAAAGTCATCTCAAACGTTACTACGTTTTAGTTAAACAAACGTGCTACTTAATTGTCGGGTAATTAACAAGTTATACAAATTTTACTCACAGTAAAAATGTACATTATATTTTTCCAAAATTCAACCTTTTTATAATTAGTCAAAAGGAATAATTAAGCTTGACGAAAAATAATCTCTTATCAATATAAATATTTTATTAGATTTTATCTTGGTCTGTAGTATCTTATTAAACCCAAAGAAAATGTTGTTAGATAGATATAACATAAGTAATTAAAATCAATAAGAATCTAAATTTCTGCTGCTATTTATAAATGTACCTACCTAATTATACTCCACATTATTTTAATTTTGTCCTGACATTTAAGACCATTATTTTATTAGAACGTAATTATCGAAAAAAAAGTAGTAAATAACAAGTATAAATAATAGTTGTAGTCCAGTCGTCGTCTAGAGAAACGAACTAATTTCTCTAGTAACAGCTGATATTACATTTTATATGATACAGAAAGCCCTGAATAAAACCCTAATATTACGATAGTAAAAAAAACATCATAAGATTTAAGAATAAAAGTTATTTGTCTTCAAATAATTTGGATCATTCATACCTAATATTAAGGTAGCATTTTAAATTAAACTAATCATAATAATAACTGACGACACGTTTGACGTAGCGGCTGAGTCATCGGCTTCTGCGCCACGTGTTGTGGGTTCGATCCCCACACGGTGCAAATATTTGTATGATCTACAGGTAGTTGTTCCGGGTCTGGGTGTTTGTGTACGTGATAATTTGTGTTTGTAAACGTACCCACGATACAGGAGAAAATCCTAATGTGGGGAAAAGGTTTAAAAAAAAAACATGTTATCTACAAACAAAATATAACAAATCAAATACAATATGTGTGCATGTTAATTAATTTCAATCAAACTACAACTAACTATTAGCTAGAAATACCAGAGTGGCGTTTCTAATTAATTTGTAACACAGGTATGACAGCCCCGTGACACGTTAATTGACTGTTATTGTTAAATTAAAATAACGAGCTAAAATTAATTGCCGGCTTATCTATTAAACTACAATTTTAGAAGTTGATAACGTTTTACTAAACTACCTGTCATTTCAACTAATGGTTAGTAGCATTCTATTGTATTCTGAATTTGAATTGCATGTTTACTATTGGTAGGTACTTCAACACAAATTGATGCATAGGTATTGAAATTTGTCTGCCTCACAACGAGATTTGAAAGGGTTGCAGAGCGGACGTTGGACGTTGGGAAATTGTACAGTTCTTACTTGACGTGATAATCCTTTTTTTTAATACCAGTAATGTAGGTAAAAATCTTACACATCAAACTGTATAGGTAATTCTCAGTTACTATTTAAGGCGTATCTTTGGATGTTCTTGCCGGCCCTTCTCCATAAGATCCACTTTTGGAACCGTGTAACTAGTTTTGACTTATTGAAATAAAATATTTTGACTTTGACTTTGACATATCAGGATGGCGACACGTCTGCCTCGGACATAAATTAATCAAATTGTGTTATTATTCGGATTCGGATCCCATATATCTAGGTTTCTACACTACCATTACGACCAAAATACTTCACTGGAAATAAATGTGTATGTAATTCTTAATAATTTCGTCGTTTATTTCCAATGAATTTGTAGTAGATGAAATGGTAAAGTAGGAACCTAGATTAACGGTCTCCGAATCCGAATAATAACACAATTTGATTAAACTGTGTTTGAATTACTATTCTGTATGGTCGCGTCCGTCGTTCCCTAAACAAACTTTTACACAGCGTACATAAACATGGAATAACCAAAAAGTCAACTAAAAATTCAGTTACCTTTTAAATTCACTAAACTCACTAGTCCTTGAATTTATCTCAATACATAACATAACATACCATCACGCCTGTATTCCCCGAAGGGTTAGGCAGAGGCGTAATAATGTACACCCACAGTTCGCCGGTATGTTTAGGTCCCATGTAATAGGGGGCGAGCCTATTGCCATTAACCGGGCACAAATTCCTAACTCCGAGCTGCTACTGGGAATTTCATAGAAAAACCCAATAACAATTTGCTCGACCTGGGAATCGAACCCAGGACCTCTAGCGTAGCGGTCGCACTTGAAACCACTAGACTAACGAGGCAGTTTAGTTAATTAATATTTAATATAAGGTATGATGAGACTGGCATGTACCTACGTATGTATAAATTGAAAAAAAAAGTGTTTGAATTATTATTCCGCTTGGTATTACCACCGGACCCTAAACACACTTTTTGTACACAGCGTACATAAACATGGAATTACCAAAAAGTCAACTAAACATTTAGTTACCTTTTAAATTCACTAAACTCACTCACAAGTCCTTGAATTTATCTCAATACCACAAAACTAAACGTGTACGATACTTATAGCGCCGGGCGTCGATACGACACGCAATGTGACGGAACCGGTGATAAGATAACGTTCGAAATTAAAACCGGGATATACTAGCTTGACATGAAAGCGAAGTATAGGGTTGTGAACAGTTTCTTGTGATAAAGTGAACTGGAATTTTCCGTCAAATTTGTTTAAGGAATTTATATACTTTTAGTAATAAAACACTCTCTGCATCATTAGTCTGGTGATCTCAAGCGTAACTGCTACGATAGAGGTCCCAGGTTCGATTCCCAGGTTATTTAATTTTTCTATGAAATTCTCAGTAGCAGCTCGGAGTTCGAGATTTGTACCCGGTTAATGCCGTGGCCAATGGTTGGCTTGCCTCCTATTACTTTAGTAACCATCTCCTTTTTCTCTGCTTTGTTCCCTTTGGAGAATACAAGCGTGATGGTGTGATGGTATGTAAATACATATCGGGTTATGATTGCTGCAATGTGCGATATTGCAAAACTCACTTCGATAACTTACTTTCATATAAAAAACAGAATGTTTGAAAATAAAAAAAACATAATGCGAGGTCATTAATTAATGTAGGTAATTGCCTAGCCGCCGCTTTAGTTAAGTAAAATAATAATAAATAAATACAATTAAGAGACTATCGCGAATAACCATTTCTACCAAATTTCCCAACAGAATAATTATTTTGCTTGACCCAGAATTATCCGAGTCTCGAGGTTGCTTAAATAAATGGTCTTTGACAAACAACTATTCAATTAATGTTAAGCACATTCAAACTTTCCTTTTTGTTGTGTTTCCTTTTCTTTCGAAGAAACAATTAATATTACCACAGCTCTATGTTGTGGCTGAAACAGTTTTTTTAGTGCCTGTATCTAGATTAAAACATACCTGGTCTGCAACCCTGTAATGCTTTCACAAATTATTGCTTGGGTTTGGTCATGATTGCCATTAAATAAGTTGATTTCCTTTTTCCTAAGAGTCCGGTGGACCAAATAAACGTAGTAACAAAAATAATCGTAATTCACACACAATTTAATCGAAGTGTGATATTATTCGGATTCCGATAACGTTAATTTAGTTTTCTGCTCTACCATTTCGTCCAAAATACTTCACTGGAAATAAATGTAAGCAAATGCGATTCTTGATAACTTTGAAATGATTTTCCGGTCGTTTATTTTTAGTAAAGTAGTAGACGAAATGGTATGGCAGGATCCTAGATTACCGGTATCTCAATCCGAATAATAAAGAAATGGATCCCAAAAATAAACAATACTAACAGTGATGATCTCTTTGTAGGGGTCTGTATACATCAGGGAGATCAAATTGTATCTCAAGGTCCGTTTAATTAGTTAAGAATTATGAAGTTCACCAGTTTTTCAGTTGGAGCATATTCTTTCTAACAGTGATAACAGAATTACAATCTATTCAGTAGCTTTTGCGCCAACCCGTAACAAACTCAAAACAAAGATTCGAAGACGTTAATAACCCACTTGTTTTTTTTTATATCTTCAACTAGCTTCTGCCCGTGGCTTCGCCCCCGTGGAATTCGGTCTGTCATCACATCCCACGGGAACGGGATAAAAAGTCCTATGTCCGTCTCCTGGTTCTAAGCTACCTCTCCACCAATTTTCAGCGAAATCGGTTCAGCCGTTCTTGAGTTATAAATGGTGTAACTAACACGACTTTCTTTTATATATATAGATAGATAGATAGCTTCTGCCCGCGGCTTCGCCCCCGTGGAATTCGGTCTGTCATCACATCCCACGGGAATGGGATAAAAAGTCCTATGTCCGTCTCCTGGTTCTAAGCTACCTCTCCACCAATTTTCAGCCAAATCGGTTGAGCCGTTCTTGAGTTATAAATGGAGTAACTAACACGACTTTCTTTTATATATATAGAAGATGTACAGACAGCTTTTTTACGATTTTATAAAAGTAGAGATTTGTGAGGAAAATAATTACGAATGCAAAACTTTTAGGAACCACATATAATTACAACGCGTCAACGGGGAAAATGCACATTCTAAGATCAGACTAAACAATATGATTTTGGAAAATTGTCTCGACTCGGAATTAGATCGACGGTATAATGTTTTAAATGGCTGATCAGTGTTAATTAACTGTAGACACGAAGATTAGGAAATCTGTTGCTAAAGGAGGATAGCAGTATATAGAGAGTATATATATCTGCAGCTCTCTTGGAACTTTGAGAAGTCTTCTCTTCTTCTCTACTATTATAAAATTGTAAAATAGCTGTGTCTGTACATTGAAGATATTAAAAAAAACAAGTGGCTTAGGTTAGGTGGTATATAAACGTGTCCGAACCCAAAATGTGATTTTTAAAATACTTGTCTATTTGTCTGTTTGTCACGGTTTGGCGCAAAAACTACTGAATTTATTTAAATTTTGTTATCACTGTTAGAAAGTATGTGCTCCAATTTAAAAACTCATATGTTTCTTATTTTCAAATATTTAAACGGAACCTGAGATACAGCTTGGCCTTTCTAATGTATAAAGACCCATACAAAGAAGAGATCATCACTGGTGGTTATTGAGCTTTAAGTGAGCGAAGCCGCGGGCAGAAGCTAGTTTATAATAAAGATTTTTTTAAAGTTTTAAGTTTACCGCTATATCATCAGCATACATGCGTTTGTGAACGCGATGTACTAGACTTTTCTACGGTTCAGGTTCCAACGTCATACCTAGGCACCCCTCCTAGTCTCATTCATTATTTAGTAATAGACAGTCACGTATTTTTCGAGTAGTTTCAGTCCGCTTTAGCTTATGAATAAATGAAGGAAAAAATGTCGGTAGCAATTGCCGGGAGATTCAGCGGTGAGCGAATTTTCTTTAAATTTCTCTACTTTATAGAAGGATTATAAGCGTACGATTTGTGCTAGCATGTACTTTATTGGACAAATGTCTGAACCTACTTACCTACTTTCATTTACTTTAATATTTAATTTACTTGCACACATGCGAAATTAAGAAATGAATAATATATTAATCTTTTCAAAATAATCTGGTAAATATTATGCCTCTTTTTCTTTGCTGCGAAAGTACAATATTAAATATACGTTTATTTTTCCAAACTAACGATATATTGTAAATGGAATCAGCACACCATAATAGCTTCAAAATAAACTAAAATTCATACCATAATCCAACTTCATAGTTATTAAATTAAGCCTGTCTAAGAGAAAACATGCATACATTTTGCACGCAACGAGAAAAAGCACTTCACCATTTACTTACATGGTTGAAATCAAATCAAAATTATGCTAATACCATAAGCTTATTCGCTCGAGTATAAATATTTTTCAGTATTAAAGCAGTACAAAATGCAAGACTACATTCAAACAAATCTTCCTTTTTATTAGAGCCATGAACGTAGAGATGTATTTTATTGTATCCTTGAAATATGCCCGCACCGTTACGGTTGAAGTTTCGAGAAACTAAATTCTCTTCTTAGTTGAAAGATCAAAAATGGGGTTTGCTGTTATTATATTTTATGGTTTTGGGGGGAAGGATACTATTGGCTACAAAGTAACCGTATATTTCTTGATTGTATGCTTTTTTTAACTGATCTTAGTCACGACAGTGCTGCACAGAAATAAAGTAAATCTAACTTTTTAGATATTTGGTGCTTGTCTAAGGTGTTCTGTTTTTTCGAATAAAATAGTTTAAGGTTAAAATAATGAATAACAATAATATATGAGAGAAATATAAATATTATGTCGCAGAAATATGAGGGTTCCACTAGGTAAGTAGGTTTAGCCAGATCTATGGTAATATAATATTCTAATAAATTGATAAACTTTAACAAAGATTCTGTTACGGAGACCAAGAATTACACTTGGTATTATCTAAAGCGTCGAGAAGCAAAATCTGAACGGGACTTTTAAAAAAGACTAAATAAGTAAAATCTAATAGTCGTTATAAAAATCGAAATCTCATAATGACTCTGCATAAATAAGGGAATTAAGTTCGTTGTTCAAGACAGCGAGAACTGACTTAGCAGGTAAAAGAAAAAATACCAAATTAGCCGTGTATGTTAGGTATGTTCTACAATGCACCCATTCCGTAGGTAACTAATGTTGCCTAATTTGACAAGCTCGGGCACGCAGTAGAAAAAGCTGGGACAGGGGTCGTAAATCCGGACGACAACATTGCTAGGGGTGTCGCACAAACATTCTTACAAATTCTTGTAACTGTAAACGTATTTTAACTTTTCTCTAGCGTAACATTAACTTTGTTCCCCACAAAGCGACGATAATGAGAGGACGTGAATTTAGGTTAACTGCATTATTCTTATTTCTAAGGTTGAATCAGGTTTCTTTTAAAAATGGAATGGACTATTTTTTTTCTTAATTCACGATAGATTTTTTCTTAATAATAATAATTCTTAATTATATTATTCAAATCCTAAAGAGTCTATCTAGCTTTTAACTCGTTAGTAAAAGTCGCTTGTAAAAGTTTCTACGTAAAATCTAAACCTAATCTTTTACATTTTACGGAAGTCTTAACTCATTCACAGTGATTAAAGAAATTATTATGAAATACTTTCTATTTGGAAAGGAGTTTAAACGGGAAACTTATCTGGTAGATATTTGAGGTTGCATTATTGTGATCGACGCCGATAGTATTTGATAGTCAATTTTCAACAAAATCTTTAGGTACTGCTAAATCTGTATCACCACATCAATGATAAATAACGTTTACATATCCCTATAAAAAGGTGCGTGGCGTTCCCATTTTGGTTACCACCAACGTACACGAAACATCATTCCGTACTCTAAACAAAAAGGTACATCAATCATTCGTATACCCACGAGGCATCGGTAGCGGTTGTAGTTGCTAGGTAATAACAATCGGAAGCGGGTAGTCTGTTGAATTACTGGGGCGGGCCGCCCTCTATTGCCTTCCAAGCAAACAAAGTTGCAATAAACCCGACCAAGACGACTGTAACGTTCCTACTATCTTAATAGCGCTTTTATCCATCGGGCTGGGTTACACATGTCGCTTTGTGAACGTCTTGAGACTTTGTCTACTCAACTGCATTTTATTTTCAGCTTATCTGTTTCAGATATTGGCGATATGGCTTCGAGTTTCCAAGTGTCGGTTGTTTCATTCGTTCCGGATTCTTTGTTAAAGCGTAATGGACATTTTTGGTCAGAAGCTTCTCGAGTCTTAAATTGCGAGTACACAACTTTACATACGATAAAACTACTTTTGGAAACGCATTACATTATTGAATTAAATGTAAACATATCATTTTTTTACTTGGATAAATAAGAAGATTATTTTTTATCAAAATATGATAAAATTTATGTTATAATTGTTAAAAACATGACAATATATCACAAACTTGGGCGCAATCGCAACCTAGGCAATACTGCAATTGGTGAGATAACCTATTAAGCTATTATCACGATATGAAGAAGCAGATACTATTATAATATTATAGATATCGGTTGGTAAACTCTCTTAATTGTTGTAACTCTAATTTCAAATTTCCATGTGGTTCATACAAATGCCTATTTCAAATCCTTAAAATATCCAGTTTATATTTTAAATCATTCAAATGAAAGCTGGTTTAAAGACGATAAAGCAGTTGATATCAATACAGCCTATGGTAGAAGTTTCGCAATTAGCAACACGAATCTTCGTAAAAATAAATAGTGGGCTCCGAAAAGTTCGAAAATCAAAATATTAGCCCAAGTTTACAACATTAATTAGTTTTAAAATACACTTGAATATTAAACGAATTACCCGGTTGAATTTTGAGATGGGATTTAAAATATAATTCATTTATAACAAAGGGCGTCAATTTATAACTACTTACTTATATATATTTTCTCATATTTAATGGAAATCATTACTTGTTTTATTCATTTTCCAATGCGCACCACTCAAATTAAAAATAGTTTTCTAAATATTTTTTTTTTGTGTTCTTACATACTTAATACTTTTTATTAAATCTTGAAGATTGAGACGAGCCTTAAGCCGGTATTTATTAAACTGACATTGAACTCCGCTCTTAGAGAGGGTGACTTGAGTTAAGTCCTTGTTTGATACCCCGTGATGATGCATAACATGTGCTGCTAAAGAAACAAGAACAGTATCAATAAAAGTTTAACGTGAGATTTGGAATATTAACGCTATAAAATAGGGAAGAAATTGTTGTTATAATTTGACTTTGATATTAGATGCTTAATTATTAAAAGTTGATTCCAAGTACGTGTATTTTGATACGTGAAGTAACCATTTAGGATATCGTGATTCTCTTAGATAAGGGCACTAAGCTATTTGTATTTTCTTCCATCTGTAAATAAAATAAAATACTATCACAATAACCTAGGGGAAGCCCACTCAATTACTACCAATCATAAGGGACACATTAATCAAATTACGAAACAGTTCGATAAATTCTGTCAAACCATTACACGCCAGAACTAATAATATTATACCGACACAGACCTTTCAATGTAAGTAAATAAAATATCCTTAGGTACCTGCGTAACTCTTTGTATAGCTACCGTACTTCATAATGTAATTACTCCCGCTGTAGGTCTTACAATATCGTGTCCAAGACGGAAAAAAGGAAGCCCGTAGCGGAAAATTTACTCTCCTTAGCCCGTGATTTTTATTTGCTTCAGATCCGTTCCCCTGCCAGTCTGGTCTTGATAGAAGGAACTACTGAACATTTCTCCGCAAGCAATTATTTTAAACTTTACATTTCGATACAAATTGCGCGAGCTTTGCTTTTATTTTGCTGTGAACTTTTAAATGTGTGTTTGATTTTGTTGCCTTGTTTTTGTTTTAGTTAGGCCACTGTGGCTCGTGGAAACTAGGTTAACATGTTTTAAAGGAGGTTAGGTCAAACTTTTCTATGGAAAGAATCAGAATGAATAGAATCAGAACAATCATGTACAACGATCATACTCCTTGGTGCGCTGTTTTCTTAGTAATTCTAAGAAAATTTTCAATCTCTTTGTTCTAGGTAAACAATATTGGATTATAATTGACTCGTTACTATTATTTAACGTGCTGAATAAACAATGAAACTCGATACATAAATATAATCAGTGGGAACTAACACGGGGATGAGTTCGAAGTCTTCGATCGAATGACGACTGGCTACACACGGCTACACATGCTATAAGTTTCCAGTTTATCCACATTTCGCATCGTACTTATAGCCTTTTCGTACAATAAGATGTCAGGTTATATTGGAAATACATAGGTATAACGTAAAATATGAGAAAGGCATGGTGTGTAGCCGTGTGTACTTACAATCAGACTAGCTTTCACCATGTAATATCACCATCTTATCTTATATATATATATATATATATATATATATTATACGACTATATAGATATATTTGTATCAAATAAATTTCTGTAAGCGAACGTCCGGCAAGTGTTGGGCGGGCCAGTTTTTCTTACTGTATATTAATGAAGCCAGCTATACAATCTCAGACAATATCTAAATAATTTATTGCCTCACCAGGTGTCGCGCCAAAGACGAATTTACATACCGTACACCGAAGAATAGAATGTAATTTATCGCTGTGTATTTTGTACACAAGAAAACGATGAGTTCCTGATAATAAGGTCAAACTTTGTTGTGGGAGAATACTTCAGAATTTGCGACGCAAATTAGATATTGTCTGATGTATTGTATGTAAAATCAGATTGTACGACCGTAATATGGTAGGTATTATGTTAAAAGGTAAGCAAAGATGATGGTAATACAGCTAAGCTGAATATTGCCTATAAAGAACGGTATTTTGAATAGGTAGGGTTGATTCGTTGGATTCATTTACAAACACAATTTCTCACATTCACAAACACCCAGACCCGGAACAACTATCTGTAGATCATACAAATATTTGCTCCGTGTGGGGATCGAACCCAAAACACGTGTCGCAGAAGCCGATCGTTCAGCCGCTACGCCAAACGTGTCGAAATAGACTACATTTATCTGAATAGATGAAGTCTATTTCGTACTTCATTGTCACTAACTCATTTTTTTTTAATATATTCTGGGACATTTTTACACAGCACCATCTAGTCCCAAACTAAGCAGAGCTTGTACTATGGGTACTAGACAATGGATATAATACTTATATATATATATATTTTTTGTAAATACATACTTATGATACATAAGAAACACACAGACGAACACAAACACTTATATTCATCACATAAATTTTTGTGTCCTGTGGGAATCGAACCCATGGTCAGCAGTCCGGTTCTCGAACCACTAAACCACAGAAGTCGTCATCCCATTTATCGTCCCATTGCTCCATAGGCAACTTCGGGTCGGTAGGCTACACATCATAGCCATTGACTTAGTATACTGTAGCCGTGTGTACATTCATAGGCTTGCTTACATTCTGGGTTCCCACCTGTTGTATGTAATGTACAATTAATTATATTATTGCATTTTACCATTAACTTTTCGTGATTTGAATATTTCTAACGTTATGTAAGTTGTGAGCACGCTGGGGGTGGCTGAAAGGCAGTACCGGTTCTAATTTTTTTTTATTTTAAGAAATATAAATTGAAAGGGAAAATTTTTGTTTAGCGTTGTTTCCTTATTTTGCAACTCGCTTTTATATAGGTTGACTGGTAGTCAGTGGAAAATACATCAGTGATTATACCTACTCATTAAAACTAACAAATTTTCCTTTACTGGTGGCTAAATAGCCATACTGTATATAATAAAGATTGTTATTATTTCTAGAAGAGAGTTTTTTCTATTTACGGATTACAGTATATTTATTATGTAAACCTATAATCGTATTATTATATCTAATAATTATTCGTCGAATGTCTCAATATATAATGACAGAATATAATATATACCTACTTGAAATAGTAGAAGATACAAAAATTACATAAAAAATTCGACGTGAAAATCCATATAAAGATAACCCAAGACAAAAATCCACTGCTTTTTATATCTATAATAATTATTCTTCTGAATGCCTCAATATATAATGAAAGAATATATAGTTGAAATAGTAGAAGATACAAAAATAATATAAAAAATCGATGTGATGATAATCCACACTAAGTATGGATTATCACATCGATTGCGTCGAAAACGCAGTGGATTTTTGTCTTGGGTTATCTTTATAAGTCTTATAAAGATAACCCAAGACAAAAATCCACTGCTTTTTCGACGACGTTGTGTATGAGACAGCGGGCATACTGTAGATTTTTGCGACGGCAAACGTGTTAACTTAGCAAGCAGCGTAATACAAATTGTCAATAGACATTTCCGGAATATACCCAAGAGTCAATAAATAATCTCATGCAAACAGCATCAGTACTTCATCAAGTTAATAAATAGAACATGGGAGAAGTTAGTAAACTAAATAATTTAGTAGTGTTTTGTGTTCTGGGCTTCCAAGTAACTTGTAACGGTACTCCCTATGGAACCAAAGGTCCGTCTCTGTGAAGTATGGCCATGTTGACAATACAATTTGCTTAGGGACACAATCAGCAACACGATGGCTTCAACTAGGTTTGATTCTAACTTACCATCACGACTGTATTCCCTGAAGGGTTGGGCAGAGGCGTACTAATGTACATCCAAATTTTGCAGAAATGTTGAGGTCCCATGTAATTAAAACTTTTGCTCGACCTGAGAATTCAACCAAAGAACTCTAGCGTAGCAGTTGCTTGATTAAATTAATGAGGCAATTTAATTTAATTTTACATTAAACTAGGTAGTGCCCGTGGTTTCGTTCGCATACCAAAGGATTTTTTGAGACAAAAGGTCAACCCCTTCTTCAAGCTCCAAGCTATCTAGCTACAAACAAAATTCTTCAGTTTTGTTTCAGAGGCTTTAGTGTGAAAACGTAACAAACAAACAATCAGAGAGAGTTATTTTCGTATTACAGTATGACTATGGACTATCAAAATTTGGACAAGTTTCGCTGTGGCTCTAGAGATCAAGGCTCTTTAAAATTATGCGTTCCCGTTAGTCAGTTTGGGAGGGAGAAATATAGGATACTATATAAAACACTCTTATCAAGAAATAAAACGTTGGGTGACAAAAATATATTAGCCTTACAAATATTCAGGATTCTAAATAAGTAAAGTCGACTCTGAAACTAGGTTAAGCTGCAGTTTTTATCCTAAACCAATTTAAAAGTTTACGGTAGTGTCACTTTATGTATTACAGTCGTTTTGTCCATTACGAGACTGTTACCCCACTGAAGAAAACGCGGCGTGAAATGGAAATTGTAAAGTTTGTCTGGGTTTATTTAGTTTTATCAGCAACTTTACATTCTCTTGAATAGTTTTGTTTAAACTGTGTTATTGTTGAGATAAATTATAAAATTAGTTCAGAAAATGGAGACTATGACGATACTTTGTTTTATTAACTTCTTAATACTGCTCGACCTGGGGATCTAACCCAAGACATCTAGCGTAGCAGTCGCGCTCGGGACCACTAGGCTAATCAGGCAGTTTAAACATCGGTGAGAGATGCAATGGTAGTTCCAGAATCATAAATAACAAAGATTAAGATTAAGTCATCCGGCCTACAAAATAAAATAAGTCTATTCCAAATGAGTTCAAGGGCGAGCTAAGTAACTAACATTAATGAGATTATCCGACAATGTTAATTTGATAACGTTCCTTATTACATTTATCCTTAAAGCTTACATACATACTAATATGAAGAAGTAACTCTGTCTATGTGTTTGTTAAGTTTTCACGCTTTAACCGTTAAACCAAATTTGATGAATTTTGTTACAGAGATAGATGGGCCTGTGAAGTAAGATATAGGATTTTTGGTTTTAAAAACGTTAAAGTATGTTTATACTTTGGAATTTTAGCGAAAATGTTGGAAACGGCTAGTTAATTCATTATTTCAAATTGATAGTACATACTTATTAAATAAAACGTTGCTCACATTAGGATTTTCTTCAATATCAAATTCAAATTCAAATTTATTGCATTCCATAATGTTAGTAATACAGGTGGTAAGGCTTACTGCTAGAATCAATTATGGACCCTGTCAGGCACAGCAAAAGTATAGTAAGAGAGAGGAGGAAATGTGCTTTTTTCAGGCATTTTTTACGATAATTATGTAAAATATATAAAAATATAATATGTAAAAATATGTAATTCTACAATATTATATTTATTAAATTTATATTCATTTAATTGTATCGTATTTATTATATTTACTTGATAAGTTGATATGTGATAGTTATTTCTTTTTAATTATATTCATGTTATTCTTCTTATAATTATCTACCTTTATTTTTTACTATTAATATAGGATATTATTATATTTTTATTGAGTATACTAGATTATTTAATTTGTTAAATTTATATCCTTGATACCGTTATGTTTATGAACAAAAGAAGTAGTTATAATCTCGGATCATATTGTACAGTTTAATTTCACGTGAAACCCTTTACAAAACATCCAAAGATTAGATGAAACTCACTGTTATATATTAGAGTGACAGACATTTCCAATTTTATAGATAACGCTACAGCCCGTATATAAAACAACATACCTAATAAGTATATTTTATATCAGTAGACTGTTTTTATGATATTGCGTTTCATTCGTATCAGCAATAAAATGTTAATTTATGACACAAAATAGGGATACAAAGGATAATGTCAATGATACAAGATACAAAAATTAATAGGGAGTATCTCGTAAATCTGTTAAATTGTTTACAGATAAAAATGTTACGCGAATCATTGTTTGGCATAATAAGCAAAAAATATTTTTATGTAGTATATAATAGTGCCGTGATAGCCTAGTACAAGCCGTGATAGCCTAGTGATATGACCATTGGATTGCCAAGTCAAAGGTCTCGAGTTCAAATCCAAGGCACACACCTCTGACTTTTCGAAGTTATGTGCGTATTAATAGTTAATTATCACGCGCTTAAAACGGTGAAGGGAAACATCGTGAGGAAACCTGCACGCCTGAGAGATTTTCTTGACGGCGTGTGAAGTCTGCCAACCCGCATTAGGCTAGCGTGGTGGACCTTAGCCTAATCTTTCTCATTGTGAGAGGAGACCCGTGCCCAGCAGTGGGACATATAATGGGTTGATTATTATTATTATATTATTATTTATATAATAGTGAATATCTTTAACATTACAAAATTCATCTAGTGGTCACAAGCGGGATATCAAGCCTGAGATTATGGACTCGATTTTATATTTGAGTAAAGTGATTTTGGGTTTTTCTTTTAGGAAATTGTCAGTAGTACTTCGAATAAGGGAATGAATTTACGATCTCGCTATGGTACCAAAAACATACCAGCTAACAGTAAGTTCTCATAACAGAATATTTCTACTTACTCTGACTTATGTACCTACATGGATGATAATATGCGTCTTATATTATAAATGCGAAAGTTTTGTGAGAATGGATGACTGGATGGATGTTTGTTGCTCTTTCATGTCAGAACGCCTGAACGGATCTGGATAAAATTTAGCACAGAAATAGATTATAGTCTGGAAGAATTTATCTAGTCTTACAAAGTCGCGGGCAGCAGCTTTAGGATGAAGAAATTCTCGTTACAAAAAAGAAAATCTTGGTAGGTACGCTATATTTTTTCCTATAAGTATGGTAATTTTTGTAACTTAAATCTCACACCGAATCAAACCTCACAATTTGTAATATTATAATACGATAGTACTTATATTAATTATATTTGCACACCCACTACGCCTTTATTCAAAACAAAATTTAAACTACTTAACTTCTGTTTCTCTTTTGAATACCACACATTAGCTGTTTTGTTCTAACTTTCAGCATAATTCCACATTCAAACATTAACTTTCTTGTTACCTAACATCATTTAAATTAGCCAAGTTCCACACAGTTGCCGCAAACTTCGCAAGGTCTTCACGTATATTCGTGTATAAAAACCTACTTCAACTAGACTCCAACTGTCTGACTCGTGCGTCGAGAAACTCTTGGAGGACCTCTTCGGTCGACGCAAGGGCTATTTTGTTCGTCTCAAACGCGCCAAATAATGTTTTTACCTATTTCCCTGTTTGTTTTATGATATACTAGGACTTGCGGACTGAATAATAGATCAACAATATAGATAAACAAACACTAATATTATAAAGAAAAAAGATTTGTATGTTTGTAATGAATAATCTGAAAACTACTAGATCGATTTTAGAAATTCTTTCACCATTAGAATGTTACGTTCTCCTTGAGTAACATATAAAGGCTACATTGTAAGTCGAGTTAAACTTAACGTCAACTCATTTTTTATTTATTGGCTTGGGGTTGGCTTCCAGTTTATAACTAAACTAGCGGCTCGCCTTGGTGAAATCTCTAACTTTTTTCAAAATATTCTATAGCCTATGTTAATCTGGAATAATGTATCATTCGAATGGTGAAAGAATTTTTGAAATCAGCCCATTAGTTTTTGTCTTTATTCGTTACAGATATACAAATCTTCCCACTTTACAATATTAGTATAGATATCGGTATACAATACCACTAGGTATCAAGGTAGGTAAGTACGTTTATAAGTACCAGAATTTAGAACACAGTCTTCAATCTGCGAGTGAATATCAGTAGGTACTTTGTTTACTCCGTAATAAACTACGGGCATAATTTTAATTGATATGAAATATAAAATCTCCGCCATCAGTTCTATTCCCTATATGTAATTAATTTTAATAAGGAAAATGTCTAAAATAATACCATTGAGTCAAATAGAATTGCTTTAATTTTTCATTTGTGTCACCAAAGTCCACTTGTCACGTATAAGTAATAATTAGTCAAAATAAATACAGGTTACTGTTTTACGGTAACGTTCACCTACAAGTTCTGGTTTTTGGAGAGACTCCTGATATGTCTTTGAATCGTTGTCAAAAATATCCCACTTGTCAATAAAATAAACATTGGTTCTCTAAACTAAAAGCTTGCTATAGCTGCGCCAAATATTAGGTGCTAATACTAGCAAATATATCCCTAATTAAATCCCTAATTGCAAAAACCACGCAAACCAAACAGCGGCAGAAAACTTGTCAAAATATTATATTCAATAAATAAATCTGTCTAGCTGTGTGCATCAGTGAGATAATAGCAAAGCCATGTTTACGAATTCAATTTATACAAAACCCTACATCCATTCGTTTGTATATTATTTTCCTATTTGTTTCAACGTTAATCTCATAAACGGATTAGTACGATTTCAATAATTGGAAACAGGTAGAAAGTGTAGGAAATTATCAAATGGATTACAATATAGTTGAAAACATTGAGATACATTATATTTAAAAAGATACACTATTTTGGTACAGGCGATATCTTCGTCTGAGCGGTTTCGTAATTATCATTGCGGATTAATGTACATATCATACCGAAAAATTAATTTGATTTAGGACTAGAAAATAATATAATTTAAATGTGTTGTGAGTCATGAAATAATTTTCAAGATATCTCTAACAAATGTCAGTCGTACCTGACTTTTGTTACAGATATCTTGAACATTATTTGAATTAACTTACCTTACTTAACTTTAATATAAGGAATACTATTCAGATAAAATCACGTACATGTGTTTTTTTTTGTTTTGGTTTATTTTTCCAGTTCAATATTTTTATTAGTTGGTCATTACTCTATCTCATATTATTTCGTCACGAGTTTCCCCTCGGACGTGTTACGAAACTGGTATTAAGTAATACATTCCAGCATAATACTAACGTCATGTCAACCAGAAGTTTGGAACACCCCTTATACGAACTCGGAGGCGTGACTTTAACCCGTAATAACCCGTAAGGTTTAGAGGTATTTATAAGGAAAAATATTTTTCTTATTACTCGTGAATGAAAAAAGTAGGACGAGAGAAATATGTTAAAAAATATTTAGAAATCTGAAAGAAAAAAAAAAACATTAAGGTAATTGGAGGACATGGAACTTTCAATCAAAGTTTGCTTTTTAGAATTTATGAAACATTAGTTTTATCAGATGCTATTCAAAATCTATATAAAATGAGGGATCTAATTTTAGGAGCAACAAAAACCTGCTTTTAGCACTGTTAATGTTTCACTTAACTAACCAGTTAATACACATTAAAGAGGCCTAACCATTCCTTTATTCAGAGATCTTAATCCTGAATTTTCGCCGAATAATATTAAAACGTAACAGAGGGTTCATCTCTAATTAGTTTGTAAGGCACCGCAGTCCTGCACTTTGTTTGTCTGCAAAACAACTGGTTGTCTTAAAACAGTTTGTCAATATTACACAATTTGCTTTGTAAATCGTACGAGAACAGGAAAGCTTTGTTAAAAAAGGTTTTGCTAAACCAGCTTTATGAAAGCACTTTGTTCTGTTATTACTGTTTTCGGAAAACATTCATTCAACTGCCTCGTTAGTCTAGTGGTCCCAAGTGCGACTGCTACGCTAGAGGTCCTGGGTTCGATTCCCAGGTCGAGCAAAGTGTTATTGGCTCGGAGTTAGGAATTTGTGCCCGGTTAATGGCAATAGACTCGCCCCCTGTTACATGGGACCTAAACATACCGGCAAACTGTGGGTGTACATTAGTACGCCTCTGCCTAACCCTTCGGGGAATACAGGCGTGATGGTATGTTATGAAAACATTCTAGCAATAAACTGGAATGTTTTGGATACAATACCTTTTTGTATAAAAATCATCAAACGGAATCAATTAAAGAAAATTCTCACTGTAACTCCTACCAAATAAAGTAGTGTGTTACAAAAATATTTTTACTGTATTCACTATAATAATACTGTCAGAAGAGAGATTTTTTTTTTATTAGTAATGTTTTTTAATGTGTAACATTAATTCCATGATTACTATAGGTACCTAATTGTTTGTTGTTGAGAATTAGTTGTTGTAGAAGATTACGTCCTAAAAATATGGGGGACTACATATTTTGAATAAATGATTCTTTATATCTATTTTCACCGTGGGAGAGCCATACTTCGGCAGGGGCCGGCTCGACCGGAGTGGTAACTGATAACACAGCCTTACAGAAAACCGGCGTGAAATAACGGTTACGTTGTATTTCGCCGAGTGAGTGAGGATATATTATGTTGTCATGTTTTCCACTTTTGTCAGTTTCAATTTTAACTAAGCTCAAAAGTCTTATAAACTTAATGTTTATAACAACAAGCCTTTGCCCGCGACGTCGTCTGCGTGGATTTCAAATTGGGTCCGACCTAGATAAAAAGTAGCCGATATGTTATTCCAGACGATTATTTATAATCTATCTTTGTGCCAAATTTTATACAGATCCGTTTAGCCGTTCTGGCGTGAAAGAGTAACAAACATCCACCTATCCTCACAAATTTTCGCATTTATAATATTAGTAGGATTATAAACAGTAGCGGTTATAATATATAAACGTTTTTTGGCGATGTAAATTAATCGTGAAATACAATATGACACGGGTGTGAACTTAATTAATGTAATGAAAGTCTATGAATATATTGAGGCGTCCGTTAAAATTACATGAAAATATTTCTGAAATCCAACATATAGCGATTTGGACACATTACGGCCAACCTGAACCAAAGGATGACTGTTTAATATAATTAATTATCTTCTGCCCACGACTTCATCTGCGTGGAGTTCACAATTGGATCCGACCTGGATAAAAAGTAGTAAATATATTATTCCAGACTTTAACCTATCTCTGCGCCAAATTATATCTAGATACGTTCAGCCGTTCTTGCGTAAAAGAGTAACAAACACCCATACATCCTCACAAACTTTCACGTTTATAATATTAGTGAGATGGTTATCATAGCACAATATTTATAATATTATATTATGTGGGCTCAATAAAAATTTTTTCTTTCTTTATTTCTAATATTATAATCCCATCACGAATTACAATAAAATTGTAACTGGAAGATGGTCTCCTACAAAAGATGGGTCTGGCGGAGACATCAGCCTGCAGGGCCTGTAAAATGGAAATTGAGAGCATGGAACACCTTCTGTGTACATGCGATGCAATGGCTAGAAACTCATACCCCCAAGCCTCATTATAAAGCTCATGGAAGAGCTGTTTGTAGAACTGGGAGGGGATGAGGAATAAGTTATCTAGGGGTAGCACAAAAGATCCCATTGGGTCGAAGTGCACTGAGGCCTTGCTGCCTTGGCCCTACACAAGATAAGATAAGATAACTGGAAGATGTCTGTGATTTTGGTTTTTTTTTGTTTCTAAGCAAAATATTATTTATAAAAGCAATAGAAGCCAAAACTATTTTTTGTGTATCGAATGAATCCGATACGACATCAAACCAAATCTGACGCCTATGTGTTCCCGACCTTATTCTGAATACCTACATCCACGCGAACGAAGTTAGGTACCCTTGACAGTTAAGTAGTTATTTTTAGCATTATGATTGTAACTCATAATACTTGTCAATTTAAATGCTTCGCTAACAGTGTAAATTTTATAATATAGATAGTATTCAATTCGCAGATTACCTTTTATTATAATTTTTAAATCAAATCAAATCATTTATTTTGCAATTACCTGTATATAAAATCAAGGTGGTAGGTACACAATTTTTATTAATGTATGTATATACTTAGGTAGAGTTGTAAACTGATATTTATTCGATCTTTTTATTCAATGTAACCACCTATTGTAATATACATGCGATTTGTTGACATAAGAAAACCCATTACCGGCGCGGCACCTCAGATTTACGACTGTTTGCTACTTTGGGACTCTCCAAACTTATGTGTTTTTCCTTTATACGAACGAGAATTCGGGTTTTTAATTAAGGATTGCCGTCGCGTTTTATGTACACACTTGGGACTCGTAATACACTTCATTTACGAGTTTTTGTCGCTTTTTTTCGTATGTATGTAATTTGTTACATTTGAAATCTGTGTAAGGAATTCGTAATAATAAGTAATGGCTCTGACCTTTACTTTTACCCGTCTTTATTTTATGAAAACAGTACCTATCTATCTATACTAATATATAAAGCTGAAGAGTTTGTTTGTTTGTATGTTTGCTTGAACGCGCTAATCTCAGGAACTACTGGTCCGATTTGAAAAATTATTTCAGTGTTAGATAGCCCATTTATTGAGGAAGGCTATAGGCTATATATCATCACGCTGCGCGGATGAAGTCGCGAGCAGAAGCTAGTATTAAATAGAATTATATTATTATTCCAATATTAATGGTAAGTTTTGCGTAATGGATGGGCGATCTGCTTCTGCGCCACAGGTGTATTGTTCGATCCCCGCATGAAACAATTATTTGTATGACAAACAAGAGATTATTATATATATAAGTACCTACTATGATTTCCTCCTGTACGGTGAATCGTAATGTTTTCACTGCTATAATTTGAGTATCTTGTCGATCCTTCTCCATAAGAGCCACGATTTGGAACCTAGCTTTTGACAATTAAAAAAGAGAGAAAATATCAAGTTCATTCTCTTTTTCATCCTATTTCAGGAACAAGAAATACAAATATCTATTAATTGAAATTAAAAGCACACGTTTGAAAAAGGAAGTGGTATAAAAATAAGTTCAATTCCCGATAAAATTCTTTGTTCTAAAATCCGAAGATAGTTTGAAAATGTGGGTTTAAAGTTGAACAAAAGGAAATATAGCAGCACCGAACTTACTAATTGGTAATTTTCTGCTGCGGCACCTGTTATTACGCTCATTAATTCGTATTCATTCAATAACAATACTTATTATTACTCTTTACTAACTGCTTCATTAAATTTATCCTAGTGGTCTTACGCTAGAGGTCTTGGGTTCGATTCCCAGGTCGAGCAGTGTTATTGAGTTTTTCTATGAGATTCTCAGTAACAGCTCGGGGATTGGAATTTGTGCCCGGTTAATGGCAATCCGTCGCCTTTTACGTGGGACCTAAACATACCGGCGAAGTATACTATGCATCAGTACGCCTTTTTACGCCTTCGGCGAATACAGGCGTGATGATAATTATGTTATTATATTCTTGGTATAATGTACTGAATATTAGTTATTATAATTATCTTTGTTTATGTATACCTACCTATAATTATTCTATACATATACCTACATCTATATTACTAAAAACGTCCTTTAAAGCTGGATCGATTTAGACAATTTTTTTTTTGTGAGAAACTTAGAAATTTTCTCGGCGGCGCGACGTATGAAATCTCCCAACCCGCATTAGGCGAGCGTATTGGAGTAAAGATTAATCCGTACAACAGTATAATAGGTTGATTACCTATATTATGTTATAGGTATTGTAAACTGGTAGTTCAAGGTCATTGCGATAAAGGTGACTTCACATCAATAGTGATGTGAAGTCACCTTTATCGCAATGACCACCGCCAGTCAAGACCATAGGGTCTTGACTGCCAAAAACGATTCTCTTCGCATCGTGTTCCACGCATCATGGAAAGCCACCTTTAAAAAAAGTAATCATAATGAGCTGTATGCGGACATGGTCATTGCTTTGATCTTTATCTGTCGAACGTGAAACCTTAGTACTACAATAAATCGAACTTTGCGTGTTACCATAATATAAAATGTAACACCCACTGAGACATTTATTTTCGTTAGCAACATTTCTTATTAGTGGAGATAGAAGGCAAACACGCCAACTAATAAAATGTTAATAGGGAAATGTGTTTTCTTTGATAAATAAACAGAACTTTGTTTATTATCCGTTATAAAAACAATTTATTGTGAACGCTTTGTTACGTAACACGCTATGTGGCCATTCAGTTAATTTTTTTTGCTGATGACAATGAAATTGACCTTAATGATAATTTTTAAATACACCTACGTATAAGAACACTTGAGACAGAAATAGTTTCGAAGAAGAATAATACATAATATTGCAATTAAGATCATAATTACAGCCTTACGTAGGTGGTAAGGTTGAGGTTGGAGATTCAATTTCAGCTGAAATATCTTCAAAATTCTCAGGAGCAGCCTGAAGTGAGACAAATGAAATGAAACATCACTAGATGTAATACCTACTTTCGCTGTCTCTGTAAGTAAATAATCATATTCATATTTACATACCATCACGCCCGTATTCCCCGAAGGGTTAGGCCAAGGTGTACCTACTAATATACACGACGCCGGGATATTTCGATATATTTTAGGTCCCATGGAATAGGAGGTAAGCCTATATCCATTAATTAACTAACCACAAATCCAAACTTTGAGCTGCTACTGAGAATTTCATAGAAAAACTCCATAACACTGCTCATTCTGGGATCGAACACAGGACACAATGTCAAAGTCAAAGTCAAAGTCAAAATCATTTATTCAATATAGACTACTAGGTAGTACTTTTTGAACGTCATTTTTACAATATAGAAATATAAATATAAAGAAATATAATAGCACGCAGACTACTAATGAGGTAGTATTCATATTACGGTAAGGATTATTAAAGATACATCTAGTTTCAACCCCACGACGGTCTAGTATATAGTAATTATCAATCTCCTATACGTACAGTAGCTATCCATTGTTCTCAATTAAGGATGCATATCGTGTATGGGTAAGTGTTTCATTCCTTGCACGTGAATTCGATCCAAATTCCAATTATGTGCGTTTGGATCCCCTCGAAGAGAAATCGATCTTCCGTTTGTTAGAGAGGACGGTCTACGGCCAAATTACGACTATTACCACTCGATACATACTCTATTTGATTATATCTCGGTAAATGGCCTAAATAGCGCAATATTTCAGCTCTATGTATGTCTATCCCTTTAGATTTAATGTGAGTACGTCTATAGTTATTTTAGAGTGGCAAATGGAATTTCCTTAAAGTTACTTAACATAATTATGTCTCCAAAAGGAGTTTTTCTTTGGGTAAGTTTATCTATGATCCCATTAAAAATACAAAGGTACATATTTTATCTATGTAAAATAAAGACAAAAATTAATAAATATTTTCCACCACGACATCCATCGCAGATGAGACTTCAAACTTTTGTATAATATTTTAGTGTAAACGACAGACGCACGAAAGCAACGCACATCGTTTTGTGTTTACTTGGCAAATAAATCAGTGGTACAGGAGCCAAATTTCAAAAGTTTTTGATTTATCATAATCCGGATTTCCATTTGGCGAACGCTTGGTCCATTATTCTATGTCACAGACACGACAAGGGTGCGTGCTTGGCGAAAAAATAAAGGCATTTATCGCTGTTGCTGTTATTTATAAACAACTAGCGGGCCTGGCACACGTTGTCCAGTACTTAAACTTCAAATTAAAAAAAAAACAGTTGTCGAAGGATTATACACACAACGCCATTTACTGGCATTATCGAAACCAGCGTAAAAATTGTGTGCATGTTCATTTTTGTCCGTGTTTTGTTTATGTGAAATCAGTTAATTTGTTCCCGATACACATTGTATGAGAAAAGAAAGTTTTAGTAGTAATTTTTTTGATGTTTTAGTAATTATTCTGCTATTCGAGGTAGAGACAAATACGACAAATGAAAAGTTCAAAAAATCGGTCCAGCCATTCCTGAGTTATAAATGGTGTAAATAACCTGACATTATTTTATTTATAAACATAAAGAATACACTCCTGTGTTATTGATAAAGCTTGAGAGCTTGGCCAATTCCTAATTCTAATCTCTCTCATTCTAAGAGGTCGTGTCAAGCAGTGGGGCAATAGGTTACTAATGATATGAGAACTTGAATGTTAATTATGGAAACGGCCGGTTTACACTTCTATAATGTTATAAAGTAAAGTAAAAAAAACATTCGTTCAACATTGTGATGAAGTACATCACATTTTTACGATCAACAAAAAGAAAATATTCGCAAATGCGATATTGAGGTGAGATATCACGTTTCTGACATAGACGTCATAATAAAAGAGCAGCCACTTAAATTACAAACCGTATAAAATATGCGTTACCTTCGGGAAATCTTCTCTGTGCCAGAATGTAGTCGCCTCGTAAAGCCATCTAGTAACGAAGGCCCCATGGGGGTACACGCTGTATTTTATTCTCGTCAAAAAAGGACATCTACATATCGCAGTCGTACGACTGTCTCTGCGATTCATAGTAGCTCCCTCAATTGAGGTTTTATGGCCACTGGGCGGTCGATCGCTACGTTAAGCGTACAATGTTTTTTACTCAATGAACAGTGTGACTAGGGATGTGGGTAGATTAAATAATTCAACATACTCATAATATCAGCCAGCAAGTCCACTACTGAACAAAGGCCTTCCCAAAAGACCTCCATAAGGACTACCTCGATTAAATAATTGCTATGAATCAAATCATATAGTTAAAGTGAAAACTTCTTTAACGGCGTTGTGCACTTTTTGGGATGGGTAAAAAATTTTAAACTCGCTTCAGGACACGTGACGTGATCGAAAATTCGTAAGATGGTTTTAATAGTTCAGAAGTGTTAAAAGTTTAATGCGATATAAATTGTCATGTTTGTGTACGATAGAGCAATAAATGAATATTGTATTTTACCACATAAATGATAGTACTTTTATACTGATAATTAAAGCAATTCGTGCTAAATTATTCCCTAACCATTCCAAAATATCAAAACTGCACAATGTTAATATGTTCACTTCTGCCGGCACTCCCGGAGTGCAACCCGTTGTTTCTTTTTATCAGTCGACCAATATAGGCTGATGACGCGTGATAAGAAAATTTTGATAAATTATTTCGTCTTGTCGAATGGTACCTAGAGATTCCTGATGATGTCCTCAATGGAGACAAAATAGTCAACAAGACCAAATTTTAAAAATAGTGTCAGTTGTTTTTTTAGTCCTGCTGTAGGTATCTACACAAAATAATATAGTTCTGTTTAAAACTGTCTTATTTATATATGTAATTTATCAGTATCATTAAGAATCTCAAAGACCTAAATTGCGTGTTTGCAAAACCCTATCTCAAGCCATTATCATAAAAAGTTGTAAAGAAAATGAAAAAGTTTGCAGAATGCGCCTACTTTAGAAGTGCAGGCAATTTCTCAACCTTTCAAGAGAACAATATAAGAATTCTTAATCAACTAATTATTAAAAGGTGGAGCACTTAAAACAAACTTAACAAACGTCATGAATAATATCACCAGCTGCTTATTGCTGAAATTTATCGCCCAACTTTGTGCCTCAAAAACTCTTAACTGAAAGCATAAACAAGGGATTATAGCTGAAATAAAATAATTAATTTCCCTTCAGAATTGAAGTTGGAGTGCGAAACCGTAATAATTACGTTGTTTTAATGATACGCCCCATTAAAATAATGCAATACCGTTTTATAGATGGTGATGTTTTTTTGAAATATTTGGAGGCGTAATGGGGTATCAATTCGCTTTTTAATTGCGGGACATTTAAAATATTTAATGTAGTTGAAAATTAAAACGAAGGGATAAACTCACAGTGATAATTAAGATATTGAGAAAAAAAGGGAATCCCAGTGTGGGACGACCGTCAACGAGATGGACAGAGGACCCGGTAAAGACATCTGGTAGTCGTTGGATGCAGGCATATAACCGCTTTGTTCAGTTGTGGATGTGTTTTGAGTGAAATGGTGAATAATATTACTACTATTATAAATGCGAAAGTTTGTAAGGATGAATTTCCGTTACTCTTTCACGCCAGAACGGTTGAATGGATCTGGATAAAATTTGGCACAAAGATACAATAACACATAGGATACCTACTTTTTATCTAGATCGGATCATTTTACTGAACTGCCTCGTTAGTCTAGTGGTCTCAAGCGCGACTGCTACGCTAGAGGTCCTGAGTTCGATTCCCAGGTCGAGCAGTGTTATTGGGTTTTTCTATGTATTCCCCGAAGGGTTAGGCAAAGGCGTACTAATGTACACCCACAGTTTGTATGTTTAGGTCCCATGTAATAGGGGCGAGCCTATTGCCATTAACTGGGCACAAATTCCTAACTCCGAGCTGCTACTGGGACCCAATAATACAAACCCAATAACACTTTGCTCGACCTGGGAATCGTAGCCAGGTCTAGCGTATCTCTAGCGTAGCAGTCGCACTCAAGACCAATTGGCTAATGAAGCAGTTAATTAGGCAGACATTTCTTTAGGCTTATTATAATCATTGAAATGAAACTACTTTTTAAGGATTTTATCGCGGTATATTATTTAATTTCTATTATAATCATGTCAAAATATCTAGACTCAACAATACCACGATTAACATTAGGGCAATCAATTTCCAAGTGGTCACAATACCTCTACAGTGAGCAGCTTCCGGCGATACTCCATTCTATTTCCGTTTCCGTAAATGGCCGGAAATGAATTCAAAACACCCTATGGCAGCATCCGATCTCTTGGAGAATCGAATTCACAGGCATTCATGAGGTGTCGAGTCCAATAAATTATTTGCTTTCTTGGATTAGTAGGTATTATGAGTGATTAGCCAACGTGAACTTGATATAATTGTAGCCCATAAAATATACTTCAATGAATTTTATCACTCGGCTAAATATTTAATACTCCTACTCCTTTCTAGCCTCTTCTATGTAGTTTACTTCTCTAAGAAAACTCCATATAAAAATATCGTCAATCAATTTGTGAGCGTGGGACACCCTGAACGGCTAAAGAATACAATATTTGGGAAGTTCGCGTATTGTAAAACTCAACAAAATCCAGCATACTTGGTGACAGAATCTAGTGATCCACTTGGTTTGCTATGGCCCTCATAGTAAGACCAGCTTCAAACAAATTCACATTCAGTGCGTTGTTTATGATGCAGAAATAGGGGTGGTTAAGACACTATTTTTATTCATTGCTAAAATTTTTGTCAACATTAAAAATAGGTAAGTCACTTGTAATGTACATACAATAGTTTTAGTTAGAACACAATAGAAAAGGCTCAGAAATATACTGACCATTTCGAAAGAACAAATAAAGATAATAAAAAGTAAAATAAAAATATTTAAAGCGGAATAGAGGTTATAGTTGTGGGACACGCGCAACCGTATGAATTAAATTTGACAACAGATAGACGGAATCCGCGAGTAGAACGTACGAATTTAAACCGTAATCCCAGTTTTTTGGACAAGTTAAAGTAAGAAGTTGACAGAAAACAAAAAATTCAGGAGATACTTCGAGATTTAATCATGAAAGGCGAAATTTATCCTATAAAGAGTTATTTTTACCTTTAATCATTTAAGTTTAACTCGTAGTTTTTTTTTGTTGCCCCACACTAGGTTTATCATGGGTGCATTTACAAACACAAATTGTCACATACACAAACACCTGCTCCGTGTGGGGATCGAACCCACAACACGTGTCGCAGAAGTTGATTGCTCAGCCGCTACGCCATACGTGTCGTCTATTAACAATATAGCCTGTGTTGTTGTTTTTTTTTTAAATCGGTCCAGTAGTTTTTGAGTTTATTCGTTACAAACATACAAATATTCCTCTTTATAGTATTAGTATAGATATTCAGCAATGATACATGTATACACATTTTTGTATAATTATCTATTCGAAACACTGATCTCCATATTACTCTAGCACTCAAGGGGAGAGTATAGTGTATTGGAAGTCAGTGATTAGAATATAAATAATTGCAAAATATTTTTGAAATAATCTTTAATTGCTGGAAACTAGAAGGGTAGAAAACATGAAAATAAAAAATAAAAAATTACATACAAAGTATATTAAAATAGAACAGCAACTATTAAACCTACCGACCGTTTTGACAAAGATTGTGTCGTAATGTATGAGGTAATCTATGTCAAGAGTCAAGACCGAATCATTAGTCTACCTGGTTCTCAGCGCGATTGCGACGCTAGAGATCCTAAGTTCGATTCTCAGGTCGAGCGATGTTATTGGGTTTTTCTATGAAATTCTCAGTAGCAGCAGCTTGGAGTTTGGTTTTGTGCCCGATTAATGGCAACATCATAACATAACATACCATCACGCCTGTATTCCCCGAAGGGTTAGGCAGAGGCGTACTAATGTACACCCACAATTCGCCGGTATGTTTAGGTCCGATGTAATAGGGGGCGAGCCTATTGCCATTAACCGGGCACAAATTCCTAACTCCGAGCTGCTACTGGGAATTTCATCGAAAAACCCAATAACACTTTGCTCGACCTGGGAATCGAACCCAGGACCTCTCAGTCAGTCGCACCCAAGACCACTTAGCTAATGAGACAGCCTAGCCGTTCGAGGAATATATGCTTGATGGTGTTATGTATGGTTCGCCTTGACATACATACATAACACTATCAAGCCTTAACATTCACCCTAACTTGTCTGGAAGATATCGCTTTTAGCGATAAGACCGCCACGAGTACCTATTCATACAAATATAATTTGTAAACATGTAACAATATCGTGTACAATACCTAAAGAATATTCTAGGTATCTATCTATCTATCATAATTATGACGTTCGATGCCACTATCTCATCGGTTGTCTTTGCGTTAATTTCTATCCAACTAGATGTTATATCTTTCTTTATTCACTCTGCGGAACACTAAATAACATCGTATAACACTTCTAAGTCCCGGAGAGTGCAACTTTTCACTTTGTACTTGATCATCTTAACTGAGTATCTAGCGTTTGGAATTCGGAGTCTTTAGCGACATTAAGTTCCTCCACGGGACAAAGCCGTTGCTAATCTAAGCTTACTTGGCCAAACTTTGGTTTTCTATTAGACAGAATCGATTTCTGTCTTCGCCTTTAATCTGTCAATACGTCACTAGGGACTAGCGAGCTTTGGATAAATGTGATTTCTTGACTGCTATATAAAAACGCGCGGCAAAGTTTTGATAGATTCATGATTCAATGTTACTTTCGGTTAAAACTTTTTTCTTAAGTGGCATTATGTAGTATGTACTTACCATATTTAAAGGTTCAATTGGCATATTGTTTAGAGAAATATTATGTTTAAGTTTTTTTTAAAGAACAAAATATTATAATACGTATATGAATATCTTATCTTCTCTACTATTATAAAATTGTAAAAAAGCTGTGTCTGTACATTGAAGATATTTAAACAAGTGGGTTAGGGTATATAAACGTCTCCGAATCCAAAAATGTGATTTTTGAAATTCTTGTCTGTTTGTTACGGGTTGGAGCAAAAACTACTGAATAGATTTTAATTTTGTTATCACTGTTAGAAAGTGTATGCTCCAACTTAAAAACTGGTGAACTTCTTATCTCAATTAATTCAACGGATCATGAGATATAGCTTGACCTCTCATATGTATACGGACCCATACAAAGAAGAGATCATCACTGCTGGTTTTTGGTAGAATATTTTTTTGGATTCCATTTTTAATCTCAATATAGCTTCAGGCGAGCGCATGCAAAAGCTAGTATAAAATAATACTGAAAGAATATTTTTAAATACATATGTACAAACCTGGCAAAGCTCTAGTACTCAGCCATCTTAATGACCCGTAAAGATAAAAATAAACATCAGTGAACTAAAAAATAAAACCAGCTTATTACATGAGACGCATTTTCTTGTACATAAACCTCCTCTCTCCACTCGGAGGAACGGAGGCTCAGATATAACAGAGTCATTTACTCGTTTACTTAAACTTTTTTATCAAAGAGCTTTATGACATTAAAGTTTTTATTACCAAGTCGGCTCGAGTACGTAATCCATGCAATTTGTTTTACTGTTCTTCGGATACAGCATGTCCTTAATAATACGTGATGTTATTATCTAAGGATTACAGAGGTGGTGGCGATGTACGGACTGTGTACTTTGTTTTTAATTTAGATAGTGTTTTCGTAGCAATTCAAATATTATTAATACTTCTAACATTACATACCATCGCTCCTGTATTCGCCTGAGGGTTATGCAGAGATGGACTAATGTGCCCCCACCGTCGTACTGTGGATTAATAAGGAGCGAGCCTACTCCTATCCTATATATAGCATTTATCACCTCTATCTCAATGTTGTGCGACATTTGGAGCAAACAAACTTGTGCGTAAGACTTGCTTACTTACGTAAGTACTTTTTTGCTTCGTCCGTAACTGAATTGGAAGTTTCAAAGCATTGCTTACTGTCACAGGGAAACTTTGTTAATTTGAATATGAGAAACCCAAGGCGCATGTCATAAAAATAAAATCTTTATAGATATATATAGATTTAAAATCTTTAAATTTTGTATTCTATCCGATTTATGCCGTAAAAGTTGTTACCCCTACTTATTATAAATATTTTAAACTGTTCGTAAAATAAACAGTAGAAGCATTCGAAGTACTGTGAACACGCTCCAAAAGCCAGATTGAAATGCAAATAAAAACGATTCAGCTCGCGGAATTGCATATTCAAATTTCTAACATAGTTCACCAATGACTTCTCTTCATATAACGTCTCGGCAAAATTGCCAGTTATGTATATTTTCATCTTGTTAAAACATCGACGACATTAATTTACATTTTGAGGTATAAGCCGAAATGCATATTAAAAAAGGGAAAATTAAAATCAATTTGATCGGCATCAATATTCCATTTTCCGTTCGTAACGATGGCATTCCGACAAAGAGATTTTATTGAATAAATTACCTTTCATTAAAATATGTTTAAGGGAAATTCTGGTTGAAGCGCTGCGTAGTCTAAGCGGAAAATTGTTGCGAGATAATCCTTGCTTAGCTTTCTACTAGACTTGCCTTAGCCTGCTTTATTTAAACTGGCGTCGATGGAGCTAATAATGCAAACAAGAACTGCTCCCATTAGGTAATGATTAGCTTCTACGTGCTTTTACAAGCGAGTCTTTAATTAAAGGCGAAATAAATTACACATAAGCTGCTTGCTACCAACATTGGTAAAATTACGTGTAGCAATTTATTATTTTTATACTAGCTTCTGCCCGCGACTTCGTCCGCGTGGTATAGTTACTTTCTCCCGTTTTCCCAACATTTCCATTCACTGCTCTGCTCCTATTGATCGTAGCGTGATGAAAAGTATACTATAACCTGCCCAGGAGTATGAAGAATAATTGTACCAAGTTTCGTTAAAATCCGTCGAATAGTTTTTGTTTCTATAACGAACATACAGACAGACAGATAAAAATTTTACTGATTGCATTTTTGGCATCAGTATCGATCACTAATCACCCCCTGATAGTTATATTTTGAGAATATATTTCATGTACAGAATTGACCTCTCTACAGATTTATTATAAGTACATAAGTATAGATTTTTGTAGCCCGAAAAAACATCGCAAATAAAAGTAGCTAGCGATTCTGTTTACTGCAAGAACCTGCCACAAAGGACGCTCCATGAATAAACTGGTGTACCATGTGCCTTCATTACCAGTATATCACTATTGGTTTGGGCTTTTCGTCTAAATAAATTTATTCTCAAAATCACATATTATTTTGGAATATCGTCGTCGACGTCGGTTGCGGAGACCGAACGTGAGGGTAATGTAAACAGTAGCTGGTTTGCCGCGAGACATGTTTCGTCACTTTAGCTGAAAAGGCGAAACATCGAGGGCTGAGACGCCCCGTTTCGCCAACAAATCTCTCGGATAACCTTCCCCATTCATGCACGTAAATTGTTTGGCAACACCACTGGAGGCGCGCTGAATCGCTACGCCAGCAATATGATGTTTGATTATGTCTCTTGAAATAACATATCATTTTAACATGTTTGAAATATTTTGTTGAAAAATCTATTGCTGTTAAGAATAATTTCACGATATGTCTAGGTAATTTTCTTAAAGATGTTTGAAATGAAATGTTTTTTTTCTTAAAGATCTGAATATTTTACGGAATCGTAAACAAATTGTTTAAATAAAGGTTACCTTAATTAAATGAAAAAGAAATATGATTGTTACAATTTTTACGAAAAAATATCTTTGTATATTTCGCAACAAGAGAGGCAGCCCAGACTTTTCCCACTTTTATTAAGTATCTAATTGTGTTAGTTTTATTTAATAACAGCGCCAAGCAGATGTAAATTTTATTCATACGGAGAGGACTCGCGTTCCGCCCTATTCCATATTTGCTAATGAAAATTACAGAGAAAGATCTTGAAACAATCTTCTCGGATACTAAATTAAAATTGTATGTAAATATTCGCATGAACAAAACGTCCGTTAATTAAAATTAATGTTCCGTATTTAACTCTGATTCGGGAATGTTGTCGGAAATGCTAGTTCTTTATTATAACCTTGTTCATCGAGAATAATTTTACAGAGTTCTCAAAACCATTGCACTAATATTTTGAAAGCGCGCAAGTGTAATCAATTCTCATAATTACACAGACCACGGAAGACATTTCATTAGTTTGAAAATTACAGTTGGTTTTCTACCGTTATTTAATGTTTATTTAGTTAAGAGAGTCTCAATGAGTAACACATTTCATCATTAAAGAGCGTCTTGTCCAGATAAAGCAGTTAGCTGAAATTTTTACCATGGCTTGAATTTTTAAGTAGCTCAGATATCACTATAGAAGAGGAACGTTTCAATAGCACATTTAATTAGAATATATAAATTGCAGTTGCAACCTAAAATTATATTATTTTTTAATATACTTACTCCTATAGCGTCCATAAACTAAATTAGTCTTTACTACTACCTATATATATCTACTAGTACTATAAAATAAGTTTCACAGTAGTCAATTTTATCAATTCTCTTCGTGAATTTTAAAATACTTAGGCCTTTAGTTTACCCATTTATTCATAGGTTACCCTTCTGGAAATAACTTACCCTCTAAGTATACAGTTACCGGTGTAAATGAACGTGCAGGGAGTAAGTGACTGCATAAATGTAAGCGACGGAGATCTTGACACAGCAAACACATTCGCTGCGAGGAACGTCTCGATCTGTCGCATAGATATGAGAGAATAAGTGCCCCACGAAATAGTTCCCGTGCAATTACAGATATCAGACTGCTTGTGAGAATATTTAGGTACATTTAGGGACACAAGATACTATTTCAAAATTGTAACATGTTTGTTTTAATCTTTGCGTGACCGAAGAAATCTACAGATGATAGGAATGAGCAAGGGAAGACATTTACCCATAGTAGAATAAGGGACACAAAATAGGTTATTTATGAAGTTAGATGTAGGTAGATGAAACCTTATTCATAAAACACAAATATATAAAAATACTAGCCTCTGCCCGCGGCTTCGCTCACGTGAAGCTATATCAGGAGTAAAAATCAAATCCAGCATTGATGATCTCTTCTTTGTATGGGCCTCTATACATCAGGGAGGTCAAGCTGTATCTCAGGAGTCGTTTAATTAATTGAGATAAGAAGTTCACCAGTTTTTAAGTTGGAGCATATACTTTCTAACAGTGATAATAAAATTAAAATGTATTCAGTAGTTTTTGCTCCAACCCATAACAAACAAACAAACAGACAAGAATTTTAAAAATCACATTTTCGGATTCGGAGTCGTTTATATACCATAACCCACGTGTTTTTTTTTAAATATCTTCAATGTACAGACACAGCTTTTTACATATATAAAGATATAAAGATATAAAATACGATTTTTGTTGACATATTTCCGTAAGCTATCGATAAAGATAAATCTATAACAGTGTGTACGAAAGAATATTAAATTTTAATAAAAATAAACGTAATATTTCAATACGAAATGAGGTAAAAGGCTTTACTTTTTAAGTAGTTAAGATCTATGCGGAACGCAGCCTACAGACTGATTTTAAAGACGTTCTCTTCGACAGAGCTCTCAGAAACTTACCGGTACCCTTTGTTTGCATAAGAAAATTTAATTATAATAGTTTTACATCCACGTAGATCTAATATGAGTTTACAAACTTATGTACGAATACTAAGAACAAACAGTTTACTTCACTAGCCAAATAAGATAGAATTTGCTTCGTTTGTCAGACTTTCGTTTTCGTAACAAGTTCTTGTTGGTTTTATTACCTATAAATTTACTTTGAAAGGATTTAGGACAATGTTTTTATATGAGTGTGTTCTATTTTTTATCAAATATGTAGTTGTGGTCAGCCTGGAGACGAATAATATAATATTACTAGCTTCTGCCCGCGGCTTCGCTCGCCTGAAGCTCTATTAGGATTAGAAATAAATTCCAAAAAAAATATATAACCAACAGTGATGATCTCTTCTTTGTATGGACCTCTATACATCAGAGAGGTCAAGCTGTATCTCAGGATCCGTTTAACTGATTGAGATAAGAGGTTCACCAGTTTTTAAGTTGGAGCATATACTTTATAACAGTGATAACAAAATTAAAATCTATCCAGTAGTTTTTGCTCCAACCCGTAACAACAGACAAGCAGACAAGAATTTAAAAAATCTCATTTTTGGATTCGCAGACGTTTATATACCCTATCCCACTTGTTTTTATTAAATATCGTCAATGTACAGAGACAACTTTTTTACAATGTTATAATAGTAGAGATAGAGAAGAAGATAAGATAAGATTTTAATGACTGAATTGTTGACTATTTCGGTCTAGGCTTAAAGAATCTGTATTCTCAAAAGAACATTACAGTTTACTTAAATGAGAAGTTCACCTTGATGATCTTGCATCGCAATTTCAACCGGTTACCTAATTTTCGTTTCGCATATTTTTTTATTCTACCGCTCTCATAACATACAACGTAAATTATACCCCAGTTTATTTATATTCTTAAAGCGTTTCGTTACGAATTAGTAGTGGTATTAGTACATAGTATTTGGTATTCAAAGTCAGAAGACAGAACAGGCGATTGGCGAGCGGCTGGAGAGATTAATTTGCATTCACGACCAAAACGGATCGTGAGGCTATTTCGTCGGCATCTCTCCCATTTCCCGTGTATACTTTACATGTATATATATACAAGTATAGCCGGAAAACGTTTCTGTATCAGCCGTTAGCACCGGTGTAGACATTAAGTGTTGTGATGAACGTTTGTTTGTACAACTAAAACCTTTAACAGGAGTACCACGTTTTAGAAAAAGTTATATCTTTTTCAGAGGTTTGTAAAATCTTCATGGATTTCATTCGGCTGGAGATGAGACAAGATATAATGGCCTCATGCCACTAATATAACAATTATGATTTTAAAAACATTCAACAAAAATAACAAAAGACTTCGTTACAATTCTCGGATTGTATCAATAAAGTTTTATCTAATAAATGACTATAGCAGCTGAAAACCAGATTTTTCAACGAGCGGTATGAATTTTACCCGTCCATTAATAAAACATATTTGTAGTGAATAAATAAACAAACGCGCGAGCCTCCGATACCTCCCAATATTATGCGAGAAATTCATACAACAAAGTTGTCACAACGAAATGTATGGTAGTCAGAAAACGAAATGCAACATAAAAGTTATTGCAATACGAGCAATAAAACTGCAATAAATTACAGTTGAGCTTTCAATCACATTTAAAATTAATGTGTTCACTATAGACGTTTCCCCTCACGATAACCGCTACGCTATAAAATACGTTATGCAAGTTGTGCATGATCCCACCAATATTTTTTGTGGCACGCTCCAATGGTATACGCACACAGTGTAAATTGGAAACAAATCAAATATGCATCGTTCGTCCAACCGTGAGATGGAAAACTCGCATTAGCGATATATTCGAATATCAGATCTATTCCGAATCTGCTAGCAGATAGAATCGACAAGTTATACGTGCCATTTTTTCTGTGAAATTTGATTTTTTCTCAGAGTTGCTGTGACAACCTTTTTTCGGTTTACGTCTAGTGCTAAGCCGTAATTTATAAAAGCCGTTGGATCCATGATATTTTTCTTGACAAATTGTGATACATATACAATGTCATTTAGACAGAAAGGCAAGCAATCCATCACTTTACGGGATATCATTATTTACTCACGCTGCAGCCACAAGTAGGTATAACCATGAAATATTTTTATGACAAATAGACTTGAACCGCAGCAATCCCAAATAAAGAATTTTATGAATTGTTTGAGTCATCCACGAATAGCGGGCTACTACTACCGTATGGATGAAGAAGTATGAATGAATGATACTTTCACATTTGCTATATGACGTCTGCAATCTAGGAAGAAAGGGTAGACGTATTTCAACAGAAAAATGTTAGAAGCATTTAGAAGGCATCTTTAGAAATAACCGACCGCAGCTTGAAAAGTGCACTTACAGTGATTGTATTTATTTGTTGTTTCTTATTTTTGCGGGTTGCTATCTTGATAAATGTCTCAAAGAAGGGGTATTTATGAAGAATGCGACAGTAGATAGGGGAGGGAGTAGATGAAAATGTTGTGTTCGCTGTATAAACTGGGCCATATCTATTTGATACGAGAGCAATGCAATCGTCTATCGCATTTCGCTCTTGTCCTGCGCGAATATATGTTTTACAATGTACTTACCGTTTGCATATTCCATGCAATTTTGAAGGATCTTATTAGTTTTTTTTAAATGGGTACCAACGAAAGTGTATGAGATTTTATATTTCGATTTCTTTATCAAATATTTTTATTTGATTAAAATATTTTACTTGTACAGAGAATAAATGGCAGTCGAGCGGTGAGATTTACATATGGATGAAATTGTTACTGATATCACGCCTCTATTCCAAAAAGAATTAGGTAGAAGTATACTAATGTACACCTACAGTTAACTATTATGTTCAGGTCCCATGTAATAGGGGGCGAGCCTATTGCCATTAAGAATCGAATTCAGAACCCCTAGTTACACTTATATGATCACTAGTCTAACTAGCAGTGATATATTATAAAGTTGTCAATGGTGATTTTACAGTAAATTTTATATTCAACCTTTATTACCATATTACCACATCTTTAAGGCTTGTCACACAATACGGGATACAGTCCCTATAAGTGTCAACTGGCGACATAAAAGTTCACGTTCAAACTTATTTATGCTCTTATTCTTGTTGATTTATAATTTACTGGAGTGCTACTTCCCGAGATAAATTAAATTCAACTTTTAATTTGTTACTGGCAGCCGTCAAACGCATTAAGCAAAAGGCGAGCGTTGAGATACCCCATCGTTACGTTCCTATGTTCACTTCACAGTTGAGCAAATTGAAGAACTTGAGCAAATTTTAGCTTTAAGATTGCTTGCATCTCAGGTTAACCATTTGTTTGTCCTGTAAAGAGGTATCACAAAATTTCGTGTTAATATTCATTAGACTAAACCTAATGAAACCTGTCATAGTTAATTAATTTTGTACAAGGTATAACAAGAAAATGTTGTGAGAGTAAGCATGATTTTGTTTAGTGTACATTTCAGGCATTGTTTTGGTAATGTCCTTTCGGAGGACTAGCCGTAATTTGTTCAGTTAAATAATTTGATTTCGTTTGACGATTAGAATTAAAATGTATTAATATAAGGCGGACCTCACACTACCGCACACCACGTTCCGGTGTGCGGGGCTACCTATCAAGTTTTTATAAAAAACACGTTTAGAGGAACACACAACGCATTGACGCCCGTAGTAGTAGACTACGCGCAGATCAGTCAAATCTGCGCGTGGCATTCTGGTATTGTACCATAGTGAGATCTGCAATAACGCACAGATTTTTGCGAATAATGGATGTGTCCACTATAATCAACAGTGAATTTAGCTAAAGATAACAAAATCTGTCGTCCGCATGAAGTTTCAGATATAACAGACGGTGCAGATCTTTATTTGTTAATACTCAAGCTCCAGGTCTCCACGTGGTGAACAATATGTCAAAAATCCTACTGACCACAAGGTGAAAATAATTATAATAATGTTAAGGAGAACCATTATCTTATCTTCGCCTCCATCGCAACGCGCGGGAATGTGTCGTCCCGCGCACCGCAGCGTGGCGCGTAGTAGTAAGGGATCCGCCTAACATAACAAAGACCAACTCATAGGATAAATAGAATTCAAAATGTTGGGCTTTATACACCCGATCAGCGTGCTTTTACAATTTGAACCTGATTAATGAACGAATTTTAGTTAAGCTGGTATGCGCGAGTGGAATTGTTGGAGAGCAAATGGTGTGGCAAGCGGACGGACGGCCGGCTTTCGGGTTGAGTGGTCGAATGTGCTAATTTGCAATGCGACTACGGTACTTTTCATCGTCCCTTGTCGTGCATTGTGCAAGCGGCTGCTTTCGACAGCTAAAGCGGTAACATTTTCGCTTGTTTGTTTATTTTCGCAGTCCTTTGTGAGCTGTGTTCGTTTGTGATGACTTTACAGGACGTGAACGAAAGCCTTGAGGCACGGTGTAATTGAATTATAGTGGTTGTTCCAGTACGTTCCCTGTAAGCACGTAAAGGAGTATTAATGTTGTAAATACCTAACTTAGTTTGGAAGATGTTCCTTCGTAACGAGATAGAGCAACGTAGTAATAATTAATAAGTATACGGTCTGTATCTATACATAACTCTCTGTTTGAACTTGTAAATGCTACAGTTTAGTAGTTAGGTTAGCGATAAACTATACATATATTCGGATTAATCTTCTAATTTGGATGTTGACTCTAAAACCACAGAGCACAGACTTTTATTTTTTTTAATTTGGTTACTAATACTTTTTTGTGTCTTTGGGCAGATGGGTAATTTATATAGTGTTGTCACCGCCCAGTATTTATTTGATAATTTAGTCGAAAATAAAAACCTCTTTTCTCCTAATAGTTCAAACAAAATTTATCTCGGGTGATTCTAAGCAGATTTATTACAATTTACTATTGTATTTTTTCCAATACCTTTATGAAACGTGCCTACACTTAATAGAGATTTCCTTTGAAACTAAAGTATTTATTTTATTATTCATCACACTTTTAATTTATTAACTTAGAATCAAAGTAAAAAGCTGTATGAGTCTGCTGTATATACGGTATACGACTATAAAAAGTGACATAACAAAATATGTAAATGTCAGATACCTTGTATTAAAAAAACAAGTTGCCGAAAGATGAATGATTAGGTAAATATTCTTTATGACATGCAAAAACGGATGAATACTCCAAAGAATTTATGTTAATCGTATGTAGATAGCTAAAGACCTTTGATGATTATCGTGAGGTTAACGATAATTACAGTAGGTACTTGAACCCGGCACCCAGAGGTCTTTGACTGCAGTACTATTTACGTCGTCAATCATGCATATCTAATTTAGTTAGACCGCATTCACGGTGTTAAGCGTTAATAAATCACAGAATATAAGTTTGTCGCCTTGTCGCGTTCACGATTATCCATTTTGTTAATTGAAGCGTCGGGGGTCACGCGAGGGCCCGATTAGGGCATAACTAATGTCACCAGATGTCCCTTAAATGACGGGACAGTCCCTCTCAGTTATCCCAACGTTTCCCGAACCGGAAAGAGCAAAATGTTCCTTTGGCTATGTCAGCTTTACCCTCATAAGGCTCCGTGAAGAAGGTAAGCTTGCGTAATACTGAAGTAATTTGAAGATTTAGTTTCAGTAACGTTTCTGTTTTTGAATGACGTACGAGGTCAAAGTAAACATTGATTGACGAATAAATAAATGTTTTCGGATTGATGTCAATTGTCGAATTTTCGTAGCAACTCGTAGCCCTCGTAGGCGAACGTAGCAGTGCTACGTTGTTATTTCTGAAAATAGACGTCAGAGGGCGAATGAACTATTTATTTACGTGATCCATCAACTAACTTAATTTTGATTAATTTACCTTACCATAGCTCACAGATAATTAATTTAGCTTCAGGTAATAAAAGAGTAAATATACATCTTTATTAGTTTTATTGTGCAAACTGTAGACAAAACCTGCTTTGTCTATCGCGTGTCCCGAAGAACTTAAAACGTCTGGTCACGTAACGCATAACAGAGTGTCTCGCAGCCCTAATTTGAGGGGTGCCGCTCACGAATTCATAATGACGAACGTCGATGGTCCAATCTGGGAGTGGTGAATTAAAATTAGTTGATATATTGTTAATTGGTTCTAAATTGGTTCCTTTTACCTTTAATTTATTGTACCTCAAATCAAATTTAAGAACGTTTTAATATTTTAAAATTATAATAATGGTCAAAGTAGCCACGAGTACAAAACTCTTAATGGGTGTTTGTCACCATGGTAAAAGTATTTAGCATTAAGTGTCCGTGCTATGATGATATAAAATGGTTTAACTTGTTCAAACAAAGTCATCACTGCTAGGTAAAGAAGAAAGAAAGAAAATACTTTTACAGGGTACAGGTCTCCTCTCAGAACCTTGTTTTAAGCGAGTGATAATCATGATTGCGAAATGCCAGAGATGTGTGGCTCGAATTCAATCTTCAGACCTTGGCAGTTGACTAGTCATAGTTATTATCACTATGCTATCACTGCTTGCAACAAATTACTGAGCAAATTTCAAACTGTGATTGTTTTCCACATCCTTCGTAAATACAGCCCTTAACAAGTAATCAAATACTAGAATACCATGTCATCCAAGTCAGCGTGTTTATTACGTGATAAAGTTCACGGGGATGGCTCCATGTTGACAATAACCCTTGTCTTTACGACCTTTATAATGTACAACATTAATGTGCAATCTTTTATCACCGCAAATCGGGCACAGCTAAGTCCATGTTGGATTGCAAATAAAAAGATTTGCAGGGGTTAAAAGCTTAAGAGATTTTGTGCAATAGGTGTAATTAGTGCAATACAAAAAGAAATGCACTGCTCTGACACTTACGGGAATATTAGATATTGAAATGAAACTTCATTTTATGGACTTTAGGGCTTTGTATTGATATTATTTAATTCCTGAATTTCTTTACATTAGACTGAGGTGCTGGATGTCTTCCCAAAAAAAAATCATTCATTGTATATATTTTTAGCAATCAGAAGGATAAATAAGGGTCCTTACAAAAATTACAAAATATATATTTCCTATATAGTATCGTAATGTTATTTAACATAATATATGATATTACTAACTGACACAGAACCATACATTCATTTGACATTTATATGATATGTCATATAAATGTCAAATGGAAATTACTAAATTTAAAAATATTCTTCATATTGAAACTATCCCTGACTGACAAGCTTGAATGGATGGTTCTATGAGATTTACATTTGGACAGGAATTTTATGTCTTTCATTCGTTCATTATTAGGCCTAATTAACTTTATTGTGCACTACGTTATTGACGTATTGCATCTTAAAGTAACCTTGGAATTATAACTGTAAATTTTGAAGTAACCTTGACCTTTTGGAACCGTGCAACCAGAATCATAATGTTTATTAAACGCTTGTAAATTTTATTCGAAATAAAAACATTTGAACTTTAACTATTTTGTAAGTCTTACTTTTCACCTCAGTGAGGTAGACGCACCTTTATGCCCGTCAAATAAAACGCGCTTAAATACAAGCATTTAAAATTAATTATCAATTTAATGGAATGAAAACTCTTTACTTTTTTACTCTTTCTTATTTTTTTGAATACTTAAGAATTGTTCGAATTCCCACGTTTTTTAAAGAGGCTAAAGGTAAAGATTATTTGCATAATTTTGTTCTTTAATTATTTTTACAGAAACATCACTTTACACTAGACAATAGTTAAACTACCTACATATAAGCAGTCAAAATTACTACCTTACAGAAGACAATAGGGCCTCTATACTAATTCACTCCCTCGTGTGAATAGGTTAATCCCCGAGTTTCACGCACCATTGAGATAATCCTTCAATTTCCACTTGCCTGATTGAGTACTTAGCTATATTATCTCTAGAGTTTGGTATTTATTCTGCTAAGACTTGGGATAATTTGTAAATGTACGAAGATAGGCGTATAAGGTTTGTTTTTACAACTTTTTTTTTCCGTCTTTATTGGGGAATAGCTCCAAAAAGGCCAGGTTAGTAGTAATGGCAATAGGCGGGCAATATGTTAAACAAGGATCTGTAGATTTTTTTTATAAATAAATTTTGTTCTCGAGTGTATTTAAATTATAAGTAAACAGAGCAGTATTCTTTCATTATGTACGATTTTTAATTTGTAAAAGAAAATTACATAACTTTCGATGAATCGGGAGTTCATAAAATATGTAATTTCTATACTTACATTTTTTTTAAATTCGAGCTTTAGATTTCAACCTGTCAAGGCACAGGTTAATAAATAACTCTATTATTATTATTATTTCCTGTGTATATTTTCCAGTTCATAATACACTGTTATTTTTGTATTTTTTTTACAGCGGTTAAATAAAACCCACTTATCGGTGAAAAATAATTAAAACGAATGATTCCCGAATTACTCAGCACAATGTAACCGATGCACATAATACAGTTCTGTTGTGTTATACCAACAAACGCTTTTATATTCTGTGGGGGCCAATAAAGTGAAACATGCTGACTGCAGCTGCAAATAATTGAGGTCGAGTTCAGCAAAAACTTTCACAAAAATGTATAATATATCTAAATATAAAGTTGACCGAAAAAAAATGGACAATAAGTATGCTCGACTACTGTATGATTATTATCTTCTTGTTTACAACTAATTATAGAGAAACAAGGCGGGTTGGTCTCATTCGACTACGTATTAATTAATGAACATTGTATAAAAAACTAGTAGAGATTTTAAAACACATTACAAACAAACAAATTATTCAAAGCTCAAAACTGATTCGGAATCAGATTAGTGATTTCTGTACCACGGCGCATGGACGATACCTACCCCTCATGAATAAAGCACCTGCCTCCACTCTTCAATTTAGGGAAATAGTCTCGAATCTTTTTTTGGTATCAGATGTTTTTGATCCACTCGCTCAGAACATCCCGCTATATAAGCAGATTAACAAAAGCATGTTTGTGCTGGACGGAATCCAGCAACTTACACACATATCGTAACACAAAACGACCTCTTTAATCACCACGCTACATCCTTTTCGTCCGCAGTACGTGGGAGTGAGATGGGTGATAATCCATCGTCGGTTAGGAGCTTGGTAGCCCATTGCCGGGCGTGCGGCATAGACTCAACGGACCGCAAATTTGTCGGAACTACCAATGAAATCGGATTACTTATAGAGTTCGCGGCAAGGGAGAGCTAACGAGCGAGAACACCATTACCAGCCGTCAGTGGCGTCTTCAGACGTGAATTAGATTTGTCGGCAGACTCCGAAATATTTAATATTGTGATCTTTGATAAATATTGACACTGCTAGTTGAGACTGGCGGCAGAGACCAAACGACTTTATAATGAGGCTACTAAGTTTCTATTTCATTATCTGTTGCTGGCATCTATATATATAAAAGACAGTCGTGTTAGTTACACTATTTATAACTTAAGAACGGCTGAACCGATTTGACTGAAAATTGGTGGAGAGGTAGCCTAGAACCAGGAAACGGACATAGGATACTTTTTATCCCGTTCCCGTGGGATGTGATGACAGACCGAATTTCACGGGGGTGAAGCCGTGGGCAGAAGCTTGTTGTTTGATAAAATGCAAATCTCTATAATTCACTTTTCAAATGCTTCCATATAAAATTCGAAACATAGTAGTGGACTATTTAGACATGGCTCAGTGTGATCTCATAAATCCATTTTTAGCCGATCTGGGGAACTTTCAGTTTACAGTTGTATTTTATGAAATTTCGTGATTCTGCATCGAGTCAACAAAAGGATATTGCTTTTATACCTATAGATTATCTATATCTTAAGCACACCTATTGTTCTCTTATGTAATCGTAGCTAAGTTCGAAACACTTTGAAGGATAATGTATCGAGGGTCAACTTGTGTGTTTATGTGTTAGTTGGTCGAATAATTATCAGGAACATTTATCACTTTCATATTGTTTTATGTCAGTTTGGATCATTTATCATGCCACGAGTGGGTAATGGTGGGTCAAAATTCAGGCTGGCGAGTTTGTAAGGGTGTACAGAGTATGTTGGTTCTATGTTTTTATAAGTAATATTAATTTGTAAAATGGTTGTAAGCACGAATGCACTGCTATAGGGCCTGGGTTCGTATCCCAGATTTATCAAAATGTTATTTGGTGTTTTGAATTCTTAGTAACAGCTTGAAGTTTGGATTTGTAGGCTCACCCGCTATTACTTGAGTACCTATTAAGAATATACCGGCGAACTGTGGGTATACATCTCAGTGTGACCCTTCGGGGAATGCAGGCGTGTATTTTTTAAATGTATGTACATTACACCACATACCGTGATGTAATGTACATACATTTAAAAAATAAATAAAATAAAAAAACCACTGCTCTGTCTGGAAATCGCACCCAAGACCTCCAGTGTAGTAGAAACTGGAGGTCTTAGGTGCCTATGATATATAAGATGAGATATATCGCGCTATGATATATTAGACTTATAGGCAGTTCATACATTTTCTTTTAGAAGTAATCCTATTTAACTACAATTTATCTCTTTACTCTGAAAACTGTATATACTGTTACCCTCGAAATATCCGTATTCTATCTTATATTCTTATATTATTTTATCTCAGCGCCATTCTATTTCTAGTTAGTTTCGATTGTGCTGCGAGTACTATTATTTTTGCCGTCGTATTTACAACCTTATGTCAACGATAGAAATAGTATGATCCTAAGTGAAAATACCACTTCAGTGCGCTTGTAATCCTGTTTTATATCGTAACTTGTTTGCGATGTGAGCTCCTTACGACTTGCTAGATCGTTAAATTTATGCCTTCGAGAATGCTTCCAGAATTCTTAATAGTGAACCCTATTGTCGAGTATATTATACCCGTATTATTCTGTGATATAAAAGCGTGATTTGTTTTATAGAATATTTAGGCAGCTTTTTATACCAACACCAGCTGTCCGCCTGATGGTAAGCGGTTACCGTAGGTTATGAAGGTCGGCAACACCAGAGATGTCGCTCGGGCGCCCTTTAAAAATGTTTTCACTCCTGTTTGAAGAGCCATGGGGTTATTCAAAAGTTTGGCAAGATTTTTCTAAAAGACTAGAGCATGGGCTCTAGTCTTTTAGGAAAATCTTGCCAGGTAGCTCATTCCACAGATTGATTGTACGTAGGATGAAGTTTTTCTGGTACCTACTGTACACTACGATAGCTTACTTTTATCGTTATTACATAAGCTAGCTATTGTTCACGGTCTAACTCACATCCTAAAGGAAGACTTTTTGAGAAAAAAGGTAGCATTTCTCTTTCATCAAGAAACAGTCTATTTCTACTTCGAAATTAATTAAAATTGGTTTAGTGGTTTCGGCGTGAAACATACAAACAAAGACAGATTTATAACAAGTGTCAAGCGCGTAGACTATCCTTATCTGTAGTAAACAGACAAGTTGGCATGGTTTGATTTTGAACTTTAAAGTGGTTCATAATAAAGTACATTAAGTCAACATGCGAAGGACTCCAATTTAAATATTCACCCACCAAGGTTACTAGCTGACAAATAAGTAAACTTGAACCCTTGAAACATCTTTATAAACTAAACTAGAAATACGTAATTCCACGTGGGAGAGCCATGCTTCGGCACGAATGGGCCGGCTCGACCGGAGTGATACCACGGCCTCACAGAAAACCGGCGTGAAACAACGCTTGCGTTGTGTTTCGCCGAGTGAGTTGAAAAACTCAGACTCAGAAAACATTAAATAATTTGTGAATTTAAGAGTTCGGTGAATCGAATTTCCGATACAAACGTAATGCTAACATAAATCGTAATTCAAACACAATTTAATCAACTGTGTTATTATAAAGATTCCGATACCATTAATCAAGGTTTCTGCTCTACCATTTCGTCCAAAATACTTCACTGGAAACAAATGTAAGCGAATGCAATTCTTGATAACTTTACCAAGTTTGGAACGATTTTCCGGTCGTTTATTTCCCGTGAAGTAGTAGTAGACGAAGTGGTACAGTAAATACCTAGATTAACGGTATCTTAATCCGAATAAAATTTCATAAACTACAACAGAATTTCATAAAATATTGTTTGAATTACGATTTAATTTAATATTACGTTTTTGTGAGCAATTCCAGCCACGTCGGACCCTTAAATATGTTATTTATAACCTACTCGTTTTTTTTGCAATTTATTAATGAAGTCCAATTAAACCTTACAAATGTAATACCCCTAGTATTGTTAGGCTTATACTTCTCACGTAATTAATAACCCTCCCTAAATTAATACAAGTTAATAACAATTACAAAACTGGTCTCTTAACTGATTTAGCGGTAGACGTGTTCAAACTTCGCTAAGATTTACACCAGAGCGAGTTATAACAAATTATTCAATGCATGCACAAATTTTATTACAGAGTTCCCGATTTATATTTTATTCATGCCGTAGCCTTAATTAATAAGTGGGTAATAAGTAGGATACATGATAGGATTTTGTCGCAAAAGAAAAGTCTTTTATGAGGTTCAAACGAGGGTGGAATATTCCATTAATATTGTAGCTGCTCCCGACCTAATAAGTACTTCCTGATTAATTATGTCGTTCACAGTCTATTATTACTTCTTTTTGATTCGTCGCAGATACCTAGTTGGCGCTTCATCATTATTGGTGATTAGTCAACTATGCGATGGAACGGTTGACTGCACATCAAAAGGTTTTGCTGCTGATAATTTGTTCCATTTGATTGAGCGACATGTACCTATTAACATCTATAAAGGACTTCAATTAAGAAGACTTTTTAGACGACTTTTCTTAGACAATACCCTGACCTCTATAGGCTAAACAATATTGCTCCATGTAAGAACAGAATTTGCGACAGCTACCGCAGAAGCCGTTTAGTTTTCACGTTTCTGGGCCACTGTGCCTATTGCACTAGCAACGTTTTTATATTAATTTTGATTTTTGATTTAGTTTTTTGTTTGAAAGGTGACTTGATTGAGAATAGGTAGTTAATCTGTTCAGCCGTTTGAAGACCGTCCGATATTTTCTAGTTTATGAAGGGATGCGAGTAACTTCCACAGGTCTGATTGATTCAAAACACATCAGAGTTATTTCTTCTTTTTATCTTTTGTGGTACCTACATTTCTAACTAGCATAAATAAAGCGTTTCCTTCAGTAAAACTACTTAGTTTTCTATTACAACTTGTTTACCAGCGCGACGCAATATTAAAAGAATAGATGCAGCGGACAATTGCATTACAAATCTGATTGTGTTTGCCGTGCCAACCCTATTATTGTTTACAGGGTTGCCAAGAACTGTAAGGTCAGGTTCTCATAAATTTTCCTTTGTAATATCGCAAAATTAAAGCCCTGTACTAACTATAAGAGCTTTTAATATAGCCAAACGATTAAGGCCACAATTTATGTATACCTTTTTAGTCCTCTATGGAGGAAGTGAAAACAATTAGTTACATGAAAATGTATTAATTGTATGATAGGTGAGACCGAGTATTATATTTGATTTATGTTTTGATGCTATCACTAGTTTTAGGTGGTGTTTTGAGGCCTTTGTATTGTAGTTATTTCGAGTACTGTTAGTGAGGGTAATTACTATGGTGAATGTAGATAAAAATAAAATATAAAGCGAGTAATTACTAAATTATGAATTATATGATAATTGTGGAATCATACTAAGACTTGCACATTATCCCAACTATGCACTTAAATAATTAATTATTAATTATGTCAATATAATGTACATTTTTTAACATCACTTTAATGTTTACAAAGGCGCTTTAGTCTGTGTAACAATTATGAATCATGACTTGTAAGCAAATAGAATAAGATCATTTGTAAACAGCTCTGTAGTATTGATAAATGATAAATGATGATAAATGATATTTATTTCTGTAAATAGATCTTTTAAGGACACTTTTACAAGTCAATATTTTACATTTTTTTGAACTAGATGGCGCCGGCATTTCCTAACTGACGACCTTGAAATAAAACAACTTTACGGATTCTATCGCGTTATATTAGAACAAATCAAATCCCGACGTTTCGGACCCTTTACAGCTTCAGAAATTAGTAAGCTCTGTACCTAATAACTTAAGTACCTATTAATAAACACATTGAAAAATCAAATCAATCAATACGTAGGTACACGATGGCGAAGAGTCAGACTTGTTGGTGGGATTTGAACTAGAAACTTGAGACTTGGCAATGCAATTATAACATCACTAAAACTAAAAACCGGCGTGAAACAACGCTTGCGTTGTGTTTCGCCGAGTGAATGAGGTTACCGGAGGCCCAAACCATTTTAAAAGGCGGGCAACGCACTTAAATTGTGACTCCTCTGGTGTTGCGGGTGTCCATGGACGGCGGTTATCGCTTACCATCAGGTGATCCATCTGCTCGTTTGCTCGCCTATCATATATATAAAAAAACTATACATTTAATTAAAAGCAAAGACGCTGTCCCGTATTAAAAAGCTTTAACTAAAACCAGTCTAATAAATAATGGCGTCTGTCAACGGTAGGATTTTTGGCGTTAGCACGCGTTAATATCTTAATCTAGACATCAACGAAAACGTTTTAATCGTTTAATGTATCTGGTGAACAAATGGATGAAGTAATTTGAAGCGATAAGCGAAAGCAAATGATTAAAAAAATGTTTTTGCTAAGTTTTTCTTCAAAGACTATTTGGTAATTTATTTTGTCGGACTTCACAAAGATTGAGGCCCTCAATTCATCAAAATTTTGTTGGGCAAATGTTACAACCTTTACGCTGTTTCAAAGTAGACCCACGTTAAAAAAAAAATCGATAATATAATGAAGGTTTTTAGAACTAAGTATGAAAATCATCTATTTTACCTATCTCTATTGGGCGCTTGTTATATTTTTTGTGCATATCACACATACATACATATTTTCACGCCTGTCTCCCATTGGGGTAGGCAGAGACTATAGATTTCCACTTGCTACGATCCTGGCACACTACTTTCGCTTCATTCTACGTTCATTAACCTCCTCATGCATGATCGTCGGTTTAGGGTGCTCTTAACCTGACCTTTTACAAGAACGGCCGCAACTTGGTTGTGGTACGTTCGTCGAGGCCCCTTCCAACATATGCCTAAAAATATATAACTTAACTTAACTTCTGATTCTGAACAACAAATTCGTTCTCAAAAAAGGTCAGGTTAAGAGCACCCTAAATTGACGATTATGCATGAGGAGGTTAATTAACAAAGATGAAGTGAAAGTGGTGTGCCAGGATCGTAGCAAGTAGAAATCTATAGTCTCTACCTACCCCAATGGGATACAGTCGTCAAAATATGAAAAATACTTCAGAGCAATACAAAAATCTTAAAACAACCATAACTTTGTCGTCGTCAGTTACGTAATTAGTTATTATTTATTAAGAGGCCGTCCTAAAAATTCATTTGATCGAGTTTAGGTAAATTCTATGTTTGTGTGCGCTTTTCACGCACACATGGCTGCAGATCGTGCGTACGAGCCTATAAACAATGTTGATCCTTTCATTATTAAATTATCTTCTAGTTTTATTCTCGTTAGTTTTTTTTTGTATTTTCAATTTTGTTTTTAATTTAGTATATTTTTATACATACAATATTCAATAAACATCAAAACATAAGACTTTGAAGGCGGAAATTGGGGTGAAAATTGTAATTTTTGTAGCTACTCATTACTAATAAATACCTAGTGACGAGTTTAATGATTTATGGATTTTTACATTTTAAGGGTAGGAAACGGGGGTTGAAGCCTGAAGGTTAATGTACTTATTAGTATGGGTGAATAGTTTTTAAAGGTAGGTATTTGAAAATGAGATATGGAGCTACTCATCATAAAAAATGTGTTTCAGGGATTTTGAATTTTCAAACTTTTACTTTGGAGGGTTGATAGTTTTATCTTTTTCTAGGCACTTCAAAATCGTAATATTTTGTTAAATGTTTATCAAAACACATTTTGGTCACGACTGAAACCGCTCGGTTGTATGTACATCTGTGCTAATTGTGGTATGTAGTTTAACTTTGCTCCACTTCATCGTGAAAAGTGTGAGATGAGATGTCTGAAGAACTGGTATTTGTTTTTCATAATTTACCATGCACGTAGAATGTGCCTAATGAAGGACCAACATAAGACATTAATTTTGTACTACAGTAGTAATCACGGCGATAACTACAATATTCATACTTACATACTTTGAATGTATTAAAACCTTTGCTTATAAATAATTTATTGTAAGATGAGGTTGCTTTTGACTAATGAACATAGAGCTTTGTAATAGGTGCTATGATTGCATAATTTTGTTTGTAATGTATATCATTTAATGGCTTATTTTAAATCTATACTAATATATAAAGCTGAAGAGTTTGTTTGTTTGTTTACTTGAACGCGCTAATCTCAGGAACTACTGGTTCGATTTGAAAAATTCTTTCAGTGTTCGATAGCCCATTAATTGAGAAAGGCTAAAGGCTATATATCCTCATATATCTCCTATATCTCCTCTACGCGGACGAAGTCGCGGGCAGAAGCTAGTAAAATATAAAGCGTTATAATAGCTACTAAATTACGAGCTATAGGTATTATACTTAATGCCGCAATCACACGCAGTCGCAGTCGTAAGTACCTCGAACATAACATACCATCACGCCTGTATTCCCCGAAGGGTTATGCAGAGGCGTACACTAATGTACACCCACAGTTCGCCGCTATGTTTTGGTCCCAGGTAATAGGGGGCGAGCCTATTGCCATTAACCGGGCACAAATTTCAAATTCCAAGCTCCTACTGAGAATTTACTACGCCTGCTTTTATTAATAAATATTTTTTTTATGTATATTATGTTATGCCAATGTATATAATAAAAATCTATCTACTTACTGGTCTAATACTAATATCTAGGAATGTGCAAAAAAAACACAAATAGTTAACAGTTCATATTTATCTTGAAAAAAATTAACCAAATTTTAATCTCTGGTTTCAATATTAATAATTATGATTTTCGTAATCAGCCCCTGAGAATCCTTGAAATTGACACCCATATCAATTTATTTAGAAAAGCATTTTCGTTATCAGCCCCTGAAAATCCTTGAAATTGACACCCATATCAATTTATTTAGAAAACCATTTTCGTTATCAGCCCCTGAAAATCCTTGACATTGACAGCTGTATCAATTTATTTAGAACAACAATGTCCGCTATCTTGGATTTAAAAATTAATGTCATTTTCGTAATCAGCCCCCAAAATTCTTTGATATTGACACCCATATCAATTTATTTAGAAAAGCAATGTCCGCCATGTTGGATTTCAATGTTAATATCATTTTCGTAATCAGCCTTGGAAAAATCCTTGAAAGTGATACCCATATCAATTTATTTAGAAAAGCAATGTCCGCCATTTTGGATTTCAAAATTACTGTCATTTTCGTAATCAGCCCCTGAAAATCCATGACATTGACACCCCTATCAATTTATTTAGAAAAACAATGTCCGCCATCTCGGATTTAAAAATTAATGTAATTTTCGTAATCTGCCCCCGAAATTCCTTGAAATTGACACCCATATCAATTTATTTAGAAAAGCAATGTCCGCCATGTTGGATTTCAATAATTTTCATAATCAGCCCCTGAAATTCCTTGAAATTGATACCCATATCAATTTATATAGAAAAGCAATGTCCGCCATCTTGGATTTCAAAATTAATATAATTGTCGTAATCAGCCCCTGAAAATCTTTGAAATTGACACCCATATTAATTTATTTAGAAAAGTAATGTCCGCCATCTTGGATTTCAATAAAAACATTTTCGTAATCAGCACAATGAGAAACTTGTAGTACCCATACTTCCTACAAAAAATACCAGACCATATTATATAATAGGGCTTTTCTAGAAATTAGAAGTTATAAAATAATCAACGTATCAAGTTGTGTTAATCGCAGTATAATTTGGGAAAATATTTACGTCGAACAAGCGCACGCCTGTGACACAAAGCGATACGTCCTCTCGCTGGGAAGGCCCAATCGTGACTGGCGCGAGCGGCTTTGCGCGCTCGATATTATAGCACAATTATAGGTCTTTTCATCTTTGATTTACTAAATCAAATATTTTTTTTTTGAAAAAGTAATTTTTGATCCTATTAGAGGGATAACTGAAGATTATTAAGTAATTTAAAAAATAATCGAAATGTCTTTCTAAAAAATAGAAAAAAATACATATTTGTCTGCAATTTTCACGAAAAATTACGTTATGTAAATATTTTTTTCCTGCTATATTTTGTATGAAAATTGAAAAAAGTGCTTCCGCTAGTGCCAAGTAGAGTATATGCTGGGTTTTATAGTATTTTTTAATATTCAGTAATACTAATATTTTCTTGTAAACCGATCATCAAACTTCACTCGAAACGCGTTTTTTGGGAAAAGGAGTTGTCAATAAAAGGGATTTACGATTATTATAGAAGTAAATTGAAAAATCCATTTCCGCTTGTGCCAGGTTTAAGAACAGTTCTTTTCAAATAATTAATAACTTTATAGAAATGCTTTGTAGATTCCTCACAATCGGTCATCAAAATTCACTAAAATGCGTCAATTTTTAGGACGGCCCCTTAATTACCCATGCAATGTTTTCATTTCTCCAGAAGTGATTGGTTTGCGATTAGGTATTCGCTAAGTTGAGTTCTGAATGCATTTTATTAAATGTCATTCCCCACTTTCCGTTCCTAAAGAATCAATACACGATAAGGAAACGGTACCTATTTGACGTAGTTTATTTTTAAACACAATAAACGGTTGCAGTATCGGGTTTGACGGGCGACGCGGCGCAGTAACGGTTAAATTTCCCCGAGGACGCGACCACAACCTGGCGCCACTGACTTGTAACAGAAGATCTATTGGTTTGAGTAAACAGTGGATTCATCCTGCTGAAAAGACTAGGCTGTCTCACTTGTAGAATGTTGACAAACAATACCTACTGTGATTTGTAAACACAATATATTAATCACGCCTGTACCTATTCCCGGACGGGTTGGGTTAGGGCCCCTGGAGGAGTGCTATGTACAGTCATGAACATGAATATGTATACACACAGTAAACGTGCATTCAGCTTGCTAAAAATATTAGGCTTTCTCACTTGTAGAGTGTTGGTAAACAATACCTACTGTGATTTAAAACATAACATAGCATCACGCCTGTATTCCCCGAATGTTTAGAGTTAGGATCTCCCAGAGGCGTACGCTGTATAGATACTCGTATGTATACACTTACTAAAATTGAAATACGAAAGCATGTTTTTCGTGAAATGATGATTGCAAACTTTGAGATAATATCAATATATATTGGTCCGAAAAGAATAAAATTTCAACAAATACTTTAAGAGAAAATTGCTTTTGAATTTTGTCAAGTGTACCTACATATCTGTGCTCGTGACTGTACACCCATAGTTTGCGCGTATGTTTAGGTCCCATCTAATCGAGAGCCTATTGCCAATTGGGCACAAATCCGTGTCGTTTCGACTGAGAATTTCATAGAGCTAGCTAAAGGTAGGTTTAGCTCCAGACAGTTGCTTTAATTTTTTTATAATATCAGTACTTATTACAGATTCGCAGATAAGTAATATCGGATATAAAATCGGATACCTATAAGTATTATCATCAACAAAATCCTAGTTATACCTACTGGAATAGACTGAGACGACAAACACATCAGCCCCAGAGGAGATGGCTATGGATCATCGCTTCCAATGCAAGCGTTGCAGATCACATCCAGTTAATCATAATTTAACAGCGCTGTACACCGGTTGGGCAAGATACTCTAGTACAAACTAAAGTTTATATCCCTCGTCGATCTAGTGGTGTCTGCTGTGAATTCTGTGAGCTATGCATGCTTGGTCAAAACAGAAACGCTGAGACATGAATGTGGTTAACCATTTAACATTGCTTAGGTGCTGATTAACGCAAAAAGAGCAGTATAAGGTATACCTTTGTTCTGGTAAGATGCAATTTGAAGGATTAGGCAGTGGTGCACGAATTTACTTCCACAGTTCAGGAGTATATTTAGGCCTCATGATAGGGGGCGAGCCCCTGCCGGGCATACTCTGAACTCTTAGTTCCTACTAAGAATTTCATGAAAATACCTCAAACACTGCTTGACTTTGACTTTTTGAAACTAAACCAGGATCTCAAGGCTAGCACTCGCTGTTATGGCCACCGGATAAACGAGATAGATAATAAAGAAATTATTGAAAATGACAACGCTTGTGTCTTGCCTACGCGCATATTATTTCTCCAATAGTAGATACCTACCTATTTTAGAATATGCGTGCGTTGCTGTACCGACCCTAAAATACTTTCAAATCCCCAATGTTCTGCTACTTCGTAACCTATATGCACGCTTGGTTAACCACCTATTAAGCTAATTAATGAGCCTATGATTTTATGGATAAACATGTTCTTACATACACGCAATATAAACGTGCTAATTAATATGTACCTCTAAGGTTACCTGCAATAAAATAGAGTGAAATAGTGTTTGTAGTTATAAAAATACATGTTCTTTTAACACTACTTCGACGCTGGTGTTGTTAGGTAGAAATTAATTACTTACATACACGTTCTTGAGTTATAAGATCAATAGAATCATAAATAATTTTAAACCAAAACTACATAATTTAGTATAGCTACACTGAGTGTGTACCGAGTCCAATTATGAGCTAAGGAAAAGTTTCATTGCGAGTTTTGGCCTGGTGAATATATTGTGGCGGTAAATCTCTTGCTACTGAGTAAAATCAAACACATGACAATTATCCGATCAATGAAAGGAATGTTGAATCGCGCTTTAAAGATCATCATAAGATTTAGATTCGTGTCTTAGATAAATGTAACAACATCAAATCTGTGAACAATTCATATCTGTTATGGCTTTTTCATCAGAATACCATTTGCAGATATTGTCGTACATTGTAACATTCACATACTAAAACACTATTTAACATAACATAACATACCATCACGCCTGTATTCCCTGAAGGGTTAGGCAGAGGCGTACTAATGTACACCCACAGTTCGCCGGTATGTTTAGGTCCCATGTAATAGGGGGCGAGCCTATTGCCATTAACCGGGCACAAATTCCTAACTCCGAGCTGCTACTGGGAATTTCATAGAAAAACCCAATAACACTTTGCTCGACCTGGGAATCGAACCCAGGACCTCTAGCGTAGCAGTCGCGCTCAGGACCACTTAGCTAATAAGGCAGTAAAACACTATTTTAGACTTAAAAAGAGACTATGATTTTCTGAGTTCATTTCGACAAGGAATTTAATGAAATGCCTGATCTACCTAGTACCAAAAGTCTAAAACATTGACTTGTAAAAGTGTCTAACATTTTTTTTTGACACAAATATCTTTTATGAATTCCTCGGTCATTGGCCACTTACTCCAAATAAAGTCATCGACGGTTATTGACAGCATTATTTATGTAGAACAAAATAGTTATTTTGTTTTAAATTTGGGTCAATACTGTTACGCCGCGAAGCTATTAGAATGACGTGGATGGGTCACGAAGGTTCTGGATAAATCGTAGAAGCATGTAGAATATTCGAAAGAAAGTACTCGAATACGTACTCACGTAATAACAATAGATCAAGGTCAGGTTCAAAGGTCAATGCCCGTAAACAATAGACGATCAGGTACCTACTCGCATTTTGTAGGCATTTCGCGATTGTTCGATTCCAGAATCTTCGTGACTGATATAAATAGCCGTCGTGAGGGTCGGCTAGAGCAGTTTAGTTTTGGACAAGGTGAAGTGAACATCTAAGTGAAGACAAGTGATTCTCAGTGTGACAGTACAGTGCGACAAGTAATAGTGTAGTGACTTTATTTGTGATTTCTGTTGTGTGTTGTCAAGTTTATTAAAGTATTTGTTTATTTCGGTAAAATTAGCGTTAATTAATTTATCCCGAACCCCAGCTCGTAACATTTGGTGTCAGAAGTACTGGGATAAATTATGCCGGTTTTGCCAAAGGACGATACGGAAGGTATCCGCACTAGAAGTCAGCGGCAGCAAGAAATGGACCAGAGACGATTTGGAGATTCTCCAGGACTTCCTGCGGGTCATCTACAACCAACAACAGACCCCGTCGCTGGTCCATCTGGAACCTCTTCGGTACCAGCTGTTGATCTAGCGGCCTTAATGGCAATGATGCAGGATCAGGCTCGCCGTCAGGAAGAGCAGGCTCGCTTACTGCGGGAGCAGCTACAGAGTGACAAAGAGGAGCAGGCACGCTTACTACGGGAGCAGCTACAGAGTGACAAAGAGGAGCAGGCACGCTTACTACGGGAGCAGCTACAGCATGACAAAGAGGAGCAGGCCCGCCGTCAAGACGAACAGATGCTCCTCATAAAAGACCTCCACGGGACTCTGGGCAAACAGCTCGGTGCAGTAAAGGAGAAAGTAGAACAGCACGAGACTTGGATTTCCGAAACCAGAGTTGAGATGGCCGATATGAAGAAGGCTCTAGGTGACCTAAAGGCAGGAAAAGGATTTGAGGCTGCTGTGGCTGCTGCCCCTACGACCTCTTCATTACGCGGATTTAAAGTGCCGCCATTTGACGGAACCTCCTCATGGTCGGCATACAAAATGCAGTTTGAAGCCTTTATGGAGTCAAATGGATGGGACAGAGGCCAAGCTAAGACCGCGCTTACTCTAAGCCTCCGCGATCAGGCTTTGACAGTACTGGAGGCCCTCGGAAAGGAGATATCCTACGATCAGCTGATTGAGGCATTGGACTCGAGATATGGTGACGCCCATCTTGAATACGTGTTCCGTGCACAGCTGAAGGATCGGGTACAGCGTGGTTCAGAGACCCTGCAGCAGTGGGCCGTTGAAGTTGAAAAGCTGGTCCGGAAGGCATACCAATCTACGCCTGCGCTTATTGATGGTAACCTGGTTCAGGCGTTCGTTGATGGAGTTCGTGACCTAGAAGTCAGAGCTGCTGTCAGGCTGGGACATCACAAGACGTTGAAAGACGCCTTAGCCCATGCGTTGGAAGTGGAGGCAGTCAGGCAGGACTATCGAGCTTACTGTATCCGGGAAGTCGTGTTACCGACATGCTACCTCTGCGGAGAAGAGGGTCACTTCCAGGTGGGATGTGCGAGGCGCAGAAAATTTTTAAGGGAACGTGTGATAGTGCCTAGATGCTATATCTGTGGTAAGCGAGGACACTTTCAAGCTAGTTGCTGGAGAAAGGAGGATGGAAAAAGGAGAATGATAACTGCTCCAAGATGTTATACATGTGGAGAAAGAGGCCACCTCCAGATGAGTTGCCCGAAGCAAAGCAGATCTCGTGCATGTTTTCCGAGTAGACCGTGCTCTGAAAACTGGAGGAAGAATGGAGATGACACATATTCTGGAGTGAAGCAAGAGGCTAAGGAAGCAGTACCCGTGAGGATGCTGACAGCGGATCTGAATGATGTACGAAACAGTAGCTCAGAACAAGTTGGTCAATCGGCCAAACAAACTTCTGAGAGAATGAAGACGCGTTATGACTGTAAGATGAACAACAAAGGCTTCGACGAGGGATCACTAGTGCGGCTAAATAACCTGTTGCGCGTCAAAGGAAAGTCATCCAAGTTCCGGCCAAAATGCAACGGCCCCTATAGAGTTGCGACTAAGGTCAACGATGTCACCTACCGGATACAGCAAGGACCAAGAGGTGCTCCGAAACCAGTTCACGTGGATCGTTTAGCCTGTTATTACGGATCTAACGATGCATGCTCGGGACGAGCATGTCTTAGGAGGGGGCAGTGTTACGCCGCGAAGCTATTAGAATGACGTGGATGGGTCACGAAGGTTCTGGATAAATCGTAGAAGCATGTAGAATATTCGAAAGAAAGTACTCGAATACGTACTCACGTAATAACAATAGATCAAGGTCAGGTTCATAGGTCAATGCCCGTAAACAATAGACGATCAGGTACCTACTCGCATTTTGTAGGCATTTCGCGATTGTTCGATTCCAGAATCTTCGTGACTGATATAAATAGCCGTCGTGAGGGTCGGCTAGAGCAGTTTAGTTTTGGACAAGGTGAAGTGAACATCTAAGTGAAGACAAGTGATTCTCAGTGTGACAGTACAGTGCGACAAGTAATAGTGTAGTGACTTTATTTGTGATTTCTGTTGTGTGTTGTCAAGTTTATTAAAGTATTTGTTTATTTCGGTAAAATTAGCGTTAATTAATTTATCCCGAACCCCAGCTCGTAACAATACGTTTAAATCGCGCGTACCGTCACATTTGTGTCACTTTTGAATTCGTTTATCATTAAAAGATTTAATAAGTACTTATCTGGGAATTTAATATTTTGGTTATTTGATAGTCTAGTATCTATATATCTTCTCCCCGCGACTTCGTCTGCGTGGACTTCAGATAAAAAGTAGCCCATGTGTTATTCCAGACTACATATAATCTATCTCTGTGCCAAATTTTATCCAGATCCGTTCAGCCGTTCTGTTTTGTTGGCGTGAAAGAGTAACAAACATCCATCCATCCATCCATCCTCACAAACTTTCGCATTTATAATATTAGTAGGATAGGATGTAAAAGGCCCGGGATTGCTTTAAAATGTGTCCAGTGTCCACATAAATTTGTGTTAATTTTATTTTTACTATAGTCTACAGTTAAAACGGGACTGCGACCGCAGACCCAGCATTGACATCATATTAGCTGAACAGATATTAATAAAATTCTGAGACTTTCATCGTATACAAAACCTAACACTGTAATAAAAACACTTTGCCCAAATATTTTACCCTAGCTAAATTCTTGTAAAACAATATTTTTTAATAAAATAAAACCATCAGAAAAGCGAACGTAATTCGAGTTACGTACAGTCGGGCAAATTAGTCGCGTGCATCGAATCGTCCCATGACACATAAATTACCGTATCCACGGCAGCAAGTAAACACTGCAACGGATTCCCATCGTGTAATACGCGACGTAATTGGCCGCTGCTCTTTGATTGTTGTGATACTAGCTACAAAATGACAGTGGTAATTCCTCACACATTTCAAATCGCTTGTTAAATCGGCGGAATGAAGACTGGCTTAGTAATGTAGATCCGTTTGTTTAACATGCCGCTGTGTTGTTTGATGTTAAATTTGTCAATGCATTTGTTATTGCGTACAAACAGTTTGTTTTGATAGAAAATGTTGTGAAATCTAGTTCTATACTACTACATTGCCTACAAAGTAGTCAAATATGCAATGCAGTGCTTATGTGATGAACTCGTTTTTCCTAATCACTTGGGTATTTCCCATCATCCCGTCTTAAGGCTCACCTACGTTGTAAGGAAAAAAAAACCAGTGAACAAGAAATCCTTTAAAAAAATTCTTACTAGGCATATTGAAAACAGCTTTATATTGGTCTAAAGCAGCAAGTGAAATCACTGAGCATATGAAACTACTTTAAAAAAATCTCCGGAACGGCCAAATTAAATACAAATGCAGCAGGTCGGCACAACGGCATAGTTTTTAAAATAGTACAGTTTCAAAAACAATCGACACTGAATTTTTTGTCGAATTTTAGTTCCTAGTAAATGGCAAAATGGCTATCCGCCCAAACGCCACTGGGTATACGTTGACCCACTCCCTGAGTGACGCGGCACTCAGTCGAAAAAGTACCTCAAAAATCGACTAAAGCGTTTTATCGATAAAAATTTTTACACAGCGTTGTTGTCTATGAAATGAATGAACGTTTAAACTTTGTTCCAACACTATACGAATGAAATGTCATCCTAAAAAATTTTTTGAAGTTTCATTAGTCCGCGACATTGAGTGGTTGTCAAGTGACATGGGTGCCGACGTCGTAAATTATTCTTGTGCTGTGTTGTGATTGTTTCATTTGACGCTTATTATACATCAAAATGTTCGTGAAGAACTAGGCTACAATGTGTTGTTGAATTTAAGTGGTTTTAGAATGTAAAGGAATGCAGTATTTGGCCGGACAAAAAGTTATTGTTCGCGATGACAATGTAAGTAATGGGGGCCCATTGTTATTTTTTTTTACAAAAAGTTTTTGTTTACTTTGGCCCGCAATTGTGTTTAAATGGAACAATAGTTCGTAATGAAATTATGTTTATCTTTCAAACTGGTTTCAATGAGTCATTGTGATGTCGATAATCAACTGAGTGAGTGTGAGCGCACACGGCCGCAATAAAAATGGCTGGTAGTAGATATTTTCGCGAATTTCGCGATTTTTTTTCTTATTGATGGTATAAAATAAGTTTAATGCTTCTAGTATTTTTAGAAATGATATTAAATCTAGTTTATTTTAATATAATTTATATGGATATAAAAAAAAAGATTTTTTTTTAAAAAATATTTATTTTCGGGGTATATCAGATTTCATCACTTTTTTTCACGATTACATATTTTTTAAAATATTTTAATGAAAATTATACCTCCTAATTGGTATATAATTAGATCCGTTATTTATTCAGCTTGATAACGGTAGTTATTATTTTGATGTAGCATTCATAGTTTTTGTACAAGAATTTTTTTATTGCTAAAAATCGGAAGTAAATTTGTACTTCCGATTTGGCTTCCGGTCGGCCTGGCGGCGAGGCGGTATGTGAATTTTTTCAGCAAAATCGTTTGAGAATGCTTGGAGGATTACAACATTGATGTGAGGATTGGTGGAAAACTGCACTCGTAGCTACTCTTCATTAAATTCGGCTTATATGCTGGCGGGGCTGCGAGTAGAGCTGGTTTAGAACCAGCTTGTGGTTCATAGAAAATGCAAATATGGTCTTTTTTTAGAACATTTGAGTTATCATCATTATAAATTTAAGAGCCGCAATGTGTGATGATTTAGCGTGTCCATTGGACCAAACCAGAAGACAAAGTTTCAAGTCCTAAGTATCTTAAAACGAAAGAAATGACAATCACAATAGGACAACGATAGCAAACAACACAACGGCACGAAAAAAAACTTTATAACACATCTTGTAGCGAATAAAGATCCGAATTAATGGAACACAAAAATATACCGGCGAACTGTGGGTGTACATTTGTACACGTATGTACATAATTTATATTTCGGCGTGATGTGCGTGTTATGAATGATTTTGAATCTCATAGCCCCGACTTTAAGGCAAGGGAAGGAATATTGAAACACATATTCTGAAAGCTATCATGGCCTTCCTTAAATCTAACCTATCAATGTCCGTACGATACAAGAAATCGGATATTTCAAGCTCGCTTCGCTAGCTCCTTTACAACCTTCTTGTGTCAGCATTTATTTACATCAGAAAGGTAATTCTGGTACCCACTTATGTTCAAAATATAATTCCAATCTAACCTCAATGTCGTAAATGGCAACATTCAGTGATTTTCCAGTCGTTCAATTTTGTGAAATCATATATTAAATTGTTCACGATGTTGATCGGTAATTTAGAAGACTACCATTCGACATTTATCATACCTACATTGAGATTGGATTGCATTTTATTATGATCGATTTTTAAGTACCAAAATTACCCTTGTGACCAAACAATAAATGATGATATTTATTTATGTAAATAGATCTTTTAAAGACACTTTTAAAAGTCAATGTTTTCTGTCAGTCTGACGACCTCTGGAAAAATGCTGACACAAACTCAAAGAGGGTATTATCAGTTTTATAGAACGGAATGAATAATTTCGTCTAGTCCCTGATTACATGGGACCTAAACATGCCTACCGGTGAACTGTGGGTGTAAATTGCATACATGTACATAGGTCTTACAAATAGGCATTAGCTTCAGTCCGTATGATTTGTCCGACACTTGCCATATGATTTTTATGACTTGCAAATCTATATATATAAAAGAAAGTCGTGTTAGTTACACTATTTATAACTTAAGAACGGCTGAACCGATTTGGCTGAAAATTGGTGGAGAGGTAGCTTAGAACCAGGAGACGGGTACTACGACATAGGATACTTTTTATCCCGTTCCCGTGGGATGTGATGACAGACCGCATTCCACGGGGGCAAAGCCGCGGGCAGAAGCTAGTTTTACATATAGTTTAGATTTATACATTATGGGACCTACGTCTAACCCTTTGGGGGAAAACAGGCGTGATGAACATACCATAACTTAAGTTATGTTACTAAAAACTCTACATAAACTTAATCAGTTACTATCCCATTTAACATAACATAACATAACATCCATCACGCCTGTATTCCCCGAAGGGTTAGGCAAAGGCGTACTTATGTACACCCGTCCCATGTAATAGGGGGCGAGCCTATAGCCATTAACCGGGCACAAATTCCTAACTCCGAGCTGCTACTGGGAATTTCATAGAAAAACCCAATAACACTTTGCTCGACCTGGGAATCGAACCCAGGACCAGGATTATCCCATTTACCGTTGCGATAGTAATGTTAGTTCTGTTCGAGATGTTTACAAAATAAAAATCTTATGAAACGCATTACCGCTCACGATATTGCCTGTAAGAATAATTTCCTTTCGTTGAGAACGTAGCGTGTTTCCACATAACCCAGTGGTTATTGGAAACGAGATTAGTTCGAAGATATTGTAGTCAAAGGTGTAAAGTGGGAAGGTACCACATCATTATTGCTGTAAGTACTGCCACCGCATTGCATTTCCGTTAGGGATGGGACGACTTTTTTTGGTTTGTCGATAAAACTATATGATTAGGGTATATTTCAAATAATTGAAGTTGAATGATTTCTAGATCAGCCCGAGAAGATTTATTTACCAGGTATGCGTTTGAATTCAACTTGCCTTTTTACTTATTACTTTACTTACTTTACTTATTTCTCAAATGTCTGAATTCAGAATAATAATTAATGAAATAAAGTTACACATAAAATAGATCAATGTGAATAACTTTAATAATAGCTCCAGAGCTCTAAATTAGACATTGACAGCACAATCGCGACAATGCCAGACCAAAAAAGCCGCAGCAAGACCTAAGTCATTCACTGTGAAAGATTTATTGAAATCGAGTTCTACCACAGATATATTCAATATATGGAATGAACTCACTAAGAATAGTGGCACACCTCTATCCCAAGAAGAAATATGGCGACTACTGGATGGAAGCTTAGGATGGAAAGTTCAAGGTTGTTTCAAAAGGAACATTTTAGCTTCGGAAAGGGGCGATAACGTCCATTTTGCCCTCGTGGTTAGATAAATACTTAGTACTTAGTTCGCAACTCAGAAATGAGGAACTAAGTTTCAGACAGCTGTAGATAGACATATTTAGAGTTGTTCCTAAGACTTTTGCCACTTCTTCTTCTTAGTGTATCGATGACGAATAACAGAATTAAAATTAATGAGGTTTGACTCACACTTCTCCGGCACAATATTATCTAATAACATGCTACCAACTTTTAAAAATTAACAAAATTATTCTGTTTATCCTTTATGCGGTCTTGTACTCGTAGAATTCATACGATTTGTATGAACCATGTTTTGTGATTTATTTTGTGTTTTATGCGTGCTCATGAAGATGAGCACAAATCAAATCTGACAAAAATATAAAGAACGAAAAAGGCAACGAATTAATATTTTTTTTATTTATTTAGAATATTATTTTTTTGCGGTTTTAATCAAACTCATGCAATTTTTTTTGTTTGATCTCGATGTCGATTGTTTTATTATGCATTATTAGGAGCTTAGTTTTTATTCATATCCATATTTTTTTTATATTATCCATATTGTTGGCTTCGGTATCCTGAATATGTTATCAATTTATAAATATAATTTGCATTTGAGCATAGAAATTCTCAGATTAAAGTATAGTAATTTGGCGTCATTCAATAAAGATAAAAATCATTTATTTGTCACAATATGTGTACATTCTGGTGTAATAAAACATATTTAGGTACCTACATAATTGTCAAAGACTTCTGATTTTGTTTGCCTTCAAAATCGGTCAGTTTTTAGGGTTCCGTAGCCAAATGGCAAAAAACCGAACCCTTATGGATTCGTCATGTCTGTCTGTCTGTCCGTCCGTATGTCACAGCCGATTTTTTCCGATACTATAAGAACTATACTGTTGAAACTTGGTAAGTAGATGTATTCTGTGGAAAAATAGAAAAAAAACATACATTTTGGGGGTTCCCCATACTTAGAACTGAAACTCAAAATGTCTTTTTTCGTCAAACCCACACGTTTGGGGCATCTATGGATAGATCTTCAAAAATTATATTGAGGTTTCTCATATATTTTTTTTCTAAACTGAATAATTTGCGCGAGAGACACTTCCAAAGTGGTAAAATGTGTGTTCCCCCCCCCCCCCTGTAACGTCTAAGATAAAACTTACGAAAATTGGTTTGAACGAGATCTAGTGAGTAGTTTTTTTTAATATGTGTTAAATCGTAAACCGCAATTTACCTTAAAACATCAATCAAAGTTACAACGAACTACAAGAACTTTTATATTATGTTACTTGCTGCTACGGAACCCTTCATGGGCGAGTCCGACAAGCACTTGGCCGGTTTTTATGTCATTTAGAACCATTGGACGACAATTCTAATACAATTTAAATAGCAGACCCTGATAATAAGTACCGAAATAATCTTTTTACAGTATTTTAAACAGGTACTGCATGTTCTTTTATGGAAACCAAGTCTGGAATTTGTAGGTATACACCTTTTCTACCAGAATGCCAGTAAGTGAGGCATTCGAACATGATACTCAACAAAACATCGTGAAACAATACCATTTACTCAGGACCCCTCTCTAAATGTACTCTGTGCGCACTCAGAGGTTAAGTACACAGTTAAATTACTGCCTACTCTATCTTTGAGACATTTTTCCTTGTTACGTGTAGCCGGAACGAAATATAATTTACAGCAACTAGGTACTCTGGAAGTTCTCGGTTATAACTTTTATTTTTCTATGAATTTTATCATGATGTAGAACTCGGGTTATAATTAAACATTTTCTATTTTAAATTATACCTCTCTCTATACTTTTTTTCCATAATATAGAACAATATGAACCCGATTGTTTAGCATTCGTTTCGATTTATTTCTGTAAATAGAAATTTTAATGACGCTTTTATGTAGATATCGCCAGCATTTGACGACCTCTGCGAAGAAACATCGAACCAAAGTATTTTTAAATCCAGATATAGTCGAACACGTAAAGTATGTCATAAAGTGGGACAATGTTTGAAATAACGTTTTAAAAATATGTTTCATAGAACTACTTAACAAAGATAAACTAAGAAACGGCGCCTAAAAGAAAAAAAAAACGTCATAAATGTTGAGTCTCTCGCTGCGAAGGTACATTTAAAATAACTTTCCCGCTGAGTTTCCATTTTCAAACATTTGAACTTCGAGCGTTTTGCGACTGGCCGAATATGGTTGCTTCTTTTACTTTCAGGAATACTTTTAAGAGGTAACTTTTCAAATAAATCAGTAGGCATTGCAGCAAGACCTCGCGGCTGCGTACTTACTCTTTGTTATCTGTGAAATGCTGGCGAAACTTTTGGTGACTTATTTAAATTTCCATGTGTTTTAAAAACCTTTTCAGTGTTTAAATTACGGTCGTGCCAGCTGTTGCACGTGACTCCTTGATATTCTCTTTTTTAATTATTGAAATGACTGTGGAAGGGTTAACGATTTCTGTTTATCACACATATCTCTATTCAAATGTTTGAAATTTGGATATTAAATGAAAAGTTTTTTCAACGTAGTCAAATAATACATCCAGGTTAGTAGTAATCGCTGCTAATAGAGAGTTGCCGAGCCTTCAGAGGACAGTTATGTATGCTGTCGAAGCCATCGCAACCAAGAGGAACTGGCAATCTCAATCGCAATTGTCGAAACATATACCAAGTTGCTTTACGACAGACTCCGACGTAAGTAAGTGTGGTCTCCAGCAGCCAGAACTGAAGAGGTCTTCGCACCGAGCAAGTCAAATATTTTTTCACCTCTAACAAAATGCCGATGCAGATGAGAGTGAGGATTGTATCGTAACGAAATTTTATAAGAATTACCTTTTAAATACTTATTATATCATATTAGATGAAGAAAACAAAGTAAACGTGTTTTTCGTGGAATCATTTTGATATTCTGGAATGAAGAGAAGCGTGAAGTAGGTGAGTGATGTTTAGTTATTTATATCCTTATCCGAGTATTAGCTATAGTATTAGTATACAGGCTGCAAATAACCAAAACAAGGTTAATATATCTACCAAAAATAATCAACAGATTTTGAAAATCTTGCTGATGAAATACGATGAATAACCGCTAACAGAAAACAGTTAAATGGGTTTGTTGCTGCGTTTTCTGTTTTCGTATAGATTTTATCATCAAAATACCCCAGATGTTATGCCGCTGCGTATTCTTGACTATTCGGCAACAATTGACGGGATCTAAACGAAAGCAAATTCCAATTTCATACAGAAAACGAGCACAGATCCTCAGAGGCTTTTATTGAATAAATTAACTTTTATTAAAATCCTGTTTGTGACCCCGCCGGACGCCCCAGGCTTCGACTTACCGACTTATTTGGCAAAACTGATTACGCTTTGGTAAATAAAAACTGGCAGGCCCGTCAACATTATTGATCCAGCCAAATTTTGGAGATGACAATTAAGCAAAGTGTTAAATGTGATTTAAAATTATATTGTAAATCTTTAGTGTTGACAACTTTGTTACGTATATAATAGGGTAGTAGTAGTTGACTGTTCTATTTATTTGTATAATTTAGAAGTTTCATGAAAAATGTAATTAATTTTTTTTTTTAAAGCTTTAGTATTCTTGTTAACCCCTCGTGCTAAGCTAAATGCTTGTGTTACGAGTGGGTTCACGTCGGTAGTGCAATGGGTGGGGTTCGAACCGGCAACCACATGATCGCAAGTCCGACGCCCTAGCCATTAGGCTACCGCCGTTTTAATTAAAACATGTTTATTGAAAAGTTATATTTATATCGACTAATCAAGTTCTAAGATTTTTTTTTCAACGCGCATCCCGAAGAATAATATGCGACATACCTACAAATTCTATAACAACCAGTGTTTTTATAGAATTTGTATAGCACGCAGAATATTTCACGTCACAAATTCTTTCATAGTGCGGTCTCTATCTAGCATAACATTCATAATTATTCAATTATTCATTTTATTAATTCTTATAAATTCCATATTTAATCGTTTGTAATTTCGTTTGAGTTGATGGAATCTATAATATCTTATAATCTATAAGATCATATTTTTCTTATGGTCATAAAAATAACCAGTAAACTAATACTGATTTCTGACACTTATGCGAACATCAGACATTGCAATGAAACTACTTTTTACGGATAATTATACGATTAGGTTATTGCAACGCGATAAAATCCGTAAAAAGTAATTTCATTTCAATAGGCTACTAATCATATTTTTTCAAGACTACAGCCTATTTTTATAATCTGTGTCTCCCTAAATGTATAAAAGGAGGCAGGGATGTCACTTTTTATATAAAATACGTGAAAGTAACGTTGAATCTCAGTCGTACATTGCGTAATATTATTGTGTGTCCTAATTGAATACTGACTCTTGGCCTCGATACTTTATTTATAACATCAAAGTGGGATTCGAGAACTATGATGCCGAGAAAGCATTATTGATTTTAGGTACAAATTGGGGCTTTTTCATACGAATAGCATTTCATCCAGTTTCATAGACATACATAGTGAGTTCGGAGTTTGGATTTGTGCTCGGTTAATAGCAAACATTGGGACCACACTGGAAGAGAGTCGCGAGTTACAGGGCTCAGTGGAGAGCGCTAGAGGAGACCTTTGCCAGGAAGCAAACTGAGTTAACAGAAATTATATATGCAGGAAGTTTTTTTTAACCTAGTTACTAATAGTTTAGTTTTTAAGAATAAAGTTATTTATCCTCAGCAATAAAGGCTTTTTTTATTTTACATTAGTACCTACCTACCGGTTTGTCGATAACAGGCTCCTAAATGCTTTAAAAACTTCCGTTCCCCACTTCAAATACAAACAAAACAGCAACGTACCTACTATGATTATGAGTTTCAGTTGCACCGCAATATGAATCCACTAGTTGGTGCGGATACAATTTAATTGAACATGTGAACGTTCCCACAGGGTTGCCACCATCGTCAGATTAGAGAGCTGTGATCGCTTCTCAGCTTCACCGGCAACTCGTCGGCTACTAAATGAATTTTAATGAACTAGTTAAGTGCAGGGTTGATGGAAAACTTATAGAAACTTTGAGCACGGTCTGGAAATTACGGACGCTCGCAAAAATGGGAAAGAGATGTTAGTTGGTTTAATTTTATGGATGGTATCATAATTATGTATTAAAAAAATTAATTACCTTTATAGTTTATTTTAATTGGGTTCAAAACAACAGTTTTATAGTGGATCTGATTACATTCTAATAAAGTAATTTACATTATTCAAATTTGGATTACGTTAACAGGTGAACTGGTATTAACTGTATTACAGCTGTTAGCGCCCCCATCCTTAAAAACTTTTGGTACCTTTAGTAAAAGGGTGACATTATTTTCAATCGAGATACTTCTAGACTCGTTGAATAGCATAAAGTGTAGAAATGTTGACCGACTGATACGAAGAGTAATCTAATTGGATTAATTTTGATCAAAGAAGTAAGTAGTATAGTAGTAAGTAAGTAATACGCCTGTATTCCCCAAAAGGGTTGAGCAGAACTGTAGATAACCATGAGTTACCGGTATATTATTGGTCACATATAAATCATATAATAAAGGGCGGGCTTAGTGCCCTTAACCGCATACAAATGCAAAGAGATATATGCAGTTAAACACAATATCACTATTCTATATATAAAGGTGAAGAGTTTGTTTGTTTGCTTGAACACGCTAATCTCAGGAACTACTGGTCCGATTTAAAAAACTCTTTCAGTGTTAGATAGCCCATTTATTGAGAAAAGCTATATATAGGCTATATATCATCACGCTAAGACAAAGTAACTATTCCACGCGGACGAAGTCACGGGCGGAAGCTAGTAAATCATATAATAGAGTGCGGGCTTATTGCCCTGAAACGGATACAAATGCAAAGAGATATATATTTTTTTAACAATAATATATGTAATTATAATATACGCAGTTAAAGACAATAAAATTAATATTTTTTTCTATCATATACAATTATTATCTATCACAAAAGACGTCTGAAGTTCTGCGATCACAAGTTTTCCTATAAAAGCTGAACGTGTAGAAATAAACAAAATTTTGCGATAGCAGCGACCGGTTGTAAAGATAAGCAACAGTTAGTTGTTTAACGTGGGACGTGTGCTCGATAGTCGTTACATACGTGTCCACGAAACAAACCAACTCGCCGAAGAGGACCCGGGTAACTCCCGCCACTTTTACAAAGAAGCTACTCCGCACAAAGTTTCACTTGACGTGGATTCCGAACGAATGTCGCCAGAGAGTCGTTTGAATAAAGTTAGCCCACTGATTTATGCGAAAACTTTTAGTACGGTGTCCCCGGAATATGTGGCCCAGTGTGTTGTGTGTACTTATCTTTCGGTGTTTATTCTCTAGTTCTGTTATTGCTTAATTCCCAGAGGCAGGGACGTCGTCGTACTCGCCAGTATTGTAAATAATGTTGCCAACTTACTAACCACGGAACATCCGAAAAAGTTCTGCCGAAAAAATATTTTTTTGTTGCGCGCGTGTTTACATTTGCATTGCGGCTGCTATAGAATTTGTTTTCGTAAATATCATCTCGCCTCGGATCTATTTCTCAAAGGAATAGGCAAAAGCGTAGGTACTAATGCACACCCACAGATACACAGCCTATTGCCATTAATCGGGCACTAATTCCAAACTCCGATCTGCTACTGAGAATTTCATAGTAACACCCAACAACACTTTGCTCGACCTGAGAATAGAACCCAGGATCTCTAGCGTAGTAGTCGCCCTCAGGACTACTACGCTAAAGAGGCAGGCGCTATGGGTTCGATACCCACACGGAGCAAATGTATGTATGATCTACAGTTGTTACGTGTCTGGACGTTTGTATACGTGAGAATTTGTTTTGTAAACGCACCCACGATACAGGAGAAAATCCTAGTGTCATTTTTAAAATCTATACAGGCAAATAAAAGGAATAAAATTAAAAGTTATAAATAAAATCATTGACCTAGTTACCGTTCCGCAAATCGACTAAGAGATCCATCGGCACTCCAACAGATATTAAGATATTCGAACCTTACGTGTCGTCACACGCACCCTAATAAAGAACAACTTGGATAACGCTACTCACGTTGGGAATCCACAAATCGGGATTGGGGCAAAGGTCTTAGCTAAATCGAAATAAACAGGGGCATCATTGAATTCCCATTCCGTCCTTTACGTTTGATTTATCTGTTGAGTGGGATCAACTTGAGGTGTAATTTATTGCAACCGAGCGAGGCTTCTTCCGCCGTTAATTCTGGCGACGGCTAGATAACGCTCTTGACACCTTTGTTTAGGATACACACGGGCAGGCAAGAGCTTGGGAAAATCTTTCAATATTGTATGAGAAATAAGTTTAGATACGTAATCTCGAAGGAATTCAACATTTTCAATCAAGTATTTGTAACTACTCTGGTAGCTGTTTCGAATTGAAATAGTTATTTGCACTTAAAGCACCTAAAAGGACTTTATTTTTAGTATTATTCAAATAGCATACGAAACATTAGGTAATAGTTGTATCTCCCAAAGATTCAGATTCCGGAATAAAAGGAAAGAAAGAAAAAGTTTTTACCCACCACAGTCAATCTGCATAGAATAGTATAGGAAAATAAACTAATCAAGTGAATCGAATCATTTTGTTGAATTGAATCAGGTGTGACGAGACGTTGAAGTTGATGCATACTGCATTCTGCATATTATGGATGCAGAAAGCACTCATTATAATAATAAATAATAAATAAATATTCTGGGACATTCTTTACACAGCACCATCTAGTCCCAAACTAAACTAGAGCTTGTACTATGGGTACTAGACAATGGATATAATACTTATATACTTTTTTTTTGTAAATACATACTTATAATACATAAGAAACACCCAGACGAACACAAACACTTATATTCATCACATAAATTTTTGTGTCCTGTGGGACTCGAACCCACGACCTCATGGTCAGCAGTCCGGTACCCGAACCACTAAGCCACAGAGGTCGTCATTATGGACGAAGATGACAAAATAGGCCTTCGGGGCCGTAATAAAAATCATTTACCTATTTAATTTCTTCTTAATGTAATCGTGGCGAGTGATTGGGTTAAGATACTGAGGTGCTGGTTGGCTAATCTAATAATTTAATCGGCAACCACAATTGCATTTACCCAAAACATCATCTCAGAAAAATATTGACAGCACTAGAGTGACACATGAACAACCAGAGATGTCCAGATTATACGTTAAGCCGATTAACCGATTAATGGGCCAATTGAAGGCCGATTACACCGTCAATTGACTGTAACTAGTGAAGCGACATAATTTGTTGCACATCATGAACATCCAGGCCTTGTCTCTATGTGCCTAAGTACTTGCGAGATACCTAGAAAGAAATGACGAGGTGTGTTTCCACCTATAATTCAGTAATTGAATAAATACTTTTTGTAATAAAAGTGACAGCTAAAAGTGCTAAAAGTGACAGTTTATTAATTTAATTCCAGAAGAAACCTTGCGATATTCATATCATTTAAATGCGACATTTTTAATGTGTGTAATAACTAGGTACAAAATGTTTTACCTAGGTTATTTCTACCATTATTACAACATACCGGTGAAATATGTGGAATGTACCTACCCACATATTTCAGGGTAGGTAAACCTCTACCGAACCCGTCAGGGAATACAGGCGTGAATATATCTCTAGGCCCTTTCTCTTAAACCTGTATTCAAGTTTGTATAATAAACACAACGTAAGTAATATTAGGTACCTATTCACATACGCTGCATTTTTCGACGTAACACGCGCTCTTCTCAAATCTATCAAATCAATAACAGCTTCCCTTATAGCAGTTTCATAAGTTTACCAGTGATCTGAGGATAAGCGTTATTCGCGACGTGTTCTGCAAATCGCGATTCAATACTAAAAGGATAACAAACACGCTACATTTGCGTTATTTGATATCTATTGCAAACGATTCTGTAGGTACATTATATATGGCTAAGTAATAACTGATTTGCAAGGTTGAGCTGTGCTCGCCGCGGTCAGTACTTTTTTTTATGGGATAGGGGAGCAAACGAGTAGACGGATCACCTGATGGTAAGCGCTAACCGCTACCCATGGACACCCGCAACACCAGAGGAGTCACAAGCGCGTTGCCCGCCCTTTAAAAGGGTTTGGGCCTCCGGTAACCTCATTCACTCGGCGAAACAACGCAAGCGTTGTTTCACGCCGGTTTTCTGTACGGCCGTGGTATCACTCCGGTCGAGCTGGCCCATTCGTGCCGAAGCATGGCTCTCCCACGTGACGTACTATACCTATTACTGTATGAGTAATATAGTAATTGTTATTTTTCATTTATTTCTAATTCTAACATTAACTGCCTCATTAGCCTAGTGGTCCTGAGCGCGACTAATGCGCTAGAGGTCCTGAGTTCGATTCTCAGATCGAGTGTTATTGGGATTTATGTATGAAATTCCCGGTAGCAGCTCGGAGTTTGGAATTTGTGCCCGGTTAATGGCAATAGGTTCGTTCCCTAGTATACATGGGACCTAACATACCGGAAAACTGTGGGTGCCTAACCCTTCGGGGAATACAGCCGTGATGGTACGTTGTGTTATTTTTCATTGGTCATAAGTACCTACTACTAAGGTTGCATAATTATAGCAACATCAGTAGTGTCACAGACGCCCATAGTTCTTATATCACGCCTGTATTGTCCGAAGTGAGCTGAGGTGTAGTATAGGTATTTCTGTACAACCACAGTATGACGCTAAATTTCTAACTAAAATCCGTGGATAACCAGTTCCCTATCGGTAACATCAGTTAACGATTTCGATCAATGGATAAGCGTTACTCGCGACGTGATCGGGGAATTGCGATTCAATTGTAAAAGGACAATAAATACGTATCATGTGCGTCATTTGATACCTATTGCGAATAAACTGGATTCCGCAGTTTATTTTGATGAGAGGTGGAGATAAACTGGTATGGTTCTGATAAAATGCTTTGTATATTTTTGAATTTTCCATGCTAAGATTATAAAATTTTAACAGGCAGTTTTCGACACTGCGTTTTCTGATTAAATACATGAGACGCTATGACCACTAAGAAATCACACCCAAACGCAGGTCGAAATTAGTCGTCACATTCTGAATTTACGTCTTTGAGGTGACGTCAGGGGTATCTATTGAAAAGCAAGTTACTTTTCTTCTCAATCTACATGACTGACTTTACAGTTCGTTTTTTTTTTGTTAAAAATCTTACTAGCAATGCGGGTCGCACATTACTAGTATTCTTGCTAACCGCTCGTGCTAAGCTAGATTGCTTGTGTTACGAGTGGGTTCACGTCGGTAGTGCAATGGGTGGGGTTCGAACCGGCAACCACATGATCGCAAGTCCGACGCTCTAGCCATTAGGCTACCGACGCTTAAAGTTAGTTCGATGTCGTATGATGCCACCTTATGTATATTTTCTTTTGTATTTCCCATGCTTTATATATTGTTCTATGTTTTTACCATCTTATTAGTTTATTGGTCCTCAGCAAGTCAGAGGCCGTGGGTTCGATACCCAAGTCGACTCAAAAAATTTTTCTATGAAATTGTCAGTAGCACACAGAGTCTCGATATAGCTCACCTGCTATACATAAGACTTAGACATACCTGCAATAGTGGGTATATATTATAATAGATATACACCTACCAATACAAACCCACAGTTTGCTGATAGCCGGCGACTTTATTGCCTGTCAAACGGGCACACGCTCAAACTTTGGGCTGCTATTGAGAATTTCGCAGAAATACCTACATCTTGCTCGTCCTGGGAACTAGAATAAATTCCCAGGACTTACTGATAAATCATACCATTACTCGCTGACATTCATTATTGATATTTTTTTCTTTGTAATTTTATATACATAAGTAATAACTTAATCTAACCTTGTCTCTGTAACTTATCTTATTATTTCTAATCTTAGTATGATGTTGATTCAATGTTGTGCATGCAGTCACTATCTAAATATTTTTACACTTAACTTATTTAATTGTGCTAAAAATAAATAAAAAAACTATAATTTTAACGACTTTGATTTTGACATCTGAGTTTTTTAAGGACTATCCCCGCAGTATTTGCCACGAGCCCTGTCATAGAGGACTTTTAAAACGGTCAATTATGGATCACTAAGTACACACAAACTCAAAACCAATACTGTAGCAAATATTAATATCTTGGATGGGAATCGAACCCACTAAACACAGCGCAAAGCTGGCTGCGAGGTAACCTTAATTGCTACCAAACCACCAGTCAAATTTCTTCAGAAATTCCATTATTTAAAGAAAAACATTCTATCGCGTAAAGCAGCGACATAAAACTGGAAATCCTCATAAAATCATTGCGAGAAAAATGGTTTAACGACTCACATTTCTTACTTTAATTCTCTTTGTAACGCAACCCCTTAGGTATTTTTTAAATTCTGATTCACAATACTATTTTCTCCTATCGTGGTAATCTGGGTGTCTTTAAATCACGAGTGATTCGGTTTCTTCTATGCAAGTGCGCTCCATCGTAGGTCGCAGTGTCGCTTAACATCAGGCAAACTGGCGATCAAGCGTTAGCCATTCAAGAATTAAAAAAAACTTACAACCACAAATTCTCACATACAGAAATGCCCATCCCTGGAACAACTACTTGTAGGTCATACAAATATCTATTTCGTGCAGGGATCAAACACATAACTCGTGGCACAGAAGCCGATCGCTCATCCGCTATATAATCAACCCATTATATGTCCTACTGCTGGGCAAGGGTCTCCTCTCACAATGAGAGGGATTAGGCTATAGTCCACCACGCTAGCCTAATGCGGGTTGGCAGACTTCACACGCCGTCGAGAAAATATCTCAGACGTGCAAGTTTCCTAACGATGTTTTCCTTCACCGTTTAAGCGAGTGATAATTAACTATTAATACGCAAATAACTTCGAAAAGTCAGAGGTGCGTGCCTTGGATTTGAACTCGAGACCTTTGACTTGGCAGTCCAATGGTCATATCACTAGGCTATCACGGCTTTTTGCCTGTCATCCGCTATGCAAAGCGACAAAAAACAACAAATAATTATTTCACTTTCCATTTATTGAAGGCACAGAAATTATAAAATACGTTAGCATAAATAAACATTGAGTCATCCAATCCTTTAGGATATCAGCATTGTCAAGATTTATTGCAACGTATAAGTATTTTCTAGAACAACCGAGACCGACAGCATAACTTGTTGTGTCAAGGCACGAAGACAGTCTTCGAAGAATCGCTACCCATCTATACACTGACCGCAGAAAGCAAGCATTGATTCTTGATGATCGATGGATCTGTATAGTTATTATCGCTTTAGCTACTAACCTCTCAAGCAACATCCATAACTATTAAAACTTAAAATACAATATATATAACACCTCGCCTTTGTTTCAGAGTAAAATAAATCCCTACTCAATTAACTACAAAATCCCTTTACTACAATTTTAACACCATTCAATACAATAAAGTTGAAGGTAATAGTGAGAAGCGCGCCACAATAGCATAATTAGTTGGTTTGTCTTATACTCGAGATGTTAAATAAAGGAGTAAGTTTGAGGGACAATTTACGAGGGAGCTGGGTGCTATCGCCGCTTAATTCCGTACCGAGAAGCCAGATAACAGTCTCATAGTGTCGCAGTCGATTTATTACTTTAATCAAACGAAGAATGTATGCTGACAAAAACTACGCACTTAATACCTTATTTAGGAGCGAAGAGATTGAACGTAACCCAATGGGGTTGTTTTTTGTTGGCGTTTTCGGAGTTCAGAGAGAATAACGCAGCGGCCATCTGTAGTCTAAGTTTTGGTGAACGATACAGTTTATATATTTTTTTACCTTACTAGTTTTTTTTTTAATTCTTGATAGTTAATTTATTAATTCTTGATTCTGATGCTAAGCGACATTGTGATCTACGATGGAGGGCGCTTGCTTGGACGAAACCGACTCATTCGTGATTTAAAGACACCTAAATTATATTATCGGAGAAGACCCACTCAGAGAGCGCATGGTATGGTATAGCGGGCTATTTTCCGCAACTCCACGACAAAGCGCGTATTTTGCGTGGGCGCATTCCACATTTCGGCGGTAGATACGCATGATAAAAGTGGACTTAAAAGCGTTACATTCGGGTTTTCGAAATGTCCACCATGATTCGATGTCGCTTTTTATGCTTCGAGGATAAGGAAAAGGCAAGGAAGGGAATAAGATGTTGATGATCTAATGCACACTCTCCAAAATGTATTCTGATAAAATACTGAGATATAGTGATCCTACGCGACTTTCCAGATCGGGCAAAGATTTATTTGGTTTTTGAAGTGAAAACTTCTTTAGCGGCGTTGTGCACTTTATGTGATAAGGAAAAAAAATTAACCTCGCGACGGATCATATCGCGACAGATAAGACCGTAAGACAAAAGTGAAAACAAATGTTTTCTTAGACAGTACAACTGAACATTATCATTTATTGAAGTGAAATCTTCGTTAATATTCAAGTTTTCACTTCTGCCGGTACTCCCGGAGTGCAACCCGTTGTTTTTTTTTTAATTCTCAGTATCAGCTTGGAGTTGGAATTTGTGTATAATGGCAATAGGTTGCCTTTATTACACCTAAACGTATCGGCGAACTGTGAGTGGTACATTAGTACGCCTCTGCCTAACTCTTTGGGGAATACAGGTATGAGTAACAGGGCAGTAAAATAGATTAATGATAGATCCAAATCAAGTATAGTAATTTACTTAATGAATTATCCATCAGGAATCTTATTAATAAATAATCAGGTAGTCCGTTCTACAACAATGAAGGTATATTGGAAGCCAATTAGTGATTAGATTAACAAGCGGCTTAGATGTAGCAGATATTGCCTGTGGACGTTAGGGGCTCATGAGACCCTTGTATGCTCTCCGATTAGTGCACACAATGGCTGCTAAATGCGTACGATTATTGGTTAAGTTAGTTGTAAGCTTCAGTAGTTAATATTATGATCACTTACACCAATCTTAGGCCCACTTGCACCAACTTCTTAAATGTGTTTAAATTGCATTTAAACACAATTTTTCATTGAAATTTCGTGTTTAAATGCAATTTAAACACCTTTATGAAGTTGGTACAAGTGGGCCTTACTAGATACGATTTGAGAATTTTGTACTATTGAGGATATTTTTCTGTCTTATCATGTGAGATGAGGATGCTTAAAAGATTTTCTGAAATTTTGCTTCTAAATCAGGTACTTGTACCTAATCATAATCAATGCATTATTATATCCAGAAACATAGAGCCTATCAAGAATAAATAATAATATATTCCATTGCCTCATTAGCCAAGTGGTCCTGACCGCGACTGCAACGCTAGAGGTCCTGGGTTCGATTCCCAGGTCGAGCAAAGTGTTATTGGGTTTTTCTATGAAATTCCCAGCTCAGGAATAGCAGCTCGGAGTTTGGAATTTGTGCCCGGTTAATGGCAATAGGCTCGCCCTCTATTAAATGGGACCTAAATATACCGGCGAACTGTGGGTGTACCTTAGTACACCTCTGCCTAACCCTTCGGGGAATATAGGTGTGATGGTATGTTATGTATGTTATCCCATTGTTGAGCTCTTAGAATGAGAAGAATTTGGCAATAGTCCACCATGCTGTGCATGTAGACTCCACGCGCCGTAATCAAATCAGGCACCCAAGAAAATCAGGCACGCAGGCTTCCTTACGATGTTTTCCTTCACGGTTTAAGCGAGTGATATTTAATTATACTTAATACCCACATGAGTTCTAAAATTTGGAGGTGCGTACCTTGGTTTTAATCTCGCGGCCATAGTAATACCCCTGGCCATAACTGCAAAACTCCATTTCAACTAAAAAACTTGTTGAAATGGAGTTTTGCTATTATGGCCTAAAACATCCCATTAATTTTGATCAGTCTTGCCTCATTAGCTACTACGGTAGAGATCCTGGCTTCGATACGAGCACAGAGTAATTTTCTATGAAATAGCAGCTCGGTTACTGGCAATAGGCTCGCCCCCTATTACATGGGACTTAAAAATCCCAGTGACTGTGGGTGTACATTAGTATGCCTCTGCCGACACTTCGGGGAATACAGGTGTGATGGTGTGATCAGTCTTCCTTCATACTATTCAAACATACCTAATTTTGAACAATAAAATTGTTCATTCACCTGAGTTGAGACTACTAGAGCATTCATGATAATAATATCATTTATTTAATGATATGACAAAATATGAACTAAAATATTCAATTACACACCACATGATAATACAATTTGATTCACTATTCATAATGACGGTTACCACAAATAAATTAAATCGTTATGATTTATTACAAATCTCGTAATTCGAAATTCGAATATCCCTTGAAACAAAACGGACAACTTTCATCTCTACTATTATAAAGTTGTAAAAAAGCTGTGTCTGTACATTGAGGATATTTAAAAAAAAAACAAGTGGGTTAGGGCATATAAACCAAACATGAACCAAAAAATGTGCTTTTTAAATTCTTGTCTGTTTGTTACGGGTTGGCGAATAGATTTTAATTTGGTTATCACTGTTAGAAAGTATGTGCTCCAACTTAAAAACTAAACTTATCTCAAATAATTAAACAGATCTTGAGATACAGCTTGACCTCTCTAATTTAACCCATACAAAGAAGAGGTCATCACTGTTGGAATTTGAGCTTCAGGTGAGCGAAGCCGCGGGCAGAAGCTAGTTTTAAATAACATGTATTAATTTTAATTCTCTATCCCCTCAAAGCAAAATACGCAGCTAAGCTACTCCCGTAATATTGCATTACAATTGCATTAGATTTACATTACATTGAAGCACCAACCAACTCTCTGTGGTCGAAATGCAGCCCATAGGCGATTAGACTTACAAACGGCACACATAATCCGATATCGAATATGTAACGCCAAGTCCATTGGACCCATTGTGCCCAATTTGATTATTACATTATTGAATAGGTACGATTTCCAGAAGTGTTGTGCATAATGATTTTAGAGATATAAATAAATGAAGTTATAGGGTAAAGGGGCTCGAAAATTGACTGATCTGCTTCGAGAAAAGGATGGTACAGCCGTGCCGCTTGTTTTTGCTCGACTTGGGCAGACAGATTATTGAAAACATTATTTTTGAGAAAGGTTTATCAGTATGATCAGCAGGGCCGGCCCGCTTTAGTATAATATTTATGTTAAAAATCTTAATGATAATTAATAAAACTAAATAAAATGATCCCCTGGTTAATTGATTAAGGAACACTAAACTGCTTTTCCCTAAGTGTATATCTATTTTCTATCTATAATATAAAAATGAATCGCCAAATGTGTTTCTAAGCGCAAATCTCGAGAGCGGCTGAACCGATTTCGCTAATTCTTTTTTTATAATATTCCTTGAAGTACGAGGATGGTTCTTACGGAGAGAAAAAATTAAAAAATTGCCTGAAAAATTCTAAAAACAACACTTTTCTATATTCCCATACAAAAGATTCGTAATAATGCTTAAAAGTCCATTTTGAACTTTAATACCATACCAGAAAGGTTCCGGGAAGGCAAAACAATTGAGTGTCGTACACTTAGGCCCACTTGCACCAACTTCTTAAATGTGTTTAAATCGTATTTAAACACGAAATTTCTGTGAAAAAATGTGTTTAAATTCAATTTAAACATATTTAAAAAGTTGGTGCAAGTGGGCTTTAGTTCGCAATAAAGAATTTGAATTTGACGTTAGTTTCAGAATCGACTGTTAGGCGGTACGAAGTTCACCGCCGAGTCATTATAGTTATGTATAATAATGAAAACTTAGTAAACTCTCCATTTTTTTGTTTCAATGTTACGGCACCCATTTCACTAACTTGTATCTAAAGATTTGAGTTTTTCACGCTACGAAACTAGTTTTCTGTATGTACCTACGAAATACTAATATGTATTTCGCCATCAAAGATCAGGAAATCTTATTTTCTTAGTATCTATATATCGACAAATTAGAAAAGAAGATAAAGAACTGTTTGAGGAACTGGGAGAGGATGAGGATTAGGTAGCTAGGGAAGCACAAAAGATTTCATTGTGTCAACGTGCACTGAGGACTTGCTGCCTCGGCCCCTCAGAATATGATAAGTTCTATAATCGCAACAACGAGAACTAAATATGAAGGCATCTTAATTCCATTAAGAATTCCGGCTCCGAAAACAAACAGTGAATAAATAATATGCAACCGCACTATATTAACTTGTACAAGCAAAGTTTGGCATCATTACTGTGGATTCAAGCGGTGGCTACTGTTTGGTTCACTGGCTTTTCAACCGTGTTTCAACTGAAAGTCGGTTCCTACATTTAAAATACTATGCAGATTCTGCACCTATTAAATGTCAAATGCGAAATGTTTTGTTAGTTACGACAGTTACGTTCGTACTTAATCTTTCCTTTCTTGAAAGGAAAACCATCAAAAGATTTCCAACTACTTGGTTGAGAAGCTTGTATAGACCGTTTCAGCGAAGCATATTCTTGTAACGTAGCTGCTAAATCCTCTACATCGTTGTGCACGACTTCAAAACGTGTTGCTTTACTCGATACGAAGGTTAAAATAATAATCTTTTGAAGCATTGTCCCTATAGTGAAGTCCTATTTATACACATCTTCTTCTTCTCTACTATTATAAAATTGTAAAAAAGCTGTGTCTGTACATTGAAGATATTTAAAAAAAACCACGTGGGTTATGGTATATAAACGTCTCCGAATCCGAAAATATGATTTTTTAAATTCTTGTCTGTTTGTCTGTTTGTTACGGGTTGGAGAAAAAACTACTGAATAGATTTTAATTTTATTATCAGTGTTAGATAGTATATGCTCCAATTTAAAAACTGGTGAACTTCTTATCTCAATTAATTAAATGAATCCTGAGATACAGCTTGACCTCCCTGATGTATAGAGGTCTATACAAAGAAGAGGTCATCAATGTTGGTTATTCATTTTTACTCCTAATATAGCTTCACGTGATCATGACGCTACGCGGACGAAGTCGCGGGCAGAAGCTAATGAATGATAAAAATGGTTTTAATATAAAATCTAACTAAAAAATCGTAAATAAGGTGTGAAATATAAGAATTATTAATGATAATTAAAATCTATCTATTACATTGAACCTAAACACACCGGCGAACTGTGTAAACATTCCGTATAAGAAAGGAATTGTGAAAATTCTCCCGGGATTGGCTCAAACGAGATCAATGCCAGGGCAGGGGCAGTATTTTACTTATTACAAAATTCAATACTCGTATGTAATTTGCTTTTGTTTTAGTTAGCAATACGGCATCGTTAGTAAAACTCATATTATTTTAATCACAAGTAGGTAAGTTGTCCGACAATTTTCCATTGCACAAAATTAAATAGAGATAGCTAATTGATGTGTCAGTCGTAGTGATGAATGCTTGACTCGCGATGCATTTGCATCGGCCAATAGTTCGTGTCGATCGAAAGGCAAACACTGTTTGGACATTGTACACGATACATTTCATACCACATTTGATTTACGACTGACTTATACTATTACATAATGACTAATACTATACATAATTATATAATATCCCTTGTGACGTAACACCCATTTTGCGTATTATGACACTTCTGTAGCGAATCTGTTGCAACTACGTGGGTGTTCCGGCGCAGGTGATTAAAATTAGTATATCTCGAAACTATTGTATCCGCACTGTATATCGTTGGAATCTCTATTAAATAAGTTATCTTACTCAACTAAAATCAAAATCTAAAAAAAAAGTGAAAAAATAAACAAAGCAACGTCAGCAAATTTTGCAAAAAAATTATCAATTGTAAATTGATTCACAAGCATTAACACGATAAAAAATAAACTGTGCAGTTTAGCGACAAAATATTTTCACATAACCCTACATTAATTGTACAAAAAATATCAATCACCAGTACTGTTGAATGGAGTATTCAAACTTATAGTATCTGTAGGCAGAATTTAGGTCAACTGTAAAGCTAACTGCGGCGGCGCACAACGTCAGTTAGACCGCTGACGCAGCGTGAATGCGCACTAATGAACTGATGTTACACGTTCAAAAGGAAGTTTTTCAACTAAACTTTAAATATACCTACAATTATTTCGCTACAGCTCGAATTGAAAGGGGAAAAGGTATGTAGAAAATACCGTGGAATTTTTAAAATACAGTTTTAAGGACACATCGTTAGGTACTTAAAATCCGTAAGCGTTAAAACAGACTTCAATGATAATCCAAAGTGTAAGCAGTCATAAAATAGATCTCAATATACGCTTATAAATTCAGACAATTAATGAGAAGTTATTTGATTTGTAGCCGTACATTTAATAAAGATAAACTAAAGTTGAAATAACAAGTCCATCAATTGACGTAAGTTTCGCGCGCTCTCCCCACTTCCGTTACATCAAGACCGATGTGTCAATTATTTAAAAAAAATGTTTATAAGTCAGTCGGTTGCGGATCTTGGAACGGTGTGGTTCTAAAGTGTATTGTAAAGTGTAGTGTATTAATAAAGAAGTGCTGACATAGTGAGTGTTGTCTTACAATAGTAATATAATCAGATCGGATGAATGTTGCATTAAATATTATATTGGACTTTGGAGAAGAATATAGGCTACCTGTATCTCAAAAATCTGTTGGTATTCTAGTAAAACCGCGGCCAACAAATAGTGTTAAGTATACCAGACTATTATACGGACGGTCGTACCTACCTATTGTATCACAATAGGCATGATGACTGATTTTCAAAAACTGTCCTAAAATATTCTAATGTATATACTATTTCCGAAAAATAAATTATTTCTGCAATAAAACATGGTTTTTGATACAAAAATGCGATTTTAATTCAATGTTTTTCAATTAGCGCGAAAACGGTCGCTGGTGTCATGGCGTCTGCTTATGACGTCACTTCAATGTTTTGGCATCGTACACAATAGGAGATTAAACAACTTATCAGATGATATTTTCGTTAATTTTTATTTAGACATGACTTCGCAAGTGTATAAGTGGTGTGCTGTTCCCCAGTGTGATAATACGTCAAAAAAATACCCTGATAAATTATTTGTTTACGTGCCACACAACAAAACAATAAGATATAAGTGGCTTAATCTTGCACGGCGAGATTAAGCCACGCAGTTTTGCAGCTTCCTTTTCTTTCCTTCCTTAATAAACTTTTCAAATACTCCAGTATTTAATTGCAAACTAGGTTTACTATTGGATAAATATTTTGTTGTAATATATTTCAATGTAGTCCAAACCCGAGATAGCTTTGATTTCATCCAGTAGCATTCAATGGATGTATCGGACGGTTCTTCACTCCTACGATGGACCCACATGAGAAATGCATTGACATTTTTGCAGCCCCCTTGTGAGGCAACACTGTCATGGCATTCTACCGATACAACTTCTTCCTTTACTTCGTCAACTATTAACCTTACTGCATATAACTTCGCGTGGACCTTGTGTTCTGCGCAGATTTTTGATCAAACTATACACAGATTTCCATCGCGTTTTAACTGAACGTAGCTAATCGCGTCGTCCCCATAAGATGGCCTGGAGGATCTAAAACAAAGAAATCGATAGGTAAGCATATTTTATAAAATAAAAACATTATTAAAACTAAACATATGAAGCTGTGCTTTTTAAAAGTGATATTATTTTTTTAACTATTGTAACGTATAGTTACAGTAATTTTAATATAGTTTTTATTTAATAATAAATAATACTTACATTGTAGTTTTAACATTTCTAAATTCTGTTGAACAGAAGTCTTTGTTTGATGCCAGGAACTGCCCCAGCATGCATTAACAAATCAACTCTGGGCAAATTAGAGCTGTTTGCCTTGGTAAACCCTTGTTCCATTACTTAATAAGTTCTTAACAAGTCGTAGAACAAAAAACTAAGTAATATACAATTAGGAAATACATAATAAACAATTTTTAAGCGCGGAGATCGTCGAAATTCGTACGAAATTTACTTGACGGTGACAGTTCAACAAAGATGTGACGTAATTGAATCTGATTGGTGTTCAACTGAACATGGCGGACTTGTGTATTTTGGAGTTTTATTTTATCAAATAAATTAATAATCCCGTCTTATAAATAAAAATAAATATTTTTTTCTAAACATATTAATTATATTTCAGTATATGAACATATTATTTTAGTAATTCTTGCTAACCGTCATCATGCCTATTGTCAAACCGTATTATATATTTCTTGGAAGAAGGCTGTCGATTAAGAATGAAGATTTGCAGTTTTATTTCAGGTTTCGATTTCCAGGTAGGTACAGGAAAGACTTATTAGGATTTTCTATGAAATTCTTATTAGCAGCTCAGATCTAATATTCATACTATACCTACGGCTAACTCTTAATAATGCACATGAATAAAACCTCTTTATAAATTGAAAAATAGATCACCTAGTCTAAAAAAAAACAACGCAGTGGCAGTTAGCTCTGTATTTAAACAGTCATTTATAATGGCAGAGCAGCTCAAACGGACTTCAAAGAGGAACTTGTGGACAGTACTTTTGCTTTCTTCATTTATTCACTAAGCCGTGGGGGCGAGGTTTCAAAGCCGCAGATAAACACAGGTTACACAAGAGATATAATCGCAATAGCGCATTTTGAACAAAACCTCTATGCTGGCTAAGTGTTACCTTGACTTAGCCTTTGCATTTGTTTTTATGGTATAGGGGGGCAAACGAGCAAACGGATCACCTGATGGTAAGCGACAACCGCCGCCCATGGACACCCGCAACACCAGAGGATTCGCAAGTGCGTTGCCCGCCTTTTAAAAGGGTTTGGGCCTCCAGTAACCTCACTCACTCGGCGAAACACAACGCAAGCGTTGTTTCACGCCGGTTTTCTGTGAGGCCGTGGTATCATTCCGGTTCAGCCGGCCCATTCGTGCCACTTGGAATAACCACCAAAGAAAGAAAGCAATTTATCTGATGCAATGATATAACTAACTATATAATGTCATTGATCTGACTCATTTTGAGTGCAAATATCCTCATTTATTACCTACTAGCTTTTGCCCGCGGCTTCGCCCCCGTGGAATTCGGTCTGTCATCACATCCCACGGGAATGGGATAGAAAGTATCCTATGTCCGTCTCCTGGTTCTAAGCTACCTCTCCACCAATTTTCAGCCAAATCGGTTCAGCCGTTCTTAAGTTATAAATAGTGTAACTAACACGACTTTCTTTTATAGGTACTTAGGTACACAACAAGCAGGCAGAGAAAAATATTTTTTTTTAAATGACAAAAAAAATATACCATGAATGCAGTAAAGGGTCCGAAACGTCGGGTATTAAATAATATCAATACAACGCGACAAAATCCGTAAAAAGTATCTTTTTGAGATGTTTTTGCATTTTTCATGCTAAAATAACTCCGTAAAAAGTAGTTTTATTTCAATGTCCAATATTCGCGTAGGTGTCAGACATCAGTAAACGAACAATAATAGAAAATATTTTCTATTTTAAAAGATAAATAATGTATACTTGCTTTATTAAATTTATTTTAAATCTTACATCACATACATACCATCACGCCTGTATTCCCCGAAGGGTTAGGCAGAGATGTACTAAGGTACACCCACAGTTCGCCGGTATGTTTAGGTCCCATGTAATAGGGGGCGAGCCTATTGCCATTAACCGGGCACAAATTCCAAACTCCGAGCTGCTACTGAGAATTTCATAGAAAAACCCAATAACACTTTGCTCGACCTGGGAATCGAACCCAAGACCTTTAACGTAGCAGTCACATTTGAAACCACTAGACTAACGAGGCAGTTTTAGTTTATTTTAAATCTTTTTTTTTAACAGTCAGTCTTTCAGAAGACAGCGTCCGCCCTCGGCAATAGTATTTGTGGCATGGAGCACTTTAAAAACGTTCAATTAAAGCAGAACATAGTACGCCCAGACTCGGAACTCTTTGAAACACAAATATTGGTCTGGCTTGGACCCTCGACAAACCCTCACCTTGAGCTGAACAGTTGTGGAAAGACGACCATCGTATCTGCTGCTGCAAAAACCGTGCAGATTATTTTCCACAGTAAGTATCGTTTACCAGACATAGTTTTTTTTTTATGGGATAGGGGGGCGAACGAGCAAACGGATTACCTGATGGTAAGCGATAACCACCGCCCATGGACACCCGCAACACCAGAGGAGTCGCAAGTGCGCTGCCCGCCTTTAAAAGGGTTTGGGCATCCGGTAACCTCAACTCACTCGGCGAAACACAGCGCAAGCGTTGTTTCACGCCGGTTTTCTGTGAGGCCGTGGTATCACTCCGGTCGAGCCGGCCCATACGTGCCGAAGCATGGCTCTCCCACGTATAAAAGTGTCATTGTATACATAAAAATACATAACATAACATACCATCACGCCTGTATTCCCCGAAAGGTTAGGCAGAGGCGTACTAGTGTACGTGGTGTGTAGTGGCGGCACAAATGCCAAACTCCGAGCTACTACTGTGAATTTCATAGAAACACCCAATAACACTTCGCTCAACCTGGCAATCGAACCAACGACCTCTAGCATAGCAGTCGCACTCTGGACCACAAATACTAACATACATAATCTACCCATTCTTCTGTCCCACTGCTGGGCATGGGTATATTCTCAAAATGACAGGAATTAGGCTATACTCCGCTAGGCTGACCTAATTAATGCGGGTTGGCAGACTTCACACACCGTCGAGAAATTTTATCAGGAATGCAGTTTTCCATTTTCCTTCACCGTTTAAGCTCATGATAATTAACTATTTAATACGCACATGTCTTCGAAAAGTCAGAAGTGCGTGCCTTGGATTCGACCTTGAGACCTTTGACTTGGCGAGCAATGGTCATATCACTAGGCTATTACTGTTAGGTTAGTAACTTATTATAATTCACGAAACTTCAGTACCTAGTATATAGAACTAAAATAATAGATACTCGACTTCAATTGGAACACACCAAATCGGCTGTTCGTATCTATTGTTATAACCGGATCCTATTGTATCGAATACAATCACGAGCTCGTTACATATAAATGAACAAAGGTTCTTCATCTGTCTTTCTTTATTCCAAACGAGTTTGTTCCAGGGCTTCAGCTGGGCCATATTGGGCCTGCAGCGCCATCTCTTATCCGTATTCTTGGACAGACTGGTTTTCTAACATTCAGACTAATTTTATGTGTTTCGAAACCAGAGCTTCGAAAGGTCTTGATAAGGGTTTGTAACCCCTCTACCGACAGAATGTGTCTTCTGCGCATACTGTATTTATATTTAGCATACCATCACGCCTGTATTCCCTGAAAGTAAGCAGAGGTTTACTAATTTACTTACAATTCACTAGTAGGTAGGTATGTTTAGGTCCCTAGTAATCAGGTCAAACCTTATTGCCATTAAATTTACTCAGAATTTCAAAGAAAAACCCAGTAATATTTTGTTTGATCTGGAAATCGAACAAACAGGGTTACGCTTGGATCCACTAGACTAATAAGGCAGATTGCTCACACAACGAGTATGTCCTTTATTCTCCTCATAAGTTCTTTAAATGAGCGAGACAAAACATTTGTGTTGTATTCAATCATCGCATGGTGAGTTTATCGAACTCAAACAACAATGGAAAGTAACTTTGTATTGACTCAGAGATCCGTTTTGATCCTTTCGATACGTGATCTAATCAAGACAGAGACCCCTGAATGTAGTTAATTAGGCAAATAGAAAGTTTTCAGCCGAACCCGCCCGCTGCAATTTTGTTTGTTTCCAAACATTCCAAACAATTTTGTTTGTTTCCAAACATTGGCTATTCCTAGTACCTACCTAAGTAGGTACCTACTATAATTCTTCGGAGCCCGTCCACGAATGTGCTATGGTTTGCTAACCCTACGCCATGAACAGGAGTTTGACGTATTCTTAAAAAAAAAATCACCGAAATGAATTTACGCGCTTAAATTCCGAAAGACTGCACCAAATTATATTTATTTTGTGTTCGTTATTGTCAGGACAAGGTTTGTATGAAAAAAAAACAAGGGAAAGTCTGACAAATGTATGCAGGCGATTCTGCGCACGGGTTGCAGCCGCTAGTGTTAAATAAAACGTAAATCCACTATTCATTTGTATTAAAACCTCTTTAGATTATACCTAAATGTCGTTAAAATAACAAAGTGGTACTCGTAAACACTAAACCTAACCTCTGTCCATATTTTATGTCTTAGATAAACTCTTCTTTGAGTAAACGCTTCAAATGAGTTTAAAATAATTAAACGTTCAGAGTTAATTATATAATTACTTTACTAATAACGTTTTAATTAAATAATTAAGCTCACGTGCTTAAAGCTTTTACTTTCACACGCTGTTTTATAACTTTACATTATTCTTGTTTCATTATGATAGAATAAAAATATCGTTTTAAAATATAGTTTAGTACTTAATTTATTAAATATTTCTTTCTTTTTTAAAACCTCAATAGACAGTATATAATACTTCATAACATAACATAACATACCATCACGCCTGTATTTCCCGAAGGGTTAGGCAGAGGCGTGCTAATGTACACCCACAGTTCGCCGGTATGTTTAGGTCCCATGTAATAGGGGGCGAGCCTATTGCCATTAACCGGGCACAAGTTCCTAACTCCGAGCTGCTACAGGGAATTTCATAGAAAAACCCAATAACACTTTGCTCGACCTGGGAATCGAACCCAGGACCTTTTAGAGTAGCAGTCGCGCTCAGGACCACTTTGCTAATGAGGCAGTTTATAATACTTCATGACAGTCAGATAGGCTAAACATTCATATACAAGTCGCAAATTTAACAAAATCGTGGAGCAAATAAGACACTGACGTAGTCTAGTTAGTTCTCTTAAAATAAATTCATAGTGTAGACAGATATCTAACTTTATCTGAAATAGTCCTGTGAAACGTGAGTCAAATTCAGAATATTGTCACAGATTAGAAAATTAACGAAGTCTCACTTCGTTTGCCTACAAGTTTGTCTGGCTTCTTTCCCAATTATGTCAGGGTCTTTCCAAGGACTTTAAAGTGTTATACATCATGATAAATTTATCAGTCGCTAAGTAAAAATCTTGAGGTAACTTACATAGGTACCTATGATATTTTAACAAGCCAATATGATGGATTCTAGCATAACCTCTCTTATTCTGGGAGCAGACCCATGCCTTAATCTATACTTACTAAAATATAAAGCTGAAGAGTTTGTTTGTTTGTTTGCTTGAACGCGCTTATCTCAGGAACTACTGGTCCGATTTGAAAAATTCTTTCAGTGTTAGATAGTCCATTTATTGAGGAAGGCTATAGGCTATATATCATCACGCTACGCGCACGAAGTCGCGGGCAGAGTTATACTAATAATGTCAATAATATTTCTTCAGTGAGATTTTAGTACTGAACCTACTGTATCATTACACTTTATGCTTCATGACAACCCACGCTTTCGCCGGTCGCCTCGGTAAGGTTGCCGGCATACATACGCGGTTGCCGCGACACGGACGCGGCAGTAATAGGCGGCAATTTAAATAATGTTGCTGCCTTCATATGTTCGGCTTTCTTGATGACTAGGTACATCAAGGCAGGCTTGTAAGAATGACAGTGTACGCAGTTAAGTGATATGAGTGTCATTACACAATTTTAATCTCTACTATTATAAAATTGTAAAAAAGCTGTGTCTGTACATTGAAGATATTAAAAAAAAACACATGGGTTATGGTATATAAACGTCTCCGAATCCGAAAATGTGATTTTTAAAATTCTTGTCTTATTGTTACGGGTTGGAGCAAAAACTCACTGTTAGAAAGTATATGCTCCAACTTAAAAATGGTGAACTTCTTATCTCAATTAATAAAACAAACCCTGAGATACAGCTTGACCTCCCTGATGTATAGAGGCCCATACAAATAAGAGGTCATCAATGTTGGTTTCCCATTTTTACTCCTGATATAGCTTTACGTGTGCGAAGCCGCGGGCAGAGGCTAGTATTATAATAATAATGTTGGTTATGTCATAGTGGTGATAGATCAATCAGAACGCCGTGCAATTATTGTTGATGTCAGTGTTCCGCATGACGAGAATCTCGTGAAAGCTGAGAAAGATAAATTAATTAAATATCTAGACTTGTCGCATGAGGTGGTCGCTATGTGGGATATTGACTCGGTGATCAGTGTACCGATAGTTGTGACCATCAATGGTCTAATAGCCAAGAGCCTCGACTCACACCTGCGGAGGCTCTCGATAGGCAGCTGGGTTAAGGGCCTGATACAGAAAATGGTACTCCTGGATACGGCGCGTATTGTTATGAGGTTCCTTTCTCTGGGGCCCTGACCACCGGTAGCTTGGACCCTGTTCCCGATACCGGTGGATGCTTTTTTATATTTTTAAATGTTTTTGTATATCTTTTGTAAGAATATATATCAATAAGTGCAAGCAATAAATGAATGAGAATAATAATGTTGGTTACAAAAATTATGTAGTGTAACCATTTGTTTTACTGGCAAAACTTAAATAGTTCCAAACCGCCGCGCTTCAGTTGCAACACCGCAACCACCAGGTACTACGAATAAACATAGAATTCCAAAACAATTCCAAAACAGTGCAATTACACGTACCTTAATAAAGACTCCATGTCCACACAAGCTCATGTACAGGATACATTATATCACACCGCATCGCGCAGCAATTTGTACCGCGTTTGTGTGCGGTGGCCTAACTGTCAGAACTCGAGCGCTTTCATCAGTAATGTGCATTTCAGTGCTGCATACAAAAATAACCCTAACTAATGGTCATTTGTTGAACCTGTAACGTTAAACTCTACAAACATTTTTTCAGAGGAATTTGTACATGTATGTTAGTACAAACGCGATTAAATGTATTTTTATGATAACATTTGCTCTTTACTTCGTCAAAAGAGATTATGCGAGTAAAATGTATCCATATAATAATAGTTTTTTTTTCGAATTATGTTCGAATCTAAAATGCTTGAAGAATAAAATATGTTATATATTCGTTTTCTCCGTATTTTAAAACTCTTAATTTGTAACCAAAACAAATCATGAACAATAAAAAAATAACATTTTTTAAGTACCTATACTTTTTACATCAGAGTGCTGGGCCGTTAAGAAGATGGATGAAAAAAGACTGCATGCAGCGGAGATGAAAATGTTAAGTTCGATGTGTGGAGGGACTAGAATGGACAAAATAAGAAACGAGTATATTAGAGGAAGTATGAAAGTGGCGCCAGTGACAGAAAAGCTGAAAGGGAATCGTTTGTCTTGGTATGGGCATGTGATGAGGAGGGATGAAAAGCATGTGACTAAAAGAGTGATGAATATGAATGTGCAGGGACAGAGAGTTAGAGGGAGACCAAAGAAAAGATGGATGGATTGTGATAGGGCGATATGATAGGAAAGGTAGTGAATGGTGAGATGACGGCTGACAGGGATGAATGGAAGAACATGCTGCGCCGACCCCAAATAGATTGGGTCGTGGGCAGGGAGAAGAAAACTTTTTACATCTATAATAATAATAACAATAATGTCTCTCCTAGGGTTCATTAAATCTGACTCAGCCAAATTCTAGCAGAAACACTTCAAATACAAGCTCTATCTCGATCATCTAAAGGTGAGTGTTTAATATCTTTGATGCTAGAAGCATAAGCAGCATCTCTCTCTCCAGTTATTACTTTAGTTGAAAAAGAAAAGTTATAATACAATACGTATGTCCAAATCGGATCGATGACCTAAATTCCACTTTAGACTTTGTTCTAGAAACTTCAGTCTTATCATCCCACGTTATTTTAATTAGAATGCCAAGGCGTTAGAGACCATTATGGCATACTTTTTGCAAAATATAATTTGGTTTACATGTTGTATGTAGTTTAACAGCTGTTCAACACGAACATTACTAATAACAAAGGCGAACGTTTATATGACGGTATCTTTAATCATATAAACAAGCTTTATTAAGTGCTTTTGTACTTGATAAAAATGAATAAGTAAGTACCTATCGAGAAACTACCTAGTTATTAGCAATTAAAAACTACCTGTACCTAGTCGAATACATGAACATAACAACCATCACGCTTGTATTCCATGAAGTGATCGGCAGAGGCGTACGTAATGTACACCCACAGTTCGCCGTCTATTTAGGTCCCACGTAATAGGGGGCGAGCCTATTGCCATTAACCGGGCAACACTTCCAAACCTCGAAGTACTGAGCGCTGATATGTTAAGAATGGTTAGACTACACTTTTTTTACTCCTGATAGGCTTACACTTGATTGCTAGTACGCCTGATGTTTAGCGACACTGCGATCTACGATGAAGCAAGTTTGCCTAGAAGAAATCAATACACTCGTGATTTAAAGACACTCTGACTATATCGGGGAAGGCCCACTAGGGAAGCGCATTTCAGCAATACACACGATAAAATGGACATAAAGCGTTTTGGTTAGGTTTTTGAATTGGCCACTATGCATCGATGTCGCTTTTTCGCGCTTCTGATCATTCGATAATAAAAAGTAGAGATTTGATGCACACTGTCCGTTGATGCACAGTCAACACACGCTTCTCAAGCAGCGTAGTTATTACTTAGCCACGAGCTCTTCTTTTCTGATGTTATTTATTTAACAAATTAAACATTAAAAAATTTTAGTACTCTTAAAAACAACTACATAGTTTACATTATTCCAAACTTAAACCTATAGTTTCCGCCTATAAATACAAACAAAACACGAACAGTCTAATCAGAAATTGTGAATAATGTGTGAGTAAATTAACAAGCATTTTGTGTCACGGATTGAGAACTGAAGAACCTATTTGATATGAGTCGTCGGAACCGATTGGAATTGGTTTGAAAGATGTCAATATGAATATGTCTCCAATACAATTGTTAAGATTTTTTACTGTCCGAGGAAAATATGCATTATTATACTATGAACTAGCCTAGCGCCTTCACTCACTTGAAGCTCAAAAACCAACAGTGTCTTCTTTGTATGGGTCTCTATACATTAGAGAGGTCAAGCTGTATCTAAGGTTCCGTTTAATTATTTGAGATAAGAAGTATATTAGTTTTTAATTTGGAGCACATATTTTCTAAGAGTGATAACAAAATTAAAATCTATTCAGTAGTTTTTGCGCCAACCCGTAACAAACAGACAAACAGACAAGTATTTTAAAAATCACATTTGTGGGTTCGAAGACGTTTATATACCCTAACTCACGTGTTTTTTTTTAAATATCTTCAATGTACAGACACAGCATTTTTACAATTTTATTATCGTAGAGATAAGAGATATGCGTTATTTAGTCATTATACTATAAATATCCGTTATTTAGAGTCATTGTGTACAGATTACTGTATCATTATTCAAATTTCTAGATACATACTGCGTACCTATAACTATTCAAGTGTTATGTATGCAGTTTATGACAAGCTACTAATGGAGTCCTAGCGCGTCACCCACAGGTTTTGTTACACAATGTCACGTCAGCGCGGTGCGCTTGCCTATGAAACATAATCCGAACGAACTGGGTAAATCTCACTACAAAATTTGTCCATTTATATCATGTAATGAAGCACTGCCATACAATTTAGTGTGTACAAATAGGTAACTACAAGTACAGACAGAATTTAAATTAACTGTAATTTTAGTTGAAAATGTTGTACTTGATGTTTTTCTCCATTTTATCAAATATACTCCAAATAAATTTTACAGGTTTGACTATGTACAGTCAGCGCCAAAAGTCGCTGAACACGATGCAATCTTCAAAACTTTTTTACATCATTACTAACCAAAAAATTCTGACCTGAGAAGTTAGTACCAGTTTTCTGCATATAAGAAAATGGTACTAACTTCTCAGGTCAGTGTCGTGTTCAGCGACTTTTGGCACTGACTGTACAATCTCACACTCCTCCATACGTGAAATTTGCTTAAAAGGGGTACAAAGTTTTCTCTTCACGTATTATTATTACCTGTATTTATATTAGTTTTCAAACAGCCAGCTAATTAATGACCCAATATTTCATAATCAAGCCATTTACTGTGCCATTGCTACGTACGGGGTCTCTCTCAGAGTGAGAGAGGTTAGCCAATACTCCACCATGCTAGCTCACTACAGTAGTTAGCAGACTTCACACGTCTTTGACAAAATCTCTCAGGCGTGCAGGCCTCATAATGTTGATCTTCTCCGTCTCCATTTAAGCGAGTGATAATTAAGTATTAATTACTACTACTATTAATTACTCGCTTAAATGGAGAAAAAGTAACAATATGGTGTACAATAAAGAATATTCTATCTATCTATCTATCTATTGATGCACACATGGTTACGAAACGTTAGAGGTGCGTACCATGGATTCGAAATCAAGATCTTTGATTTGGCAGTTGGTTAATGGCAATAGGCTCGCCCCCTATTACATGGGACCTAAACATACCGGCGAACTGTGGGTGTACATTAGTACGCTTCTGCCTAACCCTTCGGGGAATACAGGCGTGATGGTATGTTATGATTTGGCAGTTCAGCGGTCATACTGCAACGCTATCGCTGCTTTTCTAATAACTATGTTCTGTAAAATATTAACTTCAGAGTAGATACTACATAATTATCAGCACTTTTTACACAGCTGACGTAATCGTTCATGGTACAAACTACGCAACGGTAGCGTAATGAGCGTTGTGCTTCAAGATCATTGACTTGCAACGGGTTACCGCGCTATGCAAACAAAGTGCCACAAGGCAAATATTTACAGAAAGTCTATTATCTCGCAGCTTTACTAAATCATATCCGTAGACCTAAAAATTTGTGTAGCTGTTATGACAGAGTACCAGAGTTGTTTATTTTGTGCAAATTATCTTGAAGCAAAATGGTAGATGCGCAGTAGTCGATTTTTAGTACATTTTGCAAGCAAATGCACTGCGCAAACATTCCCCCTCTCCGTTAGTTTTGGGTTACTTGCCTACGAAACTCTTGGTTAAGAGCTGTCTTCTAAAAAATATATAATGCTATGCTACGCTATATACGCTAGAGCTATCTATGCTACGCTAGAGGTCCTGGGTTCGATTCCCAGGTCGAGCAAAGTGTTATTGGGTTTTTCTATGAAATTATCAGTAGCAGCTCGGAGTTAGGAATTTGTGCCCGGTATATGCCAATAGGCTCGCCCCCTATTACATGAGACCTAAACATACCGGCGAACTGTGGGTGTACATTAGTACGCCTCTGCCTAACCTTTCGGGGAATACAGGCGTAATGGTATGTTATGTTTTATGTTATGTTATACAGGAATATTTTTTAAGCAGTGCGCAAAAAAATTTTGGTAGTTCAGTATCAGTAATAGAACACATTCCCATTATTAGTTGAAAACTTTTTTTAAATTTTTATCTCTATTCGCAATAATAACAATGCACGTGTGACAGCCGACTCACGCGCCGGTGTACAGCTGATGTAGGTACTAAGGCGCGCGCGCTTTGCCGTGCGCTAGCGAGTAACCATAAAATCAGTTTCAAAGTAAACATCTTTCGTTAACGATAACTTCGATATTTTGTACTAAGACATATCAAAATAACAAATTGGTGTTTAATAAAAGTCGTTTAAGTATCAATTGTCAAAGTTTGCGCACTGAATAAAAAATATTCCGGTATATTTGCAAAATTTTGTTTACTAATATTTTATTACGTAGGTAGGTATTTCATTTGAGTTTTGTTTAGATTTGGTCTTCTGTGCCTTTATTACCTCTGTATTGTATTCATTTATACAACACGATCCTTGCAACGGAACGCGAACTGTTTAAAAGTACGTCTTCTGAAGCTATGATCTACTATGAACTCCGTGTTTAATATAGTTAATGTAATCTATTTCAATGGATTACGTACGCAATATTATTATAAAAAGGTAATTAAAGAGATATTGTAAAATAAAGTTCTTTTGATTAAATCCTGACCTGATTAAAACCTGCAGGTTCTAATCATAACCTGATTAGAAACTGCAGGTTTTAATCAAGTTTAAATCAGCAAAGAATTGTTAGCAAAGAATTTCTTCTAATAGAATTCATAAAATCCGGTACTAAAGACAAGAATATAACAATTTACAAAAAAATATTTAGGAGCATCAGCACATTGCTAACTCCCCAGTTTAGGAATGACATACCTACTTACTAGTTAACCATATAACAATAAGTCGAGGTATTTTATCAATTTGTTTGGTAAATGAATCATTGAAATTTAGTTCAAATAACTAGTTGAAAGTTGAAACATTCAATAGTTGAAAGATCTAGGAATTTCTTATCACGAAAATATATCCTTTTAATAGGATAAAATTTTCAATAACCGCTTACAATATTTTTTATTAGTCTACAAGGTTCAAGCGAGTTATTATGGTAGGTACTTGTACTTATAACTTTACTAATTACCTATCATTACACTAATAGCCTCAAAACTGGAGCAGTAATACATTTGGTGGTAACAAAACATAACCTTTCAATATCAAACAAAACTCATTAGCTGTAACCTCATTATACAAACATGTTTTGAACGTCACGTCTCGAGGATTCTCGGAAGGGTAGAGCAGAGGTGTAGGTACCTATAAACACCCACACTCAGGTTAAAATGTTGCTGTAAAACTGTAAAATAGGACTTTACGAAAAAGTATTCTAGAAGCTGGGCTGAGCTAATCACCCTTTTAATACAGTTTAGGGCATATTTAAAATATATAATTATCTTTCTAGTTTTTATTATAATTTGTGTGTTTATGTGTTCTTAAAGAAACACATTTATTTGGTTCTCTTATCAGAATAGGTAGTTTTTCTGGGTTAAATGGTACTATGGTATTTTTTTTGTTTTTAATGAGTTTCAACCTATTTTTGCCTTATGTAAACCATTTAGCAAGGACTATAATGGTACAAGCAAAGGACCATTTTGTGACAATAGTCTATATGTCTATATATCGTGTGTGCATTTACAAACACAATACACAAACCCAAAAACTGAACAACTACCAAATATCTTTTCCGTGCGAGGATTGAACTCACAACACGTAGCGTACGAGCCGATCACTCAGATGCTACGCCAAACGTGCTGTTAAATAAATACACTTTCAGTCTCTTTTACATACATACGACTGTACACAGAAAATTGTTTGACGGTAGTCTTGCGACTAGCGCTAAAGCGCGCTAGTAATGTGAGCATGGAAGCTAGCCAGCAGAAAGCGGATCACTAGATCTTGCCACCAAGCTGCAATGACTTAAACAACACAGATTTCTTCCCAGCGTGCGGCAAGAATATCTTGTATTCTAAGCGGCTTACAAAAAAGCTATTCGCAAGCTGAGTGATAATGATTCTATGTGATCTCAGACAATCTCATAGGCAAGCTACTTACGCAACTATAATTATTACGGACATGTCTAAAACTTCATCAGTATAGCATCATAAATGTGTGTAGTGTGTATATAAAGAATTTATTTCTCTATCGCTCCATGTTTGAATAACGTGAATAATCAGTCTTATTCACCAGCAATACAACTCACAAACATAAGTTCCAACATTTGCGTCATGCACGTACATTTTTAAATTATATTGACACAGGCATCACGTAAAACGCGCCATCCCGCATTAAAACCAACCCTGTGTCGCGGGCTCGTTGCCGCTTACAAAAACCCCCGTTTTCTTTGTTGTGCAAAGAAGGGTGAAAAAAAAAACGTTCCGCAACTGGTAAGAGAAAATCAAGCAAATTGCTGCTAGAATTTTTTGCCGGGACTATTGAACATAAATACAATTTTCTGCTGGACTAGCTTATGCTAGTACGGTGGACTTTCAATATCTTTGATTCATTTATTTGTGAACCGTTTCGCTCGAGATTGAATTGTCCTCAACTAACGATGAGATAGATTCGTCATTGAATATCACGTGAAATCTGACCAACAATGAAAAGAATTACTACATAACATACCATCACGCCTGTATTCCCCGAAGGGTTAGGCAGAGGCGTACTAATGTACACCCACAGTTCGCCGGTATGTTTAGGTCCCATGTAATAGGGGGCGAGCCTATTGCCATTAACCGGGCACAAGTTCCTAACTCCGAGCTGCTACTGGGAATTTCATAGAAAAACCCAATAACACTTTGCTCGACCTGGGAATCGAACCCAGGACCTCTAGCGTAGCAGTCGCGCTCAAGACCACTTGGCTAATGAGGCAGTTAAAAGAATTACTAAAACGAATGTAAGCCGAATAAAAATAGTAAAACTGTTAGCTGAAGCAGTACCATGACGTGTTATGGTAATAGTTTTGCGATTGAGAGGGAGAGGAATGCAACTCTATACATTAAATGGTGACATCTCTTTCTCACAATCTAAAAATAATCGCAATAACCCATCGTAGTACAGCTTCTGCACTGTGCCGATCACCAAAGAGGCTCTAACGACTAACAGATAGTGTTCTAGACAATAATCCAGCTTATATTCTGACAGGCAACGTTACGGGCGTGAAAGGGCGGGCTTTGCGCTCATCGATCGGTTTACTCACGAATACGGGTATTACTTTCCTTTTAGATGTTCGTTCAGAAACCTATTAGTGTAGTTATAGGCGATAGAATGGTTTTACTTCAAACGTTGGGATATTGGAAATACCTGGGATACTATAATAGAATTTTGTTGTCTGGGTGGATGGAAACACTCCACCAGTCAGCTGTGTTGATCGCAACTGACTTCCCAAGATGGGTTGGAAGATCGTCGATAGGTATATCGTTCGTTCATCGTCCTCTTAGCCTTCTCCCAAATATGCTGGTGTAGGCTTCTGGTCTATTCAGATAAGGCTGTATGTCCGTAGTTTACCTGGAACAACTATCATCAAACCTCCGCAACCCATTTCCTAGGCAATCCCAAGGTGTCCTAAGAAGTAAGAGGTTAACGAATACAAATAACAATTTGTTATAGGTGTTTGTATGATAACCGGGATCTACGCGACGACTCTCTGTGCTCTCCGAGGCACGGAGGAACTCTTGACATGATTAAGAATTGTCACTCATCCATAGACTGACCCTGATAGGTGCAGCTTAACCTTGAAAATCGGTTGTTTGGTGTAGTTATTACGTAGTCACTAGCCCCATTAGAGCTATTATTAGAGCTCTTAATGCAAGTAGGAAACTGGACAAAGTTTGTATAAATCAGTGAAATGCTTATGCAGGTAAAATATAATTATGTATAAAAAATATACAATAATTATCTTGGCCGTCCTATACCCACTTAAAACTGCTTAGACGGTCACATTCGCGCTTATTATAACCGGGTCGAGTTATGCCGCAATCTCAATGCAATAAACATTCAGCTAGGCGGCACGTGCCAACGACGACTCGCTTTTCTGCCACTAACGAAGATATATAGCTGAAAGTTGTGCTTAAGAAGTCAGTATAATATTATCTTTATAATAGCACGGAAAATACTCATGGATCGTCTGCCACTTCGGGCTGGTGGCTGGGTATGTCGGACTCTTACTGAACTGGACTACTGGACTCTTGCATCATGCAAAACTTTTCGCAGCGTATTGCTGGGGGTCTGACTTAAAATCTGGTGCATGTCTCACCTCCAAGTAAATCAAGCCGCGAGCGATCACTAGTGTATAATATAATAATTGTTAAATATCGGGATCACATACCCTTATTAAACCCATAAAATAAAACTGTATGTTATTCATAAAACGAACAAAGATAATATTAGTTATTATAACATAACTATATCCTCGAAGGAGCAGAGATTTTCCGTTTCTTATTTATAACGATTCTATGAAATCTCCTTTGAGTCTCTAGTCTATAAATATATATATTAGGAGAGCATAAATCCCATCCAGTATAATAGGTATTATTTTAGAGAAGGAAAAATTCGACTCGCAGGCAGGATTCGAACCTGCGTCTTCTGGTTTGATACACCAGACGCTATGACCACTAAGCCACCGCGAGTCCTACCTGCCATGTCGAAATTTGCCTTCACATTCTGAGCTTACGTCTTATAGGTGACGTCAGTAACATCTATTGACATAATAATAAATAATTACATATATGAATAATGACATAATAATTGACTAAAATAACTTTATAATCTTAGCATGAAAAATGCAAAAAAATCACAAAAAGACAGTATAATATTTTCAGAATCGCTGAGAATAAAATGTAGCGATGGATTATCTCAAGGCATTTCCAGCGAAACAATATGCTTAACTATGTACTTATGTAATATTGGAGAGGCTTCCATTCTATGTGCAGGCCTTAGCGGTAACACGGGCGAGACGTGACGTATTATGTGGGGTCCACCCAACACTCAACACAATATGCAACAAATGTGCAATATGTTCCTCACGTAAGAACACTGCAACCGCTGCTGCAACGTGTTTGTGGTACAGCAACGCAAACGGCTAACTTTTGTGATTAATAAAATTTTACTTCACCTTACTGATAGTTTAGAACAATCTCGGGGATTCCAGTCCCAAAGGAAATTCAAATAAGCTTTATTATTTTCCAAGATCTAGACAACTGAAAATTGTTTCATTTTTAATAGCTTTGCCTGAAGGCAATTATAATAATTAAGGTATCCCTATGTAACTTAGAGGCCACGTGCTTTATAAGTTATGGGCGGTCTCTTTGAATGTCCGTGGCGTTCGTTCTGTTGCAAACTTAATATCCATTAAGCTACACTAGTTGTATTTGCGACAAATTATTACACAGGTGTTGCGGGCATTATATTATTTGAGTTGCAGACGTCAAATTTTGGTCAGGTGTTTTCACTACAAACAGAATACTAATGAATTGTGTTTGTTTAATGTTTTTTCGATGCGCAAATGTGATGTAAATGTATATTTATTTAGTTTTATTATGGACAATTTTTTCAAGATCTCGCATTTCAAAAATTATCGAGCGTTAATTTCTTAATAAAAATTAATATAATATTAAGTCACCGAGAACATTCTAAGATGGTTGATTTTATTTTATGGATAGTTTTATTTTACAAAAGTATGATACTGGTAAGTACCTACATTTTTTATTTCTTAACCCTTCAAGTAACGGCGTCGGGCTATTACGCGATTAGCTTAACACTACTTATTTTACTATAGTAATACCTGTCATATCAAGACCTACTAACACTGGTCTATATTTTTCAATTCCATTGATGCCTTCGTGGAGATAGATAGCTGAAACCCTTTAGGAGGATATCTCACAAGCTTTCTTGATGGTAAAATATAATTCTTAACGGAATCTTCTGAGATAAATCCATTGCACCTGCTACGGCAAGAAAAGTGCAGTATTAAAAGCTTTTATAAGTATTATTTGAAAAGCTCTCTGGTGACTGTTGGACCAACGTCGACGTTTCTCTGCGTCTTGTCTATATAACTGTGAGTACCTACATATAGATAGGTACAAACTTAGATTTATGAATTCTGGGAAATTCTCAGATGTATAGAGTTACTTTTCACAGAAATGGAATTCCAGGAAAAGGACCCAATAGGTATCTATTGCATTGCAGTGTAACTAGAAATGTAATCTTTTGTTTATTACAACATTATTTTTGTTTCTGTTGTGACCAAAAATTATGTAGGTATATATACCTACATAATTTTTGGTCACAACAGATTATTTATTTATTATATATTATATAATATTATATATAATAATATAAATATAGATTATATATTTATATTATTGCTTATAAGCAATAATCAGGAAAAAATATTTATTTCTCCCTTCTACGCATACCATGTTTTGTTTTTTAAATATATGAAATATAGAAATATTAAAGATATCGTTCATGTCAAGTAAAAAAAGCTATTATGAGTACATACCATCACGCCTGTATTCGCCGAAGGGTTAGGTAGAGGCATACTAATGACTACACCGCCACCCACAGTTCGCCGGTATGCTATTATGAGTAAGTTATCATTAAAAATAAAAATAAAACTACCTACGTTATTATAATTCTGATCAAACAGGCTTACAAACGTCGCCGTAAATAAAAAGTATTGTCAATCTGTCAATTTATTTTGCCATAAATTATGTCACTTTGCTGCGTAACTCAGAGTAAAATTGAGAGGGTTGACAGTTGCTTTCAGAAACTAATGGATATGTCGAAGTAGGATTTTATAATACGCCATTTTAAATAACCGCTAGCTGTTTTACAAAATAGTTCTGTTATGTAAAACAACTGAACAACGTCCAACTAAAATAAATTGTCATTGCAACACGTTTACCAATACCGCTACCCACGTTTACTTGTTTTGTAGAGTAACTTATTTGCGGCTACATTTAGTCGTTATTTGTAAGTATGTAATGCCTCGTCCTATTGTCTCCTCTAGATCTATTTCACATCTAAAGAATTTAAATCAGACATTTCCAAACAATAACTCTAAATCACTACTAAACTTATTTTCTCCCAAGAGACTGTACAAGTTTAAACAAAATACATAAAACACTTTAAACTGGATACTGCAATAAATCTTGGTTGTACTTTTTACCAGAATGGCGGGGAAGTACGAGTATCACAGAATAGTAGCGCGAAACAACACTTACGTTGTGTTTCACCGAGTGAGTGAGTACACCGGAGGCCGAAACCCTTTTAAAAAACGGGCACCGCACTTGCGACGCCTCTGGTGTTGCGGGTGGTAATCGCTTACCATCGAGTGATTCGTCTGCTCGTTTGCCCCCCTATCCCATGAAAAAATACTGCAAGAATGGAATATTTCTGTATTCGACTAAAGTCTTCCTTTACAGTTATTATTTTAGTGCTATGGTTTTCAGGGTTTCATAAGTTGGAAGATAGATATGACTTAAAAAAAACCTTTAGAGAGATCCGATTTTATACCATAATTAACAGTAAAAAAATTGATTGAGTTTTAGAAAAATATTTTCTGAAGACTGCATACGAATTTCATTGAGAGGAGAATTCAGCCTAATTCTAATATTAAAGGACACAGTATTTCTTTTTTATAAGACTTGTTATTTGCAAACGAGTGAGGTGTGAACGTAACCGATAAATTGGCGAATTCCCGTACCTAATGCATCTGTCACCGATTGTTACTCGAGCGAACTGAATACATTTTCATACTTTATATTGTGGTGTGGTACAATGCATAAAACGATATTTATATCAGTTTAAATTTATCATCAGATATATTGATTTTCAACAACAGAATAAAAAATAATAATATATGGTAATGATAAATGATATTTATTTCTGTAAATAGATCTTTAAAAAGACACTTTTACGAGTCGTTTTACATTTTTTTACTACATGGCGCCGGCATTTCCTATCTGACGACCTCTGAGAAGAAACGCCGAAATAAACTCAGAGAATCATGGTCTCTTTTAAAGTCCAGACAGTAGTAGTGTATGTAACATTGAAGTAGTATGGTATATACAGTGTAGTATGGTAACATTGAATTAAAATAAAATTAATAAAACATCATTTAAAATTGAAATTGAAGCAATGTTTCTTTGTAAATATAAGTATTTCATTAAAACTGGATAAATTAATAAATATGGACCTACCATAGACTTAATAAGTTTGCAGGGAAATCTGTTTCAACTTAATGCTTCTAAAATGTTTGTAATGATTAAGGCGAAAAAGGTCTCGCTAAGCCATTTCTCTAGAAGTAAATCATAGTTAGAGCAGTTTTTAAGTAGCATTTATTATTCATCAAAAACAGCCTACAGGCAATAGTTTATCCAAACTAATAATATAAAACTAAATTAACACCGTCTGTTTTTTAAATTTTGACGTCTTAATTGTTGAACTAATTTTGAATAATTTTAGTACATATACAGATAGATTATGCTTTGGAGAACGATATAGACTACCTTTTGTTTCAAATTCAATAAATCTGAAATATATATAAGAGAGCCACGATGAGAGTGGCATATTTGTAAAACCCTCTAATAAATAAATAAAGATATAAAAAAACTGAAATCTATCTAATATTTTTTTAAAACTAAAGGTAACCCACTAATTATCTACATTTTTGTAACTACCATTATCTATGTTGTTGTATCTTCAGTAGGTACATATTGTTTCTATTTTCGAGTATTTTCTTTAAAACAAGTGAAAAAGTAAAAACATAATACTGGTCTTAAGTCACTACTGGGCACATAAAAGAAAAGATTACACTCTTGAACATGCATAAAAAAGAAATCGCTTTCGGTTTATCCCATACGCCAGCTCCCTTCCGGGTTGGGCTTCACTCCTTAAGCTCCTATAATTGGGAAGCATTCGGATCACGTATTAAAAGCCGTGTCGGTCCCAGACACAGTCCGATAAGGATTTCGTGAGACGATTCATATTCACGAAAAGAATTCACCTTCTGAAAATTAAATATTAAAATTTGTAAGCGTCTGCCATGTTTCCTGGAGTGTCTTTAATACCTACATTTGGAGAAAAATGTATCTTTTTTGTTGAGCGTAATGAAGTAAAAGCGATTTGTTTTCACTGGGGCTACTTGAGGAAATGTAATTGAATAGGTCCTCTTTATTAATATTAACTTCTTTTAATAAGACTTACTCTTATTTACCTATAGCACTGTTATTATTATTTATTGTGTTTACACCAAAGCATTCAATCACGCATTTTTCCCGTAGGGGTAGACAAGAACTACAAACCCTCAATTGCTGCAATTCATACATATTTTTGCTTACTTTTTTGTTGTATTGTATATATACGATGATTACGAATATGCAAATGTAAGCTCTACAACAGTAAATAATTATTTGGAAGCCTGTATCCCAGAGAGAATAGGCAAAGGTGTATTGATGTACACGCACAATTCACAGATATATTTTAGGTCTTATTGTTGTTAAGTGGACACAAATCCAATTACGGATAGAAATTCTTAGAAAATGTAATATTAAGTACTTTATTCTACCTGGGAATCCAATTCAAGACCGTGCGAAGAATATACAGGGTTTCAAAAGGTGTAATTAACTCTCAGTTTATTATGATTATGTTGTCTTACAATGTCTTACATGTATGGGTTTAATACAAATGTTTTAAAACCATTGCTTTAAATCAGGCAGACGATTGACGTGTGTAAGTATGTCATGCATTACCATCTGGTTTATACATGATTGATCTTAGAACACAATACTCTATTGCTATGCAAGACAACACGCTCAGTTTGATACTGCTTGGAGATCTACTGATTCAAATTCAGGTAATATTATGAAAACCGTCAGAAATGTCATCTTTGGGTCAATTTTCGATCTCAATTCAATCTAATTTGTTCGTGTTTGACGTTATTTTTAGTTAAGTAGACTGTCATTTGACATTCACGAGACTGATAACGTATAGGTAGATTGGAATTATATTTTACACATTGAACATTTTTTATCACAATTATCTTTCAGGTTCTGAAAATTCGTTAGTTATCTCAAATGAAGCTAACTGATGGAGCGAATGATCTGTGGCCTTATTATGTCGACACAAGACCACGATAAATAACGTTTTATCCCTTGAAGAGGCCATGAGACTGCAATGTTGCAATACATAAACATATCACAGTAATTAGCGCTACAAACTATAGATGAGACATCCCATTAATAAATTTGCAGTCGTTACCTTCAAGGAGCTGTAAGCAAGCGATAGTTAATCGTAGCTCACATTATTTCACAGAAAGTCAAGGCCGTCTTGAATATTCCTGCTTAAAGACGTCCATTGCCATAAAGGGAATACATTTATGTAAATAGTTACAGACCGCATCCAGGGTGAGTGGTGCCTCTAGGCCCTGTTTAATCTTGCAAATTTATGCAAGCCTACGACAACACGTCAAACTGTCTTCGCTAGAGGACGTGATCCAAATCCGATTCAGCGCGTCATTTTGGTCGTAAAACGCTTTAGCAGTTGGCGCATTTGTCGCATAATTCTGATCTCCTCGGAGGCCAATAGCTTCTTGTGACGTACTCAATTATTATTCAAAGCTGATCCGTTTGCGTGCGTCTCCTGCGTTGTTATACGTGGGTGGCGGATGTTTGGCATATTGAGAGAGATCAGATATAATTCCTTATCAATGTGAATTATTAAGCAAATTTTCGAGATACGTTTGTCTGAGATAGATATTTAGTGTTCTTAAATAAAAAAAGTAAACTTTGGCTTTTTATTGTTATAAGACATTTTGAGTACCCGGGGGTGCCTGATGGTAAGCACCAATCGCTGTCTACAGACGCCAGCAACATCAGCAATATCCCTCTGGATCCTAAGAACTCATTTGCTAGACCTCATTTGCCCAGTATTTTTTTAGGTATAGCTATCCGTTTTACCGTGGAAAAGCCATGCTTCGGCACGAATGGGCCGGCTCGACCGGAGTGATATCAATGCCCTAGAGAAAACTGGCATGAAACAACGCTTCCGTTGTGTTTCGCTGAGTGAGTGAGAAGTGGGCAACGCACTTACGACTACTCGGTATTGCAGATGTCCGTGGGCGGCTTACCATCAGGTGATTCGTCGACTCGTTTGCCTCCCTATTTCATAAAAAAAACAATATATATAATATACGTAAATTAAATCACGAGTTTTATCAGAATTGCGAGATATAGGGTAATTAACACGTCATGAAAGGATTTCGAGGGTCGCATTAAAAGATTTTACGAGTATGTCTGGCTTGGTAGTAATTACCCTCGAAATCTTTGCTTTGTCGTAACAACGTCATTGGTCGACTCGAATGGTGTTTTTTTTAATCGTTGCCCCACACTAAAATTTTCTCCTTTATCGTGGGTGCTTTTTGCTTCACCAACTTCTTCTTCAACACAAATTCTCACAAGCACGAACGGGTTTGGGTTCGATTTCCAAGTCGTGCAAAGAGTTTTTCTATGATAATAAATTCTCAGAAGCAACTCGGAGTCTTGGTTTGTGCCCATGTTAATGGCTAGCCCCCTATTACATGGGACCGCCGATTATTATTATGTGGGTATACATTACATTACATAGTCTGCATAACCCTTCGGGGAATACAGGCGTGATAGTATGTTATGTACGTAAATAATAGAAAGGTCTGATGCTGTGTTCAAAACAACCAATCATCCTCTTAGGTCTTCCCAACTTGGGTCGGCTTCACGTCTACTTCACGCTGAATGGCAGTAATTACACGAAGTAATTGCAGTGCAATTTCTGGGCATTACCGATAAGCTGGGATGGACTGGTTGATAATTTTTTTACCTATATGTCATTGCTATTCGTATGACAACTTAACGCACTCTCCGAGGGATGGAAGGGTGTCGATATGCTAAGAATAGTTACCCATCCACACACTAGCCTCGACTACCGCAGCTTTACCTTGTTCGATTATTACTGAGTCGCGAGTCTACGAGTTAATAAATAATAAAATAATATAATTCTAACATAAATCTGGACCATAATAGGTTTTATACGACCAACAAAGGCAGGGTCTTCACAAAATAAAAAGGTTTACAATTTGTCCAGCTAATAACATTTAACTGTCTATAATATTTCTCAATATGATACAGGTAGCTCTCTCAGGTAAGAAGGTTGTTATACCTCATTAGCCGTTACGCTTATATTCCTTTTTATTGGTTTTGTTGCTATAGATTTTTTGTGATCGCAGTCAGTCTATTGTGATAGCTATTCGATGAGTAAGCTCACTTATACTAAACCCAGCGGCTATTATAAACTGTAGGATTATTCCTTATTCTTTGTTCCTTTATTTCATCTGGGTTTTAAAATATAATGTTTTCTTAGATTGAGGATCCTTATGGTGGAGTTTTTTGCCGGTTATTCTCCATAAGACCCATTATTTAGAAAGGAGCAGTTAGTTGTTGATATTTCGACAGGATCTGTAATCCTACTGGTTACCTAATATTATAAATGCGAAAGTTTGGATGGATGTTTGTTACAAAATCATGCTAAAACGAGCAAAGGGATCTGGATGAAATTTGACACAGAGATAGTTTCAGCACATAGGCTGGAATCGCGGGATACCCGCTAGTAACTGTCTAATTTATAAATGTCTTTTAATACTAAATGGGCTAAAAATGCCGTAGTTTCCGAGAACTCCATATAAAATATAATAACATTTAAGCAACCAGCACTAAATTTAGCAACAAGCTTTAACTTTGTGATTTCTCGTGATACAGTTTTGTTATTTTGTACATAGATTCTTAGTACATCAAAATACTACACACTTGTCTCGGGTTTCGCATATACTAAAACTAAGGTCGTATACAAAAATAGTTGCGGTACACTGATAGATGGACAAATGGACAGACAGACAGACAGTAGTTAAAATTCCATAATTTGATATACCTACAGAACAATAACAGATTTCTTATCCAGTGGCATTCAACTTCAACGACATCTCACAAATTCAAATTAGTTTAAATTGAAGTTTATAATATTCAAATCAATGCCACCTTGACTGGCTAAGGTTTCAAGGAGCAATTACTAAGTCGTACTTTTTATACGCTCGATAGAACTCCTTAAGCGTCTTAAGGCTAGACGGTGTGCCTAGACCAGTTTTAATGGTAATTCAAACTCATCTAGGAACCAGTCTAGCCTATAAAAAATGCAGTACACTTTTAAGTAAAGTGGTTATTCAAAACGAGATCTCAAGTTACTCGGGAGTCCAAAGTTTTATGTGCTAAAACTGGGAAAAGTACATGACAAATACGGCGGTAGCCTAATGGTTAGGGTGTCGGACTTGCGATCATGAGGTTACCGGATCGAAAGTCACCCATTGCACTGCCAACGTGAACCCACTCGTAACACGAGCATATGGCTTCGTACGAGGGGATTTAAGAAAGAATACTTGTAATGTGCGACCCACATTGTAGTAAGCTTTAAACAATATATACAAAATTAATGACTGTCTTTAGTGATTGGTCGAGAGAATATTCTCTGGGGTGAGAAGTTAAAATTCTAATAACTATTTTTGCTTATATCTATTTATGAAGTTTAGATGGAGTATAATTGATTGACGAACTATATTTCTTAGTCAACCTCGAAAAGTTGTCAGATAAATTTTCGGGAATAGGTATTTCAGGTAGATTTAGAATATTAAAAACTGTAAATATTAGGTACCTACTATAAAATGATAAAAGTTCTCGATGTGAGAATTTTCTCGAGAATATCATCAGTAATCTTTTACGAAATATAAAATATCTATTGACTTTTGCCCGCTGTACCTGTTTTTCAAGGTCTAATTTATTTGCAATAACCAATATGCATCAAAATAGGTTCAGCAGTTAAGGCATAAAAACGCAACAAATGAACAAACTTAAACACATTTATATAATTAGCATGGATACTCTAAAATAACATTCCCCAAACAATATTGATTGATAACTGGAATGGAACTGGAACAAGTAAAACAAACAATGTACGATGGTCTCAGATACTTGTACGTGTGTTTCTAGAATATTTTGGCATTCGGATTGACCGTACATATTTCAGTACGAGGGTAGTTTAAGCGCAACAATCCGCACTCGGATTTTACGAGGCCTCCGGAAGGTTGAGGCTGTTGATATATATTTAAAAGGCTGTTGTTACAGTGTAAATATAGAAAACAGTAAACTAACTCAGGAAAAAATATCTGCATTTCCTGAACGTTGCATGTAAGGGCGCTTGTAGCTAGCGCTTGTAGCTTGTGGTAGAGTAAGTCATAAATGACAAATAAACTATTTATTTATTTCTGTAAATAGATCTTTTAAAGACACTTTTACAAGTCAAGCGTAAGGCTATAATGAATAAAAAAAAAAAAAGTCAATGTATTTTTTTTTTACTAGATGGCACCGGAATTTGCTACCTCTGAGAAGAAACAGATAAACAAACTCAGCGAATTATGCATATTTGTTTTCTCTAACTGCCATTGGACGAATGAACGCGAAGCAGTATTAGTGGCAGTCAGAAGAACACAAAGATAAAATCTATTATCGACGTATCATAAGATTCATAAGTGGCTGTATATTTTAATTTGTATTAAGATGTATACAATTTAGATTTGTTTTTATTGAAAAGACTAGAAACACACACCAAACTTATCCTTAGTATACTGGTTTATCCATAGTACTTCAAAAAGGTCAGATTAAGCACCTGACCTTTACTGTACTCGCAATTAGCGCATTTTTTATATAACAAGATGTATAAATATGTGGACGAAGCAAAAGAGATATAGACAAGAATCGTTCTGTAATTTTTACCTACTCCTATGGGAAGAAGGCGTGTGACTAATGTAGGTATGTATCGAGAACTCAGTATTCAAACAATTTATTATGAACTAATGTGTGGTTGTTCTACTGATGAATTATAATACTGTGATGGATCTGCGTACGCTATATATACGGACGGACTTAGGCAACCAATCGGAAATAATCGTTGGGATACCGCGCAGTTACGCGTTTTGTTCGGATTTTGATGTTTAGAGTGTTGTATCTTTTATATGACTGGATATTGCGAAATATATCCTTTACACTATGTTGAATAAATGGTTTTTAATGTGTCTGAATGTATACGAACTGCCTAATATAAAGTAAACACGACGCAAATGTAGGTACTTACTAGGAAATTAATTATACACAAATACTGTAGTACACTTTTCCAACACAGTGGACTCCAAATTTCTGTTGAAATTGTATCTCTAGTCTTAAACTAGGTATATTTAATAGATTGGTACTGTCTAAACGAAAAGTATACTAGTACACACTACGATTCGTCCAAGAGGTGGGAGCCTGGTGATCTTCCTACTACGGACACCAGCCTCTCACAAAGGATTGGAAGCTACCATATCTGTATTGTGTTATCTAATATGTACCTATTTACCTTTGTGAAAGAGAGAAATAAATACTTTATTATCTTATCTTTAAATTAAATAATATATTATCAATACAACTCGATAAAATCTGTAGAAAATAGTTTCATTTCAATCAGTAATAACTGGACGACCGCCTCAACACTAAACGTTACAAATGAGATCCTGACCGTGAGGTCTTGAGTTCTATTTCCAGTATCATAAATTAGTTCTTTGAAATTCACAGTAGTAACTAGCTATTTACAAGAATCAGTGTAATACATTTTTAATGCTAAGCTGGAAACGGTAAGACCGGTACTTAGTCTAGAATTTTTTGCAAAGCATGAGAGCTGAATGTCATCTGGTTGCTAAAAACTTTGTTCACAAGAATAGCTTTGTTTTTTGTTTTAATCAGTATTTTATTCGTGAAGACCTATTATTGGCTTTCTATTACCTAAAATTATTGTTTACTTAAATTGTTATATGCTGTTGGTCTTCCTTTGAAAAATAAATAAATAAAGTCACTTCAAATTATTTTAAATCATGGATTATGTATTTAGAGTCAAGACAAATTAAAGTGGTCATAAATAAAATTAACAAAGGCTAATGAAACTAGAAAGCTAACACGGTTTTATTAAAAACTTATTCCAATAAATGTGACAGTAGCTTAGATAATTTAATTCTTCTAATTCATAATCCATGAGTTTCAAATAAAATTGTTAACTTAAAGTTTGAGAGATTTTATGTTGGAACATAAACCAGCTGTTTGACTAGATAATTTAATTACTTCTAGACTTTATTATTCTGGCAAAAATGTACATTTAAATATTTGGAATCATAATTTTGATATACATATTTATTTTATCGATCGATAATTTGCATAAAATAAAGTTATTATCCCTTTGTCTTCTTGCATATTTTATACGTAACTAGCTTTTTCTTGTGATAGTAATTTTATTTCGTAGAAAAAAATATGCTGTCGTAACATTTTCTTGAAATGGCTATGAAATCTCTGTCTGGGTTGCCAGTAATAAACATTAGCTTTATACCAAGATTTCCTTCATAACATACCATGCCCGTATCTTCAGCGGGTATAATAGAGGTGTACTGGTGAACCCCACAGTTTGCTGGTATGTTTTGCATCTGGAATTTTGCTATACAGCTAAACTTTGAGCTCTTACTGAGAATTTCTTAAAAAAAATCCTCTAATACTACCTAAGTACTACTAATTCTCGTCTTGGGAAATGAAGTCAGGTTCTCGCGTTCAACGTTCAGATTTTTATTATATCTATGAAATAAGATAATGTAAGGTTACCTATTTACATATATTTTTCAGGCATTACTACTTCTGTGGGTATTTGAGCGTAATCACCGGTACGCGACTCGTGCCTATGAAATATTTAAATAATGTGCGGCCGCATTTTTGTTATCTCATCATGTGATTTTCACGCAAATAGCCACGTAATATATTTAATACATTAAGTACATATATTTATACTAATATTATAAAGCGCTATCCTCAGGAACTACTTGTACGAATTGAAAAATTACGAATACATATTAAAATTCAAATTAATTTAATCTCTATCTCTACTATTATAAAATTGTAAAAAAGCTGTGTCTGTACATTGAAGATATTAAAAAAAAAACAAGTGGGTTAGGGTATATAAACGTCTCCGAACCCAAAAATGAGATTTTAAAAATTCTTGTCTGTTTGTCTGTTTGTTACGGGTTGAAATGAAATGAAATAATAGTTATTTCTGTAAGTAAGTCTTTAGAGACACTTTTACAAGTCAATGGTTTGTTCTTTATAGCTAGATGGCTTCGGCATTTCCTAACTGACGACCTCTGAGAAGAAACACCGAAACAAACTCAGAGAATCATGGTCTCTTTTAAAGTCCAGACATAATATACTGCAAATAATGTGAGTGGGACAATGCAGGGCAATGTCTGAAATGGCCTTTTGAGGAACGAACCACAGCAGCTTTGAGTAGACCAGTCCTAACTGACGGCACTTGTACCTATGCATCAGTCATCGTGTAGCTCAACCATAATTTAGGGAGCTCAGCGACCCGGTTGGCGCAAAAACTACCGAATAGATTTTAATTTTGTTATCACTATTAGAAAGTATGTGCTCCAAATTAAAAACTAGCTTGACCTCTCAAATGTATAGAGACCCATACAAAGAAGAGATCATCACTGTTGGTTTTGAGTTTCATGCGAGAGAAGCCGCCGGCAGAAGCTAGTTATTAATATAATTAAACAAAGGAATAAACATACCTACATAATAAAGGCTGTTACACATTACTGTCTTTTGAGTCGCGTAATCAGGCAATAAAAAACAAACGCTTCAGACATTCACAAAATTTACATTTACATCTGCAGTCTCTAATAAAAAGACAGTACTTAAAAAAAAAACTCTCAATATTAACTACAAAAATAAAGTAAAAGAATAATACATATTAAGCATCGGACTTTCCATACTTTTATTTAGTTACTTTTTTGCTTAAGGAAATTTGTTCATGCCTGAAAACAGATAAAAACTTGTTCAAAGCAACAAATTCGAATTGAAAAACTTAGTGATTATATTTTTCAGCATCGGCGCGTAAGTTTTTTATTGGCGAATCCCTTGTAACTGTGTCTATGTGTGTATGCGTGTGTGTGTGTGTGTGTATGTGTTCGCGGTCCGCATCCCCAACTTAGAGGATCCCAAAGTAATCTAAAACAAATAAAGATGAGTGGGACCCCGCAGACGTTTCGCGCATATCGAATTCCCCTTTATGTTCATATGAATAATAACAAATTTTGTATTCAGCGTTTTGTTAGAGACTTCACTAAGAACTTTTGCAGGGGAAATTGTTTCCCCGTTTGTCGCCAAGTGAGTTCGCCTTCGATATTAAATCTGCGTTCATATCAGTCATAGGAATGTAATTTTGATGTCGCCATATCTTTCCAAACGACGTGTTTGCAGTTTTTTGTTTTGATTTTATGAGATTTCACAACAATTAACATAACATAACATTATCAAATCATGAGCCGTCGAGAACATCTCTCAATCATGTAGATTTCCTCACGATATGTAATGATCCATCACCGTTTGAGCGGGGGATAAGTAACTGATAATACGCACATGACTTCAAAAAGTCAGATGTGCGTGCCTTATTCGAACTCAAGACCTTTAACTTAGCAGTTTAATAGTCATATCACTTATCAACAATTCACTTCTTATTATATTTCTGTTTTTTTATGGAATATGGGCAATCGAGTAGGCTGATCCACCTGCTCGTAACCGATTTCCGCCACCCATGGGTGTCCATGGGCAACACAAGAAGAGTCTCAATTGCGTTGCCAGCATTTTAATAGGGTTTGAGCCTCCGATATCCTCACTCACTCGGCGATACACAACGTAATAATTGTTAATATTGTTTCACGCCGGTTTTCTGTGAGGTCGTGGTATCACTCCGGTCGAGCCGGCCCATTCGTGGCTCTCCCGCGTCTTGAAACTACACTGAGTTATTAAGTACTCGTAAGATTAATGAAGGCTACTAATTTATGGGGCACCTGTGCGTGAGATGGAAGTATTAATATAATATTTACACTCATATAACAACTGTTGGATTATTTTTTAGCGACACCTTTAGCGTAGCGGCTGAGCTTCTCCATCACGTGTTGTGGGTTCGATCCCCACACGGAGCATATATTTGTATAATCTACAGGTATGTATTTGTTCTAGTCTGGGCATTTGTGTATGTGAGGATTTGTGTTTGTAATATACAGGACCACGATACAGGTGAAAACACAAGCGTTATGAAAAAAAAATGGTCTAAATTAATTTTGACCACAAAAAATAGCAATATCAATCTCTTTAACTATATTTGAAAATTCTACTCTATATTGACATAAAGATGAAGTCTTAAGAAAACAGGGAACATCAAAACGTACAAAGGTACCAAAATAAGCCAACCGTGAACTTATAATGAAGTTTTAAAATGAATGTAGGTACCTGCTTCATAAAGTGGAGGGTGGCCTTCCAATGGTCCTTTTTTAATATATATAACGTTGGGCCCCTACTTTTCTTTAGTGTAAGCTACCTGGGCAAAATAAACCAGATGATTAAACCAGAAAACTAAATTATTATTATTATTACTTCGACTGCATCGTTACTCACTGTTTGGTGCTATATAGGATTAAACTATAAAAAACATTCCATTATTATGGAATTTAATCCGTGGAAACATATTATGAAAGAAAAAGCGATCTATTACATCAGTACTTAAAGTATCGAGTGAAAAATCGATCAATATTATGGCGGACAAATCAAAGGCGGACTTCCGGTTTTATGATACTTTAGTACACAATACTTTTAACGTTGTTAACCCTCAGTAATACTAAATCAATTACGTTTACTGATATATTACAAGCTTAGATATAAAACTTTTTTTTTTTATATAGGATAGGGGGGCAAACGAGCAAACGGATCACCTGACGGTAATATGATAACCGCCGCCCATGGACACCCGCAACACCAGAGCAGTCGCAAGTGCGCTGCCCGCCTTTAAAAGGGTTTGGGCCTCCGGTAACCTCAACTCACTCGGCGAAACACAACGCAAGCGTTGTTTTACGCCGGTTTTCTGTGAGGCCGTGGTATCACTCCGGTCGAGCCGGCCCATTCGTGCCGAAGCATGGCTCTCCCACGTGAAAGATTTTTAATCATTTAGAGGATGAATTTACGATATTGCAAAACATTGGTAAAATAAATAGTGCAATAAAATTTGTGTATCTATCAATATTTTATTATCTATACAGGCTTACTGGTACAGTAACTTTGTATAAATGCCTAATTGCCTAATATTTATGTAAACGTTAGGAATCAATATTGATACATACATCGTCCCGACAAATTGCGGGCTGACAACTTTTATAAAAAAAAACTTTATAACACTCGCACATTCATTTATTATTTCCGTGTATTGCTAAAACTGGCTGCAGTTTTTCAAACAGGGTTTAACTACAGAGTTATTCACGTTATTTAACTACTGTAGTTTTTATTTATTGTATAAATGACAAAGCAATTACTAACTTTTTCAATATATGGCATTCTTTAACTTAAAGTTGCAAACATGCTATCTCATTCAGGTTAGATATATATAGACCTACTGAGCAATCCCGTGTTCAATTCCCAGTGTAAGCAAATTTTTTATTGAGCTTTGGGACCTAAATCTTACCGGTGAACTGTCGGTAGATAAGAGTACACCTCTGTCTAACCCGTCGGACAATACAGGCGTGATGTTACATAATGAAACTTCTGATTCAAAAGCTAAAGCCTTCTTCTTTCTGCCTTCAGTATTTGTTGAAATGTAAACTGAGTTTTAATTAAAACCCGGTTCGTTGTATTTTATATTACAACATTAAATATGAAATTACAAAGAGGTTACATTAATATTAACAGGACTTGGACAGAAGATTTAAATTCGTTTTACAGATTAATAGGAAAGAAAGCCTTGTTATCCAATGTTTCATACATCTAAATAATATGATATCTTTTGAACTACACGTTTGGCGTACCGGCTGAGCGATCGGCTTTTGTAACACGTGTTGTGGATTCGATTCCAACACGGAGTAAATATGTGTACGGCCTACAGGTAGCTATTTCGGGTCTGGGCGTTTGTGTATGTTAGAATGCTGTATCGATAATAATTGTAATAAGTACATATTTCTTTTTATATGGGTTATGGAGGCAAATGAGCAGACGAATCACCTGATGGTAAGCGATTACCGCCTCCCATGCTGTGGCCATGGGTGGCGTTAATCGCAACACCAGAGTGGTCACAGGTGCGTTGCTGACCTTTTAAAAGACTTCACTCGGCGAAACATACATACATAATGTACTTAAGCGTTATTTCATGCCGGTTTTCTGTGAGGTATCACTCCGATCAGGAATGAACCGGGGATCTTTTTAGATCTTCAGTTCACAAGTAGTATTCCTATCTAGATTTTTTCTCGAAAGTATTGCACCGTCAGAGCATATTTTATTAATAAAATTAATCAATTTTGTTAACAATAAGGGTCTTATTATTATTGATTAAACACCCCATCGATATCGATATATTACATATAATGATACTATTTAAAAAAACGACGAGACTTAAAACTTATTTTCGATAAACGTCGATCGCAATGCTTGTGCAAAATGCCTTTCATTCGATTCGTCCGCACATTACCACACCATTTCTTACTACTTCGATTCGCTGTTCCCTTCCACATTTTAATCAGGAAACTGCCGGACTTAATTTAGTTTTTTCTTCTCTTCTTTGTGTTACAGACATCGGAACAACCGTTTATTCCATTAGCAATACTAATTCATGGCAAAATCAGTCTTAAAAACATGTTAATATTGGTATTCGAATTTGCATACTTCTATCGAGAAAAACAATTACTTACTGTAAATTTTGTGATAATTCTGTGAAATTCAATAAATAATATAATTTATTGCGTCCGTCAGTTCAAATTCATTTTCTATGGGATTACAGAGTTTTTAATAAAAACCGATTTCTCCTTAACTTTGCCAAATCCAGAGACTATAAAACGGTGTATAGACTTTTTAATTAAAAAATAGGGACTTGTTTACTGAAACCTTAAATTTGGCTTAACTTGTCTGCTTATGCAGTTGATTGCTGATTTTAATTATAATAAGTTAAGACTACGGAATGTTATTAAGTTTTTAGGCGTTAATACTTTAATGCTTGTAGCTTTTATTAATGAATCTAACAGAATATGGTTTTCTGTTGGTAAGAAACATTTATTTATTGTACATAGCAGCTAAGGAGATACGGCTAACTGATCATGTTTTGAAGATTTATTGATGATTAAAAACACATTTCACTGCCTCATTACGTTTTCCTGAGCGCGACTGCTACGCTAGAGATCCTGGGTTCGATTCCCAGGTCAAAAAGTGCGTTTTTCTATGACATTCTCAGTTGTATTCTATTGGCAATAATATAATATATTCTTTATTTCAGTAGATAATATAATATAATATTAGTAATAGGCTCGCCCCATATTACATGGCACCTAAACATACCGGCGAACTGTGGGTGTACATTAGTACGCCTGTGTCTAACCCTTCAGGGAAAACAGGCGTGATGGTATGTTATGTTAAAAACACACTCACTCATAAACATTTATCAACTATTGGAACATTTAATGAGCTACAAAAAAATATTTTTTTCTCGTTTAATGGTAAATTAGCCGTTCCAAGTAATTTCTAAGATACAATAATATAATAAATACAGCTTCTTAGAATAATAATAGCCACTAAGTTAATTTCATGCAGCTCAGTAGATATTTTAACATTGAAATGGGATTAGGAAGAAACCGTTGGGCGTAGTTAGCATAATTTTCAAATTCTCAACTGTCAGAGAAATTTATTAATGCTCCATGCAAGTAAGCGCTCGTGCGACCACGAGTGCTGCAAAAACATTACTAAGAGGGATAAATGTATAAAATCCGACAAAATGTACGATTTGTACGTATGAAGCGAGGGCAATGGTACGTAATCCATGTACTAAACTGTGTCACTAAAGCTTTGTTGGGCTTTTACGCAGAATCCTATTGAAGATCCTATACAGTAACTTCAGCGCTGAATATAGGACTAATTTTGGTGTAGACTATGTGTTTAGAAATTCGTTTTTTTTTCTCTACTATTGAAAGCAATGCGAATAATTTGAGTGTGCATTTTTGGCAATTAAGAGCTGTGTCTAGTTTAAGGATTTTTTTTAGAAATTAAATGTTTTTTAGGATTCCGTACCTCAAAAGGAAAAAACAAACCCTTACAAGATCACTTTGTTGTCTGTCTGTCTGTCTGTATGTCGGTCTGTCTGTCTGTCTGTCATCATCAAAGGGAATCAAAACCTACAGGGTACTTCCCGTGAATTTAGAATCTTGAAATTTGGTATGAAGTAAAGGAACAATTGCGAAAGGCATAAATTTTTAGTTACATCATATAATTAAAATATTTTTAAGTACGGAACCCTCGGTGTGCGAGTCCGATATTTGTGTTGTAAATGTGAACGGAACTATCTACGATACCTATACTGAAAACCACGTCCCAATCGGTAAAACCGTTCTTGATATAATTGGCAACATTCGTAGGCACACACAAACAAACAAACACCCTCCCACCCTAAACGTATATACAGACTCGTTCCGTCGTGGGTAAAAACAGAATTCCCATAATATAACGACAGAAAAATTTACACAAGTGTCACTGGCGGTACTTAGTGCAAAAAATTTGGAACATAAGCATTATATTCCTATTTTTCTGTAGCAAATATTCAGGAAGCGAACGTCGACGGCGGAGTGTTTTCGTTTAATTTCCCCGTAAAATGGTCTACCCTCTTCAACGTAATTACAGAGCGGCTAACTGAATGTACGTATCGCTTCATCACCGTCTCATCTTTTCAACGAGTATTTTTGCATTCTAAAAAGATTCGTTCAATTTTTTTCCTCTGCTATTCTTAGGTTATAATTGAAAATTCGATTGGAATATTATTTTTAATGTAACGTTGGCGGTTTTAAACGGTTCCATTAAAATTATGTCGGTTGATCGCTGTTCAGTTGGCCGATAGATGAAGTATGTGAAGAATTTGTGTAATGAGTGGATACCGCTCTGTTTATCATTGTTACTTGATCCCGCTTTACTGCATTTGATTCAATTTAATAATGTAATTGAGATTCTCGGTCATACATTGAGTAAATTATAAGCTCGTTTCGTTCGTCGACTGCTACGCTAGAGGTTCTGGGTTCGATTGCTGGGGTCGAGCAAAGTGTTATTGGTTTTTTATGAAATTAATAGCAGCTCGGAGTTAGGAATTTGTGCCCGGTTAATGGCAATAGGCTCGCCCCCTATTACATGGGACCTAAACATACCGGCGAACTATGGGTGTACATTAGTATGCCTCTGCCTAACCCTTCGGGGAATACAGGCGTGATGGTATGTTATGTTATTATAAGCTCGTTGGCTTCTAAAATGCAAGATGATACAATACCAATAAAAATCGAACTATGCTTGACAAAGCTAGAAAAGAGTTGTACTTGATTTTGTATACCAAATTTCTTCAGTACGTTTTTAAGTTTCTCTAAACTTCATAATTTTTTTTTCAGTAGGTATAATTAGGAACGATATTAATGCCTAAGCGTCACATACGTGCATTCTAGACTACGACTGACTAATTTTTGCTTCTTTTGGGGCCTCTTTAGCTCAGACAGAGGCCGTGCTTGTTAATATTATATCTACAAACAAAAAAATCAGACAGTATCTTATATATATAAAAGAAAGTCGTGTTAGTTACACTATTTATAACTTAAGAACGGCTGAACCAATTTGGCTCAAAATAAGTGGAGAGGTAGCTTAGAACCAGGAGACGGATATAGGATACTTTTTATCCCGTTCCCGAGGGATGTGATGACAGACCGTATTCTACGGGGGCGAAGCCGCGGGCAGAAGCTAGTTTTAAATAGTTAGACGTTGATAGTCTACACTAATATTATAAAGAGGAAAGATGTGATTGTTTGTTTGTAAATCAACGTCTAACTATTTAAAATACTGGCTGATTTTTATGTATTGAATATGCTCCGAAACTACTGGACCGATTTGAAAAATTCTTTTACCATTAGAAGTCAACATAAATCCCTGATGAACATAGGCTACTTTTTACCGCGGGAAAATGATTCATTCGTACGGGAAAACGGGCGAAGATGGGCCGGGTAGCTAGTATATAATAAAAAGAAAATCTATAGATCCTTCGCAGTTAGTTAATTGGTTTTCTTAGAATTCATTATATTATACGCTCAGCCTCTTACTCAATAAGTATTGTTCATTGTAACAGGTTAATTAGAATATCTGCGCATGATACTAACACTCCGTTTCTAGTTGCAATAGATCCTTATCAACGACGAGTTTATTCCTACCTACAATTACATAACTAAATTGTACCTACATAGATAAATATACGTTTTAGTTACATATTGACGTTTGTTTTAAGTTACGTTTTGAATGTTTTATTTTATTGGTGATGTGTCGAGCAAAGTGTTATTGGGTTTTACTATGAAGTTTTCATTAGTATCTTGGAGTTTGAATTTGAGGTTAATGGCATTAAGCTAGCCGCCTATTACAATATTATTAAAAATATTGGTGGACTGTGAGTGTACATTAGTACATCTCTGCCTAATCCTCCGAAAATAACCGGCGTGATAGTATATGAGCCTGGAGACATGCCATACATTGCCAAGCCCTCCTATCTTTGTAAATTATAGATACCTGTTAGTAATGACCAAGACATTTTCTCGATGAGTTTTATGGTCATACATCTATTTACTGAAAGTAAGTGAAGCTGTATCTCGCATGAAAGATGAATTATCTAGGTAGTTGATACTAATAAGACTTTATTCATAATCCAACAATATGTTTGTTTTCTGCTCATATGATTATTTATTTACGCGAAGTATTGATTTGATTCGATGTGTCCCTGGTTTTTCAGGTGATTCGTTTTATATGTTAATCTAGTGAGATTATTTTAACAAAATCACGTGTACGATACTACAGCTACTTACCTATGCATTTTATTGTTATAAATGAACATATCTTACCATAACTTGACCTAGGTATTTTTAAATATATTTTATGCTTTTTTCTATCACAAACCTTCCCAGGTCTTCACACAATATCTCAGTCGAATGTAAACAGGTTATCACCATCAATATCAGACCTCAATATGCCCCACCGACTAAAACCCCTCTTACCGTTATCTTATAGTCACGTTCGGCCACTGGCATGGGCCAGTCTAGCGTATGGAACCCTTCAAAAGAGCAAGGCTTTAGCTCGCATACTACTGGAAGGAGCATGTGTTTAAAAATGCGTTAAAAGTCATGAGTAAATTTTATATACAACCTTTACTTTTTTTTAATTAGTGCCTAGAGCCTGTGATATTTTTTAATGCAGAAGAGTGGCGATAGGACGCTTAATTGAGTTTGCACGACACATTTTTTCAGTAACCAGTAATTGAGATTCAACCCGAGATGAAAAAAATACACTGAATAAAATACCGCCGCCAAAGACTGGGAGCGACTTTTAATAAAGTTTTATTTTGGTTTAACCTCTTTTTAGAACAGTGAATAGAACATTTTATGTATTGTGAGCCTTAAATGCAGTTAGTTGTTATGATTATTATATTGATAAAAAGCAGTAAAGTTATGACGAATGTAATAAAATCTTTATTATTTATACTAACGACCATAATTATCACCATCAGCTTTATAAATATAGAATATTGTCACACCTGTCTTCTTCAGAGGTGTACCCACAGTCAGTATATTAAAGTCCCATGTAATAGGAGGGAAACTAATCCCCATAAATCAGGCATAAATCCTTACTCTTACTAAGAATTTAAAAGAAAATCCCTGTAACACTTTACTCGGCCTGAGAATCGATCTCAGAACCTCAAGTCGCGGACTGATGGACTGATGCAACAGTCAGTCAATAGTGAAGGCACTTTATATAATTAAATAATTAACGATTCAAGCCCCAACCCAAGAAATGAAAAACTAAATTTCTACCTATATTTTATTTCCTCTATATTTATTCATGCAAATTATACTGCAGTGTATTAACTATAACATTTACAAAACACTATTTGCAGTAGCCGTGTGCCAGTTTTACTTATTAAATAAAAAACTTGTTCACTATTTCCAAAGATCGGTATAAGGCGTCCGTCACGCGAACCGTCAATCAGCCAATAGGTCGCGCGTCGAGTGCCTGAGTCAATCGAATTTATTCAGTAATTTCCTCCAACGAACGACCTTCACGAATCAACAACTTTACAAATGTATTTCGCCAAACGAAAACTTTGTACACAATTGTACGTGGAAGGAGAAACCTTCTTTCATGCCTTTCGAACGAAATAAACCATAGAATTAAATAAAATATTTCAGTATAAGCCAAATAATAGCCGAATCGACTAAATGAATTTGCCAAACGGAAACTTTTTATAGAACGTGTGTCGAACTAAACCTTTCATGTTGACGTGGGCGCACTTCTGAAACCAAAATTATAATAACGCAATATTTTTTGCTAAACCTCACAATATCTGGAAAGGACTTGTAAGAAGTTGACTTTTTATCAAAGTAGATACTTAATGTTACGTTGATATAATCTAAAAAGAAGGAACATATTAACCGAATATTATAATTAAACGAAGACTGCTTTATAATTCTAGTGGTTCTAAGCGCGATTGCTACGATTCTTGGATTTGATTCCCGTGACGAGCAAAATGCTTTCCGATGCTTCTTTAAAAAATCCGTCGCAATTTGGATTTTGGATCCCTTCTGTTATATGAAACCTAAGCAAACGAATGAACTGTGATCGTAAATTAGTACACCTCTGCCTAACCCTTCGGAGAATACAGGCGTGATAGTACGTTGCTAAGCGATGTCTCTACGTTTCATCATTATTTTATTCACATACAATATCTTCTTGACATTCTCTTTCGTGTAAAATGTACTTATACATTTATTTATAAATAAAGACCGATAAATCACAAAAAGGCATTCTTATCTTTTTGATTATGAACAGCCTTATTCACGAACGTGATGTTTATGAAAAAAAATATTAGGGACTTCGTACCTAAGTTAATTGTGCTTATTAGTTGTGCTTAATGGCAAAACGTATAAAATATATAAAAATACTTTCACACAACAAACAAATTTCTACAAAATGTATAAAATACCTTCATGCTTATATTCATCCCTTTTAGTGTTATTTATCTTGAGCTTATACTTATACTTTTATACTTTCATGTTTATACCTTTTAGAAAATGTTACAAAGTCATTTTACTAAAAAAACAATTGTGAAGGTAGATTAGTCCTAGTAAATGTGTGGCGAATCACCCAGGTACACAAGAAAGATCTCACATCTAATACTCGGTAGAGGTGATCGCTGCGAAGTACATAAATCGATTAATAGTACCGTCCCCACTTAAATAAATGGATGGAGTTGGGTCGTAACACATTCATGTTTAACACCAAATATTTATATGTATCACTTAAGTATATTCTATACTATATATGAAGCGCTACGCGGAAGCTACGGCGTAGCTAGACCGTAGCTACAACTGCTAGGACCGTAGCTACAACTACTACGAACGTAGCAGTTTTTGGCCCAATAATGTATATATGTATAATGTAACTGTTATGTATCACAAAACATATTTTACCTTTTTATATACAATTTTGCATTTTTATTATATAGGCTAGCTGGCGTTGTGGTCGGAAAGTCTATTATATTGTACAACATACAGGTCGCCCGTGCGAAGCATGTGCTTATTTGTATTTATCCAGTATTTACTTTAAAATTTAATAGCATGAACATGCTCCTAAACATTTGTAATTCTAACCCTTCACAAAACTAGGAAAATTATTTTATATACAACTTGGGTCGATTAAAACAATATATTATAGTGTTACTAATACTCGCCTGTTATTATCCCTCGTCACTCTTACAGAGGGATTGTGACGCGCGATATCAGATAACAGAATATCTAAAAGCTTATACCTTTGATGTTTCTAAGTAAACAAAAGGATGCTTTACATAGCTTCACGCCTTTGCGATTGCGGTAGAGGTAGGGAATTTCGTATTTCAAGCAAACTAGTTTTGTTTGTTTTCGTGTACAAGGTGATGTTTTGTTTACTTAAAGAGTTATGATTCAAATAATCAATAGAGGTGTCTTTGAACTGCGTTGTTCTACATTAATTACTTACTTCTTTCACCATTAGAATTCTATATTATCCCTGAGTATTATAGGCTATATTGTTGATCGAGTTAAAAATAACGTCACTTTAGGCCACGAGTGAAACCGCGAGAAAAAGCTAGTTTTTAATAAATTCAGTACGAAATCTTTAAAAAAATCTAAATTAAATCAATAACATACAGAGAAATAAAGTTATTCTGAATATAAAAGTTTTGACAATACAAGATATTTTTGTAATTTCATTCCTATTAGGCTTATTTGTCTTAACCCTAGCTTATTTATCTTGACCCTAGCTCATATACTTTCACTTTTATACCTATTTAGAAAATGGTACAGTAATGTCATACATTTTACTGAAAAACAAATAGAGGCGACACAAATGACACAGTTTCTCCAATACCGTTTGGAATAAACAAAACCTTCTTCCCCACATTTTAACTGTAAGCAAATAATTACGAAGCCCGTGTTGAAGAAAAAGAAGTATTTTAATCGTTGTATCGCGTGACCTCGGTACACCCCTGTGCTCTTTACTTGGTTACTCGATAAGGAGCCGTAGTTAGCCATAGCAGTGGCACTGCTGTTTATGTTTTTAATCTACACTAAAAGGCGTTTGGCTGTTCCCAAAGTGCCGGCGCCGGTAATTGAGGCCTTTTTCTTTCCCCTGGCGTTGTATGAAGCTATGTAGTAGGTATGTTTTATTTTTGTTTGAATGTGTTTTAAAGGTTACTAAATTATAAAGGTAAAATAAATATCTTTTAAGTGAGAAACGAAGGGTTGCTTATAATATAATCAGATAATGTGGACCTAAATAAGCTGAATGTACTGACATTTCTTATATGTGAGGGTTGGGTTGTAACGTCGAATACCTTCGAAGGTTTTCTTTTTACCATAATTGGTTCTTATTTTTGGCAGAACTAGTAGACTTGCTCTACGAGTGTATAAGTGTATGCATACCATCACGCCTGTATTCCGCGAAGGGTTAGGCAGAGGTGTACTAAGGTAGGTACACCCATAGTTCGCCGGTATGTTTAGGTCCCATGTAATAGGGGTTGAAACTTATTGCCATTAACCGGGCACAAATTCCAAACTCCGACCTGCCCCTGAGAATTTCATAGAAAAACCCAATAACGCTTTGCTCGAATGGAAACTTCGCTAGAGGTCCTGAGAATCGAACCCAGGACCTCTAGCGTAGCAGTCGCACTTGGGACCACTAGACTAACGAGGCAGTAAGTGTATGCATTGTACTTTTTATTTAAATTTGTAATGAAATCACAACAGTAAATCACAGTCATATCACCTAATGTTGACGTTTACGATATTGAGATTAGATTGAAATTATATTATGAAACATTTTAGTACGTACCAGAATTACACAGTTATTAAGTGCCTAAGTATTTTTAAAGCTAAATTAGCAAATTTGTAGGGGGTGTAACTAACTTATTAGTCTAATAACTTTAAAACCTTTATGCTTCCTAGCGGTCGATACTTATTTAAAATTGAGTTATCAAACTTCGCATCGCATCCGAAAAGTTAAATTGAAAACCATTAAAAGCCAATCATTGGTGAACTTTTTGGGCTTCCATCAAATTACTTTGAATCCGCGACTATCCATTACGGGGAATAGCGTTTTCAAAAAAACGTCAAGGAGGTGAAACTGAACCAATATATCAAGCGTTCGTGCCCCGCGACCACGTCCCGGGTGACTGATGTCCCCCACTCATTTATAAATTGACCTCACTTTGGCTTCAAGGCAGTTAGAGATCGAACCTATACGCTGAAATGTTCCGTCTTGCTATCGACATAATTCGAAGTTATTGCTTCATGTATGAACATCGAGATCGATATACAACTACTATGTACAAATACCTACCTACTGTATAGATATCAGCGGGGTCGTGGCTAAGTAATACAATTATCGATTGATCTGTAAGGTTAAGCTGCAGTTGCCGCGGTTACTTTATGGATAAGTGACCATTCTATGCATTCTCCACGGCACGCTTGCTGAGTGAGTCGTCGGCCGCGTTTTCGTACGAATACCTGTGACGATCCTGTAATAGAAGCCCGAAATATTTGACAACCAGTTTATCTTTACAATAACGGCAGTTGCTTTGTATAAAATGATATGTGATATTCAGCCACATTAGTAGTGGAAAAAGGCTCCGATGATGAACATAATTATGTATTAGTGATATATACCGACTTGTGGTAAACTATACAATAGTGTTTCTTAACCTATCCTCCGTGGACTCCTGGGGGTCCACAAGTATATGCATAGGGGTCCCCAGTCTCATCTATGGACTATTTAATAATAATCTAAAATAAATGGTCCAAAACTTATTGTTGATATTTTTTTAAAAAAGGGAATTTTTATTTAAAAAAAAACTTGTTATTGTGCCTGATTTCCTAGGTGACCGTGGATTAAAAAAGGATAAGAAACACTGCTATAGAAGATAGAATATAAATTATTACTGTTTTATAGAAATGTTGGTGTGAAAGTATTGGGTTAATGCAGTTAAAACGAAAAATTTCAAACAAAGGAGTTCAGATATTTATTCAGTGAAAGAGAAATTGTATCAACATTTCAGTTTCGTGAATACCTTTAATTAAAATACGTGTCTTTTCATTATAACACGGTCACGTGAAACCTACACCTGACAAAACTTTGTTTGTTATTTAACTTAATATTTTTTTACTATCAAGCCTGTTTTCTCTAAAAGTAAAGCAAAGGTGTACTTATGCACACACGGTTTAGCGATATGTTTAGGTGTAATAGGGATCAATTTTTTTTCCACTAACTGAGCATAAAATTAAAATCCGAGTTATTACTAATAAAAAATCCAATAATACTTTGCTTTGATCTGGGAATACAACCCATCACTTCTAGGGTGGCAGTCGCGCTAACAATCACTAGACGCAGCCATTAATGTACTTAATGATAGATTTAGGCGGTCTGTCAGAAATATTTTCACAGATAAAATAAAGGCAAGGCGGCCATGACTTCATTATTAACACATTGGCAATCAATTTCCCGACACATATCGGTAATGTTGATTAGATACCTATTGAAATGTTGATCTCATCCTTTCCCTTTAGAAAATTCGTACCAAATCGCGCGTATCGTTCAGTTATAAATTGCCATTACATCGCAGACGACAAAGCATTGAAATTCTGCCAATAAACTTGACTGAACGGGATACGCCGCCAAGTCCCCTGTCGATACGCCGATAGATCCCTCGGGAGAGAAAGATGTGTTCCACTTATTTCAGAATTGACTTCGTTTTATTTCCCCCTTCCTCCTAACGTCACTCCAGTATTTTACACTGTATGTACGGCTTTCTAAACAGTCGAATATTTGTGTTGGTTCCTAATAAATTTGTAGTATAAAAAATTAAAATTTATTGCTAGCATTTTGTGCCTAAATACGGCAAGCCACACAGTTAATGGTGCCATCAATCATAAAATATAGCTTTGTATGTGGTCAACGCGGCGTACGTAGATGGATATTTATAACTATAACAAATCAGTTTCCAGCGTGGATCACAATAATTCAGAATTATTATTGTGAGAGGAATTTATGAAGGTAGGTAATTATTATTACGATGATTAGAGCTTGTAATTAATTGCCTACGTTGAAGATTGATAGCCGCTCCTTCCGTAATTGTTTACCTATTGTATTTCGAAATACTATTTGTATTATTTTCGTCTTTCTCGTTTAATTAATAGAGAACCTTGTAAGGAAAATGTATTGCTCTATTTACTAAATACACGTGTCTATTATTACGTTATATTTCTGCACAAAATTGACAACGCATTGCCCTTTTTGGACCAAAGCTTTTATAAACTACTATACTTTATAGTGATTACTAGAAACACAAGACAAAAAGTGTTCAAATCTTAAAATACAACATAACATAGCTGCTACAAATAGCATGTCCGTAAGATTTTCTAATGTGGAAGATATTATGTCTTTGCAAAAGTGACATTTTGCCGCGAATGTGAGCATATATTACAGCATAGCAACTCAACTGGTACTTTTCCAATAATGTAGATATTATTATTATAAAAGAGAAGGGCAATCGCATAATGTACAAGTTTAAGGTTTTATTGTTCGTAAAAGTGTGGTCCTTAGAGACGGAAAAACCGGAGCGTCCAAAACTTTGCTTGGCCGCGGAGGAAATTCGGCAAAATACATTTACCGAATCCAAGAGTAAATGGAAATAACCCACTGAGGAATACGCCGAGAAGAATAAAAATTATATAACATGGAAAATTACGTAATTTAAATATCTTGTGTACGTTACATGTAAGATGAATAGATAGTAATGGATGGACAAGGATGATTGATGATACTCATCATTGATATACAAGTATGTTTAGGTATACTACTCGTTGGGTGGCGCATGACTAAAATATTACTTGTTAAGCACTAGTGTGGTAGCTGTAAATAATTGTTTTATGATGTCACTGTTGTCTATGATGTTATCACAGTCATAATAATGTCAATTAAATCACAGCGACATCTCAAAGTCACAACGCATTACTGAAACGATAATCACAGATAATGGCTGTTTTTCTGCCAACTTTATGCCTAATTCAAGTCAGAAAACATATATTCTCATTATTATAGCATATATTGCATTTTCCATGCTAAGGTTATAAAGTTATTTTAATGAAGATTTAAAAAAATATATTTAAAAAATTTTGAAAATTAGTTCAACATTTTTGATCCAGCCCGCAACTCGAATTTTTCCTTCACTCAAATAATATTTTCTCATTATATCTAAACAGTCCCCATACTGGGAATAAAATAACTTAAACGATATGCTCTTCAAATAAAATTATTCAGAAGTATTAGGTACTTTTTTAACCCTTTGCCGGTGCGCAAACAATAACACAAAAAAAGTTTTATTGTAATCGGTTTAATGGTGTTGAAATGCTTAAGAGACGAGAAGGTTAAACAAAATTAAATATTCAGAATTATTCCTAACTAGCTTCTGCCCGCGACATCGTTTGCATGGACTTCAGAATTGGGTCCAACCTGGATAAAAAGTAGTAGTAGGTACTATGTGTTATGCCAGACTATAATCTCTGTGGATGGAAAATTTTATCCAGATCCGTTCAGCGGTTCTGGCGTGAAAGAGTTACAGACATCCATACATCCTCATAAACTTTCACGTTTATAATATTAGTAGAATCGTTTACTGTTAGTTAAGCCGGTAGATAATAAATAGGTTTAAATAAATGCTGGCGTGATGAACAGAAAACAAACACAAACCTCTATTATTTTGCGTTGGTAAATCTTCCTGCGCCATTGATTTCCTGTCAAGGCTGTATTTGGCTAAGATAATCTCTCCCTTCGTGTAACCTTTTCATTAGTAAGCCCTTCACATATTGTAAGGGTATCAAATGTATTATCAGAGCCGATGGGAGGTCTAATACCAATCAAAACGATATTTATTATACCCGCACGGCGAACCACTAATTACGAGTAATTGCTGGGCACGTCATTAATGTTCTAAGATATTCGAGTTAATTGATACTTGAAAAGTGAAGGGTTTATTGTGTTTATATTCACTGAAGCAAATAAGATCCAACATTCTTCAAAAATAATATTTTTAGTTTTAATATTGTGATTACGCTACTGACCGGTGTTACGAGGCGTAATGTAACATGAGAATTCGTGCAGTCAATATGTGGAAACGAGCACAAACACAAAAAGAACGAATACATGAATGAACGAATGCTCGCTTTGTAACATGTTACATTACGCCCCGTAACACCAGTCAGTACCCACCCTTAAACAAATATGCAACAAATAACGATGGGGCTTAAAACATACGCCAAAACATTTTTTTTTTCCAATTAGCTATTTATATATTTTTTAAAACATGACATCTACATATTTAAAACTCGGGGGAACAATACAACGAATAAAATTAAATTACTTCAGATTCTGGCTTTTTGGATCGGATCATTATCAATATCCAAAAATCAATTATTCTTAAATACTCTAATAAATTCTATTTTATTTATATAGGTACAGGTACAGGCGCGATCCCTAGCTTGACCTATTTTAAAATTTAAGAAGGCTCACTACAAAATCCTTGTACTTCGTATTTCTTTTCTTCGAGGGTTTCAATATCAATCATTGTAACATTATACTCAACAAATCAACCTACTTACTCATAATTAGTTCGTGGGCCTAACCTTTATAGATAACCTTTTTCTATTTATGTACGTTTCAATGCTTTCCTTACGCCCAAACAAGGTTCCCAAATGCGCGGTACATTTTCTTAGCAACCCACATACTAAATGCAAAACGTTGCTTTGCCCTAGGGTTTTCTTCTGTATCGTGGATGTTTTTAGAAACATAAATCTCACATACAACAACGCCCAGACCCGGTAGGTCCCGGTTGTCCCGTGTGGGGATCGAACCCACAACAGGTAGCGCAGAAGCCGATCGCTCAGCCGCTACACCAAACGTGCCACCAATAGATTATTATATAATATATTTTTTAAACCCACGAGTGCTATGTTTGCGCTAGAAAGAAGCGGGTGATATCACATACTGACCGTGAAATCCAAACACTATCATCAATTAAAATTAATTACTTTCGTCGTCGCTTTTCGAAATCCATTCCTGACGGCTAAACCTAATTAAACTATTTACCACACACTGTCACTATTATCGGGCAATTTAGCGAATTGATGTTACCATGCATTTTATTACATAAAGTGTAGTTTTGTTACTAAAAAGACATTTCTATTACCCTCTATTCATCTTCTCATCAAATAACGAGGAATACTATGACAGTATTCATTAGCATTTTGCCCTAGGCTTTTTGTACTATCTCCACAAACGTATTCAAGCTTTGGACTTCAGATTGACGCCACAAAGCCGCTGCAGCCACAAGGCTTAAGAGGTGTCGAGATAAATGAAGCAGCCGTTTAAATAATAGCTCGGAGTAACCATGGCCCCACGTGTAATAACTCAGGGTGCGAGCCCCCGTCGTCGGCCCCATGTCAACAACTGATCCCTCTTGATTGGATCATCGATCCACTGATAAATTCATCACCCGCCAGTTGGCTTAAAGCAGTCACGCCGTACGCTATGTAACCACTTACGTTATATATTTTTTTCATTCAAATATAATAAAAATTGAAAACTGATTTAGATACCATCACCCCTGTCTTCCTTGAAGGATTGGTCAGAGGTGTTGTGTAATGTAATATACACAAACAGTTCTCCAGTATGTTCCCATGTAATTTATTTATTTATATTTAATTACTACGGTTACAACCAATTGCAGTAAATAAAACTTTAAAAAATACATTATATATTATACTTCTTACGTGGGAGAGCCATGCTTCGGCACGAATGGACCGGAGTGATACCACTGCCTCACAGAAAACCGGCGTGAAGCAACGCTTGCGTTGTGTTTCGCCGAGTGAATGTGGTTACCGGAGGCCCAAACCATTTAAAAGGCGGGCAACGCACTTCTGCCTCCTCTGGTGTTGCGGGTGTCCATGGACGGTGGTTATCGCTTACCATCAGGTGATCCGTCTGCTCGTTTGCTCCCCTATCCTATAAAAAAAACATAGCCTATTGTCTATAACCGGGCACAGATATTTACTCGGAACTGCTACTGAGATTTTTTTAGAAAAACCCAATAAAACTTTGCTCAACCTGTGAATTGAAACCAGGACATCCGCGTAGCAGTCGCGCTTAGGTCCTCTAAAATAATGAGACATCTGTCTAACCCTTCGGGTACAACAAGAGAATTTTTGTTTTCTCAAAAAGTCGTTTTGAATGCATGTGAAACCGTGGGGAACAGCTAGTTACAAAATTAGACGAACAAATACATTCCTCATTGGGAATCAAGATATTCCATTTCAACATTAAATCCAGCCACTATTCTAAACACAATGCATATCAACCCTAACATCGCACATAATCGAGTTACCAATAATAACACAAGCCGTAACTAACTCAACAAACATACCAACATTGTTTATGTACGTAAGTGAATAATTTGTAGTGAAACAACCGATACAGTGACAGCATTAAAATATGCACAATGGGTTAATTAAACCTACTTAGGCCCACATGCACCAAATTCTTAAATGTGTTTAAGTCATATTTAAACACAATTTTTCATAGAAATTTCGTGTTTAAATACAATTTAAACACATTTCAGAAGTTGGTGCAAGTGGGCCTTACACGACTAAATTACTTTACGACAAGTTAAGCGGTTTCCTTTGACATGTGCGCTGCGATTTGTCGTTTAGATACGCAATTATTAACTTAATTACTTATTTCTGAGTTATTTGTGACGTTACATACAAACGCACTCATTACTGCCTCAATAGGCTAGTGGTTCTAAACTGCTACGTTGCCCTAGGTTCGATTTCCAGAATGAGCAAAGTGTTATTGGATTTTTCTATGAAATTCTCAGTAGCAATTCGGATCAGTAGCAATCGTTTCGACAAAGAACTAACCGTTAGGTAAGTCATGTCGGTTGAGAGGCAAAGTAACTTGCTTTCAATAGATGTTACTGACGTCACCTTTTTTTTTTTTTTTCAATAGATGTTACTGACGTCACCTTTAAGACGTAAGTTCAGAATGTTAAGGCAAATTTCGACATGCCAGGTGGGATTCGCGGTAGTTTAGTGGTCATAGCGTCTGGTGTATCTAACCAGGAGACGCAGGATCGAATCCTGCCTGCGAATCGAATTTTTCCTTCACTAAATAACTTTGTAATCTTAGCATGAAAAATGCAAAAAAAAACACAAAAAGATAGCAATTCGGAGTTCTGCTTTGTGCCAAATGACATAAGCTCTGCTTACACTATTGGGGCATACTGGCATGATGGTATGTTAAGTTATTATATACCTACAACCTACTTAGTTGAGATTACCATTTGACATTTATAATAAATACATTGGTAATACTAAAGTAGATCATTATTTATTTTGAACGAATTTTAAATAAGCCTTAACAGTCAGCTGAATATAGGGGCACGTGTATACTGCACACATATTATGTAGTAGTTGCACAAAACAGAACAAGCTGAGTTAAACCAATGATACTAAACCTGAAGCGTACTACTCGTAGTAGGTACGTCAGGATCTAACAAACCGCAGAAACCCATTTCAGTTGCATTTACAAGGTATTTGAGATCAAATTTACTCACACCTGCCTTAACAATCGTACCAACCAATCAATTTAGCTAACTGCTTTTCAATGGATGTTGTGAATGAGTTTAAATGGATAAGTTGAGAAAAATGAGAAGAGGCTCTTCAATTTTACAATAAAATAACTTTTTACTGTAAAATTGAAAAATGTCTCTTCGCGATTTACTTCTATCCTTAACATAAAATAAACCTATTTATGCCAGGCACACTATCATACCTAACTTAAAATTAACTTTTGTAATATGTAGGTACCTGCTTAAAAAGTAGTGTTATAAATAACAATTAATATATTTTTTACAGAGAAATACTCATTTAATATTTATAGAAAAAAAGTATTATTAAATAATAAGTATAAAGAAAATCATAGATTCTACTTACTTTAAAAAATACCTACCCATAAATCCACCTTTTACAGGATCAAACATTTCCAATTTTCAGAACGTCATTAGCTCCTCCGATTCCACGAAATGCAAGCAGCACAGTTTAAATCCACAGTGATGGGAACATCACGTTGAAATCAGTCGTGACAGATAATTACCCGGGTATCCCCCGACTCGCTCAGCGCTACAGATTGCTGGTACATACATGGTTCTATCTATACTATCGTGTGGAAGGAAAGTATGTCTATATGTAATTGGTAGGTCTTGTTAGGGTTCAAAATACACAGTATTTTCAGATCAAAAATTGTTTGAGCAAATGAAGATTGCGCCAAATGTGATGAATGCGTTCAGTTAGTTATGCAACAATTTAATGAACTAATGGAACTTTCTACTTCATTTATTGCAATTTGTTCTTATAATATGCAAATGATGCAGATTGGTGAGTAAATAGTGTGAAGGGAGCTTTACCGGACGAACAATATTCAATCGAGACTTGAAACTTCCACACAACGTTCATAGTTTACATTTTAATACATTTTCATTGATTTATATCAGAATCCGCATATCCGTATCCGGATTAAAATAAAATATTTTATTAGAAAGATGTTATTTCCATTTTTTTTTCTTGAATACTTTTATAGGATGTTCGATTACTTATATAATCACTCAGATACTCTTATATAATTACAAGCAGATGCCTAGTTATTCATTTCTTGATTTTTTACGTCTAGCCGTAAAGATGCTGCAAATTGATTCAAACCAGATTCATTTGACTATGATAGATAGATAGATAGATAGAATATACTTTATTGCACACCAAAATAATGCTAAGTACAAGCTTCCAAGTATTAATCCTAGAATGGTACAATGGGCGGTCTTATCGCTAAAAGCGATCTCTTACAGACAACCTTTGGATGGACTGAAGAGAAAATAAATCATTAACAAGGTAGTCAGGTGTACATAATAGAAACAAGAGAAACAATAGAAACAACCTATACTTATAATAAAACATGCAAACACATAAAATACAGAAAAAAAAGAAAACAATAGTAATTCCTAATAATTAAATGTATACGTATATATGCTATATATAAGAAATAAATATATATCTATTATTATTTATTATGATCATAAATATGACACAATTTATAACAACACCTATCCGATAAAGGGGACCGTTATTTCAATAAAGATTATTAACATAATTACCTTGCCAAACAAGCAATTTTCATTGCAAAACTCTATTTAAACGAGAAAAGTCAAAAATTTACATAAACCAGCAATAAATTATTAAATAAAACTTAATTAAAAACTGAGGATCTCTAAAAATTGTTGGTATTGCGCTGCTCGGCTGCATATTCAGAAGTTTGTAACTCGGCACAATAACGTGGGGAAAGTTTAAAGTGGCGTGTTTTTATAGTGGGCGGGTAGTGCGAATAGCACAAACTTTAGCAACCCACGCAGTAACACAATAATACTCGCTCATGCCCGCCTTGTCCACTCACTACCGGGCCTATTGAATGACAAATGAAATATTATTTGTATGACAATATTACGGGTTGACTGGCTGGTTAATAAACAATCAATTTATTCTACGTCAGATATACAATTTCAAACTGATTGTTTATTCTTTAACCAGCCAGTCAACCTGTAATATTGTCGCCTTCTTGGAGCGGTCTCTACGTACTTAGTATTTACGTATTATATGTGCGTTGACATGGCACAATATTGCCGACTTGAGCAATATATTTACATCATCACTTAAGTCGCTTGCCGAAAAACTTATTCTCATGACTAGATTGAAACAAAAAAAAACGATATAGCAAATTTTGCTGCCTCATTAGCGTGGCGGTCTTGATCGCGACTGGTCCTTTCTTTTTTTTTATGGGATAGGGGAGCAAACGAGCAGACGGATCACCTGATGGTAAGCGATAACCGCCGCCCATGGACACCCGCAACACCAGAGGAGTCACAAGTGCGTTAACTGCCTTTTAAAAGGGTTTGGGCCTCCGGTAACCTCATTCACTCGGCGAAACACAACGCAAGCGTTGCTTCACGGCGGTTTTCTGTGAGGCCGTGGTATCACTCCGGTCGAAGCATGGCTCTCCCACGTAAAGTGGGTTCCCAGGTCAAGCAAAGTTTTACATATTTAATTTTACTATGAAATTCTCAGTAGCAGTTCGGAGTTTAAGCTTTGTGCCCGGTTAATGGCAATAAACACGCCCCCTATTACACGAGTCCTAAACATACCGGTGCACTGTGAGTATTCTTTAGTACTGCCTAACCCTTTAGGAAATTCCTACAGGCGTGATGGTATGTTATGTTAACAAATTTTGTGACTGGTTCGACTAGAGGTCAATGAAGAAGAGTGAAGCATAACGCTAAAGCCGAATTCCGCTATCATAGCAATAACATAATTAATTCAATGACGCAAAAATAAGCTTTCTAACAGAGTATCTCTAACATTTAATCGGTACCAATTACACTACAGTGTCAAAGCTATTACACTGACCCTACCCATACCCGTACAAAGTAATTATTTCCGGATACTTATTATTTATATTCCGCTTCAACAAGAGTTATATCAAAATATATTCGTGTAAAATTAAGATACCTACCTACAAACATTTTGAAACGGTTAGCAAAAAAGTAATATTTTCATCAGTAATTACGCTAACAATTGCTTGCAATTTATAGTAGGTATTAATTAAAATTTTAATAAGATTCCACGGAAAGCTTGTTTAAAACAAAGGAGGCTACTTTACAATGTGATGAAATAAGTCAAACAATAATTTCGAAGCGAAATGTGGTTTGCGCCTTTGTTTAAATAAAATTTAATTAAGCGTAATTATATTTCATTGTTCATGCCTTGAAGACGAATCAGAGTAATCTGACAGTGATGGACCTGATGAAATTGGGTTTATTCAAGAACAGTAGCGTATCTAATAAGTTTTATTAAAAGAGGATGCATATTTTAATATTTCCATCATTATTAGAATCCAAAGAACGAATTATTAATAATTATTTATTATTGCCTGCCTCCTTAGTCTAGTAGTCCCAAGTGCGACTGCTACGCTAGAGGTCCTGGGTCGATTCCCAGGTCGAGCAAAGTGTTATTGGTTTTTTCTATGAAACTCTCAGTAGCAGCTCGGAGTTTGGAAATTGTGCCCGGGTAATGGCAATAGGCTCGCCCCCTATTACATGGGACCTAAACATACCAGCGAACTGTGGGTGTACCTTAGTACACCTCTGCCTAACCGTTCGGGGAATACAGGCGTGATGGTATGTTTGAATGTACCTATTTATTATTATGATTATGTTCCTCTTTATGTACCCAAACGATGTGACTTGCGTGCCTGACTTTTTTGTCATTATTGAAATATGACAGGACAGAAGGACCAGTCTTTAATAGAACTTCTGTTAAATTAGTCCTTTCCAGTCATTGTTTGAAACCCTTAACAAAAAATAAAAACTGACAGATGGATATACCAAAAAATGCTGTTTTATAAATAACTGATCAAGAATGTTTATAAATATTCTATTCTAGATTTTTCGCAGGTTAGGTAAAATTGAAGGAAAACGAGGAAGGGGTAGACCTAGACGAAGTTTTGTGGAACAAGTGAAGGAAAGGATTGCGATCGAGTCGTATCAAGAGGTAAAACGGAAAGCAGAACATAGAGAACAGTGGCGTTTGCTCCACCGACAAGAGCTGAGCTCTTAAATTAAAGAAGAGAAAAGAGATTTTTCGCAATAATAGCCTACTTATTATCTAAAAGTAGTAGCAAACAAAAAACCAACGTAAAAGTAAAATATATCTAATTGTTTTCATTGAAAATAACGTATTTTTCATTCATCCATTACTTCACATTGTGTTAGTTTCTGTTCGTATATTATTTTACTTGAAATCACTAATACAAATCTGTCAGTAGATTTGCTTTCTGAAGGTAGGATTTGGACATAAGATCCATATAAGTATGTATAGGTAATAAATCTTTATAGTATAATTATGTACTGTCAAATTTGGTACAGAAACCGAAACCGCCATATTATGTGTTGTTATCAGCTTCAACCAGGATAATTGGTATAGCTGGCTATTTTCCGCAACTTTTTTTATACAACTGAGGTGGCAAACAAGCTTATGGCCTGCCTAACGGTAAGCAGTTACCGTCACGACAAAGCATTTTGCATGCAGTTGGGAAATATTTAATCTCTCGGATAGTTCTCAGTTTACCAAGGTACTTTGCCCTGTATGCGTCGAATTCAGGACATTGCCGTTGCTCGTGGACCGTTGTCTCATCGACCCCCAGGCGGCAGGCTCTACATAGATAGCTGTCTGTGATCCGAAAACCTGGACATTTACATACAGACGAAGTCACTGCATTAAAATCACGCATTTGCGTGCCTTTTTACATGAAATCAAGTAACAACTGCATCCTTAGCCTTGTGATCCTGAGTGCGACTGCTACGCTAGATGTCTTGGGTTCGATTCCCAGGTCGAGCAAAGTGTTATTGAGTTTTTCTATGAAAGCAGCCAGTAGCAGCTCGGAGTTTGGAATTTGTGCCCGGTTAATGGCAATAGGCTCGCCCCCTATTACATGGGACCTAAACATACCGGCGAACTGGGGGTGTACATTAGTACGCCTCTGCCTAACCCTTCGGGCAATACAGGCGTGATGTTATGTTATCATGTAACATCATTGTTATTTTATGACAATAAACTATCAAGATTATTTATAGCGATAGCATGTCTTAAGTCAAACATCGTATATCAGTACCTACTTACATCCGTTCCTATCTTCGGGCACCAAATGACCGGACGATTAATCTAGTAACATGCGATGTGTCAGTCGCTTCATTGTTGCCAGGTGCTACCCATGATTAATTAGCTGACAAAATTGTGCCACATTAATAAACAATTAGTTGCCATACGAGTACCGTTTCATTTATGCAAGCTTACTATAATTACGACACTAAGTGCGTGCAGCCGATTCGCGGCGAAACATTAAGATTTTTTTATGGGCGTTTTTTGATTATCGTTCTTATTTGTGGGCAGATTATTTAAAAGAAATTACGGTTTTAGAAAGATGAAGTCTTGATTAAGGGCACTATAAGAAAAGTATAATTAACGTCTTTCTGAATTCGAATAAAAGGATATTTTTGGATTTTAATTTTGCAATGGCCTTAATGGTGTATTCATCGTAGCAAGCGTTGTGCTATATGTGAGCCTGGGTGTGATTCTCTGATCGTGAAAAATGTTACTGGGCTTAAAAAAAACTACCTGAACTCCGAGGTATGAAAGTCTCAGTAGCAGCTCGGAGTTTGGAATTTGTGCCCGGTTAGTGGCAATAGGCTCGCCCCCTATTACATGGGACCTAAACATACCGGCGAACTGTGGGTGTGCCTTAGTACACCTCTGCCTAACCCTTCTGGGAATACAGGCGTGAGGAAATGTTATGTTATAGCTATCTCAAACTTAACCAAAATTTTTGTTATTTCATTTTGACCATATAAACCTACTTTGGAAATGTCATAAAAACACCATTGAATAGCGAATTTATGTTGAAAGTATTTTTCTTCTGTGCATAATTATATTCTAATAATCAAAATAAAGCCAAGGAGAGCGTCTAGTCCACTAGGTATTACGTCCAGCAGTGGATTACTATAGGCTGATGGATGATGATGATGATCTCGAATCAATTTGAGTATTGTGGAGTTTGATGTGGGATAAAAATACCTAAATTATCTTCCAAAAAGATAAAATAACTGAATCAGGATTGGCAATATATTGCATGGTTATATAGTTTATTCTATTAACAAGACTCAGTTCAAAATAAATCAGTACTTATATATAAATTTCTCAAGTCTTTTTGTCTATGCCTAGTTCGTTTACGGCTTAAATAAGAAATGATTTGTCCGTTTATTGTATCACAAGTACTCTTAGATATTAGGACTAACTTTACTGAGAGTGCTTATCTTGGAAAGGGCGCGTAAGCCCATTGTATTCAATAATGGTCCTCAATCTTAAGAGGTACTAGTTAATACGTATTTAATTAAAGCAATACAATAAGTAAATGGCCACATGAATTTATGTAAATTGACCTCAATTTATTAAATAATTTAATGCATAACATTTTTTATGACAATGGGTATCGTTAAATAATTCAAAATACTTTTCAAGAATTCTCAGAATAATCATGAACATTTGGCCGCAGCACGCACGAAATACATTTACTGGGAAAAGATTGAGTATCTGATTAATCAGGCTTAAAAGAAACAATGGCTATTCTGTCCAAATCAGTTGGAACGCTTGGTACAGACAGCAAAACAAATATGAACACATGTAACGTTCTACTACATTGGTATTACGTACATACATCAATTGTTACTCTCCCAAACATTATCCTCTATGGCTTCACGGCTGCCGGAAAATAAATGTGGCCTCCAGTGTTTTATTACCACTTGGGGATAAAAGGATTCGCAGTAAATATAAACATGTGTACGTCTATATTAACATAAAGTATGTATTTCTTATTAATGTGAATAGTGGTTTTAAAGAAACTTAGATTATCAATAAATATTGTAAACCTAAAAAAACGTTTGATAAGAATCATTCATTTGTTGAACCAATCAATTCCTATCAATCTACTCCTGAATTTATTGGGGTCGGCTACCAGTCTAATTTGTGACTGAATTTTATACGACTGAATAACAGTATTTTATACCAAGTGAACGATTTCGAAAAGGTTTGCAAACCGGGAAAGAACTCTTACTCCCAAAGAGACGAAAATATCATAATTTCAGACCACCATAGTCGATGATAAACCTTGAAGAACCTAATATGTAAGCCTAAGCCTACAATATTTCTTTTCTATTGGTTAACCGGGTACCTAAACCAGTAGTCAAGCGACCAGATACGTATTAAGTAGTCACCGTCGTCCATGGATATCTAGAACACCAAAAAAGTTACTGACCGGTTGGCGTGCCTTAAGAACTCCTACGGACTACAGACTATCGTAGCCAACATAACCAAAAGGTGCTTTATGACAGACTTCAACGTAAGAGTGGCCGCCAGCCAGTACCAAGAATAGTTCCAAACCCCAAGAGGTCTACCACCACCGAGCAAGTGATATATTATATTTTCTCGCCTCTTACGAGATGCTATTTGAAGCAAATGTATTATTATCCGTCCCCACAAAAACAAAAATAAACATTATCTTTTCATTGTGGGAGAGCCATACTTCGGCACGAAGGGCCGACTCGACCGAAGTGATACCACGGCCTCACAGAAAACCGGCGTTGAGTGAGTAAAGATACCGGATGCCCAAATCCTATTAAAAGGCGCGAAACGCACTTGCGACTCACCTGGTGTTGCGGGTGTCTATGGGCATCGGTAATCGCTTACCATTAGGTGAACCGTATGTTCGTTTGCCCCCCTATCCTATGAAAAAATATAAGTTACCAAAAGCACAGAAACATGACACACTGACAAAATATATTACCAGTTTATACGACGTCGCGACTATAACATAATTGAAGGAGGATGCTCTGAGCGTACCTTTTTTCAAGGAGCGTGTTCATTAATTACGGCGGCGTATTTTTGTCGCTGTCCATTAGAGATACGTCAACCCGCCATTAACCTGAGATTAATGACGTGGCTAGTGAAAAACTAACGCTATTTAAAACATTTTAGCCTCTCACACGCTGAAAATTTTCAGTGTTTGAACGTTATTGATTGGGCCGTTAAATTTGTTAATCTAGTTAGGGCTTTGGAGGAGTTCATGTGAATTTAATGATCACTAACTTTTGTTTTGAACATTGCTTTATTCTAATTGTGAATTGGTATTCGTCTGTGATGTTTAAAGTGAATTAAGTATTAATTACTTACCGAAAGATTTAAATATGGTTAATTTATTGATTTATGTATTCAAATCCAGCGTAATAGGATCTTTTTAAATGCTATAAGCATGAGAATGTTTGAAAACTACAAACAAAAGGTTTTAATTCTGTAAAAGTTTATTAACATTTTTCATATAAGTATACTAATGGCTTTAACTGGTCTTCAACTGTACGCATTTTTCAATCAGTACCCGTCTATGATCATAGCAGAGTACAAAATGAATCCAACATGATATCAATACTAAACCACATAACCTAAAAGCATCCAATAATGAAACACCACTAGAGAGAAAGAGATAAAGCACCATAGAGTGGGCACTCCAGAACATATCTCGTTAGCCATCCAATTAGTGCTCGGATCGACAGATGAATATTTTATAGATCACAGTTACATTACTGATAGTATTTTCTTGTTTGTTTATTTTATATACCTTCGTATAGAACTTTTGTCTTACCTATATTCCGTTACTCATATTGCATAAACGGAAATTAGTTGTCTGGCTAATTGTGTGTCCACGTTTTACTCGGTAGGTCCTATTATAAAAAACAAACAAATAATTCAAATTCATACCAGAAGTTGCATTCCATAACTCGATTGTAGTACTTAAGTCTTGACATGTTTTGTATTTTAAATCCCATGTTGAATTATTTACTCTATTGGTATCACTCTACCAATTTTTTGTTTAACTTTTGTCAGTTACGTCTGTAAATTTGATTTGATTTGATAATTTCTTAGAAATGCACGCTTCTTTTCTATATGGTAAATTGAATATTGAATAAAAAAACTATCAAGACATCATCTTGATAGTTTTTTTATTCTAGGAAAGACTAATATTTTGTAACTAACTATGGAAGTTGTAGAAGATGGGATTTTATTTTATTTTATGCTTGATAAGCCTACACACTGCGACACTGCGGATACACACGATCTACGATGGACTAAGGATTAAGGACTTAGTTGGAGAGGATAGTTAAATAGTAGTTTCCTTTAAATGGTTCTTACTATAAAATGTGAATTCGTATATAATAAACGTAATTCCAAGCGCGGAGATAAAGATTTCATCGTATTATTTGGGAGGCATGCCATAATATGGCTTAGCAACATCCTTGGATCTATCAATAAACACAATCTGTTATCATTTATTTATCTACGAAATGTGACGACGAAAAATATCTCCTGCTTTTCGAACCGCGCAACTAGAATCATAACGTTTCATAAACGCTTGTAAAAAAAAGCTTATTTGAAATGAAAACATTTGAACTTAAATTTGAACTGCAAAGTTGACAATTATTTTGTCAAAAACGTTACGTACATCGCTGAAACTATATAAAAGCCTATATTTAGGTCACAAAGCCAGCTTGTTGACGTTGAAATCTTGATTAATTTTGGATTTTGACACTTTTCCAAAACATAAAAAAGTTTAAGAGTTATCGCTCACATGCAGACTATTTGATAGGTGAACATTATTATGCTCCGTTGGGCCTCTTATAATCTGTACTGCATCATATATAGGAGCTATCTTTACACGAAGCGAATTGCATGCGTAAGCAGTTTCTGCAAAAGTTTTTTTTTAGAGAATATGGTGTAGAGATACACTGATAGATAGATCATGATGGCATCCACACAATATCGCGTGATTTTACGTTCAGTGCGAATAGGATTTATGGTAGTTGGAGCAAGGGACATTCTGTAATACAATGCAAAATTAGAGTAACATAACATACCATCACGCCTGTATTCCCCGAAGGGTTAGGCAGAGGCGTACTCATGTACACCCACAGTTCGCCGGTATGTTTAGGTCCCATGTAATAGGGGGCGAGCCTATTGCCATTAACCGGGCACAAATTCCTAACTCCGAGCTGCTACTGGGAATTTCATAAAAAAACCTAATAACACTTTGCTCGACCTGGGAATTGAACTCAGGACCTCTAGCGTAGCAGTCGCGCTCAGGACCACTTGGCTAATGGTCAGTTTTACTGTACGAAACGATGCTGTTTTACGAATTAATCCAGTTTTGTTAATTTTGTCGAAAAAATATTTTCAGGTACGGAGCCAACCGTAGTGATGTATTTGCACAGTATCTATTGAAGTTGTTTATGCACTATTGCAAATAGTACAGTGGGGCTTTAAAATCGGCGAGATTTTGATGCTGGTTGTAACATCGCGTTGGATGATAGCTCAATTATAATTAATTTCTGTTAGATACATAAATATTGTTTAAATTGCAATGTTTTAAGTACTCTGGTCTGCAAAACTAAGTACTACTAAAACTACAATTTTTTTTTTTCCTAGACTTTATAAGTTAGAGATTTAAAATAAAATCAATTTTCAGCAAATGTTATCAGCTTTCTTCGAAACTATAGTAAACTATAAAACTCTTTTTCAAGTTCATTTTATTTCGAAAGTTTATCTGGTGTACATAAAAAGTTAATGCAATTTTAAAAGTGTGATATAAGTATCACACTTTTAACAGCAACTTCGCTTCGCTTTTAACAACACTGGTTTTACAGACCAGTGTAGTAATACCATACCCTGAACTACTAACTCTTGAGTTCAAACCCAATTTACGCCTTTCAGACATTTCAAAACCATGAGCGTATTATGACTTCCTCTTAATACTTTTATCTTTTCTTTCCCTTAATTATTTCTATCTTTAGATTACTAAGGAAAATATGATTGGTTGTATTCTGGAAATGGAACAAGCATGAGTAGGTATACATTTACACATGTACATATACAAACTATAATCTGTTTCCGGGACTCATTCGTACACACATCACACAACTGGAAGCTTAATGATTTTGCCGATAGGAAACTGTATAATAAAATAAGAAATTAATACTGTTTTATATAGCAATAAACTACCACATTAGTACAGTGGTACTGACGGCCACACTATAGGTGGATTACATTACCAGGTCGAGCAGTTCTATTCTATTTATATTTCGGGGACGCCGGCAGGCACCAGACGGGCGATCAGTCCTCATGTTGGGATTATTTCGCCCAATTCCCCATTTTGGTGGATCCCGTCATGGGTTACTGGCGCTCGGCGTCGCAAATCTTCCCGTAGCCTTGCAGAAGCCCACCAGTTGTCCGATGGAGAGTTCTGCTAGCTGTTCTTCATTTATCTCATCGGTTCCTAGTATTTCCCATCTAAATAGCGCATACATTGTGCATTAGATGGAAGCTTGTTTCTTCAGCTTCCCCGCATGCTGGTCATATAGGGTCGTCCTTTATTTTCATGATCGCCAGGTGTCTGTTAAGTCCACAGTGTCCCGTTGCGATCCCTACTGCTATCTTTATGTTTTCTCTGCTCACCCTCAGTAATTTTTGGGATTTTCTTTCGTCATATGACTTTCGGAAGATTTTTTTTTAGGTCGAGCAGTACCTAAGTACTATTGGGATTTTCGATTAGTTCAGATTTCTGCTCGGAGTTCGGATTTCGTCCCTGTTAGTGGCAGTAAGGTCACACCCTGTTAAAATATATACAGGTGCACTGCGCACAGTTTTAATACTACCATCGATACTGAACTTAGTACACCAGGTACTGAAAATAGTGATAAAAAGTCTCTTTTACAAATATATTAAGCTATCAACTATCTATCTATACTAATATATAAAGCTGAAGAGTTTGTTTGTTTACTTGAACGCGCTAATCTCTAAAACTACTGGTCCGATTTGAAAAATCCTTTCAGTGTTATATAGCCCATATATTGAGGAAGGCTATAGGCTATATATCATCACGCTACGCGGACGAAGTCGCGGGCAGAAGCTAGTTTATTATATACATACTAAAACCAATAGACTACGACTTAAAATTGAACAACACCAACCGCAAGTTTCGGGCGGCGCCAACAAATGTGGTCCTTAACATTTTATGGAATCGTAACTTCGCAACGAATGGACTTACATAAATAAAACTATGAAAAATGAATGGCTCAATTCCTTTATCCCTATTTTTTCCTCCATCGGACTCCATATAACGCGCTCGTTTGCCATCCAGGGTCATAAATTCGGCGTCTCTCTGGCCCCACGACCCATTTGCAATTGAAAGCGTTCTTTATAACAGGATATGTCCGGTCTCACTTTTACGAGCGACTGTACATGCAAGCTCGGCCGTACTAACATAATACACTCGCCACTTTCCTATTGACTATATTCACGATATATTATATAACGGATATTTTTCTTTGTTACCTGTATGTGTATGTATGTATGTATGTATTTTTATTATTATCGATAGTACATTGATTGGATACATCGATTGGATAGTTGTTGGATTGTTATTGCTAGTAGGAACGTATGATACAATATGATTTGTCGTGTATATTTTATTTGAATATTGCAATACACAGCGGTCTAACAAAAGTGCCAAAATTGAAATTGAAAAATTATTCAAAAGAAAGATACCGATTTTATCTTAACCTTTTCTTTCGGCAGGTATCTAAAATTCAAATTGAACGTCAAGCAATTGGATATCACGCTAAATCAGATAAACAGCTTAATCTCTCGTTTATCTCGCTAAAACCGCTATAAACAATCGTATTCTATTTGCGTGAACATTATAGCAGAATTATCTGAAAATCCAATCGCCTAAAACGCCATAAATAAAAGGCTATTGTCGACCAAACTCGGTTGGATTTAGTCATACCGCAGGTCTACGCAGCGGATAAGGATAGAATACAAATAGGAAATCAATTAAATTGCATACATTCACTAATTGATTGCTAATCCATCAGAAGAGCTGATTGGTCAAAGGGTTCGTTCAAAGGAATTACGAATTCGGTTTTGCCTCATTATAACCAGCAATCAATCATGTAATCTGTCTGAATCGTTTAGCACGTTAAATCAATGTTTTACAGAATTCGATTGAATTCTAACATAAAAGTCTAAAGGTTTTTTTTGGGGCTACCATTGAATTTCTTTAGGCTATAAATAGGTAGGTTTTACATGGAATTTCACACCCCTCATTCTCGACTTTAAAAAAATACCATGATAAGTACTTTAATTTCGTAGTTTTTTCTCAGAGGTAGTCAGTTAGGAAAATCTATACATACAAAACATTGATTTGTAAAAGTATGTTTAAAAGATCTATTTACAGAATTCTCTTATCTTTCTATTTGTAATTTTAAAAGGAATGGAAGTTAAAAATGGAAACATAATCATTTTCTTATTCTTATAATAACCTATATCAATATAATCATGACTATTATCCAAAATTCGGGTAAATGTCACATTGCAACTACACACAATTCTATTTAAAAAAATCTTTTTGTCAAAAATCATTAAGTATGGCTTTTATTAGAGAATGAAAAAAATAATATTGATAAAAGTAATTAAATTGGAACGCAAAATCAAGACGATTCTTCAATTTACTAACAAACTCCTTTTCTTTTGTGTAACATGACACTAAAAAGGCAAAGTCATTTTCGAGCAGGACAAATTGCATAAAACAAAACACTGTTGTCTATGGCATTTAGACAGAGACAATGACATCCCGTCATTTGATTACGGCGGATTTATTCGCAAAGGCAAAGCAAAACTTGAATTTAATTGATTACGCTATAGATAAACAAAAATAGACTTTCTTAACTCAAGTGTTAACGTTCAATGACTTTTTTTAGACATTATACTTCAAATTCACAAACTTGTTATGTATTTAAGCTTCAGAATTGCTTGTCGACTTTCAGTCTTTAGTTTACCTTTGGACAGACAGATGATTTTAATTGAAAATCGTTAATGTAAATAAATTTGTTCAACACTTGTAAGTAATAAATTGTTATTTAGGTACCTAATACAGTTATTAGCGGGGCAGTGGTCCTGAGCTGAGGCAGTCCTCAGCTCAGGACCACTGCCCCGAGCATGACTGCTATGTTAAGGGTTCTAGGTTTGATGTCCAGGTCGAGCAAAGCATTATTGAGTTTATCTATGAAACTATCACAAGCAGCTTGGAGTCTGGGATTGTGCCCAGTCCACGGCAATAGGCTCGCCCCCTATTACATGGGACATAAACATACCAACAAACAGTAACTGTAGATGTCATGCGTGATGGTATGTTATATTGTGTTTATGTAAGGTAATAATTTATATATTAAATATTTTTTTAAAGTTATTAAGTAAATAAGATTTTTATGACACTCATTATCCCCTAGCTATATTAGGATTGGATACCAGATTAGCGGCTGAGTCACAATTTTACACGAAGCGACTGCCTTCTGACCACCGCGGCCCACATTCAGACGATAATAGTTTTGTTTCGAGTCTATTGCCATCAACCGGACATAAACCCAGACTCTGAGCTGCTAGTAAGAATTACTTAATAAAATAAGGTTGAAATTTAATGGATGATTACTTTTCGGCATGATTTCATTACTTAGTTCAAAAGTTATTACATTACCGTTTTAATTACTTACGTTTCCTAAACAATTTTCCCGTGTTAAAATCACTTCCAACTATTGGGGGAAAATTTTGTGAGTCTGTTGCATAGAAAAATAGAGAATCGTATAACATATCCGCTTAAAGATGTCCACATATATTAAGCCTTTTATCGGAGTTTGGCAGTACAGCCAGGGTGAAATACGAGCGTCATGCTGCCAACACAGATACCACCAGATGATATTCAACTTTATTTTTAACAGACTTCGAAAAAGAAAAGGTTCTCAATACAATCATAAGTATTTTATATTATAAATGCGATATCTTCATCTATTGTAAACAAATTTAAACTTTGATAGAATAAATTGAATATGTGGAGAATAGATCCATAGAATATACTCGATGGTCCCGCACAAATATTTTTAATGTCCGGCCATTGGTTCTGAACATACGAGATGCTTGGAGGCTATTTTCTTTTTTTAATACGCTGGCCCTGTGCGACTTTGTAAATTTCACATGCTGGGTATATATTTTTGTCGCACTCACGATGTTACTTTTACATTTTAAGCGATTAATAATGAATAAAAAAATAGATACTTTTATTTTTCTAGTTTTAATTTAGTTTCTCTTCTTCCTAGTCGGGCACTCTTGACAGAGTGGTCGTGGCTGTCGATGGACATTGCTGTGTTTCATCGCTGGCTTTCGAGGCCACTGCACTTCGCGCGATGTCCCTCCACTTCTGGCGACTTTGAGCACTGCGAGCACATTGTACTGCAGTGGATTGCGTGGATTTGGTGATGACGTCAATCCAGCGAGTTGGGGATCGACCACGAGGTCTTCTGCCTTCTATGCGGCCTTGTACTACAAGTCGCTCTATCGAGTCTTCGTTTCTTGAGATATGCCCAAAGAACTTCATTATTCGTAGCTGAACAGTCGACGAAAGTCTTTCTTTTATGTGGAGCTCTTTGAGGATAGAGTTATTGGTGCGGAGCGCTGTCCAGGGTAGTTTGAGCATGCGTCTCCAACACCACATCTCCAGTGCATCGATTTTCCGGCGATCTTGTAGCCTAAGCGACCAAGTTTCCGCTCCATAGAGAAAAATTGGAAAAACTAGACATTTCATTAGTCGAACCTTAGTATTTTTCGTTATTCGTCTGTCTTTCCAAATTTTTCCCAGTCGCTCTACTGCTGACCTTGTGATAGCGGATCGGCGCTTGATCTCTTCTTCACATCCTCCATTGTTCGTAATAGTGGAACCGAGGTAGATATAGCTCTGTACTACTTCGCAGTTTGCTATACGCAGTGAACCTGTCACATTATGTTCAGCCCGGTCCACTATCATTACCTTCGTCTTATCCCTATTGAGAGCAAGTCCGAATTGGAGACTAGTGGTTTCAAGAAGAGTCAAAAGCTCTTCCAAGTCTTCTTTTGTTCTTGCAAGAAGGGTAGTATCATCAGCGTATCTCAAGTTATTTATCACGCGCCCACCCACTGATATACCTTTATTCCACCCCTCTAAGACAATGCGCATGATGTATTCTGTGTAAGTGTTGAACAGTAGAGGTGACACGATGCATCCCTGTCGAACTCCGGATTCAGTCTTGAATTTATCAGAAAAGACATCATCCACCCGCACTGCGGCTGTACCATCTTCATATAGCCTTTTTAGAAGTAATACTAGATATCCAGAGATAGATAGAAGATAGAAGATTAAAGAAGAAAGAAGATTTAATTTAGTTTAGTTAACTGTTATATTTTTGAACCGTTTGGGGTTGAAACGCTAGGACCGTGGGGTCCGAGTGCACTTTCCCTCTTTAAGGGTATTGCCAAACGCCTGAACGACGCTTCACGTGACCCAAAGGGTGGCGTATACTTTGGTCAAAGAATCAGCATTGCCATCCAACGTGGCAATGCAGCCAGCTTTCAGGGTACCCTACCGGCTGATAGCGATGAGGAGCTCTTTAACGCCCTTTTTAGTTTTATTTTTCTAGTTTTAATTTAGTTAGTTTATTGTTATATTTAGTTTATTGTTTTATGAAGATATTTAGGTAGTTAATTTAAGTTATTTAAGTTTTAAATCGTAATTTCTAGTATACATACTATATTAATATAGTTAATACTGTTTGTTTGTCCCTCACTATTATAAATATGTACCTATGCAGAAAAAAAAGATATTGAATATACTGATTTCTGAAGCCTACGCGAATATTAGACATATTGAGATAAAACAACTTTACGAATTCTATCTATCTCTGGATTTGTACTATAATGCAATATAATCCGTAAAGTTGTTGTATTTCAATAGATATTTAAATATATTCAAAATCTAGTCCAACAAAACAAAATTACAATAGTAAAAATCTTTATTTATAGAAAAATTTACTTGTGACTATGTCACCATTATGCTTAATTGCGCTAAAAAATATAATGTAAATTTATGAAATTATCAAGTTTTGTTACAAAATGTATTTTAAAATACTTAAACAAAAAACGAAGGTATAAAAGATATTTTTCTAAAACAAAATAGGTACGATCACAAATTACAAAATAGTTTTTGTTCATGCGACGGTTTATAAGGGTTTTTATCTTCAGCCAAAGTGACAAATAAAAAGGGTGACTACATAAAAAGGTAAAAAAGGTGTAACGTGACAGACGTTTCTTTTTTTTACAAATACATAGTTAATAATTCAGCTTATTACTGTTCTACTGCTGTTCATAGCCCTCCTTTTGGACTGAAAAGGGTTAGGCAAATAGTTCACCAAGATGGCTTGATGACAGATTTCTAGAAAGAAAGTAAATTAAATCTTAGGTTCCTTACCTACACTACTTTTCAAAGTTAATGAGTGTGAATACCGGGTTCGATTCCCAGGTTGAGCAAAGTGTTAATAGGATGATAGCATGCTATGAAATTCCGAGTTTGAGCTTGTTTATACAAGTGATAATCAATCCCATTTCGAAAAGTCAAAAGGCTTATAAGGTAGAGCTGTTGGGTGTTTAAAAACTATACTTATTATATAACTATACTAGTATTCTATTATCTGTGACTATACTTAATTAAAATTCAGCTTATACATTTTTTACGCAACACCAAAGATGTCGCAAGTGCGTTGACGGCCATTAAAAAGGTTTAGTCTTTCGGTATCCTCACTCATCCGGCGAAACACAACGTAAGCGTTGTTTCACGCCGGTTTTCTGTGAGGCCGTGGTATTACTCCGATCGAGCTTGCTCATTCGTGTCGAATCATGGCTGTCCTACAGATTATACGTAGGTAATTAATATTTATACGTTTTATTTATTATGATTTTGATAAATTTGGGTACTCACCTATATGTATGAGCCTACTCTTGAATAAAGTGACAGCAAATCATTATTAAAACTAAACTTGTTTATACATTCAAAACACAAAAACAAATCATAAACTCACAGTACTTCAAGCACGCTGAATTTGATTAACATCGTTGACATTATAGCCAGTTATTACCTTAATACACAGTTAAATATTGAACAAGAGAGCTCAGAATACTGCAGGCAAATTAAGAACTGTAATTAATTAATAGCATTAACCCCAGTCCAGGTTAACACGGAAAGTTTGTGGTAACTACTCGCAATGAATCTTAATAAGTAACGTATAACGCTAACTAGGGCTTTTCAAGCTATTACTTACATATAATGGGGAATAACTTGAACGCAAAGACATACACAGCCTTTGTTATAATATTATCTTTGACAATTTTATACTGCGTTTTTCTAACTAATAGCTTGCTTTTCTAGAAAGGCAGCGATGTTTTTCATAGGCAAGCCGCAGCTATCGCTATGAATAGTGTGCATTGACAAACGAAAACATGCAAATTTCGTTGCATGCGGTGTACGTACTGATAAAAGTGATAAAAGACTTGTCTGTTTTGCGTTTATGTTTTAAATTATAAAGTGGCCATCTGGTGACAATTTTAAATGGTCACGCCATCTGCTGTAAGTGTGCAAGGATATTTTCGTATTTTAGGGCGAGTCCAGAATAACACATCCACTTTCGTTTCTATTTTAAAAATCTCGCCACATACAAGATGTTCCTCTGAATTATGGGTGCGTTTTCAAAAGCAATCTTACGTTACCGAGAACCCAAAAAAAATTACTATATGGCATACACATTTGCTCATTTTTATCGTCAGGAAATAAACACTGGTACGTGCGAAATCGACCCATGGCATAAAAAACTTGCGCCAATTTTATCGGCAATAATGGAATCTGAAAACATTTAAAAGTTTCTTTAATTGGAGAAATAAAAAAACGATACCCCTCTAGAGCCATACTCGATAGAAACTATTTAAATTAAAGTGTGTATCTGCTTAACTTTATTCAATTGTCTGTATTTATGTGTCAAGTAAGTAATTGACAGTTATAGCAAAGAACGTATTAAATTTTTTTTCAGACTAAGGTATGCTGCTTTCTTTCAAAATAAAAATACAATTAATCTTCAGCAGCGAGAACTATTTCTATTTTATACAGGAAATATGCAAATAAAAACTTGGAATTGAATTTAGCGCATCGCCTCGAATTACATAGAGAGAGAGAGGTCAGGCGGGGTCAGCTTGTTATCGAGTGAAACACAATCGCTCGAGCCTGGCCCAATTCCATAGTAAGTAGCTATCTCAATACCTAAATAACTTACGTAAAAATACTTAATTCACAATGGAATTAGTATGGAACAGAGACAACTTTGGAACGGGATAATAAAATTGACGGGGCTGTTTTTCGAGTCGTTCTGATAACATCAATGACAGCTGTTTTGTTGAAGAAAGATTTTAAGAGCTGATATAGAAAGGAAAAACACGTTGAATTGAGGACCGAGAGGAGGGAAGGCTCTTTTGATGTCGGTTGAAAGTGTTTAAGAGTTTTTTATTTACCAATGTTTTTATTTAACCCAGCTGGAATACCGCATTATTACAGAAAAACTCTCATCATCCTAGTATATGAATGAAATGACCAGGACGGATAGAATTTGGTGTTTAATTAAGTCCGGAAGTGTCTGAACGTTTTTAGAATGGTCACCCATCCATTTTCCAACCGCGGCTAACGCAGCTGAACCTTGTAAATCGACGAACAACATACAACCATGATTCTATTGACAGGGCATATTTATATACAGCCACAGTTTCCCGGTAAAATCCGAACTAGGAGTGGCATCTGATAGTTTTATAACAAAAACCATAAACACACTGCTCGACCTGGGAATCGAACCTTTAGCGTAGCGATTAGGACCACTAGACCACAGTACCTATAATATACTGTGATTAGACTGACTTAGTCTAATGCCCGAGTATATTATATTATTAGTAAAATAGTGTTTAATACTCCTTACTTTCGAACCTACGTAGGTGGGTAAGTACTACGATTTCATTAAATGTGCTTATTCGACCATGCTAATAGGATGTTTTATGATAGTTCGCTTAGACATGGAACCGGGCGATCGACGGACGCCTAATAGGATTACTAATAAAAGTTTCGCTTTGTGACGTCATAATATGTTTCGCACGTTGTTTGTCTTTTGTTTAAAACTCAGTGATCTACGTAATTCACACGTGCTTAGTTTAAAGGGATATAATAGATATAACTATGGACTTTATAAACAAAATATGGCGACTGACAACATGATTGGCGTAGTGGCTGAGCGATCGGCTTCTGCGTCACGGGTTGTGGGTTCGATCCCCACACGGAACAAATATGCGTATGACCTACAACTAGTTTTACCGGGTCTGGGCGTATATACAGTCTATCCCAGTTAACTTGTCTTTTTTGGTAAACAAATATGGCGTCCTAGTAACCAGAGACAACTGATAGTGGTTAGATAATGTTGGGAAATCATGAATGAATGACTGAACTAAATACTCTTAGCCAAGACTATTGAAGAAGGATTCTCACCTTGACGAGTACTGATTTGTTTTTTAATTTTAAATATGAAGTGAATGTGTGAAGTGAATATGAAGAAATAAAACGACAACTGCAAAACATTAATTTATTAGTAGTTCCTCTGAAATACACGTGTCAGAATCTTTCGTCAGAAAATTCCGACACATGTATTATGAACCTCTGGTTCGGTGCATCTGATGCAGTATCATTGTACCCGATAGAGTAAACCCACCCGCACCAGGTGCCCGACAAGGCAGTCCACAAGGACTTTCAATTAGCTAGCCAACCTCGACGAGCAGCACTAGGATAGGAATGCCTACGGAGAATCTGCAGGGCGTCCCGGCTTCGCAGAGGATCTGCTTCCCCGTTTTCCATCGGAGTGGAATTGGCCTCTCGTGCGCTAAGGAACTCCCTCAATCGAGGCCCGAGAGCCGCCAAGGCCGGGCGACCCACTCTTTGCCATGCAAGCCGTCGGGTCCTGGAGCAGTATTTCTGGCCTTGAGACTTCAACCACCACTCATTTCTACGCCGTTCACCTCGGGAACAACGTCGTCACTGTGGTCCGCAAAAAGTCAACAAAATTCCTAGCTACAACTATTATTGTTCTTAATTCTAATTCTTGTTAATTCCATCTTTAATATTTCATATTCTGATGTCAGCACAGGGTTCATGATTAAAAACGTAGTATGCTAAATAGCAAAAAAATGCTATGGATAATATTGTACACAATATTATTTTTGTGAAGATAAGGACTTTTTGGATTTTTTGCTCATTCACATAAATCAAAATCATTCATTATTTTGTCACATCCCCTAAAATTCGTAGATAATCTAGAGTTTTGAAATGTCAAATTGTCATGATAATTTTATCCTGTGAAAATGTAATTACATAAAATTTCGTTTTTATTAAAAATAATAGACTTATATTGTGATTTCGAAGCAGTTTTTGGTGTAATTTAAAATGTATGTGTATAATGTAAGTGTTAATAAAATCGTTTCCTACATCAAGTGCGTGATTAAAGAAAAACTTGTGATTTTCGCATCGGGAAGGGTTTGTTTACCAAAAAAGACAAGTCCAAAAAAACGGACTGTAGCATACTTAGGCATATTTCCCCACCGCGCTCGATCAACAGCTTGGAAAATAAGTTTCAAGATTCTAGCTCAAAAAATGACGGTACTTCCATACAACTTTTCATCCCCCCCTCTTTCAACACCTTACAACCCTTTTCTCGCATTAAAAAGTAGCCTATGTCCTTTCTCAGGCTCTAGAATATCTGTGTGCAAATTTCATTTAAATCGGTTTAGTAGGTTTGGCATGAAGGCGCGACAGACAGACAGACACAGTTACTTCCGCATTTATAATATTAATAGAGGATGATAAATTGTGCAAACTACAAAATCCCTGTTCTTAAGGATTGCGTGCTAGATACGCGCACTAGCGCACAGCTGGGACACTTGTGGTGCAATTTGTTTCATGTTACGCGAATAAGTCTTAACTGTAAGTAATTTATTCGGTTATTCGGAAAGATATATAGAAATATAAACAGTAGATCCACTTTTTGAATAATGTAAGCCGTTTATTTTCCTGGTGCATTTAAGTCGTAAGGAATAAAATAATAATATACCATCACGCCACGAGTAGAATTTTTCCTTCCCTAAAATCCTACTAATATTATAAATGCGAAAGTTTGTGAGAATGGATGGATGGATGGATGTTTGTTACTCTTTCACGCCAGAACGGCTGATCGGATCTGAATAAAATTTGGCATAGAGATAGATTATATTCTGGAATAACACATGGGCTACTTTTTATCTGAAGTCTACGCAGACGAAGTCGTGGGCAGAAGCTAGTAACTTTATAATCTAAGCATTAAAAATGCAAAAAGAAACACAAAATATTGTTAATAGGTCGTACGACATAGAACTAACGAAAGGTAAGTCATGTCGGTTGAGAGGCAAAGTAACTTGCTTTTCAATAGATGTAACTGACTTTACCTTTAAGACGTAAGCTCAGAAACAAATTTCGACACGGCAGGAGGGACTCGCGGTGGCTTAGTGGTCATAGCGTCTGGTGTATCTAACCGGAAAACGCAGGTTCGCATCCTGCCTGCGAGTCAATTATTTTCTTCAATAAAATGACTTTAGGTGTTTATAACGTATGCAGTAGGGGCTCGTGGCTAATTATTAACTAAGCTGATCAACTGATCTGCAAGGTTAAGCTGCGCTCGCCGCGGTCAGTGTGTGGATGGGTGAGCATGATTAACATCAAGATCCCTCCGTGCCTCGGAGAGCACGTAAAGCCGTCAGTCTCGGTTGTCATACGAACATCTTTGCCAATTGTTAGTGTTAGTCAGAAGCCCAAAAAAAGCCTGACAACCAGTTTATCTTCCGAATATAGTTATTGCCCAGAAATTAGGTCATATGGAGGTCTGATGGCAGTCGCTTCGTGTAAAATGCTGATATTAACCCGCATCTGGTTAGACTGGTAGCTGACCCCAACTTAGTTGTGAAAAAGGCGTCGGAAGATGATTATCGTACCTATATCTACGGTAATAAAAAATCCCTTTGCCTTATTCGCTTGACCTGGGAATCGAAACCAGGACTGCTATCATAGCAATCGCACTTACGATCACTAAGTAAGGTAGGTAGTAAGGTAGTTTGATTAGCAGAAATCACGAAATTAATATCATTACTATACAGGCTGTAGGTATGTATAAAATATGAGTTCCTGCAAAATTTCTACAGAAATTTGCTGTTTCATAACATCAAAAAGCAATATCCGAGCGCAGTGCTTCCAATTACCGGAGTTTGCGGTCGTGTTCCACGCCACTGTTGCCGAGATGGAATTGCCCCGAACATTGCCGGGCCTACGATTGCCGCACAAATATATCGGTAATGCTAATTTACATTATATGCATCAATTACCAGGTAGATGTTCCCCTGAAATGATGATTTTGACTGCACGCACACATTCGCATCGCTGATTCAATCCCAGTTTTAGTTAATGGTCATATATATATATATATTTTGTAATTAATTAGGAAGCTTATACATTACTACGTAGTTGTGGTACATTAATTAGGAAATTTAAATTAGCTTTCGATAATTGATGTTGTGAATAGATAATAATACATACCATGTACACCCCGAAGCGTTAGGCAGAGGCGTACAAATGAACACCCGCAGTTCATCAATGTTTAGATCCCATGTAACAAGGGGCGAGCCTATTGCAATTAAACCTGCACAAAAAATTGGAGCTGCTACTGAAAATTTCATAGAAAATCCCAATAACACTTGCTCTACCTGGGAATCCAGGACCTCTAGAGTAGTAGCAGTTGCACTCAAGACTAAAGTTGCTAATGAGGCAGTTTATATCTATATATATAAAAGAAAGTCGTGTTAGTTACTCCATTTATAACTCAAGAACGGCTGAACCGATTTGGCTGAAAATTGGTGGAGAGGTAGCTTAGAACCAGGAGACGGACATAGGATACTTTTTATCCCGTTCCCGATACTTTTTATTCCACGGGGGCGAAGCCGCGGGCAGATTTTTCACGTGGGAGAGCCATGCTTCGGCACGAATGGGCCGGCTCGACCGGAGTGATACCACGGCCTCACAGAAAACCGGCGTGAAGCAGCGCTTGCGCTGTGTTTCGCTGAGTGAAAGAGGTTACCGGAGGCCCAAACCCTTAACCCCCCCTATGATGCCGCAGTTGAAAAACTATTTGCTACCCCAGGAGGGTACCAACTGCGCTAGCGTTGGAGAATCCCTCTCTGGGCGTTCGCGTTCAGGACACAACACACCTGAACGTGGACGCTCAGGCTGCCCCTCGTATTCTGGGGGGGGCAAAACTGCGCTCAATAGCACCAGAGGCAAGAGCAGAAACACTTCGGCACCCCCTGCTACACGGGCTGTGGACTTCTGCAAAATCAGGGGATTACATACCAATCTCAATGCTGTCCACCACCACCTCGAGACAGCAAAGCCGGCCTTGCTCTTCTTGACCGAGACGCAGATATCGTCCCCAGCGGACACATCGTACCTTACCTACCCTGGGTACGGACTTGAACACTCCTTTTTGTCCAAGGCCGGAGTGTGCGTGTACGTCAGAGACGATATCAGCTCTCGTCGCCTCAGGAATCTTGAAGGTAGGGACCTCTCCACCCTATGGCTCCGTATAGATAGCGACGACCATCCCCGCGTCTATGCTTGCCTTTATAGGTCCCATAGCGGTGATTTCGAAACTGACCGACTCTTTGAGCAAATCCAAATAGCTTCGGACTTCGTGCAGCAGCAGATCCCCTCAGCAGAAATCGTGTTCCTTGGCGATTTTAATGCCCACCATACCGACTGGCTCGGTTCCAATAAGACCGATCATGCGGGGAGATCTGTTCACGACTTCGCCCTGGCATATGGCCTGACACAACTGGTCACCACGCCCACGCGAATCCCAGATGTGGAGAGCCAGAAGCCTTCAATGCTGGACCTTCTGCTGGCTTCTCATCCGGACGGCTATCATGTATCCGTAGGCGCCCCGCTTGGTTCCTCGGATCATTGCCTTGTCCAGAGTACGGTGCCTCTCATGAGCTCGTCGCGTTCGCGAGTTGTACGTAGCCGCCGTGTGTGGCACTACAAGTCAGCAGAATGGGATGGGATGCGGTCATTCTTTGCGTCCTACCCTTGGAGACAGGTTTGCTTCTCGCCGGATGATCCCAACGCCGCTGCTGATTCTGTTGCTGATGTGGTGCTGCAGGGTATGGAACTTTTCATTCCATCCTCTGTAGTCCCCATTAGTGGCAAATCTCGACCTTGGTTCGGTTCGTCTTCCAAAAAGGCCTCTCGTAGGAAGCAGGAAGCTTATCGAGCCTGGGCTGATGCGGTGGCGGCACGGGATGTAAATACCAGCGCATTAAAAAAGAAGTATAACTTTGCCTCTAGGTCCTTCAAAAGAGACATTGCAAGGGCGAAGTCTGCGCACATCTGTAGAATTGGTGAGAGGCTTGAGCGCCTGCCTTCGGGAACTCGTGCGTTCTGGTCCCTTGCCAAAGCTATCGAAGGAAGTTTTTGCAAGCCATCTTTTCCACCTCTTCACATGGGAAATGATTCGTTGGCCCATGACGCAAAGGAGAAAGCCGATCTTCTGGGCAAACTCTTTGCATCCAACTCAACTTTGGATGACGGGGGACAAGATCCGCCTACCATACCGCGGTTCGATGGCTGTATGCCGGATATCCGGTTCCACCAACACGCAGTGCGTTTAGCACTTGTATCCCTCGATATCCATAAGTCAAGTGGGCCTGATGGAATCCCTCCTATTGTGTTAAAGATGTGCGCTCCTGAGTTGGCACCAGTTTTAACACGTCTTTTTCGGCTCTCTTACTCTTCTGGCGTTGTCCCAACATCATGGAAGACAGCATTGGTCCACCCGATCCCTAAAAAAGGCGACCGCTCAAATCCATCCAACTACAGACCGATAGCCGTAACCCCCCTTTTCTCGAAGATAATGGAGTCCATTATCAACTGCCAGCTCCTTCGGTACTTAGAGGATCACCAGCTGCTTTGTGACTAGCAGTACGGCTTTCGTAAGGGTCGGTCGGCTGGTGATCTTCTGGTATACCTGACACACCGTTGGGCACAGGCGATCGAGACTAAGGGGGAAGCCTTGGCAGTCAGTTTGGACATAGCGAAGGCCTTCGATCGGGTATGGCACAAAGCGCTTCTCTCGAAGCTCCCTTCCTACGGGCTTCCCGAGAAACTGTGCGGATGGGTCACCAGCTTTCTTGCAGACAGAAGCATTAAGGTCGTAGTTGACGGTGAATGCTCTGACTCCTTGTTCATAAATGCTGGTGTCCCTCAAGGCTGTGTGCTATCGCCTACTCTGTTCCTCCTCCATATCAATGACATGCTGCAAATCAGCGGCATTCATTGTTATGCGGATGACAGCACAGGCGATGCTTTATATACCGGCCGTGCTAACATTTCTCGGGAAACCGTCATCGAGAGCCGAAACAAACTTGTGTCTGAAATTGAGACCACCTTGGAGAAAGTCTCAGATTGGGGCAGACTTAATTTGGTCCAATTTAATCCTATTAAGACACAAGTTTGCGTGTTCACCGCTAAAAAACTACCGTTGGTCGTATCTCCTCGTTTTGAGAGCACCCCCTTAATTGCCTCAGCCAATATTGGAATACTTGGCATCGACATATCGAATCAACTCCAGTTCCGCGGACATTTAGAGGTTAAGGCTAAGTTAGCCTCAAAGAAGCTTGGCGTGCTTAACAGATCGAGACAGTATTTCACTCCGGCCCACCGCCTATTACTTTATAAGGCGCAGGTCCGGCCTCATATGGAATACTGTTCTCATCTCTGGGCAGGAGCACCCGAGTACCAGCTTCTCCCTCTGGACCGCATCCAACGAAGAGCGATTCGAATCGTCGACTGCCAAGTTATTTCAAACCGGCTTGACCCCTTGGCGCTGCGTAGAGATGTGGCCTCGCTTTGCATCCTCTATCGCCTATACTATGGGGAGTGCTCCGAGGAATTGTTCGGATTGATCCCTGCAGCCTCTTTTCGCTATCGTTCTACGCGACAACAGTTCCATCCCCATCATCTTGATGGCTGGCGGTCCACAACTGTGCGTTTCTCTAGAAACTTTCTGCCTCGCACAACAAAACTGTGGAATGAACTGTCGCCTGCAGTATTTCCGGACCAATACGACCTTCAAACCTTCAAGAAAAGAGCGTACTCCCTTTTAAAAGGCCGGCAGCGCACTTGTGACTCCTCTGGTGTTGCAGGTGTCCATGGGCGGCGGTGATCGCTTACCATCAGGCGATCCGTCTGCTCGTTTGCCTGCTATCACATAAAAAAAAATATATAAAAAATAATTATGTTTAGTAAACATGAACTCTAATTCAACAAATTTCCACCTATATTAATCAGGCAGCAAATTTCTGGAATTTATAGTATCATTCCGTATATCTTTGAAAGCACACAGCCATATCAACTCTGTTCTTTTACAAATTATCATCATATAAAATATAAAATCACATAAATTTATACACTGATCAAATTGTACTGAGGACGAAATTCATCCAATGTCGTCAAGCAAAACTGGTACTTTCTGTTCACTGATTTATTTATCATAGCAAAGTGAATATTTAGAAGTCACTCCTGTAGATTAGAGGGAATAAAACATTAGCAAGGAAGAGGCCGAGTATATACTGAGGCCTGTGCGGCGTCGCTAAAGATATTCGAGAAACGTACTCGACGGCTTAGTCCCTATATTCTCAAAATATTGCGACATTCTGTACCGTAATTTTATGTCATGTCCTAATTTTGTCGATTTAGGAACATAATATACCATCGATGATAAATGTTTATGATGTAGGTGCACCCATATCTTTTCTGTAGGTTTTCAGATATTATATAATAATATCGCCTCTATTATTAGGCTACTATCGAGGATTTGACTCCACGTTTTCAGTAGCAATTAGGGTGATAACTATTATGTAGTCACCGAGTGTCATTGCTAAAATACCTACTCATCTGAGTCAAATTGTTCGATCACAGATATATATTTCAAGTCCTAGTATAGTTTGTGTCCGTTTTACTAGTCCAGTCTCCCGCGATATATGTTTTTTTTTTAATGAAAACTAGGTACTAATGTACACAGGTCACTGGTATGTTAAGTCCCATAATAAAGGACGAGCCTATTACTATTAATAAAAACTTTCGAGCTGCTACTGAGAATTTTATAGAAAAACCCTAATAACATATTGCTTGACCTGAGAATCGAACCCAGGTCTTCTAGCGTGGCAGTCACGGTAGGACCTACTAGACTAATGAGGCAGTTTCAAACTGATACTATTAACATAAATAAATACAAAATACTGCTGACTTCACGCTACGTACGCTACACAAAATCCAGCTTTATCCAGCATTCACGAGTTTTAAGCCGCAGAACAAAGTTCAGCCTAGCAATGAGATTACCGAAACTTAATAATATCAGATAGAAACGTCTAACAGCAGAGCACGCGCCTCGCCTCGCCTTAGATTGTCTACGCCAACTGGGTTAAGCAATCTAAGATCTCACACACCTTTAAAAACTTTAAAGGTATTTTATAAATGCGCCTCCTTCGCGATCTTTTACTTCACCGTATGTTTAATACACCTACAATATCGAAAGGTACGAGGTGTTTTGCGTCCAAATCTGAGAACATAATTGCAAGGCGCGATTATAACATTTCTGCCTTACCTTCTAGACGGGAATATTCCTATACCCGCCTAGAAGGTAGGACTCCTGTCCTAGACATTGAAATCTAACTTTCGAATCGAAATAAAATGTCTGGAATGGCCATTTGTGTACATTTGATTTTTTTCTGTCATGCCGCAAACATGTTGGCGAGTCATCGTATATAGGTATAGGTATATTATGGTCATCCATAGACACGTGCAACACGAGGGGAATAGCTGTATTACCGAATCCCATCCGTCTGCACATTCCCGAAGCCGTGGCAACCGAGGGGCAACTGACTCTTACGCGCTAACTCTGAAACACACAAAAAGTGGTTTACAACCATTCGGACTCTGCTAGAGCTACACAAACCCCAAAAGAAAGTATATATATGTTAACGGAAATGTATGTATCCATCATTGTATAAAATTCCTAGGAATTGTATGTAATACCTAAAATCGCCCGGAAATGTGTGAAATAAATTATATTAGACGTATTTCCTAGAAAGACTATACATTTCCGAAATAGCAATCGGATATGTAAAACATTTAAGATTTGAATGGGTACGCGGGAATAGCGGGGCAAGGGGAGGGTATTCCATACGGATTTTTGCAACCAAATGTAGTTTTGACGGGGTAATTTCGGGAAGAAATATGTTTTAATGGGTTAGGTTAGGTTAGAACTGTGACCAAACGACGCACGAGCCGAGCGAGCGAAGCGAACGGTTCCGCGGCAGCGTCCGGCGAGTGCCGGAACATAATAAAAAATATTATTCTCATTTTAACAACGTGTTTTATTATAGAAAATATTCTTTTTATACATTTTCTAATACGATAATGGAATTATATATAATTCCTGGGAAATGTATACATTTCCGAGGATAATAATATGTATGTATTAAATAATTTTTAAAACAATATTTTATACATTTCCTAAATAGCTTCGGAATTGTATACATTTCCTAGGAATTGTATACAGTTCCTAGAGTTCATACATTTCCGGTAATATATATATATTTCCAATCATTTTGTTTTTGTTAAGTATTTCTATTGAATCAAAGATTTTTTGTAGGCCGCTAGATGTGCGATAGTATATTAGAATTCTTCTATCTATTCTTTGAGTTTTCAGTATTACGCTTACTTTTCTGGTTAATAAAACCGATGTTTGGAAGAAAATGACCCTCTTTGTCATAATGAAAAACAATATAAAAATATACTAACATTAGTTACAGAAAATGTTTCAATAGCTAGCTCATTTACATTCACATAAATTAGGTATACCTACTATTAAACTCATAATATTAGTGTTCATAAATCAGCTTGTCAGAGATTAAAATAACGTGCCTATGTTAATGTTATATGAAACAACAATAACTTAGTGTTTTGGAAAACAATTTAGATAAGACACACACACAAAGAAAGTCGCTATATTTAGGTACCTTTATATCAAAGAGAAGCCTGAGACGATATTTAAACAAAGTGTTGGTGATATTTCTTGTGTTTGTTTTCAGTACTTACTATTATAATTAAATCCTGTACAATCCTTATCTTAACAACTGACAATTGATGTCTAATGACAACAATTAAGCACCCGAGAGACATTGGCAGCGTAAATCTTGTTGAAATACTAAGAAACTACAGATAGATGAGTGGCATGAAGCAAAGTTTGAGGCCTGCAATCGCCCAAGTCGGTACAAAACTGGGGGTTTACCATGAAAATGAAACATCAAAAGTGGAAACGAAAGATGACAATGAGCTTATGACGGAATTATTAATGCTTAATGTCGAATAACGAAGTACTAATGACATTTGGATGTACCGCAAGACAAGAATGCAATCGCGATAATCGTATCGAATGTTGGGTTCGAAACACTTTCGTGGCAAGAAAACGAACATTTGTAGTTAGATTCTCATAGTAGACCCCCAGAACATAGTGAACTTTTGTGCGAAAACTTGCGAAGTTGTAAAGGCGGTAAAAACTCGTTACGCCAAATCGGCCACTAAAACTCACGAAGCGAAAATTCTATCCAACTTCAATTTACTTTTATTGTTCTTACTCTTCCTACTCTACGAAGCAAAAAGTTTTTTTCTTACGTCTTAGAGACCCTCTAAACACATTTTTTTATACCGATTCAAACGAACACAGCGTCAAAAATTTCACGTCTGAATTTTTCCTTGTTTCAGTGTATCAAAGGAAATGGCAGAATCTCATTCCCACTGTAATGTAAATAATCTTTATTTGAATTTCGCTTTCGCCTCCCACGCAAGTAGTAGGTTTTCGCGGAGTCTCCAGATATGTTTGAACGTTTTGGTATGAAAATTGTAATAAAATATAGAATATTATCAAATTTAATTTGTACTTAAAGTAGCTTCAATCAATCATTTTATTTACATACAATATTTTTATTGATAATATCATTTGATTGATATATCTATTTCTTAATTTATTTTCGACACGTAATGATAGATAATTAAATGAATTTTCTTGATGACAAGACTAAATTTTAAACTTTTTTCTATAAAAAATGTGACAGTTACATACGATACATACGACAGATAAATACGATACCATAGTACCTAGAATATAACATTGAACTGCCAAGACAGAGCTCACATTCTAATCTAGAAGAACCTCTAACAAGTCTATACAGTAATGATACTGTATAGACTTGTTAGAGGTTCTTCTAGAACCTCTGGCTGTACATGAGTACAGCAAGAACTTTTCGAAATAGGTACATATGATTGTATACATTTTATCCGTCGCATATACAGTTTTTCGCGAAGACAAATATGTTTTTTTTTATGGTATGGAAAATCTTCATGGATCGTCTGCCTACTGGGGAGCAGGCGGGCAAACCTGGCGATATATTGAACTCTTACAGACTAAAAACCATATTTGCCCTACCTATAGTTACGGTGAGATTCGTGGTATTCCCCCTGACCATGACAAACTGTGGTCCAGCGTTCGGACCACTTCAAATTCCAACTTGGATTGGGTGCACCCCAAGCTCCAGGCCACATGCAAGCCGGAAAATTTTGAGACGGCGTGTAAAGATTGTTTTTTTTATGGCATATGGAATAGGAGGCCAAACGAGCAGAGCGGATCACCTGATCGTGAGCGATTACCGCCCGCCATGGACACCCGCAACACCAGAGGAGTCACAAGTGTGCTGCCTGCCTGGGTTTGGGCCTCCGGTATCCTCACTCATTCGACGGAACACAACGTAAATGTTGTTTTACGCCCGTTTTCTGTGAGGCCGTGATATCACTCCAGTCGAGCCGGTTTATTCGTGCCGAAGCATGGCTCTCCCATGATGAAAACCACTATTGTCAAAACAATTGATCAATAGATCAACAGGGTGAAAAACTCATTTTTTTTTATTTTGAGAAGAGATGCCCTGTTTGAAACAGAAATTGCTCAAGACTATGACGAAAAATATAGGGTAGGTAAGTATAACACCTATTAATGCTTTTGATATTTTTTAACACAAAATACATTTGATTTGAGACACATATATTCGGCCTTTACCTATGAAATTTTGTATGAAAAAATTTAAACTAATTTTTTTCATGTATTTTTTATTTGTATTAATCGAAGTAATCACATAAGCAATCAATGCATCTTTGCCAACGCAGTGGCAGTTTATTGTTGCCCTTCTTAAAGAAATCAGCTGGACGGGAGGCAACAAATTCTTCAAAGGCATTTTGTACTGCCTTTCGGGTATTGAAATTTTTTCCCGCCAAGAAGTTATCCAAATTCTGGAAAAAGTTAGTAGTAGTCTGTAGGCGCAAGGTCTGGTGAGTAGGGCGGATGACGGAGAACTCCAACCCCAGTTCTTGCAACTTGGAGACCGTCTGCTGTGCAGTATGAGGTCGCGCGTTATCGTGCAGGAGCAGCGGAGACGAGCGATTGAGAGCTGGTTGGAGATGTGCCAGCTTCTCCATCATTGTGTTCAGTTCTTCACAGTACACATCTGCAGTAATGCTCACCCGGTTTGGTAAGAAGCTGTGATGAATCACACCAGCGCTAGACCACCAAACAGTGACCGTTACTTTTCTAGGGGTACGTTTTCGTTTAGGGCATTGTTTAGGTGCTGAACCAGGATCCAACCAACTTGCTGAGCGCTTGCGGTTATCAAACAGAATATATTTTTCATCGCAGGTAACAACGCGGTTCAAAATTCCTTCATTTGTGTGTCCGTTCAGCAGTGCAAAGCACGTTTCGACGCGTACTTCGTGCTGGCGATCATTGAGTTCGTGGGGCACCCATTTATCAAGCTTTTTTACCTTGCCAATTTGACGCAAATGGACCAATATTGTTTTGACGCTAACGTCGAAAGCTGCTGCTAATTCAGCCATCGATTGTGTATCATCAGCTTCCACAATCGCCTTTAATTCGTCATTGTCGACCAAAGTCTTCGGACGACCGCGAGGTTCATTTTTCAGGTCGAAATTCCCAGAACGGAAGCGAGCAAACCAATAACAGGTGGTGCGTTGGTTTGTAGTGTTAGCTCCGTAAACGTCGTTGATGTTGCGTGCCGCTTGTGCCGCGTTGCTGCCACGACGGTACTCATATTCCATAATTACTCGAAATTTTGACGTATCCATGATGACGAAAAAGATTGAAATGCGATGAAAATGTAACACTAATCAATAAATAAATGACTACTTTTGGAAAAGAATTCCATGTTTTTAAAATAAAATTAATTTGAAATTAGAATTCTTAGCCAAACAAAAATTATTTTGATTTGAAATGGCCAGTACTGCGGAACGGCAATTTCATAGGTAAAGACCTATTATTTAGGAAAAAAATAACCATAATATTCGTGTGCGATGCGAGTGATAGAGATTCCCTTTCGGAATTGCATTTGGGTGATGTATTATCCATTTGGCGAACAAACCTGCGCTTCTGTGTAATCAATCAGGCTTTTACGCGAGACATAAATAAACTGGATGCGTGCTGTTTAGCACACAAATATGTGCAAGGGAAGTGCGACCAACATAGGATATAACATAAAAATCTAAAATACAAATAAATGCAGGTATGGTTTCGAAAATTTAGTACCTACCTAAATGTATAGTGATCCCATTAAGCAATTTTCTTATACAGAACAGAATACAATTAATTGCTATATTAGGTATATTGAGTTTTTCTAGTCGAGTTTTTGTTTCAGTAGTCGCTCGAAGTTTCGATTGGTGCGCGGTTGATGGTAATAGGCTTGCTCCCTTTTATAATATGTAATGTTGATATTTTTCTTTACTACACTACTGTCCCACCCTTCAGGAAATATAGACGTGGTAGTTTTTTTTTTTTTGCATTTTTCATGCTAAGATTATAAAGTTATTTTAGTGAAGGAAAAATTCGACTCGCAGGCAGGATTCGAACCTGCGTCTTCTGGCTAGGTACGACAGACGCTATGACCTCTAAGCCACCGCGAGTCCTACCTGCCATGTCAAATTTGCCTTCACATTCTGAACTTACGTCTTAAAGGTGACGTCTGTGACATCTATTGAACGGCAAGTTACTTTTATACCTACTTATTTAGGTATTCGTAGTTAGGTTTTTTTAGGTACAGTGAAACCACCTAATTAGTTTACATCAACACATGGATAACTGCCGTTGTTATTGTGTGCGTAAACTAATAAGACGATGTAAATCAGTACGCATACTAACGTCCAAGCGAGCGACTTCTATTACACACACACCTACATCAATACTTAGGCATGGCTAACACGCTATAATAGTCCTTATTACTAATTGGTGTGGTTCAATGTATTGCACTATTTCAATCAATTATACTATAGCAGCTTTAGCACCGTTGCTAATGTCTCTGACTGGTAAATCGAATGCCGTATGATCAAACCACACTTGCGAATTACATTCTTTTTATAATATTATTTAAAATATCTTTTACAAGTTACTATTAATCCAGTTCATAAGACAATCGAAGTTTTGCTACGTTAGAGATATGCCATCGAAACTAACTAAGCATTTTATTTTGTGTCCTTAGTAGACAAAGCTACCCACAATTTTTCAATTATTTTATTTTATAAAAATTGAACGTCGTCATTTGTCCAGTCTATTTGCATTAACCATTACGACCTTCGTTTAGCATAGATTGCTTCTTACAACTCCTGTAATAATTTGTGTGCGGTGTTATCCTATTTTTTATTGCTTCATCATGCAACATTTAACGATGTTTAAGAAGGCCGAAATTGTTGTATTACACGAGCAAAACATTTCTATCAGTGAAATAGCGAGGCGATTAATGATATCGGTGAGTAACATTTATGGACATTTTCATTATGAACCTATGCTCTTCTTGCCTGTAAATATTAAATTATACTATATTATATAGAAAGTATATTAAATATTTTATTATTTCCTAAATGAATTAATTATTATGTGTTTTAATATACTATATTAATTAATAATATAATTATTTAATTATATTAATAATATAATATAAGTATACCTATATAATATAATATATATCTAATACATAATACTTATAGTTAATTATATTATTAATTAATATAGTAAGTATATTAAAACACATAATAATTAATTCATTTAGGAAAGTGTCATATAAGTAATACTGACTTAACACATGTTATAAATAAATTAAATTTATGGCATAGGATTTGAGCCAAGATTCAATTATTCGAATTAAGTAACTAATATTAATTAAGTTTACTAATGATGATACAAATAATAGGTATATCATTGGAATCAATGTTTTGAGTATTATAATTATATTAAATTATGATTAATATTTATTTACACATATCAGCATTTATATACTTACTGGTTTCTGAGCATTTCTTTTTTATTACAGAGAAGAACCGTGCAGTTATGGGTTCGACGATTTGCAGATTCCGGTGACGTAGACCATCGCTGACGTGGGCCAAAACCATCGGCGATTTTTTCAAATGACACCGAGACATCATATCTAGGCACAGAGCGGACCCATTCCTCCCCACCCGAATAACCGCAACAGCTCATAATGTGTGCTTACAAACCGTGCGAAACCACTTGCGTGTAGCTGGTTTACGATGCAGCAAACCAGCACAGAAGATTTGACAACCAAGAAAACATGACTATTATTGACTGGCCTGCTAAAAGTCCAGATTTATACCCCATAGAAAACCTAGGGGGTCACATGGTGCTAAACTGGGACTCATCGAATACAAGATCAAAATCTAATTTAGATGACGTAGTTACGTCCACTTGGGAGTCGCTACGGGGTAGCAATATATGCGCTAGTATGGTAGTCAGCATGCCTAGCAGGTTACAAGAGGTAATTGATAACGATGGTTTGCCGACACATTAATAATAAATTGCCATGACGTGTTATATTTTTCACACTATATTTTAAAAGTGATCACACTGTTTTAAACGACGTGTGTATCATAAATAATGAAAGTCTTTAGTGAATATGTAGCCATTTTGTAATGTGAGTGATGTTATTGTTCCTGAGGTTAGAAATTGCCATAATTTCTTCCTTTAACATGTTGATTCACTACACATTTTATTTTAATATGATTAAATTGATATACCTATATTCAATACTTTGACAAAATATATTACGTCCATCCTTATCCAACAAAAATAACTTTGTCTTATTGTGATGTGAAAAGTTAACTTGTAAATTTTTATTTACTTACTTGACGTCTTTATTTTTGATTAAATTGATCACCTCTAACAAAATATTACGCTCATACTTACCCATCAAACAAAACTTTGTATTCATAACTGATAAAATAGTAACCGTTTCATTAAAGAAACGATTAACTGTAAGTTGATTTTTCAACCATTATTGTAGTGGAGGTTATCCTGTAACGATACGAGTAGTGTGTGTAATAATAAATAAATAAATAATAACTGCCTCGAGGCTCGATAAAATTGTTTTTTTATTGTGTATATTAATCGATCCGTTATTTAGTTAATTAAATGTTTTAATATACCATTTTTGTTGTTTTATTTCAATAACAAACAAATCAATACAACACAAATAAAAACAAGTCAATTAAACCAAAAGAGTTTACACAATTTACTTTTTTAAAATATAAAAAGTATGACATATGACAAAAATAATTTCCTCTACCGTGATTTGAACTCACGACACGCCGCTTGTGCTTCGATTCCAGTCACCTCACCGTAACGCTACGGAAGCTATTATTCTGCTAGCTAAAATACTGCATCATATTCCTTTTATGTATGAGATTAATTTCTGGTTTGGTTATAGTTGTGTGCAAGTCGTTTTATCAATCCTCGCTTGAGCGTGTGCATAATACGCACTGTACGTAGAAGCGCACACATTGAATTAGACAACACCGGTTGCCTGTAGCATCCGCTAGGGTCGCTAGTAGTATGTAAACCAAACAATTTTGTTTCGTGTACTTATTTGCAGAAGTACCTACATAGTTTCATGAATCTGAACAAACAACGAAATTTATCATCATCAACCCATTATAAATGTCCCACTGCTGGGCACGGGTCTCCTCTCACAATGAGAGGTATTAGGTATTACCACGCTAGTCTAATGCGGGATGGCAGACTTCACGAAATTTATATTCACTAAAAATAACAGCCATGTGATTTAGTAGAACATGTTTTTATTAAAATTTATAAATCACGTGACAATCCATCATTTATCACGTCCCATTGATCGTATATCGATCGATTGTATTTAAGCATGCATTTAATAAGCGACTAATCGTTCAATCGCGTGTTTTCATAATAGCTGTTAGGTCGCCTTTATATTATACTAGCCTATGACTGCGGCTGTGCCCACCTGGGTCTTATTTAAATACAGTCAAGAGTCAAAAGTCTAGTAGCACCACCATGTTCATATTTTCCCACACGGTTCTGATAAAGTGCGACTGGTTTTGTTGGCAATAGTTTTGCGAGACTGCTACCTGATTTTATGATACCTATTTATCATTTAATTAATATATTTTAGCATTTCCCATGCTAAGATTATAAAGTTATTTTAGTGAAGGAAAAATTTCAGCATGTAAAATGCTGAAAAATATACAAAAAGATAGTTACTAGGTAAGGTGACATCGTACGACATCGAATTAACCGCATAGTAAGTCATGTCGATTGAGAAGCTAAGTAATTTGCTTTTCTTTGAGTAGTTGTCACTGACGTTAACATTAAGACAGGAATTTAGAATGTGAAGGCAAATTCTAATATCTAACCAGAAGGCGCAGGTTCGAATCCTGCCCGCAAATCGAATCGAATCGAATCGAATGTTTCCTTCACTACATAAAATAACGGATCATTAAATCATTGAACATAAATTGAAATCAGAGACATTTATTTGTCACAAAGTTTTTAGTTTTGTCCGAATTTAAGTCGAGTATCTGAATCGATATCCGTCGGCTACAAAAACTGACAAACACGCTTTCGGACTAAGTCATTAGTGCGGATAACGTAAACGTTCAATATCAACGGTGTATTTGTTTAATCCACGTTAAACTTTGTCAAGGGTAACGAGATCCATTGTTTTTGATACGCCATCGAAAAGTCTATTTAATTCAATTACATTGAGTAATTACTATAGCTGAAAACGACTTAGATATTAATGATAAAATGTGTAAAATAAATTAATGAAATATTAACTACTTACATATGACTTACACGAACTAGAAATAAATAAATATTACCCTATATGTGCCGTTGCTAAAACACGTTACTTACATTCCACTTGATTCACTTTGCATCCTTACTTATTCTATACTAGCTCCTGCCCGCGACTTTGTCCGCGTAGCGTGATGATATATAGCCTATAGCGTTCCTCAATAAATGGGCTATCTAACACTGAAATAATTATTCAAATCGGACCAGTTGTTCCTGAGATTAGCGCGTTCAAGCAAACAAACAAACAAACAAACTACTATTCAGCTTCATATATTAGTATAGATGAATCTTCAAAGCTTTACTAAAACCACTGTCTCAAGCTACTTTTCACTGTTAAAATGGCTTATTCTAAAGGTAACTACTAAATTTGTGCCAGGTAAATAATTCTATTATTCCAAGCTGAAATATTATCCCCAGGCTAACTTTATTATGTTAGTACCTACTAAGAATACGTTTAATCCACTTCTGATTTAGTATTCTGAGAATTTCATAAATGTAATTTAATAAACATTTTCCACGAAACGACTAATAATGATTAGTTGTTGACTTAAATTAGCTCATGTTTAGGTAATTTGTCACTTTAATCTTTATAAATAAATTATTAAACCTTAAGAGAAAACTAGCATACTTCAGTCCAGTTTAAATTCTTTGAATATGTAGGTATATTTTTTTATGTGAAAGGGGGGCAAACTAGCATATGGATCACCTGATGATAAGGGATAACCTAACGCCGCCAATGGACACCAGAGGAGTCGCAAGTGCGTTGCCCGCCTTTTAAAAAGGTTTGAGCCTGTGGTATCCTCACTCACTCGGCAAAACACAACGTGTGTCTGTGTTATTTCATGCCGGTTTTCTGTTAGGCCGTGGTATCCTCTTGAGTATCCTCTTACACGGTAAAACTACGGTAGGTAATATTATATATTTTATATTATAATTACTACTGACTTCCTGACTTACTGATGGCCTGATTGATCTAGTGCCCACAAACGCGATGGCTACCTGCTGGATTTTATAGTTTTGTATTCATCATCATCATCATCAGCCTATACCTATTAGTCCACTGCTGGACGCAGGCCTCGGCTTGTCGCATCCAGCTTCCGCCAGCAACCTTTCGCAAATCGTCACTCCATCTTGCCGGAGAGCGTCCTACACTACGTTTGCCGAGTCGCGGTCTCCACTCAAGAACACGTCTACTCGTCTACACCGTCTACTGTACGTCTAAGTACATTGATATTATGTAATTCCCAACTTTCGATGCTGTATCTGTGGTCAGTACTCATGTTCACGGGTAGATTGATACCTGTTACATTATCTTTGTTATTATAACGGTAACAGAACACCCTGTATAGCTAATTGTAATGTTGACTGTACAAAAAATTTCGTAATAACAATGCAGTTCTAGATAGGCTATGACTGTAACTCATAGGTATCTAAAATCTACTCAATACTTAACCAATACAAGGATATCTAGAATTTTGTTCTTAAAAGCATCTGTCACAGCGTTTCCTTATTCACACACCACGGTCTCCGCTCTTGACTTTGCATAATAATGCAAACTATATTCACGACGGCACAGATTTATGGTGGAACAGGGTGTTAGGAGGCGAATAAATATCTAACAATGCCTGCCGCTGATTTTTACTTATTCACTTCCAACGAAAAAATGCAGATATATTTTATTTTACTACAACCATTTATCAGGTTTCTTGAGGCATCTGCTTATTCAAATATATGTATTTGGATACTGATTGAATTATTTACATATATGGTACCTACCCACATTAGTACACAGGACATTATATCTCAATAGCGTGTTTGTGCTTTTTAGTGTCTATAAAAACACGAATATGAAAATTATTGAACACTGTGTAGGCTTTCCCCATTACCTCAAAATTCGTTGATATGCGAGTATTAGTTAGTGGTAGCAGTTACTGTACCGGATCTAAATATTGAAGTGATGGGAGAGTCTAAACGATTCAGTCTAGCATAGATGTTATATAAGCCTATCAGTATTTTTATTATATAAATAAAGAAATTCCTTATACAATAAAGTAAAAAATAAATAGACAAAAAGAATTAAACTAGTCCAAAAATATTATTCATTCAGGTATCCCAGAGGCATAACCTAAACTCAAATTTTAATTATAAACTTTGATAAACTGAATACGATACAATAACTATTTTCACAAATATTTATATTACAAAATGCCAGCGCCAGCCCTATTAATAGAGCTCTCTCCGAGTAAAAAAAAATCAAATAACCAGATTGGCTTCATGATTTTACGCTGAAATATAAAGCGAATATAATTGGCATAGTACCAAACCATACCAGCCAATAGTGTTATTTTCAACAAGCCTATCATTATTGTAACAATTACCTAATTATATAATGTTACATTTTCATATTTTATGGTTCAAAGTTTTTTAAATGGCTCTTCAAATTTTCAACTTCAAATTACAAAATATGTTAGGTATTTAAATAATAAAATATTTTTAATTGGGTTTAGTACGCACCAAGTAGTAGTATGCACAAAGTATCATTTACTACAATAAAATATTTGACTAACCATTGGCCGTGGTTTCACTCTCATTTCAAAGGACCACCTGCATGTCCTTCTGAAAGTTCAATATTCTATACATATAGAGACTCTACCGGTTTAGGTGTGAAACGGTAACAAACAGACATACCGATAATTTTCGCATATCTAAAATACCTATTACAGGGATACAAGGATGCACAATGTGTTCGATTTTTTAGCATTTTTGGCTTGTATTTTAGACATACTTATAACTTGAAAATTTGACAGTCTATAGTTATTAGCAATAGACAGTCCGTACTGGCTAACATACTGGTTTCTGACACTTAATAAGTGTCAGAAACCAGTCTATGGTTATATCAAAAAGCTTTTAAATTTTCCAAGAATCAATTAATTACGCAGACTGGCCTTAAGCTACCAGATGTATTTCGAGAGTCTGCAGATTACGAAGAAAATAGTTTCGTTTTAAATTGTTTATACCTGGCGGCCCCGCGCTGAATGTCAGCTTAATGTTACTGGAGCAGGTCGAAGGCCAAGAACTTGTAACTAACTTTAAACCAACACGCACGAATACAAACTATTACTAAACCCATGTGGTTAAACTTTAAATAATAGTCAATTATACATTAAACAGTTTAACCTGTACAACACGACACGAGTTATCTACTGAAATAATCTAATTGCCTAGTTTGTTTTCAATATCAGTCTGAAATATTATGATTACTGTTGTATTTAATTTTGTTTCACGAAATCACAAGAAGGAAATTCATAAAGCAGAATACTGTGGTTTTACTAATAAATGAGCTTTTATAAAAACAAACAAAATGCTGAAGTCCGGACACAGGCAAATTGAGGGCGAAGCAATTTGTATCTCTTGTCATACTTTTTAATTTCATCCCGAGGAAAACAAATTAGTTTCGCCTGAACACTTTGCATATTTACAAATCTTGAACGATGAGAGCGGGTTTCTTTCCTTTGTTATATCTGCAATCATTTTGTAGGCTTTATTAAAATAAGACAATGAACAAAATCGGCTTAAGACCTCGCAAAAAGCCTAAAATATTTTTTTCATATTTCACTTTTTATTTCGTTTTCATTTTGGCCACTTATCCTTTGTACATTACTCAAAAATGAAGATGCCAGTCATGCGCTTTTATTATATTTTTCTTAATAGCTTCGGCATAAATTTATTACGAACGCTTCTTATTGAGTCAAAGTTAAAATATTAAAATCTCCGGCTGAAGAAGACAGTACAACTTATTTACTATTTGTATTTATAGATATTTAGATGGGGAATGAATCTTGCATTGTCCTTGAAATACGAAGCGTAAGCGCGGGCGTACTCGCTCCCGATAGCGATAGCGATAGCGCGAGCGCGCACATAAATTGTCTGTGACAGGAAAGCTTTAGGCTCATTTAGCTCGCCGAGGATAAATGGCAATAAGTGGAATAAACTTTCATCTAGAAACAGAAAATATTGCGAAGTCAGATAAGATATATTAAACAAGATAATATATTTTCATTCTTTATTTATTTATTTGCAATATACCTATTGGCATAAGTAACATAACATATTTGTTAAGGTAATTTAACTGACAGACAATGGAACTAGGCACAAATGAAAAACATATCGTACATATGACAAAAACAAACGCACGAACAAATCACTCAAGCGCACATACGGTCAGTAAATTAAGAGAAGGAAGTAGCCTGTCCCGTTTAACTGCTTGGTACATAACATAGGTGTGTCGAGCGAGACGCACGTGTACAAAACTGACGTCAGTTTCCTGTCAACACGCCGCCCTGTCGTACTTACACGTCCGACATCCACAAAAACAATGAGAAACAAAGACTAGTTGAACGTAAAGCCTCGTTTACACGTCCCTGTCGAGGCGAGTTCATGTCTACTTGGTAACTTTGACAAAAACAAAGCATTAAAATTCACCTAGAATTTACTTGTTGTTTTTCAAAGCCGAGTTTTAACAACAGCTAGTATTAATTAAGTATGGATAATAATAATTAGACGACTTATGTAGTCAATCTAGGATAATTCAATCAATGAATATGTAATAGTAGATATAATTTTCTAGTGCCCACATTGCTAGTAATCTTAATGAAAAATAAATACTAATCTTTTAATGTTTTGTTATCCTTCGTACAAAACAATGTATAGAACAACAAGCCCAACTAGCCTAAACAAACACAATTTAAGAAGTTATTTTGCGACTTGCGGGCAGGATTCGAACCTGCGTCTTCTGGTTAGATACATCAGACGCTATGTACACTAAGCCACCGCGAGTCCCACCTACAAGCCGAATTTTTCCTTCACTAAAATAACTTTATAATTTTAGCATGAAAACTACAAAAATAGAAAACCAAAATATATATTTTTCCATCTTGGTTATCCTTTAAATTATTTGTTTTATAATACATGAAACCATTAAAAAAAATAAAAGCTTTATTGTACACACTGTCGTAATTTTCAAAAAGAGTTTTATCGTTCAAAATGGAGGGAAATTTTCCATGGATGTAGCGAACACTCAGCCAGAGGGTAAATTCTAAAAATTAACAGTGCATTAGAGTTTGAATGGCGGGTCATTCATCTCAGCGTAATGGCAGAATGACGTCTTTCTAATGGACAGGGACAAAGAGGGCTCTTGTTAGTAATTATTAATGCATTTATGCCTGCCACCAGCAGCTGGAAAGTACAGGGAATCACGTCGATAATTTTGTTATATGCTGTTATTATTAATTGGCCTAAGTTTTATAACTTTTTCTATAAAAAAACAATATCATGGTTTATACTGATTTCTGTCACTTACACGAATATTAGACATTGAAATGAAACTACTTTTTACGGATTTTATCGCGTTGTATTGATATTATTTTATTCCCGACGTTTCCCGTTTTAACATTAAGACGACCAAGACCAAAGTGTACCCGTGACCATGACCACGGATGCTGTAAAGGATCTGAAACGTCGGGAATAAAATAATACTTAAAATACAACGTGATTAAATCCGTATAAAGTTGTTTCATTTCATGGCTCATGTTTCTCTAGTGCACTGTCCTTCCTTTGCTCTATGCCGTATCGTGGGGCCTAAAGCACACCATGTCCCTGATAGTAAAAAAGCGGTTGAAGGATGTCAATTTGCATTAGGGCAGCACGATGGGCAGTAGCCTAACCCCTCTTATCCTAAGAGGAGATTCAGATCCAGCAGTAAGACGGTAAATTAGTAAATATACATATATAAGACACACCATTACGCTTGTATTTCCCGAAGAGTTAAGCAGAGACGTACTTATATACTTTGAAAGTTTACAATGTGTAAGTCCCATGTTATAGCGACGATAGATATACATATTGTCATTAACTTAATACAAATCCCAAACTCCGAGCTGCTAATGAGAATTTCTTAGAAAAACCCAATAAATCTTTCCTCGACCTGGGAATCGAACCCTACCTCTAATGACAGTTGCAACGACTAGATAATAAGGAAGTTGATAATGATTATGTTTTTCCATTATGCAAGGTGTTTATGTTATGTTATTTTATGTTGGAATATCCACGCGTGGTAGTCGTAATCGTAACAGACAAAGTACAGCAGTTGGCACTTTCTAAGTAGCAATAAAAGCATTCTCATTCCATCTCACTGAATGCGACATTCAAGTGCTACTTTTTCGAATATAAAGAAGCCGGCAAACGTCTTGTTGTGCGACTGCAGTAATTGCATTTCCCGTCTGTTATGCCAGAAAATAATTCTAGATTCTTGTAGGGAGCGCTTACAATGATGCTGACTATTATTTCCAAAGGGAATGTTCAAGAATATCGTGTTCCACGTTCCATTATTCTTTAAACAAGATAGAATTGCGTTTTACTAGATTAAGAGCTGTTGTACAAGATAGTGTATTTTATTTTATCGCTAGCGTTTCCCGTGTCTTCCGAAATTCGATAACGCGATAGCTACGTTCTGCATCATCTTGTAAAATTACTGCAAAAATTCCTCTTTAAATTATTTTAACCATCACGCCTTTTTTACTGAGCGAACAGTCCATATGGATCGCCGGGCACTTCAGGAGGCTTACCGACTTAAAATCGCACTTGTCTTCCTCTGCCATAAATATTTGCATGGATGGGATTCATATCAAACACCACGATATAGCATCATGTCTGGTTACACGCAGAGGTGTTGAGAATCACGATGTAGATGTCGTAGTAGAATTGTATAATTCGCTATTTTACATAACTGCTAGCTGCTTTACAACATAGCTCTGTTCTTTAAAATAGCTGAATGGCTTCCAGCTGGAATGCCATTGCGATACTGCGTCATAAATATACCAACATATTTCCAATAGATTTTCAGTTTATGTAATTGTGAGCTTATGGCAGTTATTCGGGCACATACTCCAACTATATAATATTAAATAATACAATACTTACACACATTTCACCCTCTCCTGTTTGTGTTCCATATTTATAGAAATGGAAACAATGAATTTCACTTGCATACTGATAAACCAAACCGCGTAAAATCCAATTCCAGCTACATTTCATTATACATATTTGTATGAATAAATTTTACCAAAATATACGGTGTGTATGTCATATTTATGACGCCAAAATTCTTAAGGGTTGGGTAGAGATATAATTATATACCTACTGTTAGCCGGATTGTTTGTGTTGGTAATAAATAGGAATCAAACTCTGAGTAGCAGCTGAGAATTATTATTTCATAGAAGAACCTAAAATGCTTTCCCCGACGAAGTAATCAAGGCCAGGAATACAATGGCAGCCATGTTTGTGACTACTAAGCCAATGAGGCATTTTCAGCCGAAAAATTCAGAAATCTTAAAATATAAATTCTATTCATATTGCGTTGGGTGAACGGTAAACGGCGGATGCATATTATATTTATTCCTTTTAGCTGCATCAGCGTTGAGATACGTGAGGGAAATACAAATCTTCCTATGATTAGTGTTTTGCTGAATAACTACGTTAAGAAGTGCACATACAGGAGAATCTTGGCAATTTCAATGAGTCATAATTATACAATTTGTGTAAACTATGTAATCCCACTAAAAACATTTTCATGTAAAATGTTGCCAAGACAAGAGACCATAATTATGGATCGCATTGTCAAAAGTTATCAGATCTAATGTAGAGCCAAACTTCTAACTCTTCACGCCCTAACTTTATAAACTACACTTTAGTCAAAATATGTAGCTTAGCCGTTTCTTTACTACAAGAACTATTGTAAAACAGTAAAGCAATAAACAGTCAATACATTTTCACCATTCGGCCATGTGACGGTAGTGATACAGCCAAGCCACATATTATATTCTTCTAGGCAAGCGCGCTCCATCTTAGTTATCAATGTCGCTTAGCATTAGGCGAACTGGCGATCAAGCCCTATAAATTATAAAAAAAGAACTTGACTACACTATGTAACTATTGTGTGTACAAGTTAGAGCTTGTACAGTTATAGAACTTGGAAGATATAGAGTTTTGCTTCAACTCCAAGACGATGCACTAACAAATACAACGTTATCTAAGTTGAACTTGCGTAACTTGCTTCGCAACTCAACTGAAACAATATTTTAAAGAATTCGTTTTACATTTATAATGTGTTCCTTTGAACGGCGGAACTCTATTTAAAATGAGTTGGCTTTTGAGGAAGTTAACCAGTTACAAGTGTAGATAACTATTCTATTTTCCCGGTTAAATTATGCTGAAGATGCATTTAAGTTTTGCATCCAATAATGCAAGAAGATTATAGAATTAAGAATTTACATAAAATAATAAAATGCCAGAATACACTGGGAGACACATAAAAGGAGACAGAATTGTTGAATACAAAATGAAATGAATTTAACAACACAAAAATAATTATATATTTTATAAAATATAAATATATTTTTCGTCCGTTGTACCATATAGGTATCCAGCTCAACATTGTGCTATGTACTGAGAGGTCCTGTTCAATTCCTGGATCGAGCAATGTCATTTGGGATTTTCATGAAATTGTCAGTAAGGGTTTGGATTTGTGCCCGTTTAATGACAATACCTACATAGGACATATAATATTCGCTCTCTATTGGAACGACGACTTTGGGCGTCCATTAGTACACCTCTGCCTAACACTGACGGCCGATCTCAATAACAAATCAGTCAGACTCAGTGGATTTCCTTACTAGAGATAGGAATTTGACATAAGGTTCATACACATTACAAGTAATGTCAAGTAAGCAAACCTACCACTAGTAAGCAAATCTATCGACGGATCTATTATTGGGAATCGGCCTAAGAGGAATACAGGCGTGATAGTATGTTGAGTTAACTTGAGTTACAACATGTGTTATGTATGTATGTTGTGATACGAATGAAAATATATATAAACTGTTGATGTTATCTAACTAATACTTTGAGCCCGATGTCTTTCCTATCTACTAATCCAGATTATCGAGCTAAGTGGTCGGTAAGTCGCCACACACCGAAACACTTATAGCACATTACTGGAGCTCTTCATTATAAGACTGTTAAGGAGATTAATAGGTTTATTTAATTTATAGCCTCATTCTTGACCTCCACACAGGGATCTTTTTTTAAGTGGATGTACTTTGCGAAGAATGAAATTGCAACATGGTTCGTCATTTTTTTATGGAATGGGTGGCAAACGAGCAGACGGATTACCTGATGGTAAGCGATTACCGCCGCTCATGCAGACCTGCAACACCAGAGTAGGCACAAGTGCGACGCCAGTCTTTAGAAAGGGTTTTGGCCTCCGTTATCCTCACTCACTCAGTGTAACACAACGTAAGCGTTGTTTTATGCAGGTTTTCTATGAGGCCGTGGTATCAATCCAATCATTGTTTGCATAAAAATGGACAGATTAATTTATAAGATGCATGTCTAACCAGATGATGTACTATAACTTCATATCTACTTACATTATATAGTGCATAACTTCATAATTACATGACAAATATATACAATCTATTAGTGATTTGTGGCAACACTAATGGCTCGCAGAATGCGACAGTACATACCACATGGGACGTCGTAACTTTAATAATCTGGAGCACTGGTCATTAAGATATAGTAGGTCAGTGTAATAATTAGACGTCATATCTATACTAATATATAAAGCTGAAGAGTTTGTTTGTTTGTTTGTTTGCTTGAACGCGCTAATCTCAGGAAGTACTGGTCCGATTTGAAAAATTCTTTCAGTGTTAGATAGCCCATTTATTGAGGAAGGCTATAGGCTTTAGGCTATATATCATCACGCTACGCGGACGTCGTCGCGGGCAGAAGCTAGTGTGTTAATAAATTCATAGGCTTAGAATGGCACAAGATATTCACCCATGGTAAGTTTTTGGTGACCTACCAAGCAAACTATTTTTGACTCATAAGATCGCTAGGTTAACAGTAGCTTGAATTTATTAAAAAACTAGCTTTTGCTCGTGGCTTTGCTCACGTGAAGTTATATTAGGATTAGAAACGGATCCCAAAAATAACAATAACCAAGTGATGATCTCTTTTTTCTATGGGGTTGGCGCAAAAACTACTGAATAGATTTTAATTTTGCTATCACTGTTATAGAGAGTATATACCCCACCTTAACCCTTTGAGCTCTTCAATTCAAACTGTCAAAACAAGCACGATCTCACAAACATACGTCAATTTCCCGCCACGCGCGGTCCGTTACTAGCGTTGAGACATTTCGTGTTTTTATATTTGGGTCCGAGCGGACCCAACAAGAGCCGATGAGGTTAAAAACTGGTGAACTTCTATCTTAATTAATTAAACGGACCCTGATATACAGCTTGAACTCTCTAAAGTATACAGACCCATTGATACAGATCATCACTGTTGATTTTGGGATCTATTTCTAATACTAATATAGCTTCACGTGAGCAAAGCCGCGGGAAAAAGCTAGCCAGCCACATGCCCCCTTGACCAAGTTTAGCTTACTTTATGAAGTTAAGCTACGCATCCACTATGCGCATCTCCCCCATGTAACACGACCGACCACCGCAGATCTTTTCATTTTACTTTCGACCCAAATTTGGGATAACTTTGAACATCCCTTCCCTTCGGACCATAAGACCGACAAAGTTTGGTTCGCATTGTGGTTTAATAAACTACAGAAGTGTTCAGGACAAGCCATGTATGTCGAAGGTGATGTCACTGGCATAGGTATCACGTAAGAGGCGAGAAAATATCTGACTTGCTCGATAGTAAGACCTCTTACTTGGGGTCTGACTGGCTGGCGACCACTAGTCAGTCTGGCGTCGGAGTCTGTCGTGATCGTAAAGTACCTTGGTGTGTTTCGACTTTCACTCGTAAGAGCCAGTTCCCCCTTGGTTGCTTCGGCTCTGGCAGTCTGAAGTCCGTAGGAGAGGGCTCTTAAGGGTCAGCAACTCCTCTGGTGTTGCAAGTGTCTATGGGCGACGATGACTGCTTACCATAAAGTAGCTCGTCAGACTTAAATAATTTTAAAAAACCCCGGCTAGACTGAGCGATGACATTGTGAAGGTGGTGACTAGCCCAGAGCCGGAATGAATGGAAGAAACCTGAAGAGACCTTGGTCCAGCAGTACATAACATTGTGCTGATGATGATGAGTCGATTCTTGGCTTTATACATTCCCGTAAACGTCCGAGCTACAGTGTTTATAGTTATGTAGTTATTCACACCTACTAAACTTTTACTTTCTATAGTGAAAAAGATTATTATTAAGATCATTGCGATGGAATGTGTAATAATAAAAATATATTACAATGTTACTCCTACAATATAAATTATTGTTCGATATGGCATGGGGTTCAGGACCAAGAGTCTTCAATAGGTACCTACAATTAATACAAATATTTTCCCTTTTTTTCATGTAACCGCACGTACTAACAAAATCGCTTTTAAACCCACTTTTACTGTGCCGTAAATTAACGGTAATAAGATAACAATAAAATATACAATTACTACCTAAACTCAAAGCCACAAGTTCATGCAAGGTTATAAAGCATAAGAATAAAAATCATTTCTAATCTCGACGTCAATTTTTAACAATTCATCTTGAGTGGAGCGACGGTGAAGTGGCCGGATTCCAAAAGTCATTTTTCAACCGTTATGACGTAATCGTTTATAAACTCTTAGCTTTTTTATTTGGAGAGTGGGGAAATTTTCATATTCAACGTTTTATAAGCTTATCCGGGAGTGGTCGCGGCCCCGCAATTGTTTCCTTTGCGGTACTTCATTTTTAAGTATTTGTATTCAATTCTTGCTAGGTCCCTTTTGTGGTTCTTTCCAGGTCCACTTTGTTTAAATCTAACCAGTGATAAAAGCAACAATGTGTTATTGTTATAAACTTTCTGTGTAAGTCTGATGATACTTTCATTAATCCATTTATTATGCCAGTGCTGGGCACGGGTTTCACAAGAGGTTTTAGGCTATAATCCATTTATTTAGTATTCCATCGCGTCTTGCTGTATTGACTCGCAAATATAATTTTAATTTTACATCTAAAACTACAGGACTCCTAAACATATCTACCAGTAGTAGTATAATAGGCGAGAGCCTATATTCCCCAAAAGATTAGGCAGAGGCGTACTAGCGTAAGAATTAGAGAGAGAAATACTTAGAGCTGCCACTGAGAATTCTATAGAAAAATCTAAACCAAAGCCAATCAGGTTGTGGAACTATTTGGTTACAGAAGTCAATGATTCCAATAGATAGATTATTGAAACGAGCGAAATAATAGCATCCAGTTGCTAACCCTTCGGGAGAAACAGACGTGATGTTAATGTGTAGGTATACTTTTTCATAATCTAGGTCGTGCTAACTTTAGTATCTTCAAGTCAGAAGAAGTTTTGTTTTTAAAGTTGTTACTTGAAATGAATAAAGTTTAAGTAGATCGCAAAATAAACCCGTGTGCTGTTACATTAACGCTAAGATTAAGTTCTCAACCTGACAATAGGCTACTTTTACCTTTTTCTTATTAAAAATGAACTTTGTCCCACACTAGGATTTTCTCCTGTATCTTGGATAAGTTTACAAATACAAAAACCCACACCCGGAACGATTACTTGTAGATTATACAAATATTCGTACCGTGCGGGGATCGAACCCATAATAAAAGAAGCGTAAATCAAAACGTAGCACTAGTGAGGACGAAAACTCCCATTAGTTCTACTGTAGAACTGTGGAATAGAATAAGTGGAAATAAACACTCCTATTAGTTCTACTATTTTGTAACATCTAATATCGTAATACTATTGAAAAAAATACCATTCGTTCTACCTTATAACTGTTTAGTAGAACAAATGGGAATAAACCGATTAAGGGACATTTCGATAAGCGGCGTTTTGGGTCATCATTACCATTATAATATAACACAGCTCGTATTCCTTAAAAGTATAGACAGAGTTATATTTGTTGAGTTGCAATCTAAACATGCTAGTCATGTAATTAATACATTTTGAGGAACTGCTTAGTTATTTTAATGGGATAGGGGGGAAAAACGAGTAGACGGATCACATGATGGTAAGCGATTACCGGCGCCCATGGATAACTGCAACACCAGAGCAGTCACAAGTGCGTTGCCCGCCTTTTAAAAGGGTATGGGCCTACGGTATCCTCACTCACCCCGCGAAGTACAATGTTAGCGTTGTTTCATGCCGTAGTATCATCCCGATCGAGCCAGCATTTATGCTGAAGCATGGCACTCCCACGGTAAAAAAGTTAGTGTAGCATTTTTCGCTTTTTAGTTCTACCGATACAAAAATGATTCCAAAAATCAATAAATTACCGCTTTTATACAATTCGGAGTATCACCACATTCCCTTTCATCTTCTATTAGCCTCAATTCAGTGTCTGCAGAAATATGTCTTTCCATTGGTTATATTGCTATAGATCTTTGAGAGTTAGCGAGAATACTTAAGAGTCATCGTTACTAATGAAAATTACACCGATTCGTATTGAAGGTAAAGTGCAAACGCGACCAAATGAGTCGGAACGAGAACGCAAGGTGCCGATAATTCAGTTCGACTTCTCTGACTCAACGAAATTCATTTCCCGACACAATCTGATTTAGGTCATAGACATCTACTTGTGTTATAATAAAATTTATGCTTTTGAAGTAGTTTCTAATTTGGGCTTCCAATTAATGTACTCGTTTGCGAAGTATTTCAATTATATATTATGGCTGTTGAGCTTGGTAGAGGCTGATAACTTAGTATAAACTACGCTAACGATTGTATTTATTTGATAACTTTACCTTAGTCAGTCTATGAATTATGTAGGACTATTCTTTGTAAAGCCCTGCGTTCGTATCCCAGGCCGAGTACCTAGAGTCTCAGTAGCAGTTTGAAGTTGTCGGCACGTTTGGCGTAGGGACTGAGCGATCGGCTTCTACGCTACGTGCTTTGTATTCGATTCTCGCATGGAACCAATTTTTTTAAGACCTACCGGTAATAGATCAGGGTTTGGGTATTTATGTAGATGATAATTTGTGTTTGCAAACACACCTAAGATACAGGAAGAATTTTTGAAGTGAAAACTTCTTTAGCGGCGATGTGCCCCTGTGATGGGGAAAAATGTGAAACTCCCGACAGATCATATCGCGACAGATAAGACCGTAAGACCGTAAGACAAAAGTGAAAACAAATGTTTTCTTAGACAGTACAACTGCACATTATCATTAAATTTATTCAAGTGAAATCTTCGTTTATATTCAAGTTTTCATTACCAGCATAATTAGTCCAGTTAATGGTAAAAAATCAGTGCGGTAGACAGCTACTTTAATATATTTCAATTATAGGTATATCGCTCAAACCTAATTAAGCAGGCTCGTATTACAGATAAATTGTTTAGCTACGAACCGGGTGTCTGGATTATATCCATTTGATATTATGCAAATGAGCTCAATCTGAGCGTACCTTGAGGAAACTTCATGCCTTACACGAGGTAACTCCTAAATATGTTAACGATGCCATATATACATACATGAATAAGAATATTGGATGTGTTGCCGCTACTTCTGGCTGTGGAAACGATGTTTTTCATTTTGATGAGCATCTAGAGACAAAAGTATTCAGAAAGTTGAAGGTCGTGGCTTCTTGTGAAAAAGTTGCAAAAAATACGTATTTGTGATTTGCTCATGCAAAAATATCAGTAGAATACATGTGTGTATAGAATGGTTAAAAACATTGTTTGGGTTTCGTCGTCTATCGTAGTCGGGTGAGCCGGTCGCCTAAGCACTTTCGAAAACGTATTCGTATTGAAATCTAGAATAATCTGTAGAAGAAGGTAAACGAACGTAGATAAAGCGAAAGTGGTATGCCAGGATCGTAGCAAGTGTAGTCTCTGGCTACCCCAATGGGAGACAGATGTGAAAATATGTATGTATGTATGAGATTTTGTAGCAGAAAAAAACTCATTCGTTTACGATACGAATTCGATAGTTATTTGTGCTTGGGCTACTGAACGGTCCCAACATTTCAGACTATTCATAGCATTCATTGTAGACTGTAGTCTACCCGTGACCACGAACGTAGTGTAAATGATCAGAAACGTTGGGATTTTATAATGCTTAATAAACTAGCTTTTGCCCGCGGCTTTGCTCGCCTGAAGCTGTAGTAAATAGGATTAGAAATGAATTCCAAAAAAAAATTATAAAAACCAACAGTGATGATCTCTTCTTTGTATGGATCTCTATGAGCTTGACCTCTCTGATGGTCAAGCTGTATCTCATGATCCGTTTAATTAATTGAGATAAGAAGTTCACCAGTTTTTAAGTTGGAGCATATACTTTCTAACAGTGATAACAAAATTAAAATCTATTCAGTAGTTTTTGCTCCAACCCGTAACAAACAGACAAGAATTTTTAAAATCATTTTTGGATTCGCAGACGTTTATATACACTATCCCCCTTGTTTTTTTTATATCGTCAATGTACAGACACAGCTTTTTTACAATTTTATCATAGTAGAGATTTGACGCGATAAAATTCGTTGTGATTTTATTTAAATATGGCTAATACTCGCGTTATTCTCATAAATTAGTAATTAGTTATACTTACACCTTAACTTTCTTGACTCTAGCTTTAGTGGGAATAGATATTGTACTTTCATACCATGTCTTCCCTAAAAAATTAAGCAGAGGTGTACCTACTACTTTATATCTATATATTCCTTGATATATATTATAGCTTTAATATAATGGAGAATGTATTGCCATTGACCAAGCACAAATCTAAATTTCAAGTACCTAGTTCAAAAATTCTCTTAAATCCAGAACCCAATTTGCCTAACCTGGAAATTGAACCCGGAAGCCGTCGCTTAAGTTTTATGTACCCACGAAATGAATAAGGCACATAACATGCCATCACGCCTGTTTTCCCCGTTAGGCAGAGGCGTACTATGTACACCCAGAGTTCGCCGGTATGTTTAGGTCCCATGTAATATGGGGCGAGTCTATTGCCATTAACCGGGCACAAATTCCAAACTCCGAGCTGTTACTGGGAATTTCATAGAAACACCCGATAACACTTTGCTCGACCTAGGAATCGAACCCAGGACCTCAAGCGTAGCAGTCGCGGTCAGGACCATTAGGCTAATAAGGTACTTGGTAGCAAAATCCTAACCCAATTTTATTATACATCACAGGTATTGATGATACAGCGAAACCTGTCTCAAATAACACCATTATTTCAAGCAAACAGCACATCTTTCAACGGTATCAAGTATCAAGTCAATCTGATCGACTGCAACGACATTACATTATGCCCGGAATCCGCAAGAGGGCAATATTTTCACAGATAAGCAAGATGTGTGGGGCAATGCACTTGAGCAAATACGAGATGGATTTTAGGGTTCGCTATAATATTGTCACGTAAATTGCTCTATACAACAATTTACGGGATTTGAAAGGGCAAAGTTTATAAAAATATTTACGAGGTAAATAGTGGATAGTTTTAAGAATTATTGCTTGGATTATAAGTTGTCTTTATAAACTCTCAGTAGCAGTTTATGTTAAGTATTATTTTTAATGTTTGGTAGCACACATTACTAGCATTCTCGTTAACCCGTTGTGCTAAGCTAAATGCTTGTGTTTCGAGTTGGTTTACGTCGGTAGTGCAATGGGTGGGTTTCGAACCGGCAACCACATGATCGTAAGTCTGAAGCCCTAGCCATTAAGTTACCGCAGTTTCCAGTTAATATCAATAGACTCGTCTATGGAACCTTAAACTTAGGAGGTATACAACTGTGGTGTACAACAATACGCCTCCGTCTTACCCTACGGGGAAAACATAATATTCACCAAATTCGCCAAAACAATGGCCATTTCACTCACGAAATTCAGCTGATAAATATATATTAACCGTATCCGCGCCACAATTTATTGCATCTCCTTAAATGGCCCCGATGTGACTAGATATTGCCTACTAGGAAACTACCAAACGCAATAAGCTCATAATAAGAACGAATGCGATGACGTAGCTGAGATTATTCCTTGCCACGAATGTACCGCAGTGCGGAGCACTCGTAATTTTTACTAAAGTATCAAACATAAATTTAATATAAAACCTTTAAATGGAAGCTTCGGTAGGTAGCTATTATTGCTTACTTGATCGTGAGTTTTAAAAGGCTATATATATAGTGAAACAAATTGGGAAAGTAGGTACCTAATAACATGCTGGGATGATTTGGGCATGTCGAGAGGAATAATAAATGTCGAATGTCAGCGAAGGTAGCGGGAAATATGAAAGACGCTCTAGAAAGACATATTACTGCCCTTAGAGATCAAAAAGCAAAGAATCGTAGTAAGTAACGTTTTGTACCGATTTCTGAAGCTTATGCAGATATTATACATATTCAAATAAAACAAATTTACGGATTTTGTCGCGTTGTATTAGCAAAATCAAATCCCGACGTTTCTGACTCTTTACAGCGTCCATGGTCACGGGCGAACTGAGGTGACGTGCGCCTTATTGTATTCAGTGTCACTTCACTAACCTTTTCACTTTTACTTTACCGTAAAGTTGTTTCATTTCATTATGTGACAATTTGCAGTTTCTGCCTAGTCCTATCCGAAAAAGTGTGAGTGCGTATCTACGTATTACGAACATCATAAAATGCAAATTTGCTTCGTGATTATATTTTCTTTTCTTTTATAACATTGACTGGGTTGCCAAAGGGTTGAAATATTCTTACGTAATGGGTAGCGGGAAATTTGACTTTATGTAAAACATACTGCATATGTAAACGAGCCGTCTAACCTTATGTTTCACATGTTTACGAAATAAGTTCTAGTGACGTCATCTGGTCGTCGCCGAATGTCCCCGAACTTTGAATTCGTCGCGAGTTTCGCAGAAAAAATGTGTTTATTATTCCCGTCTGTGAATAGCATTTCAGATAATATTTTTGTATTTATTTTTAGCCTCAGTAGGCGCTGTGGTTGCGTTAAGCTATGCTTGATGTCCTGGATTTCATTGCAAAAAAAATACTGTGCTCTTCCCAGCAGTGACTTGGGCACAGATAATAGAATACACTTGGGGTTTGGATTTTTAAATGGCTCGTCCCCTACGACCCACAAAATAACAGCGAAATGTTGATGTATATTATATACGATGCAATATATACGATTCAATGGTATAACAAAACGTTTTAAAAGACTACTTCAATAAAATTTATTCATCGATTATTTTTTTAGACCGCAGTTATTAGCGTGTAAGTGTATTGTGTAGCTAGGTTAGGTCCTGTTAGTGGTTTGAAATAAAATAGTGTTGGTACTTATTATAATATACCAGCGCCAGTATTCCAGGAAGGGTTAGGCAGATGCGTACTAATGTACACCCACAGTTTTCCGGTATGTTTCAGTCCCATGTAATAGGCGCCTAATGCCATTAACCAGCAAAGGATCCGTGCTGCCTAATTTTACACAAAAAACCACAACACTTTATTGTAGTATTTTGTTTATTTATTTAGTACCTATAGGTACTGAGTATAATTATTTAATAAATAGAAAATCATTAAAGTTATATTTATTTTAATTCCTAAGAATTAAAGATAAAATTAATAAATAAATAAATAATAAGATAAGATAAAATTCTACTTCTAAAAATGTTTCTGAAATTCTTTGTTTTCTATTCACACACAGCGTTTACAATATTGAGACTGAAACAAGACTAAATAGTTCTGAACGTCTTGTTGGACGTTAATTAAGAGGATTCTCAGTGCGAACCTTGCTGGTTGAAGACGATTGCTTAGGAAGTAGGTACAGTCTGTAAGTGAATTTGAGCGCTTTTATTACAGTACGATCCAGTTCTCTTGGAAGAAATGTCTGCAAAACAATTATCTCCGACAAACAAACAAATTTAATGTCCAGGAAAATCAATAGAAAGTTATACATAAGGTGAAAGATGAATAATACAGTTTGCCCTCTGGACTACTCACATCTCATCTTATTAGTGGTAATTTTTACAATGCAAGAACGATCACAGTGTGATATTAAAGAATGGTCGACAGCTGACCCTAAATAACAAGAACTGGCAGATTTCGTTGACAAAAACTGTCAAAAATTGACTGACAATTTTGACTCAATAAAATAGAAGACTTAGCGCCACTTGCACCAACTTCTTAAATGTGTTTAAATTGTATTTAAACACAAAATTTCTATGAAAAATCGTGTTTAAATAAAATTTAAATACAATTATGAAGTTGGTGCAAGTGGCCCTTAGAGCCTGTTTCACAACCTCCAGATATGCACTATCTACCAGATAAATTCAAATTTAGAACACCGTAAACGGTGTTCTAAATACGTAAACGTATTTATGTGTTAGATAATTTATCAGGAATTGAGAAGACGGTGAAACACGCCCTTAGGGACCTAACATGAACCTAAAAAATGTAGCTAGACACATGGCCGTATTTACAAAAAGTGTTCAACTACCAATGCAGAAATATCTGCAGATCGTAACACAAGATAATGAAGTCTATAACAACGTTAGTTAGAATGTTCTGACATGTAATACGCTTGTACGAATCGGTAAACAAATGGAAGGAATCAAAGTGTCGTGTACAACACAAACTATTGTCATGGACTATACGTCCACATTTAGCTTTGTTTTGTTTGCAATGTTAGTGTTTTGTTTATTGTTGTGTGTGACGACTTTGTGACGTGTGGACTAACAAGGTTGTAGCATTGCAGGTTTTATGATTTTCAACTTGGTTACTATTGGCTTGTATTTATGTTTATACAAGCTTCTGCCCGTGACTTCGTCTGCGTGGACTTCAGAATTGGAGGTGAAAAGTTGCCTATGTGATTATGTAGGTAATTGAATAGTGTAGTAATAGTTTCGCCTTAATTTTTTCGATTATACATAGTTGAATTTTAAGTCAAACGGAATGGAATGGAAAATGTCAAAGGGGAAGGGAATGCCATAGTAACCTACATTTTCAAACAAATAAAACGGCAGCACACGTCAAATAATGGCAATTTTTTTATACCGTGGTACATTATTGTAATTTTCGTAGGGATCTCTAATTAAAAAAATACAGCCCATGTTATTTGCTGATTTCACCAATAGAAAACTACATTAGTATTCTGTTACTAATATAATTTTTAAAATCGGTTTATTGGTTTAGGCGTGAAAGCGTAACAAACAAACTCACTTTCGCATTTATAATATAAGTGAATATAGATTTGGATTTTATAATAATTGCTGTTTCCCGAGGGGATAGGCGAGGGGATATGCTACCGAAACAATTATTTATAGAATAATTGTTTGTTTGTTTGTTTGTAGGCATATTATCTCAAAAGAATTGCGGGACATTGGATACGGCTTTCAATGTTGCTGGAAGTCTCAAGTTAAAATCATGTGCATATGCACCTGCATCTTTATACACCGCCTAGAACCCAAGTTATAGTAACTTTTGTGTATGTATGCAAATAAAAATGGTTTACCAATTTTTGGCTTTATCAAATTCACGGCTAAATAAGACTCTCATACTATAAGATGATATCAACAGGCCGACCACATTCAAACTCCAACCAGCTCAATTTAAAGAATTGCGACAAGGAAAACTCCAAAAGCTAGGTTGCGATCTTTTGATCTAGGGATTTGGAAAACTGAACAGATTGAACAAACTTTTAACATTTCTCTCAGAGATCTTCCATATTATCATTGAAAGTATTTTTATAAGTACCTACAGACATTATCTGGAGTTCTTCTGTTGGTAATACTAAGAGCTAATATTTCATCTCCGACGTTTCGGATCCTTTATATCATCCACGGTGACGGGTATACCTACTGAGGTGTTGGACCTCTTAATGTGAAAATGACTAATCTTCTCAATTGAAATTTCAAGTCTGCAGTTCGTGAGCACACCATTGACAAGACCGAGCACTACATCAGATTTAATATCCTCGCAAAAGAAAACCGAATCCTACCCAAAATAATCATTACGCTATTGAAATTAAAAAACACCCAAATTTCAATTTTAATCCAAATCTTCAACTATCAACTTTTTGCAATTTTATAATTATGTGTGTTGCATTGGCTTTGTATTATGTTTTATGATTTATTGAAGCGGTGGGTACCACGATGTGTTATTGCAATAGTTTTTCGACTGCAAGAGATGCCACTTTACACGTTAAATATAGGGCTGTCCCTTTCTGACAACGTAGAAAGAATCACATTATCGCGTTGTAGCACTGTCTCTGTAGTTGCGGATTGGCGAAATGACAGAATCCGTTAATATAATATGTAGTCTACATATTATATTAACGGATTCTGTCATTTAAATAATTGTATCCAATTATTATTAGTATATCGGCAAGAACGATAAATCAAAAAAATAACCATGTATTTCATATTTGTTCTTAAATTGGTTTTCTAAGGAACCGTGTCCATAGAAGCGACATTGATCTTTATCAATGCCCATTCTTAACCCCCGACGCAAAAACGACGGGGTGTTATAAGTTTGACGTGTCTGTGTGTGTGTGTGTGTGTGTGTCTGTCTGTGGCATCGTAGCTCCCGAATGGATGAACCAATTTTGATTTTGTTTTTTTTGTTTGAAAGGTGAATAAGTGGGGAGTGTTCTTAGCTATGTTTGATGAAAATCGGCCCAAGATGGCCGCCGCCACAAGATGGCGGTTTACATATTTTTTCACAACTCCCACAATATTGGTATCAAATGAAAGGGCCTGACTAGTAGAATACTATACTCTATGAACAATTTCAAATCCAACATGGCGGCCTCCACGAAATGGTGAATTTATTAAATTTTTTCACTACTCCCTCAATAAAGGTATCAAATGAAAGGGCTTGACTAGTAGAATACTATACACTATGATATAAGATATCTAATAGCTATGAAATAATTGTACAAAAGTTGAATAACTAAACGAAGAAAATACCTAATTAAAACGCAAGAAAATAAAAGAAATTAAACAAAATAACTAAGGAGTCCCTACCAAAAGTGTGAAATAACAAATTAAATTAAAAATTAAAAAAAACCCCCGACACAAAAATAAACCTGAATCCCTATAAAAAGAAAAAAAATAATCTTGAAATTATAACCCTTCGTAAGTACGTATGAAGTTTTTTGATTAAATTTTGTCGCGTCGGGGGATCGCTCTCTAGCTCTCGCGTGTCTGCCCGCTCGGGTCGCCAAACTTGAATATGTTACGCTCCGCCCACTTTACGCCCTCCCGCGCGTCGCGGCGATGTACGCGCCATCCACATCAATTCTGAATTCGCGCGATTCACGTTCGGGAAGCAAAAGGAAAGGAAAGGATTCACATAATTAGAGAAAGGTCCCCCGACGCGACAAAATTTAATCAAAAAACTTCATACGTACTTACGAAGGGTTATAATTTCAAGATTATTTTTTTCTTTTTATAGGGATTCAGGTTTATTTTTGTGTCGGGGGTTTTTTTAAATTTTTAATTTAATTTGTTGATATATAGTAAACATTTTATCAAAAATTTCATAAAAAAATAATAAAAAACGCGTCATCCAGGAAGTCATAAAGCCTAAAGCCATGACATAGTAGATGTATTGTACTGAAAAAAAAGGAAAAATAATATGAGCAACGCGTCACAAAGATGAAAATATCACTTACGCACCATTACCTCGGATGTAAGGCGATATTCATACATAAAGGAACGCGATGGAGATGACTATAATTGTATACACGAGTAATAAGAGACGTATACATTTCTTGAGTTCCGTAATAAATTGCGTCAGAAGAAATCCATCCATTTGGCACATAAATACATGCTAAAAAATAAATACACCTTCAACCCTACGACTACGTATTTTAGAACAGCCTAAATTTATATACCGCTATGTTAATAGGCGATCGTTTTTTTAGTAGTAAATTAACAATAAAAGAATATGGGCCGAGCAATAGACGTCAGCACTATCAGTAGTACAACTAGTGCGTTCTCATTTTGAAATCTCTCATAATTATGAGCAGAAATTTTACTGTTACATTGTCCTTCAAACACACACAAATTTTTTCAGATATAAGTTAATCCTGGGTTGAAAACACGCTTAACTTTTATTATATGAGACTTAAAAATATATCGCGGTGAACTGTAGATTTGTAAATCAGTTACCTTTTGCATAATCCTTCCGGGAATTCAAGCATATACAATGTATAAAAATGTATACGTTAGAAGCTACCTCTACGTTTTTTTATTATTAGGTAAACAAACACTGGCCCAACGGTATGATTTCCTCCGGTATCGTGGGTGCTTTTGCAAACACAAATTCTCACATACACTAACACCCAGAACCGGAACAACTACCGCAGAAGCCGATCGGTCAACCACTACGCCAAACTTACGTCAACTGTTTTTCCCACTTTCTCTCTAATCATGGGTAGCGATATGACAATGACAGTAATAAAAATTATGTGGTAGAACAGTGTTCTCATTGAATATGCTCTAAAACAATATAATTTGTAGAACATGTTTCAAATATACGCCATGTAACTACGATAATTGGTATATTGAAACATAACAATTACCGCGTAACACGCAAGCAAAGACACAATTATTCGTAAAATTTATTGGTCTGATAATTGTCAGTTGGTATCAAATAATCATGCGCTATTGTTAACACAGGCTAGCTCGCTACATTTAAAATATCTATTGATACAAAAAAATCTAACATGAGTCATGTAAATTATGTTAAATGGTGAACAATTTAAATACAACTCATTCAGATATCAGATGATGATGGCGGGCGACTGCTAAAAGAAACTCCGATACAAATTCAAAGTAGACTATTAGGTAGTGCTTTTTGAACGTCATTTTTATATCAAAGAGAAGAATCTTAAAAATATCTTATAAAGTCTTGACATAGTAGTAGGATATTATGATGAAGAGGTAATGTAGGGCAACGACTGATATGGTTTTTGAAAGGAGGAGACTTAGATGTAATTAGGTTTGTGTCCACTACACACGAACTAATTTCCAAAATTTCAGTTGACGCGTAAACTGGAATGTTAAATTTCACATAAATTCGCATATAATTTACACAGGTAGGCACCTAACCTCACGTGTTTGTTAAAGTTAATTGGCTCTCCAATCAATCAAACAAAATACACAATGATTTTTTTAATAAAACAAACGTATTTTTCATAGCTAATAACTTTACTCCTATAATATTGTTTTATTTACTGTAATGTTTTTTTTTACTTTTTCAATGTATTTAATAACGAGCTAAATGAGTAAAAATGTTATATTATAGTCGAAAAAAGTCCAACGAGGTTACTGAATAGGTGCTACTTAACTGAGCACCTACGTTACGTAGGTACGTAGGTAAGTAAGTACCTAAATGTTTTATTGGGTGACGCAAAGTAAAGGAAGTGAAGGTTTCTAGTGTCATGTTCGTGTTAATGTTTCGATAAACAAATTATTTTTGTTCGTTCATTTTAAGTAACGGTTGGATAGATTATTTAAATCAATTACCTTCAATGTTTGAAGACCGCTGTAAACTGTTGGAAAAACAAATTCTTTGTGCCTTATGTAATGGTTCGATGGATTTTAATTTAAATAGGTAGGTATATTGTTTTTATGAATATAAATTACCTGTTGACTTAAAGTGTGTAAGTGCTGCACTAAAATGACTGCACTGAATGAATGCGCAGGAGGTCCTGGGATCGATTCCCTGGGCAAGCAGTGTGCAAGGACAAAATTCGAACCAATACCTTGAATTTGAAGTTTGTATTTTTCCCGTTATTTTTTATTTTTTTTATGAGATAGGGGAGCATACGAGCAGTCGTGTCTCCTGATGGTAAGCGATAACCGCCTCCTATGGACACCCGCAATACCAGAGGAGTCACAAGTGCGTTACCAGCCTTTTAAAAGAGTTTGGGCCTTTGGTAACCTCAGTCACTCGGCGAAACACAACGTATGCGTTGTTCCACGCCGATTTTCTGTGTATAATTTATGGACACCATTATGAACTATGGGTGTACAACATTGTTAAGAATTTTTATTATGAGTATGAGAATAAATTAAAAAAAAAGACTGCCTCTAAACTATTGGTCACAAGCACAGCTGATAAGCGAGAAGTCCTGGGTTCGATTCTAAGGTTGAGCAAAGTGTTAATGGGTTTTTTTAATTCTCAGTGACAGCTCATGGTGGTAATAGGCTCACCCCCTAATATAGGAAACTGTGTTCCAATAAAGGCTTATGTATTTCAATTTATTTTCGAAAATTAATTATATCTACCTTATACAGTGTTTATCGTCAATTTATTATTCATAAATTTAGATGTAATATTTATATCTAAGTACAGTTATACAGTCGTGCATTTTCTGGAAGGTACAGAACACTGTATCTAACTATATATAGAGACTTAAATTAAAAAATCTTAGAGGTTCTGAATTCTGAAAACTATACATTTGGGCCAGATTCACAGTTGTAAATTTAATGTTGTATTGTACCTTAGCTCAACGGCTTTTGATCTAGTAAAAAAAATAATATCGGACGGTAATGTTTTGTAATGTAGACGGTAGACAGTATTGTTGCCCTCCGAATAAGCCTATTTTTAACTCGACAGGACCAAAACTTTGAGAGATATGATTTTTCTTGTACCTACATACAGGGAGTTTTCAACAAAATAGCTGCCACACAGCGGGAAAGTGGATTAGGCCCAAGTGTACAGTGTATTTGTGCATTAAAATAGTTGTTATATAAGTATTTAGAATATCGCTAGTCCATGTCCGGACACACTGTATAAAACAATTGCTTCCTGAACCAGTACAGGTACAGTCACGAGCATCAATATGTATACACTTACCAAAATTCGAAAGGGTTTTTTATGAAATGACGATTGCAAACTAATAATAACAATATCATTAGCATTGGTTCGAAAATACTATGTTCATAACATCATAAAATTTCAATTAAAACATTAAGAGAAAATCGCTTTTGTAATTTGCCAAGTGTCTTTATGATACATATCTGTGCTCGTGACTGTACATATGTAGAAACAATATGGAGTAAAAATATATTTTAGATACCTTATATCTGTGTCAGTTGGTTAGAAAATGGCTTGTCGCGTCCCGTAGTGATTGATATGCCGCCCACACGATGACAGACGATTTATCTTGCGGAATTTTTGCAACAAAACGCGACGAATAATGCAGAGGCGATTACGTGCACATTCGTATCTGTTGGCCCATGCATGTCGTTCAGGTGATTTTCTTCTTTATTCTAGCGTGAATTTTAGTGTTTGGTGCAGTTTTTTGTGAGCTTAGTTTAAAACATGCCGCTTATTACATGGGATCTAAATAAATTGGCGAACTGTGGATACACCTCGGTGTAACCCTACAGGCTTAATGGCACGTATGTAGAAGTTTCCATTAATAACTCTAACTAAAACAATTTTTTTTTCATCGACAAACGACATTAGCAATGCAGGGATAAATTTAAATTAAAATCGTAAATAAGGTAGAAATTTCTAATTATTGCTGCTCTAGTCGTATGATCGTAGGTACTCAAAGCCACATAAATATAAGAGTTTCTAATATGGAAATATAAACATACTACATTCTTCATCAATAAAGTATCAAAAAGTATTTTTTTTATAACAAGAAACTGAAATGGCTCTCAGTGTATGGCAGAAGTGAAGTGAGCAAATATACGAATAAATTTTGAGACTCAGAAACGGTAACGGTGGGCGTTGAGTCTGTTCCTCTTGGAGCCTCTATACAATGTGTAAAGAAAACCCTATCTGACGTATGAAGGTATTGTTACGTATCGGGATCCAGTCCTATTTATGTATACTATCTTTATATATATAATTCTTCTGTAAGTGTGTTGACAGTGAACTCCTCCTAAACGGCTGGACCGATTTGAATGACTTTTTTTGTATGTGTTCAAGTGGATTCGAGGATCGTTTAAATTCACAAATAAGCCCGGAAGCTGCAGCCGGTATCTAGATTATTTATCACGCAGGACAGCGTCTGTCGAGTCCGCTAGTTATAGTATATATTTATTTATATATTATTTTCAATATATATAAGAAAACCGTCCCTGGGTGCCAAACATAATAAAGCTTACGATGGTAGTATAACATTAAAAAAAGCCTGGGTTATGGGGTAATTGTGGCAGTTTTTGTAAGCCGATACTTCGTTACCGTTTACTTTCATGAATACCTATATAATGTTTCTTATTTTATTTGGTAATATGATTTGGATACCTTTAGGATCGGACAGGGGTTTTTTAAACATAGTGTAAACATTGAACCACTCACCAATATTGCTATACCTAAATTTTATAGTCATGCCATAAAATATTAAATCTATTATCATGAATTTTAATATCATTATATGACAGTAATGGATAGATATTTAGAAGCAAGTAATTCCAATTGTCCTGCAATCCCCGCACTGCAATTTATCAAAAAGCTTTCGATAATCGGCTTGAAAAATTCTATCCAATCTATTTTCATTTGATATGAAAATTAAAATAGATCGCTCATCTATAAAACATTTTATGATCCCTTATTTTTCTCCATCATTTGATCGGGTGAATCGCCAAAATTTCGACTTCAACACACCGCAAAATTCGTGTAGATATTGCGGAGTTGGGCAACCGTGACCATGTTTCAGGGCTAGGGTTGCAAGTGGAATAATACAACCATAAAGTGTCCCCTTACAAACATTCCAAGAATCTCATTTAAAGTTCAGCATACTCCAAAAGTCAGAGTCAAGTGTATTATGTGCACGTTCACATACTAACTTTTGCTCTTCACATAATGCAAACAGCTTTAGTGCAGTACATTAAAGCCTTACTGCCTTAGTATTGCACATTATACACTTAGTTAAGGTGCATTAGGCGCTAATGCGGACATAGCTTTTTGTTCAGCTGTGTAAATGTAGGGAAGTTAAGTTTTATACTTGAATAACTTCATCACAAGGCGCGTTTATTTCATCGTTCACTTATCGGTGAAGTTTGTGTATATTTAGCGGGGTCACTTTATGTTTCTATTAGAATGAACTCACTTGATAAGGCCATAATCGTTTTGGATTGCTTATAATTCCTAGTTAAGCAAAAAGTATAATAGCAATATATTATTCATCATCCTCCTACTCTTACCAACTATATTAGAGAAGGCTTCTGTTATAACCAGATGCGGCTGAATATCAGTATTTTACACGGAGTTGCCGTCACTCCTTCGCAACACACAACACGTGTACGTTTAATATCCCGGAACGGCGGCTTTACGTGTTTTCTGATACACGGAAGGGTCTCGATATGTGGTCACCCATCTATTGACTGACTGAGGCAAGTGGAGCTTTAACTTGCAGATTTATAGGTATTACTTAGCCACGACCCCTCATTAGAAGGAGGTAATTGTTTATTATTACAACTGCCTCGTTAGGCTAGTGGTCCTAAGAGGGACTATAACGCTGGGGTCTTGGGTTCAAATCCCAAATCGAGCAAAGTGATATTGGGTTATTCTCTGAAATTCTTATAAGCAGCTCGGAGTTTAGAATTTGTACCTGGTTAATGCCAATAGGGTCACCTTTAAGGTACCGGACCTAAACATAACGGCATAGCTCATTACGCCTTTTTTTTTTCTAGTGGGGAAATGCGCCTTATGCATGCCGCCCTGCTTCAGGGATGCAGGACGGTTATGTCGGGCTCTCCGGCCAGGTGGCCAGCATACCGAATTACCGACTAAAACCACCACCACTGCCACCTTCCGCACAGTGGTGGGATCACGGGAATCGCTCTCGCATGCTCCGCGATCCCACCACGGACGTCCAATGTTGGACCCTCCCGAGAGCCAAGTGCAATGGGCGACGGACGACCCCGAGACCATCGCCCAAGGCCCTCTATGGGGCGGGACAGGTTTGTAGCCCCGCCACCTCCACACTTCGGCCGCAGAGGGCAGGGAGAGCGGCGCATCGTAATACCGACACTCCTCTCCCCCTGCGGCCCCACCGTGTCCGCAGTCCTGCGGCTGCGACCCCGCCGTGGCCGCGGAAGGCAGGGAGGGCGGCGCACCTTGATACCGGCACTCCTCTCCCGCCGCGGCCCCTTAAGCCTTCAGCCGCAGTGTCGCCCAAACAACACCGCGGCCCGCCTCAGTTGCGGTGCCTCCCATATGATACCGCAACCTACACTGGCCGCTCCAATGCGGGCTTCCTGGGCCAAGCCCGCAGGAGCAGCCCCTCCCTGGGGTTCTACTTAGCTTCACCGTGGGGATCAAAGCCACGGTTACTAAGCCCCCCCGCCGCGACAAGGCGAGAACCCCTTGGGGGGGATAGCTCATTACGCCTCGGTTAACCCTTCGAGAAATAAGTACATGCGTCATACATATAATGTTACTTCAAAATATAATTTAAAACTTGTTAGATCAGTATAAACCCTTTCTAATGAGCCTGATGTACCTAAACAAAGAGTATTGAATAATTAGTAAAGAAAATGTGTTACCAATTCAATAGTACCTACCTACTACAATTATTTTAATAATTATTTAAAATCGAAAGCTGTTGGATGTCTCGAACAATGTTTACCATCGTCCTACGGCCTACCCTTTATAAATTTTAGAACCAATATCGTCTATTATGTTAGGCTTAAATAAATTCTAGTCTAGACAGTTTTCTGTCCACACATCAATCTATATTAGCCAGCGAAACCCGTGATTGCGTTTAACGTATTGTCTTTTCATTTGAACGGATTATTCGTAGTAATATTAATTTGTCTGAGTAGAAAAATAACCAAATCATTTTAGTACAGCTTTTGATTTTTTTATACCTAAGTATGCCATAATAGACATGAATCTTTCTTAGAAGTAGTTAGGTAAGAAATGCCGGCGCCCCTCTTTTTTTTTTAATATTTACACTCACGTCTATCTCCCACAGGGGTAAGCAGAATCTGAAGAGGTCCAGCCCAAGCTGGACCATAGCCCGTCACGGTCTCGGATCCCATGACCGTGGCTATAGGGCGAGAGAAGGCAAGTGCGGTTTTTAGTCAGTACGAGTCCGACATACCCCGCCACTCCCCAGGTGGCGGACAATGATGGAAAAACAAGGGGTAGGCAGAAACCATAAACCGCCACTTGCTACGATTCTTGCATACTTCTTTTGCTTTTGTCACATTCATACATCTTCTCATACATGAGTGCCGGTTGATTTTTTTGGTTATTTACTTTTAAACATTTATACATAACATACCATCACGCCTGTTTTTCCCTGAGGGGTAAGGCAGAGGCGTACCAATGTACACCCACAGTTCGCCGGTATGTTTAGGTCCCATGTTATAGGGGGCGAGCATATTGCCATTAACCTGGCACAAATTCCAAACGCCGAACTGTTACTTGGAATTTGAAAAACCCAATAACACTTTGCTCGACCTGGGAATCGAACCCAGGACCTCAAGCGTAGCAGTCGCGCTCAGGACCACTAGGCTAATGAGGCATTTAACGTTTATACAAACCATATAAATTCAGTATTGTATATTATCATTATCATTATAATCATTAAAATCTTTTAATCGATAATTTAATTTAATATATGTACCTACCTTGGCTTGAAGTCAAGGGCGTCACACTAGCTAATTCCTAATATTGAGCTCGCGTGACCAATCAAGAACGAATGTAGTTACATTATATTATTAACCAAATTTATATTTAGGAAACAATTAATCACACAATTTGGTTTGAACAACTTTCTTAATCAAATAATTTTGTAATTATTATACGTCTTTTTTGTTTTAAGTGCTATATTTTGTTTGTTATATAAATATCAAAGTAATAATTGAAAGTGAACTCAAAATTAAAACTAGCAAAATGCCATAACCTCTTGTGTGTCTGTTTTTTAACTCGAATCCTATAAACAGTTAAGATGATTAGTCATAATCATTTGTGTAGGATGAAAACATTATTTTTCATGACCATGACCAAAACATTATGTTTACACATAGAGTAAGTTTTGGATGATTACACTTTCTCCTCATGTCATGGAGTTTTTTTTATCGAGTTCGAGTATCAATGTCGTAATACGTCAATGGTTTAGGATCCTATTATTATTGGTTGCTTATTTGCATGGTTACATATAACAAAAAATAAGACATACCAGATTTACATCATTATTATCATGTATATACATTACGCCTGCTATATAGTCACCATTCCCCGGTATGTTAGTAATTATTATATACAAAACCCATATCACTGTTCGACATAGAAATCTAACCTAGGACCTCTAGTGTACCTAGCAGACGCAATTACACTAGGCTAATGAGGCAATTGATAAAATAAGGCTTGTTTTTTTTTGCTAAAATAAATTTGATTGCTAATTGAGAAATAAGCAATTACAGGTAGGTTCGATCCTTTCTCTGAAACTTTTATGGCCTTAATTAGGAATGAAAGGTACCTAATCTAAAATTATTTCGCATTACCTACTGGTAATAAAGCGAAGTTTATAAAGTTTTCCTCAGTTAGGTAGGTATATAATGAAAGTACATTATTGCTTTCAGTTAATCTCATAACGTTAATTTTTTTTAAATCATACTAGCATTGTGGGTCGCACATTACTAGTATTCTGGTTAACTCCTCGTGCTAAGCTAAATGCTTGTGTTACGAGTAGGTTTACGACGGTAGTGAAAAGCAATTTTTTTAGGGCATTGGGGGGGCATTACCACCGCTCATGACACCCGCAACACCAGAGGAGTCACAAGCGCGTTACCGGCCTTTTAAATGGGTTTGGTCCTCCGGTATCCTCACTCATTCACCGAAACACAACGTAAGCGTTGTTTCACGCCGGTTTTCTGTGAGGTCGTGGTATCACTCCGGTCGAGCCGGGGCATTCGCGACGAAGCATGGTTCTCCCACGGTAAGCTATGCTTTGTGTATGCATATACATATTTATTATATACATGCATATTATTGGTGCGCTAACTCGTCTCCAGCCATAGTTTCGGCAGGAGATAGCAAAGACAAATTTGTCTTATTTCGCTGTGCGCGTATAAGATTACTTTTATATTTATGAAACTTTTGGCAATAAACAATTATCTTATCTTACTAATAAACGCTGTTTTATTTATATCATCTTATTATTTATTATCTTATATGTCAATTATTATTATTAGATATAGCGAGTTTCGTTGAGACTAAGATTTCAAAATCATGCAATACTCACCGGACGCGGTCTGGCTGACGTCTGCATAATATACTTCGTAACACAATCACAAGCAAGTTCGAGGGGATAGTTCGGAACTGAGACACGGAAGATAACGCGATGTCTCTGTCGATAGGAGGAATAAATGTTTTCTGTTTCAGAAGATAGTAGGCACACACAACACAAAAGGAAACACACTCGTTTCACACATAATTATTATATCACTTATCTGTGAACATTGACAACGAAATCAAAACCCTCGACTATATTCATTATTTGATCAATAAATACCGAAACTACCCACAATCCCGCAAACTGTTGCTAATAAAGTTGGTATTTTAGTTCCGTTGTCGTTTTTACGTACTTTCGGAAATGCTAGTAAAATACAAATAAGTATTCATGTAGGTACTGATTTAATATTATTTAGTATTTTTTTTACCTATTTTTTATTACAATACTAGCTTCCGCCCGCGACTTCGTCCGCGTGGAATAGTTACTTAGTCTTAGCGTGATAATTATGTAGCTTAATGTTGACCCGACCTGTTAGTAATATTCATACAAAATTTGAAGTAAATCCATGCAGTTAGCCCGGACATACATACAGACAAACAGACAAAAATTCTAAAAACTATATTTTTGGCTTCGATATCGATTGTACGAGTAGATCACGCCCCAAGTATTCTTTTAAAAAATATTCAATGTACAGTTTTGACTTTCCTACGATTTTATTATATGTACCTACTTATATAATATTGGTTTAACCATAAACCAAAATGTGAATTGTCGTTACCGCAAAAATTACACCAACGTCGTCGGCGCAGCTGCGGGCGCTGTGCACGGATATATCTATTAGTTACAATATCATATATTATTATCTATATATAAAAGAGACCAGACTCACTCACTGACTCATCAACGCCTTTGGTCCCAGAACGCTGAAATTCCCTTAATGTGTACAAGAAACAAGGAGGAATAATTTGAATTTGAAATTTAACCCGTACAGGGTTAATTTTTTTTTTTTTAAAGCTTACTAGCAATGTGGGTCACACATTACTAGTATTCTTGTTAACCCCTCGTGCTAAGCTAAATGCTTGTGTTACGAGTGGGTTCACGTCGGTAGTGCAATGGGTGGGGTTTGAACCGGCAACCACATGATCGCAAGTCCGACGCCCTAGCCATTAGGCTACCGCCGCTTCTAAATGTGGTGTATGGGTGTCAAGGCTGCGTTTCCACCAGAGATGTGCGACGATGCGTAGCGAGGAATGTGTGTTGATAAGGATGTGTTGCGAGGTTTGCGCATACTGTACCAGCCAGTCCATAGACGGAGTTTATTGGCAGTAGAAGTGCGCAAAATAGATATGGATAATTGGAATAACTATACTTTTATATTTTATTAACAATTTGCGATGAAGAAATTGAAGCAGAAGATACACATCCTCGTAGGCACATTTTCATCGCACAGCTTTGGTGGAAACCCCCACACATTTTCACAGCACAGCTAGACATCCTCGCACGACAAATTTCCATTGCACATCTCTAGTGGAAACGCAGCCTAAAAGGTAGTATGGTAAACTTTTGCTGCTTTTTAGGATGCCATATAAGGAAAAATACCTAGTTAAAACATGTTGGGGTTGGTCTTAATGAAAATTTATTTATCATCGGAGAAACACGTTTATTTTCTAAATGTTCATTAATGTCAGGTCAATTTATCAAAATTGCACACTTGCACTGTAATGGTATCCAATATATTATACCAATACCAATAGGTATTGGTGTCCAATATACCATAGTGTGTACCTACTTACCGTATGTAAGTATTAATTGCATTTTATTACAGACCACTTTTTTGCGTAGTACTCACAACGGCGCATATGTATGAGAAGATGTATGAATATGGCAGAAGCAAAAGAAGTATCCAAGAATCGTAGCAAGTAGCAGTCTATAGATTTTGTCTACCCCTATGGGAATTAGGCGGGAGTGTAGGTACGTATGTAAAATATTTTTTTGAGAAAAGGAACAAGGCCTAAAATAAATACTACATATTATTATGTAAAATAGGACGACCTCTGTGGTTTAGTGGTTCGAGTACCGGACTGCTGACCATGAGGTCGTTCGATTCCCACAGAACACAAAAATTTATGTGATGAATTTATATTCATCACATATCATCATTATGTGTTTGTGTTCGTCTGGGTGTTTCTTATGTATTATAAGTATGTATTTACAACAAAAAAAACGTATATAAGTATTATATCCATTATCTAGTACCCATAGTACAAGCTCTGCTTAGTTTGGGACTAGATGGTGCTGTGTAAAAATGTCCTAGAATAATAATCTATCTATTATCTTATATATATAAAAGAAAGATGTGTTAGTTACACCATTTATAACTTAAGAACGGCTGAACCGATTTGGCTGAAAATTGGTGGAGAGGTAGCTTAGAACCAGGAAACGGACATAGGATACTTTTTATCCCGTTCCCGTGGGATGTGATGACAGACCGAATTCCACGGGGGCGGACCCGGGGGCAGAAGCTAGTTATCTATATATATAAAAGAAAGTCGTGTTAGTTACACTATTTATAACTTAAGAACGGCTGAACCGATTTCGCTGAAAATTGGTGCAGAGGTAGCTTAGAACCAGGAGACGGACATAGGATACTTTTTATCCCGTTCCCGTGGGATGTGATGACAGACCGAATTCCACGGGGGCGAAGCCGCGGGCAGAAGCTAGTATAATATAAAAATACACAAATTAAAATATGCAAGTCAATATTGTACCAAAGGATTGTGTAATGTTATTTTCCACTTGTTACGTGGCTCCGGATACCATAACCCAATAATGTGCTTACACTGTCCCGCCGCCGGGCCGTTAAGACAGATTTATGTTCCTAACTTAGAAACACCCCAGTGAAGACAGGACTGCCATAGCGATTTAACCGGGTTATCATAACGTGTTTATTTCAGATAATTGACTTACCTACTAACAAGAAGATTTCAAAGGCTTATGGAGGGAGGGTTATGGGTTATTGGGAAAATTTTCATATTAAAACTGATATGATTTCTTTCTCTGTAAAGCTGCTGTATAGTTTACTAGCTTCTGCCCGCGACTTCGTCCGCGTAGCGTGTGATATATAGCCTATAGGCTTCCTCAATAAATATGATATCTAACACTGAAATAATTTTTCAAATCGGACCAGAGACCTAGTTCCTGAGATTAGTGCGTTCAAGCAAACAAACATACTCTTCAGCTTTATATATTAGTATAGATATGTATAATGTCCTATGCGTATAATGGATGATTTGTTGTATGGGTACGATTTTGTTCCTGTAATATTTAAATGTCTTTACCTACTAATTAGGTATACCGTAATGTCAGCATTTTACATTCAATGTAATTTAACTTAAATGTTGAATCAAAAATATTGTAATTTATCAGGTAATGATCCGAACAAACATCACTAACAATATTTCTGAACCTAACGACAATTTGATTACCAAGTTGTTCCATTTCAAGTTATCTCTTTATTAACCTCGAGATGAAAGCAACGAACAAAGTCCTAAATATTATTAAACATCAAATGAATTATTTAGCACTTTCAAATTATCTTTAGCCGAAGCTGAATATCATGGACAAAAGAGGGCATAACGCGAACGACGGCAGCTTAAAATAATAAAGGCATTTGGAATTTTGTGTTAAGCTTTTCTCTTGGTGCCAAATGTTTCCAAGTCGACTTACGAGTTAAATTGCCAGGATTCGTCTTAATTCTTCAGCTATTACAGCTCTTATGACGTGTACACGGCAGGTGCTTGCAAGATAATGTTGCCGTTAGTTTTGTTTATGATGTCTTGTTGGAGTAATTAACTTGCTAAATCTACTTGCGAACTTTCCTCATTTTTACAGAGAATTATAAATTAAAAGCCATTTTTAGCCATTTTTATTTAAAACACACAGAGGAGAGCTATTTTGTTCTCATAATATATGTAAGCTTTAGTCAGTCGTACCTTGTCTAGTTTATCGCGTTATGAGCCAACTGTTTAAAGCCATTCCTTGTCACTGTTGACGGGTTAATAGGAGAAATTACGGTTATTACCGCAGTGAATTCCATACCTGCGCGCCTACGTCCAACAATTTAACGAATCCTAATAATTGTTTTAATATCCAAACTAGATTTTACAGGACATAAAACTTCCAAGGAGTAATAAAAGAATTTTTCATCGCAAAAAATGAAGTACCGTCATTAATACAAACTTTGTATTTCCATGATTTGTGCCTCTTGCTTTGTTGTATTGTAATTTTTACGGTCGGGGATGCCTGTGCTCGCGTGGCTATACTGCGTAATCGTATTTTATATCAACAATGGCCCTTATCTGTAAAAACGTATTTGAAATTCATGGGACTGCGTCGTTGAAAAATCGTCTACAGTATTTTTATGTTTAAAGCTCTTGCGTTGATGATAAAAAGCCAGTCTTACCTGTTTAGACGCACGGAAAGTTGACGTTATGGTAATTTATGGAGGAGTTTTGGTCGTTTATGATGGTCAGCAATACTTTGTAGGTAGTTTTGTAGCAAAAACTTGAAACGTTTCGAGATGGAACTAACAGGGGAGGGTGAAGTTTTAAACGTTTCGTTTCTCGCCTTTTACGATATTGGTTTGGAGTGAAATATCGGCGTCCTTAACTTATTTATCTCTGGCAGTCAGGCCTAAGACGTGCGTGCAATGCAAAGTTCGTGAAATATCCTTCGAATGTAAAACGAGCTAATTTAAAGAATTTTCACAGAACGTTTGGGATGATCAGACGTAATCCAATCAACAGATATCTAGTTACCCAATACTTCGTATTGATTAAATTTAAGTTCCCCGTAAAAAGTAAAACCTGCTGTTAACTACGCATTTTATTTTTTAACCTTAGTTTTAAATATCACAAGTTGCCCCGAGTTTGAATACGAAATAAATTGTTAACTTAACTACCTAAAGAGTATAGTAAGATATTTTACTTTGTATAATATGTTATTGTTGCTTATTTCTTTCCGTACATAGCTCTACGCTCAATTAGACTGGTTACTTAAATCATATTTGACGGTTAAGTTAATTGTTAACCACAACTTTTACAAACTTTATTTGGACTGCTAAAGATAGCTAAATAGCTCGACGTCCTGTGTGATATAATATTTGTGGGTGTATTGACTACACGCGCAAGCAAAATTGATTCTAACAAATAAAAGTAATTGCTGATTGCTGATTCTTAAATAAAATAAAACAGAGCAGTTTATTTCAATTTCTTCTAACACGGATCAAGCTATAAACGTAAAAAGCTGTGTATTTACATTAAAAAGTGGGTTTATATAAACGTCTCCGAACTCAAACATTAGTTTTTTTGAATTCTTGGTTCTCTATTTGTCGCTTTGTTACGGATTGGCGCAAAAATATAATGGCGAATAGATTTTAATTTTGTTATCACTGTTAGAAAGTATATGCTCCAACTTAAAAACTGGTGAACTTCTTATCTCAATTAATTGAACGGGAGATACAGCTCGACCTCTCTGGTGTATACAGACCTATACAAAGAAGAGATCATAATTGTTGGTTTTTAATGAAATTATTTTTACGATCCATTTTTAACCCTAATATAGCTTCACGTGAGCAAAGCTGCGGGCAAAAGCTAGAATCAGACATAAAAATTTAAAAACTTGATGGTAAAGTTTTGAGCCCACAAATACCTAAAGTGTAAACGTAACAATGTCAAAAGCGCAGTCTCGCCGTATAAATTAAGTGAAAAATTCTGAAATGCAAAATTAACTTTGCAAAGTGAACTACGGATCCAGAAAGGAATTAATTAGGCCGATGTGTTTAAAACTCTGCACACGAGGGTTATAAATTTTAGTGAGTGAGTCACGACTGCGCCGCGTATTTATGTATTCGCAAGAATTACCGGAGCCACTTCAGTCCACACGTGATTCTCGTATGTTAAATTATCCTTCTTGAATGTACGAAGGGTACTTACGCGAATATTAGACATTGAAATGAAACTACTTTTTACGGTTTTTATCGCGGTATATTGATATTATTTAGTTCCCGACGTTTCGGATCTTTTACACCTCAGTCTGCCCGTGACCATGGATGCTGTAAGGGATCCATCCAATATCAATATACCGCGATATAATCCGTAAAAAGTAGTTTCATTTCAATTACCAATTTATGGTTAAAAGTAGAATTTTTTTTTTAGTAAAATTTACATGGTTTGATTGGGTTAGTGTTTGTGTGCCAACCATTTATAGTCTACTAGCTTTTGCCCACAGTTTTACTCAAATCCTAAGCGTCTTTTCGAGACAAAAGGTACCGTTTATCCATCTCCAAGGTCCAATTTATGGCTGTGCCAAAATTCATCACAATTGTTTCAGCAGTTTAGGCGAGAAAAGGTAAGACACGAGTTACTTTCGCAATAATATTAATATGGATGACGTAGGTGTAATGCAGTAATAAATAAAAATATTTTTTGGAAACATAAAAAAATAAATATTAAAGACAAGAAAATCTGATAAAAGACCACCTCTCTAAGTATCAGATCAAACTTGAAATCGGTTGGGCTATGAGTTGGGTTCAGAAATTCCCACGGTATTGCAAAGATAAACACGGGACACAACTAGTTAACATTATTACGGTAAGGTTCATTATTAGATAGCATTACTAAGAAATATACATACATACCTACATACCATCACGCCTGTGTAACTAAGGTACACCCACAGTTCGCCGGTATGTTTAGGTCCCATGTAATAGGGGCCGAGCATATTACCATTAACTGGGCACAAATTCCAAACTCCGAGCTGCTATTTCATAGAAAAACTAACACTTTGTTCGACCTAGGAATCGAACCCAGGACCTCCAGCGTAGCAGTCGGACTTGACCACTGGACTAACAAATATTGTTACATTATTTAATTTCATCTAGTACAGAGTCCTTTTGTCATCGTACAATTGCCCTCGTGATACGTAATGCAATGGCATTACACACAATTCTACTTTGACAGTTTTATTCTAGCGAACAGAGCTTATTTTAAATTCAATTAAAATTAACCTCTTTTCATATTTAGCGGGCACGCATCATTGATTATTTTAAACCATTATCATAGACTAGCTTCTGCCCGCGACTTCGTCCGCGTAGCGTGATGATATATAGCCTATAGCCTTCCTCAATAAATGGGCTATCTAACACTGAAATAATTCTTCAAATCGGACCAGTAGTTCCTGAGATTAGCGCGTTCAAGTAAACAAACAAACAAACTCTTCAGCTTTATATAATAAGTAAAGGTAGATAGAAGTATAGATTTTACTTGTAGAGTGATTAAATATTAACCAAAACAGCTGTCTTTTGAGTAAAAAGAGGATTTGTGATTAAACTTTGTTTTACATCATAAATCCATCTAGATACCGAACAGAATGGTAATGTTAGTTTAATGTAAAACCGATAAGCGGTTTTTTATATTGTTGAAGCGGAACTTTAGTTGAAATAGTTTTTATCGTATGTAGATACGCAATTACCGATTTAGTTTAATATTGTTTGAAAACAGTTATCCAGCACAAGATTTTTTTTAACAAAAAGTGCAAAATAGAAGTTTCATTATCTTTTGAGTCATACAACATAACATACCATCACGCCTGTATTCCCCGAAGGGTTAGGCAGAGGCGTACTAATGTACACCCATAGTTCGCCGGTATGTTTAGGTCTCATGTAATAGGGGGCGAGCCTATTGCCATTAACCGGGCACAAATTCCCAACTCCGAGCTGCTACTGGGAATTTTTATAGAAAAACCCAATAACACTTTGCTCGACCTGGGAATCGAAACCCAGGACCTCTAGCGTAGCAGTCGCGCTCAGGACCACTTGGCTAATGAGGCGTTCAAGAATATAGGAATTAACTCAACTAGTTAAAATACCTTTAAAGGTATCTCAGAAGGTCTAAAAATCTAGGTAAAATCTAGCTTAAAATCCTGTAAGTAATGTTCCTACTGGACGGCCTTAATACATACTATGAATGGAAATATAATTTCATTATATTTATTCATTGGTGTAAATGTCTGATTACTTGATTTTTACCAAAAATATTGAAGGCCAAGAGTTTTACAGAAGCAGTTTTGGTGGAAGCCGCTACACTTCCATTTTTGAGTAACACGACTCAGGCGTTATAGCATAGTTGCATCTTACGAGTGAATACTGCAAGATAAAATATTAGCGCACTTTCGAAGCTTTTACGCCTATTATTTATTCAAAGTAAGAACATAGACTACTTAGAGCCGCCTTGGTAGTTATTTTTTTACACAAGGCATAAGGTGAGCCATTAAGATTAGTCCACGATTTAACATGAGGGCCATTAACGACAAACGTGCCGCATATTTTACTTAAATCGGCTAGTTTGTTGATTAAATTAAAGAAATTTTAATTATTTAATCACCACAGCGGATGTAAAAAAAAACTAGAAATTTGAATGAATAAAATTATAATTTCAACTACCTGCTTATAGAGTTAAATTTATCCCTTGAAGATTATACAAAATGAGTTCATACATATGAACGTAAAACATTAAAGTACAGAAAGATTAAGATCAAGTTGAATAGTGGCTACTTTGACTTTCACATTGAAAACACTTTTTCCTTACTTTCAACTAGAACTTAAAACGTTTTTGCTTATGAATTATGTGCTGACGTCATACCACTTGCCGAATTCGCTTAGCAAGAATAATGACAATGACAATTGGGAAGCAGGAGCAGGTGAGTTATAACCCAGGATAAAATGTCCTTTGTTTGAAATAGGGGATGTATTATAACGACCAATAGTAAAGACCACTCACTCCACCCATTAAAGGTAGTAATGAAATTCATTGAGGTAATAAAATAAATCAAGTAATTTATACGTGGAGGGACTCCACGGGTTCCGCTATTTTGAAACTATTTTAAAGCATCCTGTGAAGCTGCCTCGTAAATATAGTGAAGGTGTTTAAGAACAACAGCGAGTCCAATCTACTGAGACGTGAGTTCAAATGAGCTTACCGTGTGTCAACGTCGTCGAATAAACAGACAAACATGTTTTAATGAGCGTAGGGATGGAAAATTTGAATTCTTTAAAGTTTTCGAAACTACATACTCTCTTTACGTTTTTATTTTGGATAGTTTCTATACTTGAGTATATAGTTCATTGTATATAACAATTTTTGTCAAGCCCCCTGAAAAACGTTATTCATTTTGCAAGTTTGCGGTAATTTATTTGGCCCACATTAACTTTTATTAACGGCAAAGCTACCAATGTAAAGAACTATGAAAAAGATATAAAATATGTTATAATTAACAGTACATAATAACATTTCAATATTTACAAAGCCGGCAGACAACCGAGAGGAAAAATTGGGTTAATCTCTCACGGCGAGAGGTTTAAATAAATAATCAAAATGGAGTTAAGTGCCATGTTTTCCAAGAAGGGCACTGTAATAAAAGGACCAGTACCTAATTTACATTATTTAAACGTTCCATACCGCTTAAGGCTATATGTAATACATTTTAATCATTCTGAAATAGAGGAGTTTCGACTCTATAGTAAACACATAAGGGTAGTTTGAGTCATTCGTGCCGAAGCATGGCTCTCCCACGTCAAATATTTCAAATTTGACAGTTGTCTTCCATAATCGATATTCTTGATCAGTATTTCATAGCTAAAATCATGCCAAAAGCCTTCACAAATTTCAAAGGAAATATTGTATAGATAAATTATGTTCATAAAGCAGATTAGCACATAGATTAAACAACACGATAATAAACAAGCCCGATACACAAGCTGTAAGGTGAGCCATTTAGATAAGTCAACGCTTTAACATTAGGGGAAATAACGACAAATGTGCCGCATATTTTACTTAAATCGGCTAGTTCACCGATTAAATTTTTTACGACTTCATGAAACAGTTGACTATAAAATATAACTTTATTTTTTTATAATATTAAACAAGAAATATTTTTTTAATTTAATTTTATGCTAGGCGGAGAGCACACTTGTTCACTAACACATCGGAAAAGGGACAGAGGATCCCCTCTTAAGCCCCTCCAGAAACCTGATAGTCTACCTTAGTCTTAGCCTACAAGAACCCTATCAGTCAATTTAAATGAACAAATTATAATTAATTATTTCAAAGTCATGTGCATACTTAAATGGTGAAGAAAACGTGAGGAAACCTGCATTCTTGAGAGATTTTCTTGACGGTGTGTGAAATCTGCCAATCCGCATTAGGCCAGAGTGTTGGACTATAGCCTAATCTCTTTCATTCTGAGAGGAGACCCGTGCCCAGCCGTGGAACAGAATAATGGGGTGATCATGTTTTAATAAATATTTCATAATAAACCTCTAACACCAGTCAACTGCTCTTCGTCTCTTAGCATTAAACATTTAAATTAACTAAATTTCGATTAGAAAGTCGCTACAAACCATGGTTGCATTAGAAAATAAATTCAAGAGCAACTTATTACAAAGTTGTCGGACAATATCAAAGGAAGTTTGCATGCCGGTTCGAAACTTCGAGACGCGGATATTTAGAGGACCCCAAAATATCCGCAAATATTTTCTCTTTCAACAATCCCTTAAATTATTCTGTACAAGAAAATATAAGTTATACATAAGCCATTTTCTGGACCTAAGATCCGATATAAATAAATAAATAAATATTCTACAACATTTTACACAGCACCATCTAGTCCCAATCTAGAGACACAAACTACAAAACTTGTATTTTGGGTACTAGACAATAATTATAATATTTATATCCTTTTTTTTAAAATACATCTTTATAATACATAAGGCACGAACACAAACACTTATATTCATCACATAAATATTTGTGCCCAGTGGGAATCGAACCCACGACCTCGTGGTCAGTAGTCCGGTACTCGAACCACAAAACCACAGAGATCGTCATTATAAGTTATACGAAATAAGTATTGCTGCTGTCTTTTTTGCGGGTGTTTATGTTTTTATTTCTAGGATATTTATATAAGATATGTTATACATATATGCAATCTGTCTTCTTGAATTACATGTACCTATGTATAATATTAGGTATTGATGATATATTGGAGCTGCCAGAGAGCTCATTAGCAATGCACTTACTGATGTCACAGGAATTTAATTGGAGTCTGTATGAGGGAATTGAAACGTGTATGATATAGTACGTTATATATATGTGTATGAACATGTTAGTTTGATTATGTAGTAGGTATATACATACCTAAGTATTTTCTGGACCCATATTCAAATTGCATAAGCTATATTTTGTCATTTAAGTGTAAAGCAGATCAAGGAAAAATGTATTAGCCATATTATATTTTTATAAAGATCGGTTCGTCTGGGTGTTTCTTATGTATTAAAAGTATGTATTTACAAAAAAAAAAGTATATAAGTATTATATCCATTGTCTAGTACCCATAGTACAAGCTCTGCTTAGTTTGGGACTAGATGGTAGGTACTATGTAAAAATGTCCCATAATATTTCTAAAAAAAAAAAGATGATGCTGAAACTAATGTAAGTCTTTAGGGTTATTAGGTAAAAACATAACATAGCTTACTAACACGCCTTTATTAACCGAAGGGATGGGCAGAGGCGTACTAATGTACACCCACAGTTCGCCGGTGTGATTGTTTAGATCCCATGTAATAATGGGCGAGCCTATTGCCATTAACCGGTACAAATTTCAAGCTCCAAGCTCCTACTGGGAATTTCATAGAAAAACCCAATAACACTTTGATAGACCTGGGAATTGAGTCCAGGACCTCTAGCAAGCAGTCGCTCTCAGGACCACTAGGCTAATGAGGCATAAGTAGAAGCTTCTACATAGAGAAACGATTTAAAAATGATTCTGTTACTTTACAGGTGCACAATTGCACAAGTGTTACACAAGGGTTGCTGAACGTAGGTCCGGGTTCGAGTTCAGTTCACACAATACACTGTTCACTGGAATTTATGAAATTGTCAATAGCTACTTAGGAGTTAAATTTTCTCCTCACCTATTACATGGATCTAAAAACACACCGACGTACTGTTAATATTAAGTACACGTCTACCCATCTGAGGAATACTGATGATAACAAGATGGTATGATGATGGAGGCAAAGTAATTTGCTTTTCAATATATTATGTCACTGACGTCACCTTTAAGACGTAAGTTCAGAATATGTAGGCAAATTTAGACATGGCAGATGGGTCTCCCGGTGGCTTAGTGGTCATAGCGTCTGGTGTATCTAACCAGAAGACGCAGGTTCGAATCCTGCCTGCGAGTCGAATTTTTCCTTCACTAAAATAACTTTATAATCTTAGCTGAAATATGCAAAAAAGGATAGTTAATAGGCATCATAGCATCATAAGACAGAACTAACCGTAAGCTAAGTCCGTTGAGGGGCAAAGTAACTTGCTTTTGAATAGATGTTACTGACGTCACTTTTAGGAGGGTATGTTTTATAAATGTACAAGTTGTATATCTTGTTTTACCTACAGCCCTCTGTCAACACGTCTATCCCACATATTTTCGTTATCTTCGGCAAATCATCGTTCTATAAATAATAAATTTCAATGCAGATGTTCTACGGTTTTTTGCCGAGCGCCCGTCTTATGCAAAGTTAAAGGCATTAAAACGATTTATGAATGTTAACTTTCGAGCTGAAGCAGACATCGCTCACGTTGCTCTAGTTGCTCTAGTTAAGCAGTAGGAGCACATTGTGCACCTAGAAGATGCATGGAGCTTCTTATAGCCCAGCTTTTTATAAATTAAAGTTCTTTGGTGTCTGAAGAGCATTTCTTTGAGAAGAAAAGAAAGTACGTAATAATGTTATATATTTTATAACTGCCTCGTTGGTCTAGTTATCGACATGTGAGGTCGTGAGTTCGATTCCGAGGTCTCTTCGACAACTGAAAATTAGGATTTCTTATTTTTGTAATGGCAAAAAGCTCGCCCCTATTAAATATTGGCAAACTGTGGGTGTTCTTCAATCCTACTAATATTATAAATGTGAAAGTTTGTGAGTATGGATGGATGTTTGTTAATCTTTCACGCCAGAACGGCTGAACGGATCTAGATAAAAGATGGCACAGGAATACATTACAGCCTGGAATAACACATAGGCTACTTTTTATCTAGGCCGGACCCAATTCTGAAGTCTACGAAGACGAAGTCGCGGGCAGAAGCTAGTAAACTATACAAGCATAATGGTGGTTATGTAATGTTAACAATGTCATTAAATAGTCATTAAAAACTGCCTCATTAGCCTAGTGGTCCTGAGTGCGACTGCTACGCTAGAGGTCTTGGGTTCGATTCCCGATTCGAGCAAACTGTTATTGGGTTTTTCTATGAAATTCCCAGTTGCAGCTCAGAGTGTGGAATTTGTGCCCGGTAAATGGCAGTAAATAGGCTCGCCCCCTATTACATGGGACCTAAACATACCGGTGAACTGTGGGTGTACATTAGTACGCCTCTGCCTAACCCTTCGGGGAATAGGTACAGGCGTGATGGTATGTTATGATGTTATCATTAAATACATAGGTAATTTTAAAATACACTTACCCTTTCGTTCTTATGATCAAGGTTGGTGAGAAAGAGAAATAAAGAACAGTGTTGCTTGCCCATAAATATAACATATATTTTTACAGCATTAGTGTTATGTTTACGTAGTTATAAAGTTCACAACTATGTAATATTACTTCGTGCTTACAATGTGATGACATAATTTTGATTAGCTCATGACATTGCGAGATTCAATCTGGACTTTTTTTTTTTTTTTATAAAAGCATACTAGCAATGTGGGTCGCACATTACTAGTATTCTTGTTAACCCCTCGAGCTAAGCTAGATTGCTTGTGTTACGAGTGGGCTCACGTCGGTAGTGCAATGGGTGGGGTTCGAACCGGCCACCGCATGATCGCAAGTCCGACGCCCTAGCCATTAGGCTACCGACGCTTCAAACTTTGTACACAGAATGCAAACAACTGGCAACATTTTATTAAAAAACCTTTTGTTGGACACTCAAAGACTTTTTATTGCCACTTGTAATTTTTTTATAACTTCACCAACGAACTTTAGTACCGACACTAATGTATGGTAGTGAAAGTTGGGTGTGGCAGAAGAAGCATAAAAGTAGAATAAATGCAGTTGAGATGAGAGCTTTGAGAAGTATGATTGGAGTGAAATTGAGTGACAGGATAAGAAATAGTGTGATAAGGGAACGTTGTGGTGTGAATGAAGATGTAGTGACTAATATCGAGAAAGGTATGTTGAGATGGTTTGGTCATGTTGAAAGAATGAATGAAAGGAGACTGACTAAACAGATATACGAGAGTCAACTGAATGGGAATGTAGGAAGGGGAAGGCCTAGGCGAACGTTCCGAAATCAGATTGAGGACATTTTGAAAAATGGCTTGGTCAAGAGTACCCTAATCCGACGTTCATGTATGAAAAGATTGATGAGTGTGGATGAAGCTAAAGAGGTATGTCAGAATCGTAGCAAGTGGAAGTCTGTGGTCTCTGCCTACCCCTACGGGAAAGAGGCGTGACTTTATGTATGTATGTATGTATGTGTAATTTTTTTACGCAGAACGTTGTACGAGTAAATTCGTATTTAAGTATCTTCATTTTCAAAATAAATGATAAATGACCATTAGACTGCCGTGTCAAAGGCAAGGCAAGAATTTTCGAAGAAGGACATATGTTTCTTACCGTGGGAGAGCCATGCTTCGGCACGAATTGGCCGGCTCGACCGGCCTCACTGAAAACCGGCGTCAAGCAACACTTACGTTGTTTCACCGAGTGAGTGAGGATACAGAGAGGATACAGGAGGCCATTTTAAAAGGCGGGCAGCGCCCTTCGACTTCTCTGGTGTTGCGGGTGTCTATACGCGGCAGTGATCGGTAACCATCGAGTGATCAATCTGCTCGTTTGCCCCCTTTCCACTAAAAAAAGTCATTGGCGTATGAATACTTCATTATCACACGCCTTAAAACATTGGAGGAAACGTGCATGCCTGAGAGATTTTTTCGACGATGTACATACATACATCACGCCTGTATTCCCCGAAGAGTTAGGCAGAGGCGTACTAATGTACACCCACAGTTCGCCGGTATGTTTAGGTCCCATGTAATAGGGGGCGAGCCTATTGCCATTAACCGGGCACAAATTCCTAACTCCGAGCTGCTACTGGGAATTTCATAGAAAAACCCAATAACACTTTGCTCGACCTGGGAATCGAACCCAGGACCTCTAGCGTAGCAGTCGCGGTCAGGACCACTTGGCTATTGAGGCAGTTTCGACGATGTGAGCTAAAATAACTGCTAACCTACATCAGGTGTATAAGACTATAGCCACATCCCTCATTCTGAGAGGATACGTGTGCCCATCAGTGGGACAGCGTACTGAGTTGATTATGAGTATTATACTTACTAAAAGACTTACTTTAGAACTCAATTTAAAATCAAGTCTGCAAATAATTTTAAATTTTTAAATAAAATTAAACCGGACGGTCTTTTTGTCTAGATTTTCACGTCTAAACCCCTGAACATATACCGACAAAATTTTCTTTAAATGAAGCTGATCGAGACTACCTATCTATACTTCTATACTAATAAATAAAGCTGAAGAGTTTGTTGTTTGTTTGCTTGAACGCGCTAATCTCAGGAACTACTGGTCCGATTTGAAAAATTCTTTCAGTGTTAGATAGCCCATTTACTGAGGAAGGCTATAGGCTATATATCATCACGCTACGCGGACGACGTCGCGGGCAGAAGCTAGTAAGTTTATAAAAATTACCATTGTTAGATTTTGAGAAGTGCAGCTTAACCTGCTTCGTAGCACTAAAGATGTGATACGGGGACAATCTAATTTAAACAGAGTAACGCCCCTCTAACTTCTTATTCCCGTTTAAATTCCGTCGGCGACGCGCACGTACGTCGTAACGTCTCTACTTTCCAAGATTTATAGGACGACAGTATTTATTAACGCATCTCGTAATAGCGTTAAGCAGTTTTCCACAGTCATTTTGATGTTACATATTATTAAATTAGGTAATTAGCACATAATTTCGAGAGACTAATCTTCCGTTTATGAATTAAATCGAGATTAAAATCGTCTATTGTTTACAGATTCGTCTAAGAAATAAAATCTAAATCTACATGTGAACATGAATGCTGTAAAGGATTCGAAACGTCGGGATTTAAATAATATCAATACAATGCGATAAAATCTGTAAAAAAGTAGTTTCATTTCAAGACTCTAAGACCTTAAAAAGATAACTGAACTTCAGGAATGAGACCAAAACGTAAGAATCCAACAATCCCTCTCCCATCAGCATGAAGGTACTATATTATCTTAAAAACTACAAAAAGTTGTATTTTCTTCTTACCTAAATTCCCCACAAAACACATGTATAATATTAATTTTCAGGTGAATGAGAAACGATCTCACTAATGTATCCAGATAACGCCCACTAGTTAGACCACTAGTTATTACTATGATTAATGTATTGTCCCTAATATTTATCTACCTAAATTCTATTATGAACTAAAATTTAATACAAAGGGTTACTTAGTAGGATATGAAACATTTAATTAAGCGAAATGACGAGAGAATTAAAAATCCTGAATTATTAGTTAACTGAAAAGTTATACAGATCGCGATTCTTTTGGAACTTAATATATATTGTTTCATTAGATATCTTTTACTTTACTGTAATACGGTCCTAAAAACCTATAGGTAACTTATAAAACCCTGTTGTCAACAGAATACAGGATGTTTTAAAAAACCATGCAATATTTACACACCGAAGTACTAGATAATTGCTTCATCTAGAGCCAGAATCAAGTTTTATAATTATGCCATGCTTCAAAAAGTACAATGATGAAATCAGTTTATTTATTTAAAAAAATATATCTTTTAAGAAATGGTTTTGATTTGATGTGAGCAAAAAAAACACGGCACCAGTTTTAGATGCAATGTTTAAAATATTGTATGGTTGAACTAAAACCAAACGGGAAATGTAACAATACTGACGAACTCAAGCATAAATCAAATAATTATTTGACGGTTTAGACTGCATTAACAAACAAATCTTGGTTCGCGGATGATTCCAGGATAACAATAATTCAAAACGATAATGTAGTTATGTGTAAAGTTTAATTAGTTATTATAGTGCAATGCAATCACATGTGCATACTGCATTTCTACGACAGTGATTATATGTATAAACAACCAATAAAGTATTTTATTGTTTCATTCGCCTGTGTAAATATTGCCTACGGCTTAGCACAATGGATATTATTTCCACAGAACGGGCACAGTTCGGTTCAAATGTTTTTTTTTCACGTGAGTTACCTCCGGCGAATGAATTTGAGGTTTCAATATACACTGTACATTTTCATTGATTTTACAGAATAAAACTATTCAATGGCTTCGTGTTACAAATATAGGTACAGTTTCATTGGTTAGGTCTACAATTGTTGTTTTAGCACCGTTTTATATTATTTCATGTATATTCTCTGCCATAGTACTGTATTGTTAGTTGAAATCAAACTGCAAAAATGTGACGGCTTTCGGAAAATGGCAACAAATACTTATAGAGTTGTTGATTTTTTTAGAGTTATCCATTGATTCGAAACTTTAAATTGAATGATAAAAACTAAGGCTTTGGTATCAGATACTGGTATCAGGGTAATCAGAATTCAATGGTGGTAATTTTTAAAGGTTCGACTGGGCTATAGCGACGTGGTACCCATTGCCAAATATGAATTCTGCCGCAAAGCAAATGTGTGAAATAATGTGCTAACATAATTGCGTTCCAGTTTGAAGAACAATGTAGACAAGAGACGTTACTGCGATTATGGGGATTATGAGCCTTATCCACTGAAGTCTCAAGATGACAACGCGTTCGTGATACTACTAGTGTTGCGGGCGTCTATAGCCTGAGGTTGCCGGTTACTATCTGACAACTCCTAAGCTTGTTTGCCATCTTATTACAATAAAACATTAATACTTAGGTCCTTGTTATATTTATCTATTCCTGCGGTATCGATTCAAACTATTTTAATACAATATATTATAGATATACTAGCGGCCCGCCCCGGCTTCGCGTGGATGGAGAATCCCTAACTTTACTTTCCCCGTGGAGTCTTCCACGAACCCTATATGTTAGGGGTCGACAACCCTTATCACTTAAAAAAATAGATAGTAGCCGATTCTCAGACCTACTGAATATGCATATAAAATTTCATAAGAATCGGTCAAGCCGTTTCGGAGGAGTATGGTAACTAACATTGTGACACAGTAACTTTATATATAAGGTTATTTCTTAACACATACACTAAAACTGCCTCGTTAGTCTAGTGGTCACAAGTGCGACTTCTACGCTAGAGGTCCTGGGTTCGATTCCCAGGTCGAGCAAAGTGTTATTGGGTTTTTCTATGAAATTCCCAGTAGCAGCTCGGAGTTAGGAATTTGTGCCCGGTTAATGGCAATAGGCTCGCCCCCTATTACATGGGACCTAAACATACCGGCGAACTGTGGGTGTACATTGGTACGCCTCTGCCTAACTCTTCCGGGAATACAGGCATGATGGTATGTATGTTATTTTATAGATATACTAGCGGCCCGCCCTGGCTTCGCACGGGTGGAGAATCCCTAGCTTTACTTTCCCCGTGGAGTCTCCCGTGAACCCTATATGTTAGGGGTCGACAACCCTTATCACTTAAAAAAATAGATAGAAGCCGATTCTCAGACCTACTGAATATGCATATAAAATTTCATAAGAATCGGTCAAGCCGTTTCGGAGGAGTATGGTAACTAACATTGTGACACAATAATTTTATATATAAGATTATTTCTTAAAACATACACTAAAACTCACCAGTATGTCTAAGTCCCATGTAATAGGGGGCGAGGCTATTGCCATTAACCGAGCACAAACCGAGCTTACTACTGAGTATTTCATACTTTGCTCGACCTGGAAATCGAACCCCAGGACTTTTAGCGTGGCAGTCAAGCTGCGTCATTAGTCTCGTGATGGGACCACAATTTTGCATGGCTTGGCATGAAAGCTACAAAACATTTAAGACACAATTCTATTTCCATTAAGCCAAACGAGAGTCTAGTTCATATACTATTATACTGTTTGGTCTAGTTTCTCTAAGAATACCTGAGTAACGTAGGTACCTAATTAATTCAGGACAATACAATACTATACCCTGTTTAGGCATTGCGTTTAATTTGTACCAAATCCAACTACCCGTGTGAATCACAATAGGCATTTGCTAAAATGAGACAACTCTAGAGTATGAATGCACTATGTAAACCAAAGTCCAAATATTAGTTATAGTAAAATTTTTGTGAAAGAAAATTCGATATCGGGGAGGATCGGAACCTGCTTCCCTCCAGTTTAATATACCGGACGCTTACAGGTAGTGCAGTGGTCGCGATAGCTTAGTGGGTACTAAGCTACCGCGACCACTGCACTACCTGTTTCTTTTCCAAATCCTGTCTCACGGTGACGTCAGACGTCGCGACTTTTAGGACGCCAATCATAATTTAAATTTCATTACTAATTTAAAAACCGAGAAAGGGAGAGGATTAGAGCGGCTCGTGGATAAGTAATAACTATGCTGATCAATCTGTGAGGTTAAGCTACGCTCGCCGCGGTCAGTGTGTAGATGGGTGACCATTACACACATAGAGACCCCTCCGTGCCACGGAGAGCACGTAAAGCCGTCGCTTCCGGTTGTCATACGAACATCTATGACAATTGCTAGTGTAGTCAGAAGCCCGAAAAAAACGCCTGACAACCAGTCTATCCTCCGAATATCGGCATTGCCCAGAAATTGGTTTGCAGAGGTCTGATGGCAGTCGCTCCATGTAAAATGCTGATGTTCAGCAGTATCTGGTTAGTATGGAAGCTGACCCTAACCTAGTTCGGAAAAGGCTCAGAAGAAGACAAGTTTAAAAGCCGCTTGTATTTTTCCTTGTCCTGTAGTCAGAGATATATCTGACAGTCTACTACCTACCTACAATGGTGATTTGACATACTTTATTAATAACTTTAACGGCAAAGGGGTTTGATATTAAGTAGGCGGATGATTATACGTTTCGATTCATATTTCATACAACATGTCACAACACAGATCTATGTCTGCTTACCTAACTTATCGACTTTACATAATAATTATTTGCTTGACTTCACATACTATATGGTATTCACCGTATTGAAAAAAGAAAATACGCAATTAAAAAAGACATACTTACCTGAACAGATAAATAGAGTCATTGTATTGTGCTAAAACATTCTCGGAGTTTTAAAAGTCCACGGAACCGTGGGATTCCTTTTCTTTTTTAAAATAGAATTGTTTGGAAAGTTTCAAACATTTTGCTACATTTTAGCATCAACTTTCATAACGCAGGAGTGACGATTTTGTGGACTGGCTTAAGGACCAATTTGGAGTAATTTTAGCATGCTTACAAAAACGGTCAAGTACGAGATTGCCTCGCATACAAGAGGGTTTTTTGTCACATTTTACAATGAAAGTAGCTTTGTCCCGCGGTGTTACCCGTGGCAATTGTTTTCTCAATGCTGTAGGAATTTTGGATTTGATTCGTCTTAGCAGCCTGCGCTGCATATAAAGTTTTTTGAGACAAGGTATCCCGTGTCCCTATATTGTTTACAATATAGTCTCCATATTTGTTTTAATGTTGCCTTACACTAGTATTTTCTTCTGTATCGTGATTGCTTTTACAAACACAAATTCTCACACACACAAACGCACCGGGAACAACTACACTAGAACTATTTGTAGTACAAATATTTGCTCCGTGGCGCAGAAGCTGATAGCTCAGCCGCTACGCCAAACGTGTCGTCAAAATTTTGATGATTTTTAATTGATTGGCTATAAACGAGTAGGTAATATATTTGGACTAGCTTCTGCCCGCGACATCGTCCGCGTAGCGTGATGATATATATATAGGCTATAGCTTTCCTCAATAAATGGGCTATAAAACACTGAAAGAAATTTTCAAATCAAGCAAACAAACAAACTCTTCAACTTTATATATTAGTATAGATAGGTACTTAGTTATATCGATTCTGATTAAAGATTTGATTGTCCTAACGAACCTATTTATTGTTAAATCAATTAATTTATAGCTACAAAAAGTTTTGGACTCATCCATCAATTAATATTTTAGAAAACAAAATTAAAAAATGTTACGATTGTATTTATAAATGAACTAGCGACCCGCCCGCGGTTTCACCCGCGCTGCCCCGTCCCTAAGAGTCGTAGCGTGATGTTAAATAGCTTAAAACCTTCCTCTTGAATCAATCTATCTATTAAAAAAAACCGCATCAAAATCCGTTGCGTAGTTTTAAAGATCTAAGCATACATAGGGACAGACAGCGGGAAGCGACTTTGTTTTATATTATGTAGTGATGATGATGAGTAGCTTTTGCGTTAGGATCTTACATCTATACAATACATACACAATTACACACATACACTCTTAAACTCATCACCCTTCCTTTTTTGCAGTCGGGGAAAAAGGGTCTCCCATTGTATAGTCTTTTTGAGTCTGAATGTAGTGAAATCTGAAGATTGTGTTTTTAAGATACAGAAATAAACCCTTGTGTGAGGCATCAATTCATTTTTTCAACAATCCTTTCCTAAATAAAAAACGTCCCATCAATTCAGTTGAGTAACATTCCAGATATGAGGTTAAAAAAATACAGGAAAAGCACAGAAAAATTGAGACAGTTATCCTTGTTTTTTGAGTCGGTTAAAAATACACTCAACCCATCAGAAAGATCTGTTATAAAAACCGTATGTAAAATAAAATAAGTTTTGTTTGAAGCTCCACGAAATAGCTATTTCGTGTTGTTTTCGGAGCCGTGAAGCCATAGAGAACAAGCTTTATTCAAATCGCAAATCAGTTTCTGTTTTCGCCTACCGTCAAAGTCTAGATGATATGAATATAGTGCTCATACCCTGAAGTCACGTTCTATTTTAATGTGACGCGTAACACGTACTATCGTAACTGGTTTTCGGGAAGGCTCTGTTCCAAATAGTCTTGATAGGTTGTTGGATTACCACCTACTCCTACGCCTTAAAACATATTGAAGCCTTTATTTCTATGGAAACAAAGTATAGATACTATTATCTCCATATTTACTTGTGAGGGACAAAAATATCTATAACTAGCTTCTGCCCGCGACTTCGTCCGCGTAGCGTGATGATATATAGCCTATAGCCTTCCTCAATAAATAGGCTATCTAACACTGAAAGAATTTTTCAAATCGGACCAGTGGTTCCTGAGATTAGCGCGTTCAAGCAAACAAACAAACAAACTCTTCAGCTTTAGGTATATATTAGTACTAGCTTCCGCCCGCGACTTCGTCCGCGTAGCGTGATGATATATAGCCTATAGCCTTCCTCAATAAATGGGCTATCTAACACTGAAAGAATTTTTCAAATCGGACCAGTAGTTCCTGAGATTAGCGCGTTCAAGCAAACAAACAAACAAACTCTTCAGCTTTATATATTAGTATAGCTTCTGCCCGCGACTTCGTCCGCGTAGCGTAATGATATAAAGCCTATAGGCTTCCTCACTAAATGGGCTATCTAACACTGAAAGAATTTTTCATATCCGACCAGTAGTTCCTGAGATTAGCGCGTTCAAGTAAACAAACAAACAAACAAACTCTTCAGCTTTATATATTAAGTATAGATTATACGATAAGATATCGCCTACCCACGGTAAAAGAATTAGCTTAAAATAGGTACTAAAAAATCAGAAACAATACCCTAAAGAAAATTAACTCGCTGAGCTAACTGGGCTCACCGCCCTTCCCCCTCATGACTGCCTTGCACATCATAAATGCGCGCGCGGTACTTGATCATTATTTTGCTGCGATGTTATTTTAAAACTGCGATATCTCCTAAGATATTCATTGAAATCCAATGATGTAAAGGGCACTTTTGTTTTAAATTAAACACTTCTGATGAATAACGTATTTATTTGGATAAGGATTAATATCATGTTTATAAAAACACCTTCGCAAATAATGCATTTGGAATTTTAGAACAAAGTTAGCATAAAAAAGGTTATAGTGAGCCAACCTTAAAAGATAGACATATGCTGTCGCGGACTTTTTTTTAGAACTTTTAAAGAGGAACAATTCTGTCATATATGATTTTTGCGAAACTTTAACCGTTTACGCAGCGCACGCATCGGAAGCTCTCAAAAGGAAAAAAAACCCCGATTTTGAAACATTTTTCATTGGTGCTCCGCTCCTATTGGTCTTAGCGTGATGATATATAGCCTATAGCCTTCCTCGATAAATGAGCTATCTATCACTGAAAGAATTTTTCAAATCGAACCAGTAGTTCCTGAGATTAGCGCGTTCAAGCAAACAAACAAACAAACAAACAAACAAACAAACTCTTCAGCTTTATATATTAAGTATAGATATAGAAATATAGATTTAACGTACCATTTTTTTATTTCCTATGGAATTGGAAGAATTGTAGTAATATCATTTACTTAGTAGTTCAAAAAATGCAAAAGCATTTATTATCTTAGTAGCTTTGAAATGGTAATACCTAAATGTATGTCGATATACAATAAAATTGTATGTCAATTAATAATAGAAATTAATTAGATATTTGCTTTTTACTACAAATAGAGACTTTAGGTATATTTTGTTCAGTTTATTGTTTCAGTATTAGTTACAATCAATTTTCATATCAAAACATTTGTTGCATTTTCCTCCCCAAAAGTTTAATTAAATATATCCCTGAAGATACAGAACGGAAATGATGAATGTTTGCCGTGGGACTCGCTAGAGTAAATTAGACTAAAAGGAACTAAATAAGGCCCCGGGAGGCTGTGCGGACTTAAGTAGGTAATGTACCTACTTGCAGACTTAATTAAGAACTCCACCCTGTAACGGAAAAAATATTTCTTTTTTTTTTTTTTTTATGTCGTAGCAGGCAAACGAGCAGACGGATCGCCTGATGGTAAGCGATCACCGCCGCCCATGGACACCCGCAACACCACATCTATCTTCTTTTAATCTAATTTTCAATCAATAACTACGCTTGACGTTAATGTTGTTATTTATAGTATACTAGCTTCTACCCGCGGCTTCGCTCGCTTGAAGCTCAAAACCAACAGTGATGATCTCTTCTTTGTATGGGACTCTATACATTAGAGAGGTCAAGCTGTATCTTCGGTTCCGTTTAATTATTTGAGATAAGAAGTATACCAGTTTTTAAGTTGGAGCACATACTTTCTAACAGTGATAACAAAATTAAAATCTATTCAGTAGTTTTTGCACCAACCCGTAACAAACAGACAATAACATAACATACCATCACGCCTATATTCCACGAAGGGTTTGGCAGAGGCGTACTTACTAAGGTACACCCACAGTTCGCCGGTATCTTTAGGTCCCATGTAATAGGGGGCGAACCTATTGCCATTAACCGGGCACAAATTCCAAACTACGAGCTGCTACTGAGAATTTCATAGAAAAACCCAATAACACTTTGCTCGACCTGGGAATCGAACCCAGGACCTCTAGAGTAGCGGTCGCACTTGAAACCACTAGACTAACGAGGCAGACAAACAGACAAGAATTTTAAAAATCACCTTTTTGGGTTTGGAGTTGTTTTACCTTAATCCACTTGTTTTATTTTAATATCTTCAATGTACAGACACAGCTTTTTTACAATTTTATCATAGTAGAGAATAATTGATACCCTGCGATGCCTTGGAAAGCACTTCTTCTGACGAGTACCATACGAACACGTATGACAAGTCTGTGGTTAATCTTTATGATGCCGTTATTGTCCATGACTTGGGTTGCCATAATCTGATGACAATTCATATTCAACAACATCTAGTTACACTGACATGCGATCCCATCATTGCTGTGTAGAGATAGAATGGTTTGACGATTTTTAATTAAATGTTATTCATTATTTTTTTATTATTATTATTATTAAATTAAAACCACGTACACACAAAATCAACACAACCACGTGAAGATCCAATTTTTCAATTGCTTGAACCGTGATTGGTTTTAATGGTTTAGTTTATTAGTTTTTAATTACTTTAACAATTGGACAGCCATATATCGCATACTAGCTTCTGCCCGCGGCTTCGCCCACGTGCAATTAGGTCTGTCATCACATCCCACGGATACGGGATAAAAAGTATCCTATGTCCGTCTCCTGATTCTAAGCTACCTCTCCACCAATTTTCAGCCAAATAGGTTCAGCCGTTCTTAAGTTATAAATAGTGTAACTAACACGACTTTCTTTTATATATATATACTAGCTTCTGCCCGCGGCTTCGCCCCCGTGGAATTCGGTCTTTTATCACATCCCACGGGAACGGGATAGAAAGTATCATATGTCCGTCTCCTGATTCTAAGCTACCTCTCCACCAATTTTCAGCGAAATCGGTTCAGCCGTTCTTAAGTTATAAATAGTGTAACTAACACGACTCTCTTTTATATATATAGATTATTGGTTCGTAGAAGAATATAATTAGGCATCTATTGATCTTCCCAATTCATAAATCTAGGTGTACCTACTTAATTGGAAGTTAACCCTCTAATAGAATAAACAGGCTCTCATTATTAATTTCGTTCAGTACCGACTTTATAGCATGTGTTATATTTATGATAACGAAAAATTGGAATGTTACTAAAAAAAAACTCAATGCCAAATAAGGCTACAACTTTTCGAAACTATGTGTAAATTAATCCGAATAATAAATTATCCCTCTTTCACGTTTGAAGATGAGTCTGTCGCTCACTTAACTACTGATTAGGGCACTGGAACAATACTGAATAGGACTTTGCAGAAAATAACTTTTACGCGCCCGAACTTCGTGCGTTATCAAAAGCGACTCGATCGTCTAAAGATATACCAAATGCAACTTTAATCGAACCGCTGCTGCAATCTTCTACACACGAAACAAAGCTAATTTCGGAGGCCACAGCTGAAATTTACGGAAACAGAAACCACGTCGGGTTGTTCCTGAGATTGCGTCTGCAACGTCCAACTTTAAGCATTGTGAGACTGCGTACAGAACTGGCAAAGCTATCAAAGTTTATAACACTGTCTAATACAATGCTATATGCAAACGTAACGGAACTTTGTGTCGAGATGTATTACATTCGATACGTGGGCAAGAATTATGATGGTAGTGTGGAAATGTACATATTTTAGGAGAGAGAAGAACATAACATAACATACCATCACGCCTGTATTCCCCGAAGGGTTAGGCAGAGGCGTAATAATGTACACCCACAGCTTAGTTCGCCGGTATGTTTAGGTCCCATGTAATAGGGGGCGAGCCTATTGCCATTAACCGGTCACAAATTCCTAACTCCGAGCTGCTACTGGGAATTTCATAGAAAAACCCAATATCACTTTGCTCGACCTGGGAATCGAACCCAAGACCTCTAGCGTAGCAGTCGCGGTCCGGACCACTTGGCTATTGAGGCAGTTATATAGGAGAGAAGAAAGTCTTTTAATAATCCCTAGCTATTTATTTTTCAAGGCACCTCAACAACATAAACGAAAAGTGGAGCACGTTCTGGTCAGGAGCATCATTCTTGCATCAGGTAGTGGGAGGATTTATAATCTCCCATTTTGTCCAGTTTAGAATAAACAAGGGTTTATGCGAACCAAAAACCACGATTTTTGAACTATATGTCGCACGCACATAATATATGGAGTAGGTAGGTACTGATGTTATTTTTTGTTCCAAATTGACTATATAAATTTTTTTTTTTATCTGTACTTCAATGAATTTATTTATTTAATTAAGGATCGCCAACAAAGATACATTAAATACTTCATACATTTCACAAATATCAAGACAAACAAGATGAAATGTACCTTCAATTATAGGCAACCACAACTTGCATCATAATTGTCGAGTAGTATACATAAAAAAAATTGAATTAAAATTGTCATTATTATAATACATTAAATAACAAACAAAACAAACAAAACAAATCAAAAATTAGCTAGATGAAAGAGAATACAACCAATAATCTCAAAAGCCCTGTGCTGAAAAATAGTTATAGAGTTTGATTTTAAACTTCCTGTAATTATCGAAATTAATGTCTAAATCTGCTGTCCTACATACGGAGTTATATAGTTGTATAGCTCTTGTTAGGGGAGAAGTATCTGCCCATTGCCCACGAATTTTTAGATCATGTGTTTGAAGCGCAGTCGTTCTAACAAAAAGCAATGAAAGCGGGTGGCGTGTATTACCTCCACATTCTGCGTCTACGTGCCTCACTGTCGCATCTCCATTTAACTTATCTTGTTCTGTGGCACGTACTTGATCTACATAAGTATACAGCCTGTCTTCCCGGAACATAATATCTTTCGAAAAAATAAATGTTTTAGGGTTTCTTCTTTATAGTGTGGAATCCTCATGGATTTGCCGTCCTTGAGCAGCACATTGGTACCGAGTGACAACCATACTTGCCTTCTAAAAGGTAGCATTGAACTTGGAAATCTATGAATTACTTAAGTGAGCTTTATTTATTAATAACAGTACTGTGATTTCTAATAATTTTTGAATAAATTGTTAGGAGTTGGTAGGGATCAATTTATTCATAATTGTGCAGTTACAAACTTCGAAAATTGTTATTGTTTGTCTGTTTATTGTTTAAAAAAACACGCAATAACCTTTACAGTAGCTAGTTGTATTTTATATAAATTATATCTATGGTGGTGAACTATGAAAGCATCTGTTTTAATGACATTTGACAGATTTATATATATTATCACTATAGAAGTTTATAGCAGTTCTACTCATTGTTCTAGGCATTCATTGTTATGGCAAAGTAAACTAATTCTAACGAAAAAAGCCATATATCGGTAGAAAAAACACTTCGATGAGAGTTTATCATTTACTTGTTACTGTGGCAATTTGACACATTCAGTATAGGAAACAATATTGGAAATATGAAAGTGCGATATTATCTATTTCTAGTTCATTTTGTATGACACCGTATTTGATCTCCCACGTTTCCAACGTATCCCAATAATTATTATTCACCAAAATTTCAGCCGTATTATACACCAGCCTGGGAGATCTTTAATCGGATTCAAAATGGTGATAAATCTTTACACAACAGAGCTGAGTCTACCAGTACGCGCAGCTATTATGGCTTGTGATATATTCAACGTTACCTTCGAAAATGTAGAAGTGATTCTTATAGATAAGGAACAATTGCAGTCAGAGTTTTTAATAGTGAGGTTCCATTACGTGCAAATATTTGCAAAGACAAGAATTTTACGCACCACTTCATTTACCTTTTTTTTATTTTTTAGAAAAATCCATACTGTTCCTGTTTTTGAAGATGGTGAATTCATTCTTCATGATAGGTAGGACATATATAAGTATTTAATTTTAATATTCGTGTTGGTTAATAAAAATCTAGAAAGTATTTTTCAAATTGCTGTAAAATCATAGGACTGCGTCCTTTTAAAATATACACATCACATTCGTGCTTCGTACTAAATTTTGTGTCATCCTATATTCAAACAAATTCATGTTCATTCACGGATACGGCTAAAACATTTTAATTTATAACAGTACAAATTGATTTATTTTACCTTTTGTCACGGATATTTTGGATCTAAATCACTGCTCACTTACATGGTATTGTTTTCTGTTTCCAGTCACGCTATATTGATGTATCTGGCTGACGTCTATGGAAAGGACGACAATTATTAGATAGTGACGACATATCCGGAAGATGGGAAAGTCAGGTTACTAGTCAGTCAAAAACTTTATTTCGATAGTTCTATTCATTTTCCGAGATTAAAAAACGTGACGGTAAACAGCAGATTATTCTCTATATTTTATCAACACTTATAAACTAATTGATGCAACTTAAAATAACTTGTTAGTTAACAGTGACCTTGCCCTATTTTGTCATAAGTATTTGATTTTTTTGTCAGCGTAACAAGATCACTATCTTATAATTGATGGATTTAAGTAAGATGATGTCTCTTAGTGCAGATTATTTTAATAAAATTCTGTGATTAAAATGCAGTGGAAAACTAAAATTTTATTTTATTTTGTTACTACCTACCTATAAATAATCCTTTTTTTACATTTTGAATTAGTTATCGAGAGAAGAAAGACGTTAAAACAGAAATGGTTGGACAGTTGACTATCGCTTTTATGGAACAGTTCCATATTAAAACGGCATTCATTGCGAGTGATCACATCACTATTGCCGATCTTTCTGTTTATAGTAAGATGTCATCTCTGGCCCAAATCATCCCAGTTGACCAAATCAAGTGAGCATACATTTAATGAACTGATAACAAACGTCATTCACAAAAAATAGTCCCAACTACAAAAAGCACTGATTATAAACTGATTATAAAATCGAATAGCCGAGGGTAAAGCTGGCAGGCTGAACAAAGGTTTTTCTTGAGACGAAATAGCCTAGAAAAAAAATTTACCGGATATATAGATGATAGCCGAATGATAATCCGAATTATTAAGTGTCCTTCTGAATTGGAAATAATAACCGCATGAGTAAAATGTTAGAGGCATACGTAATTTTAAGATTTACCATAACATTGTAAATGCTTACTAAAATATTTATTTTTAAATTACCTTATTTGAACACAGCAACTATGGAGAAAAAACCTTATTGCCAAAAGAACAATCCTGGAGCAGCTACCCTCGGAGATTTGCTGAGGCAGTGTCGAGAATCTACGTTCTTTCACAACCTTAATAAAATTAACGTTGTGATTTCATACTAGACTAAGGTAAAGTGTAGTCTTTAAACTACCAATCAGTACTTATTTAATTAAATTTCCTCTGTACTTTACCCTCGAATTCTTGGAAGGCTCTTGATTGAATGTCTTCTCTTAAAAAATATCATAAATTAGTAAATGATATGAGTGTATTAATTTATGCACTATTTTTATCATTTATCAATTAGCAATAATACTTCATCAATTTAAAAATAAAACTCAACCGGAAAATAAATAGAATATCTCAACCAACACACCTGAATGACAACGATGTATATTCCAAACTGTTTCATCGCCAGCGTTGCATCCAACGAGATTGGATTGAAGTGGGCTGGATGCCAGTACCTAGATACACAACCTACGGCATGATATTGTGAATAAATCGTAAGCTGCGCTCTGACCATGATATATGCCGGTACAAATTGGATTTATTTCCCGCTTTCCCTTCCCATTGGTACTGAACAGAAACTGTTATTGCACGTATGAACGATGAGGTGTCATGAATAAAATATCCTGTAGCGAACGCGTCACGCACCCCGAGGTTTCGATCGCGATTTCAATGTGATACACCAATCACACGACACCTCGTACAAATGATTTATTGCTCATGTTCACATAAGTATAACCTGATTTGACAGGTCTGTAATAGAATTACTGTTCCCGAGCAATATTTTCTCATAGACTCGGAACACAGAATACATGCTGATTTACCACTAGAAATGGATTATTCAAGTATTTAAAGGGAGTATTCAAATTAAGTCAAGTATAAGGAGAAACTTTTATAAAGCGTAATAAGTTCCGAAAACTAAATATGACGATATCTGTAAAAACACCTGTAACAGCGTCATAAACAAAAATCTGATTCAAACATTTTTATGAGCAGCAAGGCAATCGATCGAGATTGTTAACTTTCAAGATTCATATCTCTGCTTCGCTAAGAATAAATTCGTAATGATCCTGTCCTCAGTAGAGTTATGCCGCAATGAATTGTATTTGGTACTTCTGCATGCAAATGCCATTTGTTAGATTTATGCTTCAATGCAAAACGACTCATTCCTATTTTGCTTTGCGTTTTATTTGAATATTACCGTAATACCCATTTTTGTTGTTTTTTCCATTGGTGATCGAATTATGCACAGAAATCTACACCATGACACAGGTATATACGGTTTAAACTTCTTTGCAGATACAAATCCGCGCACCGGTGTATTGTCTTTTGGGACATATATTTCAATAACTCTGCTGTGGTATTGCGTATAAATCGTTCTTTTAGACATTTGACAATAATTTACGTCGATAATTTGCATCCGGACAAAAATACCTTTATTAACGTGTAGTTGAGATAAATTTTCTACGGGACCTCATTTATTTATATTTAATGAGGTTACATTTTGGCTTTAATGACTTTTAGGGGTAGGTAAAATTTAATTACTTATTCCACTTTTTTCGGGCCGAATTCTCCAATTAAGGACGAAAACCAGTCTGACCGGTGTTGCATAAATTATGGCAGGGACCGATTTAAAATGGCATTTTTTAACTAAATGACCTCTGTGAAAGAAGGGTGAATGACGTAGGCAGAGTGTTCTGTGACGTATTCAATTACCACGCGTACCGGCGATTTTTTGTATAAATAATGACCACTTTGACGCAATAGAGGGAACGCCGCCCCGACTCCAATAACTTTGACATGCGCCTGACAGTGAAGCCAACCTTTTTTGTAAGCACGTACAGTGCCTCAAAGGGCGTTGTTTCAGCATCCATTGGCAGATATATCACCACGTATTCGTACATATTTGAAAAAATAACCCTTAACATACTTCTTCAATATTAGGTACAGGTACCTACACAGGTAAAAAAAAATACGTGTGGCACTCGGGGACAGGAATTCATAGCCTGTTTCTTGGATTAACATTTAGGCTATTTTTAATTCAAATCGGTTCTCTCTATCAAAAGTTATTAACATTTCAACCATTGAAAACGTTGAATTTGAAAAATAACCATTGAAGTGAATTTCTTTTTCAAGTATTTCTGTACTAGACTAGCACGGGTCAAAAATTATAACAGAATCAAGTAATAAAATTTAAAAAATACACTTACAGGGACTAAATAAGATAAAACAAGAAAATAAAGCAGATAAATCAGAAACCAATATTGTGACCAGGAATTGATTATTAGTACAGTAATGTTAACTCTACTTATACAATGCATCACGGGACATACATAGGACTTATCCGTAACCTTAAAGCTAAAGATTTGATTAGGGTGAAGAAGTAAACAAATAATGACAACTTATTCTCTAGACGACTAACATGACATCGTTATTAACTCAATGAAATTTGATTCTATAACAGGTGTCATTTTGAGTTGACAATTTTGACAATTATTGTTTTCTTCTTTATAGCAGCCAGTCATAAGGTAACTCATTTTATAATGTGAAACCTCCATAGTATAGATATAGTGCGCACAATATATTTGAGAAACTAAAGAGTTTCCATCTAATCTAAAATAAAAAAATCTAATAATAAATCTAATAATAAAAGCGGCGGTAGCCCAATGGCTAGGGCGTGGGACTTGCGATCATATGGTTGCCGGTTCGAGCCCCACCCATTGCACTACCGACGTGAACCCGCTCGTAACACAAGCACTTAGCTTAGCACGAGGAGTTAACAAGAATACTAGTAATGTGTGACCCACATTGCTACTAAGCTTTTAAAAAAAAAAAAAACATAAAATATACAACTTAAATAATTATGTTAAAAAAATGGGTCATTTAATAATAATAATTGCAACGTTAATTGCGTTAATCTTTACTGATGCCGAAACAGTTATTTGAGATTTTTATCTATGGAAGTCTGTTTATATTTCCAGGCTTCACGTTAATACCATGTGAACACATTTTTGAAATTTAGTAATATAAAGGTTAGAAATAAGGTATTCAGAGGTAAATGGCGCTAAGTGTATTAAAAATATGGAAAACCATTTTTCTATAAGATTTTTCGAGGTACCTAGTTAGTTGAAACTTGGAGAGGACGATGTCTGTCAGGTCAGCTAGTAATTGCATAAGTTAATAAAAAATGCTATGCAATAGCTTTACCGCGGCAGTCCCCGAGTGCCACTCGTATTTTTTTTTAATATCTTCAATGTACAGACACAGCTTTTATACAATTTTATAATAGTAGAGATTTTTCTACCATATTACCTAAAGTCCAAAAGGAAGATAATATCTAGCATTTCTTTAGTGTTCGGGCTAACAACATTAGATATTTTGACAAAAACAGAAATAACAAACTGTTTACAATCCATTGTAACTAAACCGCAAATTCGAAAAGCAAATTATTTCAAGACGTAATTAAAGTCACAGTACCTTAATGTTGCTATTAAAAACAAAAAATCATCCCTAATTGTTCATAACTTTGAACATAATGCAAATTTTAATTACGCAAGCACAATGACGTCCAAAATTAGATCCGTGAGTCCATTCATAATAGGGTTTATAACGCTTCCGCTCTTAACTTACCTCGGTGAATACCTACAAATTATCAGCTAAATGAGGCAAACGTTCAGGTAATGAACTAATTAATCGTTGACGACTAAGTGGCTGGCAAAGGAACCGTGACTGATTCGCAACGATCGGTTACGTGTGATTTAGAAAACCGGGAAATTCAGTAATTTGACGAATATACGGAGAATATTCTGTAGTGTTTTATCGTATTCTATATGTGAGTACATATATTATATTTGGTTCAAAAACGACTTTAATAAGTTTAATGAAATTTATGTGTGAGGGTGTGGATAATTTGTTTTCACGTACAAAACAACAAACTGTTTATGTTTTGGTCCTGAATGCCGTCACTGCCAGGAGCGCATAGTATGAAAAAATAATTATTCAACTACGAACTATTTTTTGCCTTCTTCAATAGAATTAAAATATTATATATACCTATAATATTATATTATATATATTATATTATAATAATGCGATGAAAAAAAATGTTTTAGCTTCGGTATTTTTTCTGATACTAGGTACTATTTATTCTATTCATCTTTCAATTAAATATTACCCTGCCAGATCTCACTCAATATAAAATACTCTAAGAAATAGAACTTGTTAGTTTAGTTATAAGTTACATGTTAACTATAATTATTCAAAAAAAATCGTAGGTAGGTATAAACACAATATAAAAGTGGACGAGGCTTGGTACATAGTTTGGCATACAATTTCTTTCAATATGAAAAAGTTGTATAACTATTGCTAGCTCTACTAGCTATTCCAGAGCTAGTAGCTCTGGAATACCTACTGTTATAGAAATTGAAATTGTATTAAGATAAACCATTAAAGGTTTTTAAATAAAACTATATTGAAATTATTTAGGTAATTCACGACGCATCGTAAAGGAATTGATATTATTTATAGAATTACAGCCTTTTTTGTGGGCTCATGGATAAATAATAATTATAGACTGACCGACCAATCAGTCTGCTAGGTCAAACTGCGCTAGCTTCGCTGGAATAGCCTGTAGATTACGTACATTGTCTCCATGTCTGGTAGACCACACCAAGCCTTCTGTCTTGGTAGTCCTACAAACACCTAAGACATTCGTTAGTGCCTAAAATCAAAACAAAAAAAAGTGCTTTGTGAAGGTCTGATAGCAGTTATTAAATGTTAAAAAATATATATTCATCTGAATCTGTTTAGATTAGTGCCGTTTCACCCTGTTCACATTGAATGACAAAGACTTTAGGTATACTTTAAACTGTCAGTTTGCTATTAGGAATAAAGCCCTTAATCCTAATACCTTTTATAATTGTAAAGTTCAAATCAAAATACATTGTATTTAATTTTGAATTCAAAGATTACCCTTATACCTAAGCCGATGGTATATGGAATATTTTGCTTAGGTCTTTGTTATGACGTCACTGTCGCGTCTAGTGTGACAAGGGTCCTTGTCATGTCACAATCCTCTTAAGTAGTGTCACTAAAAGCATTGCTAAACCGACCCAGCGTTAGGCACTAGGGTATACACAATTTTAGGTTTTTGCCGACCTTATTGTGTGCTAACAATATGTAAGTAGTCATTTATCAAACGTGACGCAGAATATGTTATCGTCGTAATAAAATTGTTATAAATTATATGAACGTCATGCTGTGGTCTCCAGACGGCGAAGGTGACTCTAAAAGCATTAGTAGAGTCGCTATTTATTCTACAAAATATATATTCTGAACGTAAAAGATAGTTTTCTGACGCCAAAAGTAACACATTATATTTGCTGAACGTGGTGAATATGAACTTTGTGTATAAAAACTCTCTAGACAAATGACATGTTATCTAAGTGGAAATAAAGATACAAAAATATCAACACAACAATACAATGTACTTTTGTTTGGAACTAGGTACTAAGTAAACAAGGCAACATTATGAATAACTGAACGGTTTGCTCTATTATCATAATCGGTTGCTGTTATTTTCATACCCCGGGTTATGGACACAACGAGTGCCTATCTACGTAATCATTAAAGCATACCTGCTATTTTAGATCATGGATATTTTCTGACTGTATTCAAAAGCTATTTAAGAAATAGCTTTATAAGAAACTTGGCTTTCAGGCGATCAGTTTTATGCGACTATTCGTGTACACAATTCCTGAGGATCTTATAATTATTATGACGTGGCAGAATGCTGCTTCCAAGTTTGCTTGAAATAGAAAACACGGAATACACATAAAAAAATATATTTCTAGTACTTATATCTGATTTTGAATACGAGTACTTAGGTATATATCTAGGCTTCTCGAGCAATAAAAGCTCGGCTTACACTGATCATTTTATACTTGACTAATCAAAAATGTCCTAACATTATTGTTTTTCTTTTTGCGACTGGTGATATTGTATATACTTATATATTATGTAGGTACTTGATTGGTGAAATGTCTCACAATGATATCACGGCAGTGATACTACAGGTGTTAATGAAGTCCAAAACTTAATACAATAATAGGGTCAGATAAAAATCCTACATTCCTTGACACCTCCAATTAAAGAACAAAGTTTTTGTCCTGTACAAAATTTTGGCGTCAGTCGTTTCACATGTAGAAAACCATTCTATTTTTAAATATTTATACCGAACCTTTAAAAAATTAAGATTCAGGTAAGTACACATTGATATTTCGAAAACAATTCTATTTTTAAACATTCAAACCACACCGTAAATATAAAAAAAGATCATTTCACAGCGTAGGTTTGATTGAGAACTGTAGGATGAATGAGATCATTCCGCTGCCTTAAAAATATATACTTGTCTAAAGATTGCGGGAGCGCGGGAAACTGAGGCGGGAAACATAAAATATTATTGCTGATACAATCTTATTGGCTGGTATCTGGTAAGTAATTAATATAATTCAATAAGGCCCGATTTTTCCATCACCAGATAACTTTTAACTGAGGAATAAAATTGACACTCGAAAGATTTTTTATAGAAAAACTGTCAAAAATTTGAATTTATTCCTCCGATAAAGTGATCTGGCGATGGAAAAATCGGCCCGCATGCGTGACGCACTTCTCAACAACTAAAGTAACTAGGTAAGTACGTAAATAATTATTTTTGGAAAATAATATCAATATTTTGAATAAGCATCACCTGTAGCTAAGTACGTCGTGTACTTCAGTGCGCGCGTTGCGGCCTACCCATCAAACTGTGGAACAACGCCGACTAAGTCTTGTATTATGCAAACAAGCATCATGTAAGGCGTGGATTTATGAGGCAAGTTCGTTGGGAAAATCGCGAGCGCCACCCGTGGGAGTAACCGTGCTCACTATGGCTCCATATATTCATATTTAGGGTTAGAAGGCTTTAGGCGACTGCCCTAGGGAACCTCTCACGCATGAATGACAATCATACGTAATTGAACTGATTAATCATTGTATGAATTCATTCATATTCGATTGTGTTGTTGAGCGAAAATTCGTGTTTTGTAGTTCATAATTTATTTGTAGCATATTATCTGTGTGTTGAACAATAATATATTTTAATATCGAGTTTCAATTGGCAGCGTAGGTATAATAGACATTATAACATTAACCTAATCTGAGTAACCATGGGTCATTTTCCAATAAAATGTCTTTTTTTAAATACTTTTTTTTAACAATAGTTCCATAATAGACACATGTCTAGCTCATTTTATTGAATTAACATTCAAAAGAAATTATAGCGTGAGTTTCTGGGTAGGTACTATTCCAAGGTCAGAAAGTAAAGAGTTAAGTACTGGAATGAGGAAATAACTGAAATTATTGGCATGGGAGAGTTACATTAAATTCGATAGCTTTTAGTTTAAGAGTGATTTTCAGGTAATAAAACTATGGATTTTTATTTTTGTTGTTATAAGGAAAAAAAATTGTTATCAATAAGACAAGTAGGTATTCTAATACCTATATATAAGGTATGAACAACAATACCACGCATCATGTACGCAATATGTAATGTTTTTTCAATCCGTTTCGTAGAATACACGTCTCCATTATAGTCAGAAAACGAACAAACTCTAATAATATGGAGGTTGTCTGTAGGTTGTTTGTAAACCTATTTTGAATTATCTGGATACAAAAAGTTCTCCGAAGTTTCCACACGTGCCCAACCGGCTCAATCGCAAATTAAATATAATAGTTTTCCAAAACATATTATGGCAATTTTACATATAAATTTAAAGTTTGAGACGTGTTAAAACGCGAAGTTTCTTAATTTTGAATCTATTTAGCAACTTATCGTAACATTGGCATTACAATGTCATTTTGTAAATACTAAAAAGTAATTAGAAAGAAATAGATTCTTTGTTATATTTAATATACAACCTGTAAAAGAATAAGCGCAAGAGCTGAAAGTAGTTTATTTAGAATCGACTACTGAATTGATTACAGTGGTTGTTATTATACGTGTTAACATAACACACCACGCCTGTATTCCCCGAAGGGTTAGGCAGAGGCGTACTAATGTACACCCACAGTTCGCCGGTATGTTTGGGTCCCATGTCGGGCCATCCTAACTCCGAGCTACTACTGGAAATTTTATAGAAAAACCCAATAACACTTTGCTCGACCCTTCTATAACTCAATACCTCTTTAACGTAAAACATAAAACTACGTGTGTTTTATTTATATCCAATAAGGACATCTAGAAGCCCAAATTTCATGAAGCTAGCTCAAACGGTTATAAAGATATGAAGGTCAAAAAGTCGTAAATTTCAACACTGACTGACTGACATGTATCCTACCTACCTGTAACCTAAATGTAACCTACTCCTAGATGACCCAGAAGGATGAAATTTGGAATCCAGCTCGGTAATTGTGTGTAAGCGTAGGAAAAAATCTAAAAAAAACTTTGGCACTCATTTAAATCTCTATTCTTTTTGCAGCGAAGCCCACAGCCTAGCATTATTTTTGTATTGAACTTGGCTCTCCTTTTTTACATTTATGTTTTTGGTGGGATTAATTATTATCCCAAAAAGTTTATATCTTTTCAATTTAACTCCATTGCTTTCTTAAAACACTGCTTTATCAGTGCGCTTCTTGCGAGGAATTGACATAATATATTTTAGAGATATCTACGATAAGAATTGTCTCATTCGGCAGAATGCATGTAATAGATTATGGTACACATAAGAATTATTTTATATGGTAAATATTATTATCTATGTTGTTTATTACAATAAATATTTTTTATTTAAACCTTGGACTATGTGGGTAGTTAAAATATTTAATTTGACTTGACAGTTATTGGCTATGACCTAAATTAGTATAAATACCCTGTCCTGGTTGAATATCGTTTCTTTAAACCAGATCCAGCCGTCCCTAGCTGCCCCCCCAGCAACGCCCTAAGCCGAGGCCCGTGTCCCGCAGGGGACGCCCTTAGCTGCTGTTGCTTAATTTTAAGTTGCTCCTGGCTGGAGGCATTCGGTGCCTCGCCACCAAGTTCGGTTACGCTGTTAAGATTCCCTGAATCAACAGCTAATGTCCATTTCCAATAATGAATATCGTTTCATTCTGTTGTGAACGGCCGTACTGAGAGGACCTGAAGACTAGTAAGTTAAGTAACCTATTTATTTCTTACTGTATGTATTACTGTTTAGTTATTAGTTATAGATACTAAATTAATCTATGTAAAATCATTGCTGGTATAGCGGCACCATATATTGTTGTGATTTCATTATTATTAGTACCTAATAAACACATTTAGTACATAACAGTTGTTCATCATTTCCATTCATTGCTATAATAATTAATTTCTATATCCATAAATTAAATATCTATTTCTCCCATGTAAAGTAGCCCAACATTTGTAATTGAATATTTAATCCATTATACCTACCAAATCTAATACATGCAGTTCATTCGCAAAATAATGTCTTAAGAGAATTGCAGAATAGGTAAATAAGCTTAGAATCTAGTAACCATTTTCTTAGTTTCTAATGGATATCATATATTGAATCGTATTTACTTAATATGCATTACTCTCCGTCAAGAATAATCCAAATGGATTTCATTGAGTAGTAGAAAAAACAACAAAATAATGCTAATCCACGCACATATTTCTTTGAAATAAAACTTATTTTTATGCCTAATATTCGCGAAAGTTTCAGAAATCAGTAAATATTATAATTTTATAAAATTTTCTCTAGAAAATAAATCAAGTAAAATGTTGAATCAGAAAATTTACCAAAAATTTAAAAATCGAGTTATGATCGTATCTTACCTTTGTCCCAGTATCAAAGGAATCAAGCCTGTGCCATTATTGTTCAATCTTGTGTTAATATTTAAAGGTAAAAAGGTCGTTATAGAAGCTTTGCCCACGGAAGATCCTTCGGTGCGATGTCATCAACAGATCTGAAGATGACAAACAAAAGTGTGTAAAGTCCTTTAGAATCAACGGATATTAAAACGAGAAAAGATGATAAAATTGTGGACAGATTCTTATCTGGAGCGTTTATTTTGTGTTTAGGTAACATTTGAGGAAAGTAAACAAGGTAAACTTACACATAATATATAGAATACTAGCGGTACGTCCCGGCTACGCCCGGGTGGAGAAACCCCTATATTTTTCAAAATATTATATAGCCTATGTGAATCTGGAATAATATAGCATTCAAACAGTGAAAGAATTTTTGAATTAGGTATACTATTTCCACCTTTATACATTTTCAACGTATAATCTTAGCACGTGTTTGCCGCGGTTTCACTCGCGAACTAAAGTACCCACTGTTTTTTAACTTGATTAACAATATAGCCTACGTTACTTAGTGATAGTGTAGCATTTAATTAGTGAAAGATTTTTTTTAATGGATCGAGTAGTTTTTCAGTTTCTTCATAATAAAAGAAAATACAAATATATTCTCTTTGTAATATTAGTATAGATTTAGAAAGCTTGGTAGATTTGGCTTCTACCATATTGGATTTAAGGTGGCGTCACGTACCTCAATGTGACACTCCAGAATAATATGATTCTAACGACATCTCGTTTACTCAAATCGATGAAAGCGTTATGGCGTTTGGTCCCTAGCTACTAATAGACCATCGGTGTAGTATGAGATATGTAAAGGAATCATAGACGGAAACTGAAGCACTGACCGAATATAAATTCAAATGATTTATTTGCACAGTAGTACAGTTAGCAGCAGATATATTAGAATTATAGAATCTACAATGCAGAAGAAATTTAACCTACCTCAATGGGATAAAGTACTACTAGTAAATAGGTATATTTTTTTTAATGTTAACATCGACATTAGTTGGTCAGTAGGCATCTTTTTTTATGGGATAGGGGGGCAAACGAGCAAACGGATCACGTCATGTCGGTAGAAAAGCAAAGAAACTTGCTTTTCAATAGTTGTCACTGACGTCACCTTTATGACGTAAATTCAGGATGTGAAGGCAAATTTCGACATGGCGGGAGGGACTCTAGGTGGCCATAGCGTCTAGTGTATCTAAGACGCAGGTTCGAATCGTGCCCGCAATTCTAAATTTTCCTTCACTAAAATTATCTTTGTAACCTGAGCATGGAAAATTTAAAAAAATATAACGTAACATACCATCACGCCTGTATTCCCCGAAGGGTTAGGCAGAGGCGTACTAATGTACACCCACAGTTCACCGGTATTTTTATGTAATAGGGGGTGAGCCTATTGCCATTAACTGGGCACAAATTCCTAACTCCGAGCTGCTACTGGGAATTTCATAGAAAAACCCAATAACACTTTGCTCGACCTGGGAATCGAACACAGGACCTCTGGCGTAGCAGTTGCGCTCAGGACGACTTGGTTAACGAGGCAGTTAAAAAAAAGATGATTGCTTGTCGATCTTTTACCTTAGTTATATGAAGAAGGGTATTATGTTGGACATCCGCAATAGAAATTAAATTTCTCTATTGACAGAATATAAATAAATATAGGTACGGTTAATCTAAGGAATTGTTACCATGTCCCCAAAGAGACGCTAAAACCACTGGTTATATTTTTTTCAATATAAATACATACATAAATGTCAACTCGTAATTGTTCCCCGTGTTGTTATAGGGCCTGTCAAGTGAAACTTTCGCAATAATAAAAGTAGCGAGATTCCCACCAAGTTTTTCCTGTTTCAAAATAAGACTGCCAACATTTCAGATAACATTCAATTGTTTTTTTGTAGAAATGTTTTGAAATGCTTGAAACTTTTTCGTTTGTGTTTCGCTAATCAATCATCTCATAATTATGAAAGTTACGCTTTATTAAAGTAAGTAAAACACGA